>JACJUM010000202.1:14426512-14540060 GCA_020976665.1 Heortia vitessoides
GCAGCCAGCAGCCAGCAGCCAGCAGCCAGCAGCCAGCAGCCAGCAGCCAGCAGCCAGCATCTAGCATAGTTCTATGATTTTAAACTTGTCTGCCGTTTTTTCAGTGGACGTCCTACGTAGCGCTGCCGCTGCATGCTCTACATTTCCTTATGACACTATCGGCCGATGGTTGTATATGTCAATTAAATTATATTTGTACCAAATTCAACAATTCGTAGATAGCCCTTTTTTATTAAAAAAACTTGAGAAATAATATTGAGCATTATTCATAAAAACAGCTTACCTCAGCAAACCACTTAACCTCGTAACTCAATAACAATAAACTGGATTGTAAATTGTTGGCGGTGATTTCACAAAAAAATACTTACTTTGCACAAACTGCGCCTCTACTTCAAAAAAATCATCTAGTATATAATATAATCATATATATTAAGTAAAAACCTAAATATCTAGTATTACAGACTTGTATAACGTTATTATTTTAATTCATATTAATGTCAGTTTATACAATACATCAACTCACAAAGCCTAATATTTGGTATTCTTTTAATTTTAAATCTTGATATCAGCCATTGGAAGTCCACTGTTAAACAAACGCCTACCCAAGGAAAGGGATATTTTACCCATTACAATTGGCAAGTGTGCTGGCAATCGCTATGCGTAGCTTTCGCAACTAGGACGCTGCTGCACATCCCCGCCCTGTACATTTGAGCTATACTGTTTCGGATGGGTATACCGCCATCTGTCGGTTCTGGTACAAAAACATCGTATCTGACGACAACTGGTACAAGGGGAGGTACTGATCTCCTCTGTCGTTACCTCACGGCATTAACAAAATATTAAGTTATTTTTTATGTCGTACAGCCTGAGATTCGACCTGTCCTGTGGTGTTATAAAAAACAAAAAGACCATGCAATCGTAGCATAATAATTTAATTATAGTGTGAATTTCTAAAAACATTTTGAAATATTGCCTGCATCTCTTTACCTAGCTAACCTTATAGTGGTTTTCTAACAACAGCGTTGCTAACTATGGTAAAGGCTATTCTCGAGTAATGAATTAGCCGCCCCGGGCTGTGGCAAATTTTAACGTTGGCTTATTAAAGCATAATGCTGATGGAATTTCGCTGTCACAACTTACCACTGCTTTTAGCACTGGCCTAAACCCGTACGTTAACTAATATTATGTTAACAAAATTGAATTGCTATGTGGTTGCGTATACAAGTATAATATAAAAATCTACCCGTGTTAGAAATTTTTATATTTAATATTAATACACCCAAATAGATCACAAGAAAGTATTTTTTGTCCTGGTGCAATTAATTTTTGTATTCATTTTTGAAAAGCTAACCATGTAAATATTTATAACGGTAAAAAGGGAAATAAGTTTGTTTTGAAGGTAAATGCATTTGTGGTACAACGTAATAAATAATGTTCATAAAATGGCGGATTGAAGCTCTGACCAACGTAGCGAACCAGTTTCAACTCGCTACACGATATTACTAATAGAATTTTACTTTGACAAACCGTAACTGCTTTTGCCAACTGGCAACAGCTAACAGAATAAGCAACTGGCTCTGCAATATAGTAGTTTTATGACGTTGTAAAAACTCTTGACTAACTTTTGGTATATATTTTAGTAACGTGCAATGAAGTCCTTTTCTGTTCTAATGATTTCCGGCTTCACAAATTTCATCGATATATATGTGATTGTTTTGGTGAACTATTATTAGCAGTATTACTTAATTATACCACTGTTTCGCTAATAAAATGTTTGATTGGAGAATTCTTTTCTTGAAGACTGTATTTTGAAAGAAAGAAAGTACCACGAGTCGTAGGAGGCAAATAAGGTACAAGAACCGACAGATGGCAGTATATCCTCCCGAGACAGTGTTGCTTAAATGCATAGGATAGAGATGGGCAGCAGCATCGCGGGAATTGTAGGCAAAATTTACCCTTTCTTGAGGAGGCCTATGTCCAGCGGTGGACTTCCAATGGCTGGTAGGATGATAATAAATCAAATCCCTAAGTTAATTTACGCTAAGTACTATTAAAGTACAAATACATGAACGAAATACGCGTCACGTGTTATTCCGTGGAATGTTTTATTTAAATGAGCCGTTAAAATGTTTTCGTATAGTACAACGGGGAGAGATAAAAAATTAAAAACGTTTAGCTATTGAAACAGGAAGCACTCGCCAGTGCGGTTTGTGCGCACTGCTCTCGTCACGAGTGCTTATCTGCGGCCGCTTTTTGAAAACCTACAATTTTTATTCGGAAAACGTTAAAGCAAGCAAATATTGATTCGTATAAAGTACATTTTTTCGTTTCTATTTCACACGTGATTGTATGTGTCATATTTAAGAATTATAGATTTTTAAATAGTTTTGGTTTTTTAACCACATCAAATTTAGTTACTGGCGGCCCTTGTAAACCTTTTACCAAATATGAAATATCCAATAAGAATATTTGTGACCATTGGCGCCAAACCAGGCTCCGGTTTCCTATCACATAAACAACCCCTTGCTCCTGCGGAATGCTTACAGGAATCCATTTTATTGAACCCAAAATATACCACGCTCCTATTCAAATTGAAAAAAGGCTTGGAAAAAATATTATCAGAATAAATCAATCTTGTCTCTGGAGGGCGAAAGTCCTCAGTTAAGTCAATTTAATTAACACCGTAATCTTTTACAACCTCGGCTGGATTAATATTAAAAATCTTTCTAACCCTCTAAATTTTAGGTCGTTTAACTTATAATCAGTGGGCCCTATTGTTGAGGATAATTACACTGAAATTAGGTCAACCTCTTACCTCAGTAGCATTAATTTAAAAAAATACTCTAGCTGCATGTTGTACAAGCAATAAAGTTATTAAGGCGGCGTGTAGTAGACAGAAAAAAAAGGTTATACAGCGCAGAGCGGAAGTTTGTAAAAGCTGGCCAAAAAACATTAGCAAAATGTATTGCCAGTCCGACAGTGCTGCTTTGTAAATATCGCTTCGTTGCAGAGAAGTTAAATTGTATCTCATTGTTGGCGGACATTAACTACAGATTATAAATCTCTCTCGGTGTCCTGCCCGCGCTCCAGTTTCGACGACGCGACATAGATACAGCCAGTGTGCCGCATCTGCAAACTCATTTACAAATTTTCACACACTACCGCCTCAACTGCAACAACATTAAGTTTAAAACACCGACAATTATATTTTTGTATTAGAGAAAAAAGACACTGAATGGTTTTACTTGTACAACGTACAAAAAATAAACGATAGCCATATGATTATATTATACAATTTTATTTCTGAATAACAGTGGCATCAAAACACAGCCTTGCGGTACACCCATAATTTATAAAATTATTTTCAGTTCAATATTAATTTTCCGTAGACGACTTATTCAATTTAGCTCTGACAGTAATGTGACAGCACAAAATCTTATTAGGTACTTCCCCAAGGAATTAAAGCTGCTTAAACTGACTGTTGCGTGATATAAAATGCATTTTAGAGTTCCAAATTAGACGTGCGTCTGATCTAATGTCAGATGCAATAATGCAGGAAGTTTGTTAATGAGTTTCACCTCGGGTGAAGCCGCAAATTGGATTATAATGTTAATATCATGGTTCTGCGGGGTCCTTGCTCGGTGGGGAACAATTTCGGTACTTCTTAGGGAAGCTGGGCGTCTATTATCCTCATTTCAATAAGAAATAAATTACGATTTCTTATTACGTTTTCCATTATAGGGGAAAATTTATCAAGTTTCATTCTGTTCTATATCTTCTTTTGTAAGAATAATATGCTTCGGGATTTTTTGTTTAGTTGTGATTTTTTTTTATTGTCTTTTTGTAATAATATTACTGTCTAGTAATATTACCTACATGATTTTATTTCTAAAATTATATTCTGATTCAGTAATAATATATAAATCATAAAATATACAAATGCCTTCATATCGCCGTCAAACATGAGTCTAGCGATTCAATATTTATGTGACATTAACGATCTCAAACGTAATCAACAGAATGCTCCACTAGAGCTGTTTGCATCTCGTCAAATTAAAGCCCATTGCATAATGAATAGATTTTCACGTTCCAGGGTAATGGAACACAGCTGTGTGTTATCACCTGCTACAGTTGCATTAGTTTCGTTTCCATATGAGCCGCGATAGCATTCTAACAATAATATCAATTACAATTTTTCTGTATAAATCTTTGATAGCGTAATATCATCGATAGACAATAGACAACGAAGTCAATAACACTATATCGAAAAAAGTGAATTGATTTAATAATAATAAATTTGTCTCTTAATGAAAGAATGGATTGAATTTGTTACACCATATGTTAAACAAACAAATTCAATCGTATAAATAATACAATAGATTATAAAATACTCATCTTTCGTTTATTTAATATAAAAATTGTTTTATTTAATATTTTTGACGATTGTAAGTGCTTGTAACGGGCCTATTTGAATACAATAAGATAATAAAAGAAATACACTTCTTATAAAATCGGTAGTTTACAAATGGTGTTATGATAATGCATGGATACTATTCCCATGAACATATAATCATATTCGGAAATATATTATTGCATTTGACAGCGAAATCTTTTCTTTTTCGGAGGGTGAGAGCGAGAGACATAGTATTTTAATTTATTATTGCACGATTCTGAAAACTTTATGGTAAGCAAATTTTATAGCCTAGCGTGCTTATACGGAAAGCGGTAGTTGACAAATCGAAGATAGAATGGTACTGTTGAATATATGATTCATCATTGCCACCATTATGTCAACTGCTGGACATAGGCCTCCCATAAAAGGGGGAATTTTACAAATGCCCATAATTGCTAGGCTGGGCAAGCGTGTTGGTATTCATTAGGTTAAAATAATTGTATCAGTTACGTGATAAATCAGACGTGTTTAACAAATTTAAAATTACTCTTCAATATATGCCAGTAGCTTGTTTTCAAATCTCTTTTTAAGTAAACTTCACAGAGTTAGAATTCTGTTTTAAGTATACATATTTCTAGAGCATAACCTCATTCAAGAATCGGTGTATTGAATTCTAAGTTAGTTCCCGTGTCAATGCATGCTTATGACTCCATTTGCACTCTTCATACGTAATAGGTTCATAATATTGTTTTACAATAAGAATCAACACATCGCCTATCAACCATAGCCACCCATCTAGTAATAGTTTTTGTAACCAAGGATATGATCAGACAAAATATTGCCTATTTACATAAATATCGTGTATAAACACAATTAAAGCGGGAACCTGGAAAAATAAATTATGTTTCTCCGGGAACGTTTTTTGCAAGTGTAAGTGGATTACAATGTTAATTTTATTGATGCAAAGGCCACCCCAGAGAATAGACGCCTCGGTAGCGAACATTAGTATGCTGATGGTACAAAAAGATAAATTTGTTTTCGGTACATTAATTTATGCTCTTTTTAAGGGTACAAGCACACAATAACAATGTAAGTTTTTGACATAGAGATAGTGGTGATTTATTTGTTAGTAACACTGAAACGATGTGGACATAAAATCCTTGAACCAGTGGTGATGAGCAATAAGAAGTGATAATGTTATTATGAATACCTAAATAAGTGAAACTACACCCACACTCACACATATATATCACATATACAGGTCGACTATCTTTTTAATTAAGAGCGGTGTTTCCTGGCATAGGCTTCGTTTAACTCAATAGAAATTACTGGTCACTTTATTTATGTTACATTATATTTAAGCCAAACAAACATTTTCCTATTCAACTACATTATTGTAACTCTGTGTAACTTAATAAATACGTATATATTGCAAAACCTACACAAAATACAATGGATTTAATTTTTGATTTTCCTTTGATCTCTTTGTTTATTTTAAGTTCCCATTTTTATAAGATCGAGAATTTCTTTAAACATAATACATCATTATCATTACAGCTATTTGAAGTCCACTGCTGGACATAGGTCTCCCCAATAAAGCAGCCCATCCCCACCGGTCCCAACTGTATATTTGAGGTACACTGCCTTGGATGCATATACCGCCATCTGTTGGTTCTGGTACCTTAGTCGCCTCTTACTACACCTGGTACAGTGAGAGGTACTATTCTACTCTGCCGGTACGTCACAGAAAAAAAATAATAAACCTTAACAATAATATTCGTAAAAAAAATGGTGGAGAGCTAGCCAATTCTGATAATTAGTCATTAAGATTGTATATTGTGCCTATAAGAACAGGCTAGACCTAGTTTAGGTACCTAAGTATCAAAATGTATTTTAGTTTAAGTTACCTTTTGTTGTTGAATAAAGTTATTATTATTATTATTATTAAAATAAAACTTTATAATAATGTTCATAAAAAAAATGTTGAGAGCTACTACTCTGTGTTTATTCTACTCTGTGTGTACCTCACACCAGAACGTAATACAACTCAAGTGTAATTTAAATTAGTTTAAATTTAGACTAATCTTCCTGTAGTTACGTGCAAAATCTATCATGGGATTTACTACGAAGGAGTCTTTCTGAGAGGAAAAATTTTCTGACACGCCACTGTATACTGGTTAAATCACCTGAAATAACAAACTAAGTGTGAACAGCAGATAAAAAATAAAACTGCACTTTCTTTAAGCCCTGAAATTCTGCTAGTTCCATCGAATAAAGGCAAGTTTCAGTCCGAAGCCCTACTGATCCGGCGCTGCAAGCTTATTATACGTCCACTTTCTTTATATTTTTAAAAACAATGAACAATGTGAAGCCCGACTTTGTTCTTTGTACTTTATAAAAAAAAACAATAATTGGTTATCGGAATATTGTTCAGCGTGTTTGGACTTGTAGGGAAATCTTGCTGAGCATTTGCCGGTATATGTACTTATTAAGACTAAGCAATTAAATCGTTATGAATTATTCATTATTGTATTTGCTTGGGCGCGAGTTTTGAAATGCCGAGCTAAACAAAATATGAGAGCATAATTACCCTCTCTGTAAATCTAAATAAATATTTAAAAGGCGTGATCCACTTAAATTCCCAACGAATAATGATTATACGTTAATATAGCTCTTATTGATATTTGAGCTAGATATATATTTCTTTGGAACAAAGAATAATAATAATTAAATTAATTCAAACGACGCCTCATACCCTGACCTGGCTCCGAAATAAGTAGCTTAAATCACTTGTGTTACGGATTTCAGGCAATAGAGAAATTACACATATAATACTTAGATATATATACTTAGCATCCAGACAAAATAAATACATCATATAAATATTTCTTCTAGGTGGGAGTGGAACCCACGACTTTATGCTAATAAGATAGGATCAATACCTCCTGCACCATCCGGTCCTTCGATGGCGCAGATAATATACGCATTAAAATTTTAGAACAATTTTTTTGGTAATGTTATATATAAATTATTAATGAAGTATATTTAACATTCTCAGATATCACGTACCTTATTAACTGATAATATATAAGTTTCAACAGTCTTAAACAAAAATTAATTATACTAGCCATATGCCCATTTTAGCCAAATTAAATCAAACATGCATTATGCATAATTACAAATATGCAGAAGAACAAAAAGTCGACGATTGAGAGGACAGAATAGGATTTTATAAAATACCTCTGATTATGTTTTTTTGTTGATAAAGACGACATTTAATCTCATTCAATTGCCTAATGCTGAATGACAAAGAATTAATATTGCAATGAATGATTGAATTAATTGGAAAATCATTAATTAAAACATCTTCTAAAAGTACATTGACATCGATAGTGTAACATTTTAAAACAAAAATATCATCAACAAAATCACAAACTAACCGAACGTTACGTATACATCAGTTAGTAACTATAAACTTTAACGAAAGTCATGAAAACGGATATAAGAATTATCATAGTAGCCGTAAATCGCCCACAGCTAAACATCAAACTCCTTAAGAAATGGGGAATTCACCCAAAATTGCTGCGCTAGGCAAGCGGGTTGGCAAACGCAGATTACAGCTTTCGCGACGGGGATACTGCTGCCTGTCATCTTTCGGTTTCGGTACCTTAGTCGCCTCTTATGACACCTAGTACAGGGGGAGGTACTAATCTACTCTTCCGGTACCACACAGCAAAAAAAAATAAACCTTAACAATAATATTCGTAAAAAAAATGGTTGAGAGCTAGCCAATTCTGATAATTAGTCATTAAGATTGTAATAGCTAGCTTATACCTACGTATGCACAAGTAAAACCATTTGCACATCAACGCCTCCGCTGCGTACAGCCAATACCCCTGAATAGATGCATTATTAGGGGAGTGCTACTCGTAAACCAGTCGTAATGGGTTTTATCTTGCTCTATAAAATTTATTTACACTTCTACTAGTACATTATCGGGACCTCATTCCGTAAAATGTACCGCGAAACGCTTTACAAATGTAAATTATGGTGTATTTATTACCGTGTCGAATTTTTGGTATGCAGATACTTGCCTTACTATTCTCTCTCAAGAAAAATATTGACTCCTGAAACGTTGAACTTTCATTATTCTACGCACCATACATCGTGAAATTGTCAAAAATTTCATTCCGCTAAAGCAATTAAAATCGTAATCGTACGAGCGTAATCGTATCAAAACAGCATTGTATCCCGTTCGCGTTCATAATTAAAGGAAAACCGACAGCGCCCCAATTCCCACAGACAATCCCGCAAAATTCGTTCCGCGATCTGCTGATCTGCGGTCATATAACACAGGGCTCCCATCCCCTTGCCCCTTCCCCACCCCCCGGCTGCAGGCTGCACCATCGTCCCTTCGGTGCCATAACGAGTACTGTCGTGAAATAAATCTTGCCACCCCTAACTCGGAGCCTCCTTTCAGGGCGCGGATAAAAGGTCTTTATTTTTCTCATTGAAGCCGTTTTATGTGCGATGCGTTTTGATTGGATGGATTTTATGGGTAAATAAACCTATTCTTAGTGTGTCAGAACTGAAAATTCAGTATTGGAATTCGATGGACAGGTTTTCAATTTGAAAAGGAATATTTATATATTTTTTCAATAACCTTGGCCTTGCATCTACATCATCACAGCACTCTGATTCTTTAAAATTTAAAAGCATAATGATAATATTGGATTTATATAAACGTATTTAGCATTAACACCATTCATAATTACAGTTAATAGAAAATCTCACTTAACAGTTAAAATGTTTACGATTTGACGTATGGAATAATGTTTAATCTGTATATTATAAATTTATAAAATTTAGAACACGTATAAATCCACACGTATAAATATTAGGAAACGTTAGCATTTCAAAAATGTATTCTTGTTTCTCAATTAATTCAAATATATTTTAACTATTATAAGGTTCCAACTGTTAAAGTTAACCGAAAAAATTGATAATTATAAATACTATTGAAAAATTAAAGCATACGCTCAGCTTTGAGAATCTAGTGTAGTGAGATACCTTCATACACTACCAGGTCCATGCATACAGTCACCGGCTATAAAAAAAGGAGTATTTCCATCCCAGTGACAGTCTGAAAGTCCAATCAAGCGGGGCTACACGAATTGAGCAGACAAATAAATTAGGGACCAATAGGCAGCGCTTGCCAAATAGAACTTCGAAAAATTGGTACGGCCGACTACGCAAAAGGTTCCCAAAATTTATGCTACAGTTTCACTCCCTTGTAGAGGCCATTAAAACTGTCCGTCCGTCCGTTTTCAGATTTAAACCAAACGGTCTGCCGTCACGAATCTAAAAAACATTTATCACTCTCGATTTTCCGCCCACGGCCACTGCCAGGCAAGCGTGATTCCTGCGTGTTTTTCATGAAACACTGTTAACTAAGTCGTGTGTGGGCAGCTTTATGGGCTGTAGATGGGACATTCGTCGAGCATTGAGTTTTTATACAATGGCAAAACAAACTTAATTAAAACTTTGAGCTTGATTAATGCACGAACACTTTGATGTGTAAGTAATATTAATCCATACGAGTATTATATGTAATACAAAACAGTTGTCGTCGTCTATGTCTATTCAACCCATTTGTGAGATTATCTTTGATATGATAAAAATAAATATTCAAAAAAGATGAAATGAAACTACACAAAATATTTTAAATGTAAACCAAATTATCACCAAACCAAATTGAGGCGTATGTCCGAACACATGAAACACCAACCTTTCAGAACAAGATACATTTATTAACAAGCTAATAAAGGCTACATTTAAACGGGCCTAATTGCCAAATAAATGTCCTACACGCTTACTCCATTACAAAAGTAACCCGAATTTTACTTTAGAGCGGGCGCGTGGCAATTTCACCATTTGACGTTCATTTATCTCCATTATAGATCTCGAGGTAGCGGTGGGTAGAAGAGTCCCTAGTGCTTTCCCCTAGCACGATAATGAGTAGTGCGGACATGCTGGCGTTTTGATATTTACGGTTGTTGTCATATGGTTCATATTTGCAAAATATGTAGGGCACAGTTAGATATGATATTCAAACTTGAATTACACTCATCATGTTTGTTAAGGCTTCAAGCACTTGTATGTGAAACTTTTTTGTTAACACACGTTGTAGTTTTCTACTTATTTAATATAATGTTTCACCTTCTAACAAATTATTATTATGTCAGCCGCAGGATGTCCATTACTGGCCTCAAGGTTACAAAATTGATTTCCATAAAAGATGGTTGTGTGCGGCTTGAATCCACGAAAACACGCACGAATGCACAAATCTGTGGTTTTAATAAAAATTATTTGAAATGGAGATCAAGGCACAGCAAAGCGAGCATCAGCAAGCGCTGCGTTTGACATCCGCAAAATTGATTTAATATGTAATCTGATCAGAAACTGTCTAGAGATAATTCATCATTATCTTCATGATATCATCATTATCATCATTCACATGGGGTAGACCTCATACAAAAGGTCGTCTGCATTGGCGCACTGTTCGCAGTTTTGATGTACTGTCAGCAGTGTTCGCATTGCTATGTTCCAGTCTGAAGGGTGAGAGTGACAGTGAATGTAATGTGACATTTTATTTATTTAATTAATAATATAATTATACGAGTTATCCTAAAAACACAATTATGAAGTTGTAATAAAAATTCAATTATTCTACATTGAGCTTAATTATTAATGATTTGACGCTTTTTGACGAATTGTTTGACGACAAATACGTCAAAGTCTGGGTGAGACTCCTTAGAGTGCGTTAAGTGCCTGCTGCTTGCGGTATAAAGGTGATTGCACACGCGCTACAGTACGACATGCCAGAAGCGCAAACAGCCGATGTCTTCGTCCGGATCGAATGCGCAGATGGTTGTCAAGCACAAAGATCGAAGGCGAGTCCACATCTCCACACAACATTGCTATAGCGGTTGACAGCTCTGCACGAGCTCTCTTGGTTGCCAGAGAATTCATCCCCAATATTCCCAGCAAAAAACATAATATCTTCAAGTCACAAGGTTGGCAACGCGTTGATGATATCCTTGTGATATTATGAGTCTACAGGCTGTAGTGGTGCTTACTATTACGCGGACTGTACGCTTGTTTGTCGACCTGGTATAAAAAATGACAGTCTAAGGATGTTCCTCAATTGAACATGGGTCTGGTTGTATGCGACTGAACTCCAATAGGACTGCTCGTATGCGGCCTGTATCCAACGCAATCCTGCAGCTTTAGTCGATCGTCTGTCCACATAGTGTGTGGGCGTCCAACGCCGCGCTTGCGAATACGTGGTCTAAATTCCAGAACCTTACGGCTCCATCTGTCATCGTATATATATCTATCGGCTGTACAGAAAATTACGTAATGTACTCGTAATATGTTGATTCCTTTAATTCTGTAACAAACAGCTTTTACTAGCAGCAATAATGTCCAATTAGATTTTTCCTGAAACTGATTTAATTTCAATAATTTATTTTACTAAAAAAACTCGTCTACGTGGAATTTTAGTAGTTACTTTTAGTAAACATAACTTTGAAAGAATTAAGGTGGAGTCTTATATTTTTATGATGTTAAAAAATATTAAGAGTAGTTTGATTTACGTCATTTTAAAATAAAAATAAGATTATATAATTATTGTATTACATTGTATTACTAACTAGTCAACTTTTTCAATTCTTCGAGTCATTTTGTATTTTCAATAATATGCAAAGTAATAGAAAAGTGTTCCTGTCTGTCTGTGACACTTTAATGATTTTACCGGTGAATTGAAATTGACGAAACTTATCATATAAATAACTTTAAATTCAAAGCCGCCCTTAAGCTTTCAATTTAGAGGAAAATAAGAGGTTCCGCGGGATATGATAGAAAGTGCATTACCCAAACATTTTATTTATTTAAGTCTTATAATAAACTCGTTTCATTCATTCATTTATGCTTAATATATTAATATAAATAAACTCAAGCCACACAAACATTAAAGGACGCCGCAGTAAGTCAGGATCATAATTCAATTATTTATTTAACAGCTATATATTGCGCGTAATGACAATCATAAAGTCGTCTGAGTTAAAATAAATGGATTTATGAGAGGGAAGGGTTAGAGCTATTTATTCAGAGTAATGCCTCGGCGGTGACCAAACGCAATTAGCGAGGCCGGTGTTAATCACTATGTTATTTTAATTATCGCAAATGAAAATTGCAAACCAACTCTTCTTCATTTATACAATTATATGGTTCATAGTTTGGACTATCTTGGACTGTTCTTCTTGGAATTTAAACCTTTTTTATACTTAACTTTATTATAAAAAGAGGTTCGTCTTCGAGTACAGAAATAATAATAATAATAATAAATTCCCACAACATCTCATACATTGACCTGACTCCGTGGTAAGTCGCTTAAAGCACTGGTGTTACGGACGCCAGGACAAGGAATCACAAATATACTACTTAAATACATATATTTTATACCCATACACAGAGCAAACACAAATATCATCATATAAATATTTGCTCTGGGTGGGAATCGAACCCACGACCCCTGGTGCACAAGACAGGATCACTACCATCTGCGCCATCGGGCCCGTCAAAAAAATCTTTCAGGACTGACGATGAGGATTATCAAGATTGCAACTATGGTAAAATGATTGCATTATTGAATAAAGCTAGTTCAGATATACATAATTAATAACAAATAACATAATAACAGATATATGTCCTCTTACCGATAAATGAAAAATACGAGGACGTAGATACGAAATCTTATATATATATATAAATATGTGTAAAGAAATATATTTCTTTAATTTGTATATGAATCATTTTGCTCTCTTTAACTTTTTTTTTAAACCATTGTTTTAGTATTTCACTGCATCTTTATAACCCTTTTAAAATAGAACACAGTAATGCAAACACTGCTATTTGGCGGTTAAAATAAGTCACTATAAGGTACCAATGCAGAGCACCATTCTAAGTGGTCTGCCTCTTGTTTACTACTACTATATTTTACAATATAACGATCAACGAGGGTACGACCATAGGTACGTTTAAGGTACGTTTGTTCATACTTATCACAAATTAAGTAATAATATTTACTTTTTTTTATAGTAAATTTATTAAGGAAAAATTATACCATAAGAACTAGTTTAATATTATAATATAACTAATAAAAAGTTCGGCAAATCCTTATCACGTAATATATCAAAGCAATTTAAAAACCAGTGCGATATTCTATTTATAGTTACTCCAGAATTCTTGTAATCATTGTCACTAATTAGGTTCCGCATAAAAAGGCATAATTACAGTATTCATTGGACATCGAATAAATGTCACCGAGACAACCGAATTATAATGAATCGATTTATCATAATCAACTTGTTGCCTGATCGATTCGTAATTCATTGGCAATACGTTAACTCGTTTATCGTGCTTCATTTTAGCCCAAAAAGGGTTCTTAATTAAAGGTTTATTGGTATTTAAATGTACATTAAACTGTAGCGGATTATATGTAACAGTTTTACGAAGCCTGTGATTAATACGATTAAAATGATATCATCTTTATATGTATAAATGTACTTCACGCATGAATGCCTTTGAACTCCTCCGAAACAGCAGAACCGATTTATATTGTTTTTGTATGCATTTCGGTAGCGCCGTGGATGACTTAGATTCACAAATCTGTAATTCACCCAGCAGATAGCGCTGCAGTCGGTATCTAGGTTATTTATTTATACTGGAACTAAACGGCTGGATCGGTTTGAATGATTTTTTGTGAATATATTCAAGTGGGGAGAGGATATTTCATGTTCCCCTAGTTTTATGTGAAACGATATATGGGAAAATAAAATAGTTATTGTAGGAAACAATCAATTTAATTCCAATGTATTGAAGTTTTAATCAAATTTAAACATTTATCTCGCGAGAACATAATAGAACATATCCAAAAGATGGAAGTAGTTAATTCAGGTATTTGGTATATGGAAATACCAAATCTCAATTTCAATTAAGTGGACATGAGCAGCGCCATTCCCATCACGAAGGTATACATTGCCAAATTACTACCAAAACTGTTCATTTTTAGAGTAGTCCCAAAAAAGGTTTCAAAAAAAACATTCGAGAAGTCATACGTTTTCCCTGTCCGATTAACAGATATGTCATAAATGTAAAAATGAAATGTACTCAAATAAACTAAGATATAAAATAGGTACCGAATAATGCCGGCCGAAATTTCCTTTAGTCAAGAATTTCTGGATGTACAAAATGCATGTTCGTAGAAAATAAAGTTTTATGCTTCATAAAGAGTATTGTAGCCTTGTCGTGTCACGCTCCTCGATCTGATAGGGGTTGAATAATTGAATGTCAAGGTTGAATGAGTAGTTTGACTAGAAATGATCATCAATGCATTATTAAAGTCCCTTTTTCTCGTTACATTATGGAGTTGATTAAAATATTAGATCGATCGAACCTAATATTGATACTCTTAAGACTTATCTAATACTATACTGGTCAGCAAATCGCTCAGGTTTCTAGTGAGGCTAAATATAGAAAAATCCACCTCTATTTTACACTATGAAGTTATATAGCAAAGTTAGTTTCATCTTCACCATATCAGCTATTAGATGTCCACTGGATACAGGCCTCCTGAAGTAATCTCCAATAGGACCGGTTGTAGGCGGCCTGTGTCCAGCGCGATCCCGCGGTTTTAGTCAGATCGTCTGTCCATCTTGCGGGTTGATGCCCTACGCTGCTCTTGCCGACACGTGGCTTCCATTCCAGAACCTTACGACTCCATCAGCCATCGGTTCTGCGTACCAAATGCCATGCCCACTGCCACTTCAACTTACTAATCCGCCAGGCAATGTCGGCAACTTTGGTTCTGTTACGAATCTTCTCATTCTTGATTCGATCGCGCAAAGAAACTGCGAGTTAGTTTATTATATAAAATTCATAATAACAAACATGAACATAAAAAGTTCGCTAATAATTAAATCTTAATTAGTATGACCAATTTTAAGATTAAGGAGTTATGCTCGCTTAAAGCAACTTGTTTCCCGACTCAATTAAAGCAAATTTGTTATCGTCTTTAATGTCTTTTTCAGAACAGAAATCGGAAGTTGTTTACATTATTTATTTTAACACTGTTTATTGTTTTTAGGGCCTTCGTTTAATAGGGCAAGTTCGATACTTTTCATTGATATCGTAAAATTTTACTGTATTGTGATATTTTGCCTCTGCTTTTTCTTACGACTTCAGTTACATCGTATTTAAATAATTTCATATTACCTAAATATGTTCCTGTCATGCAATAATAATGCATAATAGATTATATCATATACTTGACTCTAAAGCGTATTGAAGGATTCCTTGTTATTGATGTACACCAGAAACAACTGAGGTTGGTACCACAAACGAGCAGATTCAACAGAAATCATTTTTGTGATTGGATATACTCGTATTTCCAGTTGAATGAGTGCGCTCTAAAGTCTAGACGAAATTTCTTTCCACTTGCGTTATTATTTCCTTATAACTGGTTCATTTCATTTGACATAGAGCTAACCCAGATTTAACATTTATTTATTGATGACCATTAACGTATTGGTCATTGTTTTATTTTATGCAAAGAAGAATAAATATGATACATTGACGTACCCGGTGCTAAATGTGTGCCAAAGGTCGTGGGTTCGATTGAAACACTTATATAATAAATATTTGAGTTTATTCTGTACTATAGTTATATCTGTTGAAGTTTTATATTTTTGATCCCTCTGTTGTCCAACATCGGTAACACAAGTGCTTTAAGCGACTTAAGAGTCAGGTCAATAAGATGTTGGGTGAATTTATTACTATTATTTATTATCTACCCTTGTCATAATTTAAAGTAGATGTCATAATTGTAAATCACATAAATAATTGTACTAGGCGGGGACTGAACCAACGACCTTTGAGTTAGATAGTAACCTCAGAACTATAACACCATCCAAAGCGCACTATCATTTTAATCCTCATGCTTTCAGAGTTTTTATTTCAATTACTCTATGAAGCAAATTGTAGATAACAAGAATAGCGTGATAGTACATGCAAATGGCCAAGGTTTTTCATATCCTGACAAGTTTATTAAATGTGGAATATTTATGACTCGCTTTGTGTCACGCTTTGCAATTTCCACTTGTGTTGTTGTTTTCAATCAATCACATGTAATAATGTTCTGTGTTTGAGACTTACTTACATGCGTACTCCAAATAATTGTTTTTTCGGTTATTTTTTTCTATTTACCGGTAGACACCTGAGGTACCGGAACCAGTAGATAACTATGTATTTCTATAACATTGTATAGCTCAAAATCACAAGGTGGGGATGGGCAGCAGTAATCCCATCGCTGAGATACGCTTTGCGAGTGCTAGCCCACTTGCCTAAAGCGATAAATTCTTCTTTTTTTGGAGCGACTTATATCCAATAGTTGACGACCAACGACCAATATAAAACGAATCCATTTATAAGTTAGGATTTAATTTACTAATATATAAATAAAAATATATTTTCAAGCTTACTTTTAATTATGATTGCAGTAATTTAATTAATCTCCCGCTGTACTAGCTAGTATAAGAGACACCTGGTACAGGGGGAGGTACTGAGGTACCGGAACTGACAGATGGCGGAATATCCACCCGAAGCAGTAGATCAAGTGTAATAGAGTGGGGATGGGCAGCAGCATTGCAGCGCGACAATTATGGTTAAATTGTCCCTTTATTAGTAAGACCTATATAAATGTTAAAAATCTTGAACTCTATGAATATTTTGCAATTATCATATATGCAAAAAAAATAATTAGCTCTCGGATAACATTAATAGGGCCTGAAAGTGATGCAATTTGTGGAAGTTATATTTTTATATTATTATAGTTTTTTATGGTATTTTATATTTTTATAGTAATAATATTATTATAGTTATAGTCTTTTTGCAATTATAGTTAGTTTTATTTTGTTCAGGGAAATCATTAGGTCTTATATCAATAATAATTAGAATGCTTAAGTGTTATGTTCAATGAAAATGATTGCTGATTATTAGAACAATATTAATTCCAGTAGATTTAAATTTAATTTAAATATTTATTACTAGGTATATTATTAGTTACACACTATTATTAGGTACACTATAGGTTGTTTTCACCAAAAATAGGTAACATAATAGAAATCAAATGTAGTTCGTATCGTGCAATATACATTCGATTTTATTTTGTATACATTGATAAGAAAGGCCAACGCAACTCCTATATGTACACTGAAGTTATTGGACCTCACTTGATGTCGGGTAATACTTCTGTAGAAACCATTTAAGCATGAATTTAAGCATATATTTGATTAGTAGCGCCCCGCGGTTTTACTTGCGTTCAATTATAAAATAAACCTAGTATCAGTGAACATTTATACTAACTTTGCATAGCCATTTTATACCCTTAAATTGAAATATTTTATATTTATACATACTTTAATAAAGATCCCTCTTACTGAATTTAATTCAAATAACTTGTAAAACAGCAATGATTTATGCTAACATTGCAACCCCGATTTACCCACTTAGGTGGTGAAAATTCCAAACCCTTTTATTCCTTTAAAATTATTTTCTAAACCTTATAGTTTAGGCCCTGCATATGTTGGTCAGCTTCTTTTATATATATAGATGTAAATTAATATGAGTTGCTTTATACCCTTCAGTCCCGTTCTTTTTCGCGTTAAATAGCTTTAATTTGTTTATAAAAGAATTAATGAATGAACGAAACTATGGAAATAAGCTCTATTGATAGTGGTAGTACACTATAATAGGCAGACTTCATAATGTTTTTAACTGAACGATACAAATTTCCAAATAATCCTAATGCCAATTATAATCATTGATTTCTGCTGAATTTGATTTAAATTGTCAATGGGAAGTGAAATAATAATTATTTCCAGTCAATTTGCATTTGTTGATTGTTTTATTAATAAATATATATTACGTCATTAATGTCAATCAGTTGCAGAATTATCTACTTATATAGCGAATAATACTATAAATATTTTATGATATACTGCTTTCCTTTTCATAAATATTCCAGTGTTAGATTGAGTTAAATTCAGATAATTTTGAATCCCTACTAATATTATAAATGCGAAAGTAACTCTGTCTGTCTGTCTGTCTGTCTGTCTGTCTGTCTGTCTGTCTGTCTGTCTGTTACGCTTTCCCGGTTAAACCTCTCAACCGAATTTGATGAAATCTGGCATAGACAATCTTTAGACCTTAAGAAAGGACATAGGCTATTTTTGAACTCGAAATAAGGGTTGTAAGGGGTTGCAAGGGGGGATGAAAAGTTGTTTGCATGGATCGCTATTTTTAGAGCTAGAAACTTAAAACTTATTTTTCAGGCCATTGATTCGATATAAATAAACGTGACATTCAAAGTTTATATAATTTGAAGTAAATAGGTATGGTACCCAAAAAACTATTCCACGCGGACGAAGTCGCGGGCACAGCTAGTTTAAATTATAAATAGAAATTATTGTTCATTGCTTTGATTAGTTGTTAGTCGAATCGAGGGTGGTAGTTAGTTGTCATGAAAACACTTTTTCATTTTATTAATGGTTTAATTGTCATTTGTTTTAATGCATTATATATTTAAATAAGTTCCATAACAAAAGATTGTAAGTAGTATGTATATATAGCCTTACTCTATTAGTATGACTGTAGGTATCGTCTGAATAGGTATGGTGTTCGTCGGTTATTATATGTAATTAAATATAAATAAGGTTTACAGTTGTGAAATTACAATTTTCACAAATGTATTAATATAACTATACTTCTGCGACGATTTTAAAAGAAGCCGGCTTTGAGTTTAGACTAGAAAGTCATCAGAGCTACGATATCCAACATAAAGTTGTTATAGCATTTATATCTTTTACATTCGATATAAATCAAATTCATTACAAAATACACAAAACAATAGCGCCTTATTTTTATTAATAATAACAACATTTTTGCAATAAATATATCATATCAGTAGCTTAATTTATTTTAAAAATTTTATACTTGATTAAATAGGGTAAAAGCATTATTTTAAATTGGATATCGTAAACATGCTTTCTTAACTATATTCAATATCTTTAAGCAACTATCTATAATATCATTCAGTCTATTAAATTAAGTTTATTATTTAAAATCCTATATTAAATGCAATTTTAACCAATCATCTCAAGCCGGTCTCTTTAAAATCAAGTATGATATATATCACCTACGTATAAAAATATCAATTTCAGAATATCTATGAAAACAATAACATAAAAATGAAAATCTCTTGAAATTAATTTATAAAAATAGCCAATAAAATGTATTCGTATTTTGTACCCCTTCCCATCAGAGCAACTGGTTTATTTTTATTGTATGTATGTCTCTATATTATATTTCATATGAATGTACTCGTATGTAAAGGTTTTAAGCACATGATACACTCCTCAAAAAGATTCCTCCTAAATACAACTAATAGGTAAGCTATAACAATGTTTCGAATAAAATTAACGATATTATAGTATTTTGAGATTATTAATCTATATTGCTCATCTTTGTACAAAGTTTTCATCAAGTATTGGTGTTTTATTTTGAAAATATATAAATGTATACTATACAATTACAATGATTTATAATTAATTTAGTACATGTTTAATTTCATAAAAGATTTTTACAAAGCACTTAACAATATTTGAGTACCCATATTTCAAAGGAACTAGTAAACAAAATAGTACATTGATCCTTCAGATCACCTATGCTACGTGAAATAATATTTGACGTTATTTGGACAAATAGGACAAGATAGTTAGCACAAAGCCAATTGTTAAAGTCGACAGTTGACTTCGTATAGGCTTATCAATGCAAATAAATCCCCATAAGAAAGAAATAACAACAAGCTATTAGGGAACATGCAGTATCAACAAATGATACAAAAAAGTACATATTTCAACGCTAAGAAGCACTACTTTGTTCTCAATTACCTGTAAGTTGCCAACTATTAACTTGACCATTATTAAGTACAAAATGGATAATAGCGTCTTTAACATTGTCTTCGTCTCGCATCGGTTAATATATTTACACGACTATTTACAAAACTATCACATATTACAATTTCATTCGTATCACTATTTACATTATTGCAATTCAATGTTCAATGTCTGTTCTGGACAACACCATAAATTTACACGTGTAATGCGCCAAAGAATATATCTGCGACAATGTCCTTTGCGCAAAACTATTGTTAAACGTACACTATGTGTGGTTTCTCTGGCGTCCTGTGGGGTGGAATAGTTTCGTAGGCAAACTGTTGGTAGATGTGTTCCTCACTGTCTTCCTGGTAGTAAGGATTCTTGTCTACACTATGCCATGGAGGATTTAATGAATGAAAGTTATTACTCACGGACGAACCGATCATCAGATATCGGTCCACATCCCGCTTGTTGTCTTGCTCCCTGCTTCTTGTTGAATACCCTAAACCGTTACTCAATTTGGACACATCACCATTAAGCATAACACTCGTCATCACTTGCTTTGATTTGTCCCCTTTACATTTCTTTAGGGGTCCCATAAAATATAAAACTCCTCCAACCACACTTACAACGATACTCACAGTTAGCACCACAACTGCTACTATCACCCACCCATTTGAGCACCCGAATTCAGATTCCGGAATCTGAACAAACATAACGCCCTTTAAATGTTCTGGGGCAGCACATTTTATATCCTCATAGTCTATTTTCAAAATATTACTGGCGTTTCCAGATTTTCTGTGGCTTATTTCACTTTCTCTTCCAAGTTTCCACAGCCAAAGTAATGAACAATTACAGGCAAATGGGTTACCTGATATTTCTAATTCTTGCAGTCTATCAATGGGAAAATGTGACGCTTCCAACGTTTCTAGAGCATTATTTCTCATATAGATATTCGTTAGTTTTGGATTGCCGTGAAATAGTCTTGATGGTACTTCTCGAACTTTTACATTTTCATTCATCCATATTTTCTGAAGATTTATATTGTCGACGAAAGCTCTAGAATCAATTTTATCTAGTTCGTAAAGTCTGCTCAAATGTAAATGTTTTAAATGGAACAAACTTTGAAAGGAGAGGGCTGTCACATTTTGAACGAAGTTTCCACTGAGATACAAGTGTGTCAAGTTGGAAAGTTTAGAAAGAGCTGAAGTCGGTATAGTTGTCATATTGTTATCACTCAGATCCAAGTGATGTAACGATGGAAGTCTGTGGAATCCCAGTTGATCAATGCTTTCAATTATATTACTATTCATGTCTAAATTTTTCAATTCCTTTAAATAAGGTATACCATGCTTGGACACTTGCTGTATTAAATTCTCAGACAAGTCTAAATATTCTAAATGAACAACATATAAAAGGTTTGCAGACGGTATATCTAATATAGAATTATTCTTCAACGATAAGATCTTCAGTGCCGTCAGGGGTTCGAATGTGCTCGCTTCAAAGCTCACCAACTTATTGTTTGATAAATCAAGTCGTTCCAGTACAGATAAGCCTTTGAAAGTCTGTGCATGTATATTTGATATCTCATTATCTGATAGATTCAAGTCGATCAGGCCCCTCAAGCCAATGAACGTATCTTTATCTAAGCGTTTAAGGAAATTGTTACTGACATTCAAGTGTGTCATTTCCTGGTTATTCTCGAAGTTTTTACTACCTAAATCTTGTATTCTGTTGTATGAAATGTCGAGGATGGTAAGCTGCGTGTAGAAAGCGAATGTATAGAGAAGATTGTCGATGGAGTTGTGCGTAAGGTTTATGTGTGATGCTTCTGGATTTAATTGAATCGGAACAATTTCGAGGCCTGCATTGGCGCAAGAAGCGGCGCGCAGAGCGTCGTCGCAGGCGCATCGCGCCGGGCAGAGCGTTCGTGCTGTTGCACCCCATGCCCACGCCACCACCACTACCCACCAACGCCACCTTGCTACGCTGCGTGAGCCCATAACATCCCATGTACGAGCCACCAGGAACCTGAAACCAAAAGACATCACAAATTTATCCACGTCCTTCCCATAAAACGTTATCTCAAATCTCTGACCAAAGAGATTTTATCTTGTAAATACAATTTCTTATACACTCAAAACAAAATCTCATTGCCACAGAATAGATGGAATCTAGTTTATTTTCCAGTAATTTATTGTTATCATAAAATCCGGGCGCTCCCTCTGGGCACACCCTAGACCGCGGGAGGAGCAAGTAAAAATACACAACATTATCGCTCGACAAAATCTTAATATAATTTCTGGCGAAAACTGCAGATAACAAATGTGCCTCTCCGCAATTTGTATGAGGGGGAATGGAATTGTTTGATCCAAATTAGGCCGATAAGAGACGTGCCACGCCGGCAAAATGGTAGCTACACCACAAAAACTTTTTTATTATCTTTCGCTACCCATCTGTCGCATAGATCAACCTAAGATTCCTTGGGATAATAATGCACCACCCATTATATTACCGTGGTAACTAAATAATTAAAAGTGGTTCGCTTTAATTGTTGTCGCCATTTAGTTCAAATTGAGTATTCCGATATCCTACACCTTAAGATAAGAGAAAACGGGAAGTTAGCGGCTTGCACCAGTACCGCTAATCCTCCGCGTGAACGATTCCTCAACAATGCCTCCCAAAATGTTCGTCAATTTAACAAAGGAGTGTTAGGTACTTTAAATTAAATGTTCGGCTTTACAATTCGACGGAATGTATAATGAATAGCACCGTAACATCTGTTAACGAAGGCGAACGATCTCGAAAGTTTTCACGCGCGGGAATAACTAATTGCGAAGGTTGGAATTCAATTTATGGCTTCTAGTGCGCCTCCAGGGAGATCACGCCATGCTAAAGTATTAATAATGCAAAACAGTGTCACGGAAAGTTTTTGATTCGAAATGCAAATTAAATTAGGAAACAAAGTTGTGAGTGTTGAGCTGGTACTGCCGTTTTGTCATTTATTGTCGGCTGTATTATGCTAACTGGTTAACAAACAACAACCATTTGTCCAACAAACAAGTTGGGTATCAGACGAATTTATCTGATTTGACAAGAATAATAAATAATGGGCAGACAAAGTTAAAATTTGTAGCTTTGATAACAAAGAGAATATTAAATAACAAGTGAAACACGAAGGCGATGTTGTTCTTACAATACTATTCGGTGTCGAAAGAGGTCTATGGATATCCAAAAGTTTATATTATTATACAAGAAGAAGACCCATCTCCCCTAGTAATGTGATAGCGCCCATGAATGGATTACGCAGCCTGCCTGAATTACAGAAACCATACGTATACTCACATGATACACATCAGACATCCCCGCATTAGACCGGATTAATTCAACATTCCGAATGTATTCTACATCACGTCTACTGAAAAGATAGCCCCTAATCATTTTCTTAAGGGTGCTTACGATATGATTTGCCGAAAAATTCAAGAGGCGGATTTGCTTTGGATTATTCATAAGATCTCGTTAGAAAATTTCTATAGGTACAGATTTATCGGGCTAAATCCTTATTTAATATCAAATCCTGGGTGTTATTCAGGTATCAGTCGCAGACGTGTTTTCTTGTAGGTTTAATTAAAACACTACGTGCATCTGTTTTGCTACCGTAATGGTGACCGCGTTCGGAAGCGGCTTATGAAAAGATGCGAAAGAGTGAGGCACGGCCTCCATTTCCGAAACTAAACTGCTCTGACCGGCACTCTTTTGTCTTTTAATTTCCTGTCCGCCGGAGTGCGCCCCATCGTGAATTTCGCTTTCGTGAGCTTCGTTAACTTGTGTCGGCCTTTGTTGTTGCCTATTGAACTTTTCCATTACCGACGTCATCGATTGAAACCGCTAAATTCGTTGGAAAATTCTTGTCGCTGAAATCAATGCTCGCCTCTGCCCCTAAAAATGAACAGCGCTCCGCTCTCATTTTCCTTTCATGAAATCCAGTGTGTTTGCAAGTTTTTGTTTTTGTTTTCGCCCCGTAGGAACTCTTCAAATGGAAATTAAATATTTCCTTATCGAAAAGTTAGAGTGTTATGGCATTTGGACGAAGGATTATAATTGTAACAGACTTCTTTTTTCTTTGCGACTGACTGCCTAATGTCATTTTGAATAACAAGGAGAATAACTTACTCGGTTTTTGTTGTTCAGTTGATGATTCCGATATTATTGCGTCTTTTTTTTCTTTACTATTTGAGAAGTATTTATTTCTGTCGTAACATTTAGGAATGTCGCCGTATCAGCTTAAATCGTGACCTTCTTAATTACGCAATAACATCTAAACACCGTTCAGACTCGAAGGGACGGCAATAATTTATTATTACAGTATCCGCATTCACCGAATTCAATATCAAAGGGGCACCCTGGAAACCTTTCGGTATTAATAACGGCTAACGTCATCGGCTCCATTTAAATTATTATCAAAACTATCCGCTTAGTTCGCCCTAATTGTGGGCGAGGCGTTCGTTCGAACGGTTCCCACTAAAGTTATCACGGTGTTAATACAACTTGAGACGTTACTAACACAAAGGACGGTTTACGAGGGGAGCCGGGACAATAAAACCAGTGTAAAAGTCGGCTAACCGCTTCGCGCTCTCCCCAAGAAAATATCTTAGCCCTCCACTTTTATGAGTTGCTTAAGTCGTGCGCTGCCGTTTTTAAAACAGTTCTGGGCTTAAGCCGAAAAGTTTTATGCTCAACGTATTGAAATAGAAGATTTTATATGGTTGTAGGGGTGTTGCATTGATGAGTCCAAAAGCGTATGTTCGTGCTCTGCGTTCGGTAGACGAAAGTAAGTAATAGTGTGAGTGGCGACTGGCACTAAGGAGCATAATGAGAAAACTTGCCCGGCAGCTGAGGGGCGCCCATCTCAGGGCTGCCAACTATTTATTGATTAACTCTTGCAATCGGTTCTAATACGTTCAACTTTTCAGCTGAAGATTCTCGAAACTTAAATAAAAACAAACTAGTTTAAACGCCAGTTATTTGAACTTCCAATTATATTATTATCGGTAAAAAAGTTAATAAAATATATTTACACAAAAACGATGACCTATTTTGTCTGTTCATTTATAACTAAGAGTTTAATGAAAATTATAAATATATATCTGAAGTAAGGAACTAAATATCTAAACCTAAACCTACTATAAAATAATTTCAAGCCTTATTTAATATTAATATATATTAATTATCATGTTTAAACTAATACTTGTCATCTACCAGCCCTATAAACTGCAACAATGGCCGAGAACAAAAAGCGAGCGAGTGGTGTTGATTCGATTCCGAGTTTGCAACTACTCGCTGTAATACAAGAACAAATGTAGCTAGTTTTTTACCGCCTTAACTACTGCATAGCAATAGCAGTTAACAATGCTAACTGTAAGCGAAAGATTTATGCTACCTGCTCCAGTGTCAACGTTTATGACTGTCGTAGTATTTTTACAAGGTATTTTCAGCGCGCTCGTACAGATTACGAATAAGTAGGTATTATAAGTCTCGAGATATAATTTTATTGCTCAAAGATGGCTAGTAAAGTAAAATTTATGGCCTTTAAATGCCTACGTATTTAAATAACTTACATCAAAGCTGGTTATTATTGTATAGAGACAACATTAAACTCAAATTAATAATAATTTTCCCTCATTGTCCCAATCAATATCCCAAAATAGGATAAACTGTCAGCGTCAGGAGCAAGTTCCAAGATTCAGTAATCTTAATTTGGACTAAAAAGCAATTCAACTCTATAACTTATTACACTAGTACACAAACAAAAGAAATTAAAACAAAATAACTTCAATTTACATGATAATGTGTGTGTGTATGTTGTCTCAAAAAACTTCGATATACTTTATTAATTTTTTTATTAGACTCAAAGTAATTTTCATAAAAAATACACATTATACTACGTGTGTTTATCATGAAAAATATATTGTGATAATAAATTGAGATATAAACTATCCTATCCCGCAAGTTAGATAATATTGTATGCGGTATGTAAAATGTATTGGAATTGATGAGCTTCAACTCTGCTGGTACGCCACGACCACCTTAATAACATGCCAATATACCAACAAATTAACAATAAATCAACCGACATTAGACACAGAACTGTGATTAATGTGTGAAAATTATCGCTACGATCTACTACCAATCTCCATAATAACAGTATTTATCTATTACCAAAATCGTTCCGAGGCTTTTATAGGTGATTTCATAAGTCACAAACGGATGATAGGTTTTAATTAAGCGAACATAAACGATGATTAGTTTGGCGTCCACGCCCCGATCGGTAGCAAACAGATTTTAATATCTGAGCCCACCTGTGTGGGTATCGATTTTGTAATCAAATCACGATTACAGGAATCTGCCTCGGCAATTATGTTCGCTGATTTAACAATGACGAAGCTTCCGCAGGATATGATCAAAAGTGACACACACACACACACAAATGATAAATTCTCACAGCCATACATTGTACTGACTCCAAGATAAGTCACCTTAAGCAATAGTGTTACAGTCATAAGACAAATTAGGAGCCACAAATATAATACTAAAAAACATATAACACTGGGAACTGGAAAACGTATGCATCATATAAATGTTTGTCCTGGATGTGCTGATCCAACACACGACCCTTGGCATATAAGAAAGGATCAACATCTGCGCCATCAAGCCTTTGAAAAGAAAAACAATCCTGACTTGTTAAGCTTGTAGTATCTGTCATCTACGTTTAGTATGGTGACCTATTCAGTGTTAATCTGTTTTGATATTGAGCTTTTTGATTAAACTGTTTAGGATTTGCCATTTTCGCACTATCATACGTATGTAATATACACAATATGTTAAATAGTTAGTTAATTTAGTTATGTTAAATAGTTAGTTAATTAGATAAATATTCATCCTAACAGGTTCAGGCATGTGTTTTAAATGGTTAAGATAAAGTTATTTTTTATTTGATTTTAATAAATAAGAACGACATACAAGTTTATTGACTTTTTTTAGTAGTAATAATTATAATAATAATAATCTCTATTGTACACCAGTCGAACATTTACAATGAGTCCAAAGAACAAGGTAATTTAAATGAAGTATAACGTGTTTTATAATAACAAATTACATTTAAAACCACAAAAATGTAGGTTGTCTGTGTCAACCGCCACACACTTTATAGCGTCGATTACTCTAATGTACACGCTAACCAAAGAAAGCGGCGAGTCGTTAGTCTACAATGCAGCCACGAAATATTGCTACAGATACTCGCTTAAGAAGAAAAAGGGACAAAACGCCTACACAATCCCATTTTCTCTTTCAGTGGCTGGGCCTTCTTAGTGAATCAGGGTTGTATGGGGCCTTTATAAACGCAATAATGAGAAGAGGTAAGGCCCCATTGAAGCGGCCTAACGAGAGCGCCGATGAATCGCCCATGAGTTGAGCACAAAACTCGGCACTTGCTGCTGTAATAGAAAACGGCGGTGTATTCCCGCTGCCAGTCGTTAAAATTAAAAAAAAATTTTTTACTCAGTTATAATGTATATATGGTTTATAAGCTTATTAATTACTAATTAAAAAAGTTAGGTTCAATAACCTGGATTTTCGGTATTACATTGCGTGTTACCCGAATTTATCATCTATTTTTAACGTCATCATCATCATTATCATCATATCAGCCATCTTGCGGGTGGACGCCCTACTTTCCACATAATTCCATTAAAATTATTTTCTATAAAATATTGGCATATCATCTAAACAAACCAAAAATGAACCGATAACACCTAACTGCTGTACTATTGTTATATGTTATTTTTTTAAATTAATTATGTAGCATTTCGACGTTGTTCCTGTTTCTTATCGCTTATTAATTATTTAAAAATCTTAAGATATCAATTTTCGGAAACGATAAGTAAATACGAATAAGTGAAAGAACATCTATCTATAACTTGCCGGAAAACGAGCTTGTACCACGCGCCCCTAGCAAAAGGCTTTCAGAGTACGCCAACTAACATTCGCTTTGAGTCTCGCCTTCGGTTAGGCCTGGGTGAATAGTCAATGAATCCGGCAGCGGTTAGATTAAAACATTTTCTCCCACATACGGACTCTTAATTTTTATCTGTGGGTTATACTTCTATACTGTATTTCGTTTTATATTCAATTTAGGATTTTTCAGAAGACTCCACGAGCAGTTTAAATTTTATAATTTATAACTGTATGCTGTAATTAAAATAAGATATAAACTATAATTTATAACGATATATAACGCTGTCGAAGTCGCGGCCGCTAAAGATAAAGAATCTACAGTATTCATCATCCTATCAGCCATAAGACGTCTACTGTTGGACATAGGCCTCCCCAAGTAATCTCCAATAGGACCGGTTGTATGCGGCCTGTCTCCAGCGCGATCCTGCGGTTTTAGTCAGATCGTCTGTCCATCTTGTTGGTGAGCGCCCTACGCTGCACTTGCCGGTACGTGGTCTCCATTCCAGAGTCTTACGACTCCATCGGCCATCGGTTCTGCGTACTAAATGCCCTGCCTACTGCCACTTCATAATCCACCGGGCCTTGTCGATAACTTTAGTTCTGTTACTAATCTCCTCATTTGTGATTTGGTCGCGCAAAAAAAATCTGATTGCCCTCTCCATAGCTCGTTGAGCTATTTTCAGTTGGCCAATAAGACCAATGGTGAGACCACGCAGCCATAGTTCATCGCTGGTAGCACACATTGGTCGAAAACTTTCGACTTTAGGCACTAAGGTATGTTGGATTATTATCTACAGTATTCAGCTTAACAAAACATTCCTAAGTAATGTTCACGCATACAGACCAAAAACTAAACGAGCAGGCTAATTTAACAAATATTATATCATGCATTTTGATAATTCTATAGTTACATTCATAAGTGTAAAGACAAAGTTTGCTTTATGTAGTATGGCATTATTCCCAAGTGCTTTCAGAAATAGAAGTTAGTTTCGTATCCATAGGTAGTATAGTCAAGACCGCAGCCCGCGGCGCAGACGTCTGAACTTCGGCTGTTACACAAATAAAAAAAACATCTACCATGAACAGTTTGACAGTTATTAAAACTTTTACAAACAGCCTCTGAGGATGAAACATAGACATTTAATAATAGTACCAGGTTAAATTAGGTCAGGTAACAAGCTAACAGCCTTAGGCAAAACTCCGCTTTGTTGAGACTGGACGTTGAAGCTAATCTGCAATAATTGAATAGTCGTCAACTAGATCAACAACAAACTAACTTGTTTCAGATGTTTAGATATTTTTACGTGGGAGACACAAAAACAACTTTGTAATTCATTAAATATTACGCGTTCTTGTGAGAAAAAGCTTAAATAATAAAAGAGCTTATCAGCAAGATGCCCATTTCTAAAATGAAAGTAATTCATCTCTATACAGAATAAGAGGCAGTCTAATAACTGTAATTCGAGGTTAAAAATGCTATTTAAAGTAGGTGGCTCGAGAGCCGTAAATGAGCCGCTTACGTCAGGGATATCGCTCAGATCGTTCAGTAAGCCGCAAAACGTTCTGAGCCCAAATGAAGACGGCGAGCTCGTCTAAGGAATACTGCAAAATTAGTCAATCCTATCACTGCAATCTCTAGTGGAGTCGGTGAGGCTGAATAATGAAATAGCTCGTTGGGTAGGCGCTATCGGCGGTACGGCCCATCGGAACGCGGCGTCGCGTCCCAAGCGAAAATCCCAAGGATTCCGTGTGAGATATCTAGCGGCTCTTTTAGGGTTATTAAGCGGAGTGGGTTTTAGGGAAATGAGTCGGGAAATAAATCTGCCCACAGAAAAATCAGCGTTTTAGGTAAATAAGGCGGTTGTTGGATCGGCCCATATATTGTCTTCACTGGATCCCCGCGGTGTTGAGCACTACTTTGACGGGCGGAATCTGCGTACTTATCCCAGAATCGTCAATAAACATAATGGAGAGTAGCAGTTTACGCCTCTTTTATTCTTGTTTCGATTGTACTTGCAACGATAAATAAAGTTTTTAGATTTATTTTATCTCTTTTACTCTTACTGGCAAGTGGAATGTCCTGCTATTGCTAAAGTTTTTTAATTAAGAGTTTATGTAAATACCAAATTGTAGCTTTTAGCTCGGTTAAAATTTGAAGGTCGTTTTTCTTGGTATATTTAATTAAAATTGTTTTGTAGGCAACAATTGTTGGATTGTGGGCACTTTCTTTCCTTAATAATAAACATGCATGCAAAATAAGATATTTATCTTTTCTTCCCGGTGATATAAGAGTAGAATACGAACGGGCTCTGCACACAAAGCCGGTGCGCGTAAGCCCACCTACGCTTCGCTACCCGAAGCGTAACTTGCAACAAAATCCCGCGTTTCACTTCTTATTCCGCACTGCAGTTCGTACTAGGGATGTTATTATACAATAATATATATCGATCATTTAAATTCAGCATGTACCTGGATATGTACTAGATCAGAGTAATGAAAAATCTCTAATCTACTCAGAACAACTTTTGTTCGACTGAGAACATTTAAAAACAAGTTACTTTTATCTTTATTTAAATGATATGATATATTCTACCTTTTATATGAATCTCCAAATTGATTTAAACTGTTAATCGCCCAAGTCGTAATTTAATATAAATCATATTATTAAACTTATAAATAAAGACACGCTACAAAGTATCTCGTCAGAATTTATTTGTTAATCAACTTTCTGAACGCGTACTCAACTTGAAGTTGTGAAACTCATTTATTTACTTTGTAATGTTGTATTACTTTAGTTACCTAGCGGTGTGGATTATTCCTAAGATTTGCAACCTAATGTAAATTTTTTCATAAAAAAATGTTGTTATAATTTTTCGACGAAACAATTATTCTGATTACTTTATATTTATTCGAAATATTTTCAATTTTCGCAAGCCTAGCGGTGCGAATTCATGGTAACATATTCCGCGTTTGAGATGGGGTCTACGGCGCGACGGTAATGCGTTTTATGAATGAATGAACGAATGAATGGGAGGATTTCATTCCCGACCAACCATTGGTTTGGTAAAAGTGCACTGAATTCTTTTCGCGCTAACATTGTGAAACTGGCCAGCGAGATAAAGTTGAATAGTTTTAAAAGGGTATAACGAAAAAGTTCAGTAGCAAATAGAAATACGCAACGGCCTTTTTCTAGTAGAAATGGCTGACATCGCTAGCAATGTATATCGATTATCTATGTGTAAACAATTCGGATAAGCCAATATTTCTAATAGTCGACTATCCAATATTGGTGGCATAGTTCGATGTTACTGCCAAATTGTTTTGCTTTATCTATGTACATTTCAGTTCAACCACTCCAAACAAGTTTGAATTAAACTTGTTTGGAGTTTCCTTAGATTCCTTTCATTGCTGCCACTACAATAGGCTATCAGACTTTGCAACATTTTTTTTATCGGCATACAAAAAATGCTTGAACTTACTAAACAATTTCCAAAGGTCCTTCATAAGGAAGCGATAGGGTATTTATTAATCAATGGCTACAAACGGCTCCGACGCTCAAAGGCTAGACGAGTCGATTAATTCGATTTGCTCAGAGCGCTTTGATTGCACGCCATGCCATGCCAGGCCAAAACTGTTTTCTGTCCACACATTCTAATCATGATGAAGACGCAATTTGTACAAGAAAACATTTTCACTGGTTATATTTCCTAATGACGCGCTATGGCAATATTGCCTCATGTGGACCAATGCCTGTCAATGCAGACACTAGCATAGCTGATATTTGTGATAGAAATCTTTTAACTACTTTTTATATTTCAAATAATATAAGAAACAGTCAGTCAATCAGCAGTTTTAATAAATCTACAGGTATTTACTAACTTGATTTTTAAAATAGCAAACAGTGAATTTGTTTATAGATGAATACTTGTATCACGAATCGTGGTAAAAAATCACCTTCATCAACGACATTAAGATAACAATTTTTAAGATGAGTTGCGCTAACTCAATGTTACTCCATAAAAAGCGTCACAAAATGAAAACAAGAGAACGCCCTGAAAGGTCCTTTTTGCATTACATTGCTTGGCGCAAGCATCTCATTAAAGGAGTACGAACGTTAATGTCTGCCGTAAAATTGTAGGCAACGTTGGACGCGATACAAAGCGTCGTATACTTAAAACTAAGTACATTTAAGAAACGGAAGTCAATTTGTAGTATTACATTTAGTTGAAATTTCCATGAAAGAAAACCTCTATTAATATCAGAACTGAACTATTTAAGAATATATAAATAAATTTATTGATTTCACAGAAAGTATTCTAACACGTCAAAGAATTCCATATCACTACAAACGCATCAAGTTTCAATTAATCCCTCCAATTTCACGCGAAGCTTGCAAAGCCTGTACTCAGTTTTTGCTATGAATACCGGAGGCATACCAACGTACGTCCTGCTTCCATCACTTAAACTGGCGATATAAAAACATCAGCTTGTTGTACCGTAATGTTACTACACCCTGTTAAGTTGCAGTGACATCTGCTTCCTCTACAACAGGTTCACTAATCAGATAGTTTTATACCATTATGAACATTTGATATCTTGTCAAAGATAAGTAGGTGAAGTTATAGAACCGGTTGTATGTTAAAAGTGACTGTATAAACACATATTAAATCGTTTGCGCAATGTCGTATTATCAATACGTTTCAAGAAATAAATGTTAAGTAAAATATTTAAACACCACGGACGCTACTTCTATCCAACATAATTTAGTCATTGTGTGCACTAATTTAGAGAATTATTTTTAATATAACTAAAATTACAAATGTCTGATACGAAATTAGCGCTGCTGATTAAGTACACACTTTCAAATCTTATAACGTATATTTACGATTTTCTATTTACAAGAAATCGTTACAAAACATGAAACATTGTGTCAAACAAAATTTTACTATTGTGTGTTATTCATATTAAAATTTGTAACATAGAAAACCTAGCAAAAGTTGCGCTACAGTTTCTAAAGACACCAGTAAACAAATTACCATATTCATACTTTACTATTACTGAAAACTTTGAAACTTGCAAGCACCTTTAATTAATACAAACCCGTTCCACCAAAAGAATCCAAGACGCCACATTGCTGCAGACTTTTTTTTAAATAAAAAAAGGTACTACCAGTACCCATATTATTATTTCGAAAAAATAATAACTATCATAACTTATAGACAGGTGAACAAAGAACGTAATTCGATGAGATATATACAAAACACCCAATAAACAATCAAACGGTCAAATCAAAATGGTCGACCAAAATATCTGACACGCTAAGATTTATTCCCATTAATTTCGTATCAAAAGTCAGTTGTAAATAAAAACAGTTTGTATCCATAAATAACCTTAAGCGTTTATACTCAACGATATCGCTAATCGACCAATGTTCGGTTGAAAATAGTTTAGTTTTTGTTCTCCCGCTGAGGTGCGAGTCAAAATATCTAATGACCCGACCAATTATAAAGCATCCACAACCGTTTTTACTGCCACAATATATAGGGCCAGATGATTCCCAGGTCGTGACGAATGTTGTAATTGTTGTATTGGTTCATGAGAAAAATAATTACCTATGGAAGTTAGGAAGACGTTACATTGATAGCCATCGAAGCGAAACGGTGAGAAACTTTTGGATTCGTTTAATCTATATTTGATACCGAACGGAACTGTTGGTGGTTTTGTACCGCAAGGACGAACAAGTGATTTTGGTTTGTGTCGTGGATAGATAGTATAATGAAAAAAGATAAGGTTTTTAACGATCTTTATTATTAAAAGTTTTCTTTATTATTAAAATAATAAAGAAAACTTTATTATTTTAATAAATTCACAATGACTGGCCGAACTACGAGGTATGTCGCATTAAGCACTTAGATGGATATCATACAATAAAGGAATCTCAAATATAATACTTTAATACATACATATATAACATGCAAACACAGAACGAGCACAAATATTCAATATATATACATATTTGTCTTGATTGAGTATTGACCATTGGCGCATAAGATTTGATCACTGCCATCTGCCCATCTGCGCCATCAAGTCCACCACGTGATCGTTTAAACGAAAAATTCAAATAATTGAGTAAAATTATAGCACTTAAGCATTCAGACCATGAAGACGACATTGGAAAAATCATAATCCGATGTTTCAAGTTACTTATATATTTTAGGAATAAAGGTACGTATTTGTAGTTTCACAATAAAATGGCTACCTACCTAAGCGTCAGTAAGTTATTTTTGCTTGTCACAACCTATAACCGCACATATTAAATACGAAATTCATTTTCACATCGAAGTGATAATAACGGCCATAAAAAAGCGACAACGCCAACTAGACGGCGGCGTTTACACTTCGATCCGAGATCTGCGGTTGCACGGTCCGTAGGTGCCTGTCAGGTTCTATAAATTTGGATACGCAATCTCTGAAACCCGACACTGCATCTATTTCGTAATCTATCGTTGAGTAGGAGCATCACATTGCAGGCCACTGAAGTAGGTGGTGATCGTGGGAGACCCGTAAAAGACATATATTTTTGACGTTTACTACCAATCCATGGGAACTGAGTTTCGATTTCGACCGTGGTAATCGGATCGGAGCGTTCACTTTACTGAGAGTAGTCACGTAACTTTGTTTTACTGTTTTGTTACTGCATCTGTTGTTACTTGCATTTTTCAAAAACTGACCCAACACTCACTTAATAACAAGATGATCTTCCACTTCTAATAACGAAACTCTGCTCTTTTTCTACATTTTAATTTTATATTGAGTCAAGCTTATTTTCATGTTCGATATCAAATATTTTTTGCGATTGGCTCATTATCCTGTCATTTATTTTTCAAATTGTGAATCGCGCCGTCCAAAATTGGATAATGCCACAAACCTTTAAATTACACTGGCTCGAAAAAAGAGATTGATTCACCTCAATTGTAAATTGCCGAAAATCCGCAAAGCGTAACGAAAACGTAACAAAGAAACTACAGAGTACAGACGCCCCGCCCCATTCGAGTTCGCGTCAAGTCGACGTATTTGTAATTCAACGCGGAGTCCCTGCTTGTACGTATTGTTTCACCTATGTGCAGGGTTGGCAGACAACTAGATGTTTCAATTTCATTACTCGCCTTAAAGATAGGAGAAACATTGTTATCCCATTTCACATTATAGCTACTAAAAGTAAACTGTGCGGTTTTTTTTATTTATAGTAGTTTAGTGCAGGTTGGGTATAAATTGTTTTTAATATGAAATACTAGATATTAACTAAAGCTGCATCCGCAGTAGAAAAGATTCCCAACAAACAATTCTTTATTTTTTCTTACTCGAGTACAATCCGATTTTTTCTATAGTGCAGTAGTAATAGTTTCTATTTTATGATTATTTATGTCAGTAAAATAGACATCCCTACAAACAATGACAAAGGGCGAGCCCTTTGTTCGTGCGTCGCGGCCGCTGATTGGTAACGTCGGAATTCGCTAATGACATATTCAAGACCTGCTCCGATTCAAACAAGTTCAGTGTTAAGCTGTGCGTAAATTTCCATTTCACAATCGGGCACAAATTGTTTTTGGTAATGTGACTTTGGTTAGTTGGTGCCGCTGTAATGTTAATTTTATACCGTGTGTAATCCCAATTCACTTTGACAAACTCTACAATTTCGAAGTCATTCCAGGGACTTTGTGACACACTAACACAATACAAGCCATTTAATTGAAGTAAATATGGTAAAAACAATTGAATTAACAAAAATTTTGACAGAAAAAAACATTATTTAGTTGTATATACTTTATATTATCAACCTCTAATATTTCGAGTTAATAAAAACAAGAATAAGTAGCTCAGAATTTGGACTAATATATATCTGACACTCCCAAAATGAGATTATATTAAATACCATAGAAATTACACTAACTGACATATAGTAGGCAATCAAGATCTATCCCTGTCAGCCGATGCTATTATTCGTGTAATTATAACAAAGGTAATCGTTAAGATAATTGGCAATGATAGTTACGAGGCGAGCCTAATTACTATTGGAGCTTTGAGGCTGCGTTTACCCAACATTCAGTTTTATCTACAGATGTTGATTCGTTTCAACCAATTTATTTATGGAATGGATGGTATGGCAAACAACGGGATTGTAAATCTGTGTCGAAGAATAAGATTTCAACGTGTCGGAATTTCCTGCACACTAATAGCCGAGTTGGTTTTTATGAGCCGTTTGAAATTAACATAGTTTATAGAGTGGTCTAAACATTCTAAATAATAGCGAAGATAGGGAAATCAACTGACTTAATGAAGCTATGTTCACTCTGTTTTTAACTTCTGATCGATCTTGGCTTACAAAATACTAAATAAATTCAGACTACATCGCACGTATTGACCTTACTCCAAAAAAGTCGCTTTAATCATTTGTGGTACGGACATCAGGCAACAGAGGAATTACAAATATTATACTTAAATACATATAGTCAAAACCCAGGCCGATGAATCACAAATGTCAGTATAGAAATATTTGTCCTAGGCAGGCATCAAACCTTCGGCACATAAGATACGATCACTAATAACAAACTGCGCCATATATTTGAAATTCAGTATTAAATCATGTTCTAATCATAGAAATGACCAACAAAGCCTTGCAGACATTACTAATATAATCTAGTATCGTCCTTTGTGTGTCTGCTGGTGCATAGAAGCAAAATTCTTGCGCTTGCACGAAAGCAAAGCAATTTAGGGGCAAATCTAATCTCGCCGGCAACGTCGACAAGCCACCGTAACCGCTGTTGAGATGACGAACGTGGGCTTTCAACGTCCGAGATGTACCTCTTCATTAAAGGAGGGAGGTGGGGGAGATGGCTTTATGGGACAATTTGCATTTACACGAACCCTAGCACAGATTACTCCCGCACTTATCCGCCTGTCGAAATGAGGAACCCGCCCCGCAACCGACTAGCTACAAACCTTTGTTTATATTCAACCGAATTTTTCCAGCCGCCATTCATTTTGATGGGTCATACCTAAAACACGAGTTTTCCGACAGAAATTCTTTAGCCACCGCATTTTTTGTTACACTCTTTATTATTTCAACCAATGATAACAAAGCACGGGCTTATACCATTTTCACAGCATAATGCTTTGAAAATTCCGAAACTAATAAAACTCGTTTAAGGCCAAGGCGAAGTTAGTAGTTTTCTTTTTCTTGGCAAAACGAAACAAGTAAACAGTAAGTTGTATTACACGTAAATTGGTAAACAAGGTTCTATCAAAAATATTTTAATAATTAGTTAGAGATTGGGTTTCGATAGAATTTTGCAGTGAGCATTAATGCAAGCCTTTGTCCCAGCTAACTACTAAATTAGGTGATATAGTATCCAGATTAACAGCTAACAAAGCTTGTACTCGAAATAGCTTGTCGAAAATCTAAAATGTTGTACAAAGCGTCGGGGTATGTACCGCTTAGAAATCTGAGCTGACCCACTTTCGGGCAGTCACCTCTGAATAGGTCTGACAAAACCATGCCGATGCAAGAACATAATGTCTGGCTATCGAAGCGTCAATTTTAAGAGCCCGCATGAGCCAACGGGAAATCAGTCGAACACCGAAGCCCAGTAATCCCACCTATCATACTATCTGGACTGCCCTGTTTGACCTAGCTGCACCAATTACGATAAACGGTTCTTAGAACGACCCGTAAAGCCTTATCGGCGAAAACTGTTATGTCATAATGTGCATACTTTTAATTTTTTATTATCAATATCGTGTCTATCGTCAAAATTTAAAGCGATTTTAGTACTCTAATTCAATTGGGTTAAGATAAATATTATTTTTTTTTTAATAAGCCTCTTTTAACATCATCCGAGTACAGTAAAATTGTGTTTGAAATAAACCTATTGTATTGTAATCACAACAAGAATACTTGATTGAACCTACCCATTATAATTTAGCTTAATCAAATACAAGCGCTAACCGCGAATTATATTGGTAATTGTTATAGGCATCAATAATTCTAATAAACGGTCTATCAAATTATAAATTTAACCAAAGCATACATATTCATTGCGTTCGAACGAGCTATTTGCCGGCCTGTCGCCACCACATATCGGGTCCGGGAACCTGGGTACCCTTAATCAGGGAAATTGCTAAGTAATAGAGCCCAACTAAAATTTGTATGGTAATGAGATTGTCGGCCGCTCACTGCACGGTTGTTTCGCGTCGTAAACTGATTGATGTAAACACAGTGCGGAGGACACACGGTTTTTTGTTTATATCTTCCAGGTACTCGTGGTTTGGCCGTTCATTAACTTCTAATTTGGGTGCTTCACCTTTCTTGCCTTGTTTTTGGTGCATTTTAATCAAAATTGATGCGAAGTGTATATCGGTGAATTGTATACGAACTCTGGCATCTTGCTATTTATAGAGCTAAATAACGTGACCTAAATGTCTTACTTTGAACGTTATTCTCGGTGTATATTATTAAGCTAATTATGAACAATTTTAATCCACGACTGTAAATAAGTTACATTCACGTTCCATTACAGTAATTAGAAAATTTCGTTCCACTTTTCTGTTTGCATACTTTATAATTAAAGGCTTGTTTAGTTATTTTTTGTATTTTCTTTGAAGTAAAGTAACTTTGCTTTCTTGAGTGACATTCCGTTTTTTCAAATAAAAACCAATAAACAAACATTTGAATTTTATATTCAACTTTTTTAAACCCCTCGATTGCCATTATTGCCTGTACAAATTAATACTGCCGCGAACTGCGTCAGTCATTCGCAAACTCTATATTACTTGATTGACACGTCGCATTCATTCTCTGCGTAAAATCTACCCAATGGGGCTATCATTGAAAAATGATTGGTCATTTTTCTTTCTCATATGAATTGACATTTATAGTTGTATGGGTGACACGTCTGTGCAGCTAATTCGATGAACGAGCTCGTTTATACTCCAGTGTTTGAATGAAATATGTAGATGTACCTACTGCTTAAAAAAATTAACGATTTTAAAAGATATTTTTTTATGAATTTGTATATGTCTCGGTTTACAACAACAAGCAATGAAGGAATTAAAAAAATCAAAATCTATCGATAAATAAGGATATGCTTGGCATTTGTTCTTTTTATGTATTTTTCTTTAAATATTTGTACTTAAGGTTGAGTCTACATGAATAAATATAATTTACATCAAAGTCGAAATGCAACATATATCCTTTTCCATACATCCCCAGGGTAGTAAGCCTTCGTTAACAAGAGAAAGTTAACCAACAAGCTATACACTAGAAGCTGTCGCCTAAAACAGTTTTTCAATCTCGGTACAAATGTTCAACATTTACGAGGCTTACGGCTTAGGGAGCGTACAAATAGGGTGCACAGGTGTTGTTTTATTGAAAAAAAGATACAAATTACCCCTTTCTCTACGATTTGATGGCGGTTTGATGCTTACAATGAGTAAGAAAATATAAATGTTTTCTTTTTTTTTACATCTTAACAATCATCTATTTTAAACTGTTTTGCACTATTCCTGGGGGATATACATACCTAATTTTAGGCGTTTAGCTTGATGTTATAATGCTTTGCCGCTTGGAAACATGAGCTTGCGTTCTAGTAGAATTTCTAGTAGAATCTGAAACAATGAAATTTTGAAATGTTTAATATGTTTATCATAAAGTAGGCCTTGACCCGATAAACCGCATATTTACAGGATCAATTCATCTAAAAAAGTATTATATAAAGCCTGAAAGGCTATTAAAGTATTTATTACGTATTAAAGAAATAGGTATCCTTATTATCTTTCCAATGATCTTTATTACCATAACAGCATGAATAAAATACAATCTTCTTTAGGCCGTACCCTTCATAAACAAGCAATATCTTTTATAGACACTCACAATTCGATTTCTTTCTCGTTTCTCCAAAGTATGATAAAATAACACTAGGGCAACTGAAACATTACTTTCATCAAATTAGTTTTACGAAATTGATCAATTTAATATACAGCTTGATAGCAGCAGTTATTGGAGTAGTAATGGAGACGAAACATTCGGAAAGTGAATTGAAAAAAGGTATACATTTCCGTGTCTGGGATTGCGTCTGTGTCAGAAAGTCAAACGGCGCCCGCATCGTCCAGTCTCAACGACAAAAGTTTGGGTCGTTCAAATCCAAAACAAAGCGCGCAGAAAAGTTCGCAGATGGCACAGGTGTCCCTGCTACTCGCACGTTCTCTAATCAAGCGGAAATATGCGCTCCGGCGACCGGCCCGGCCCGGCCCGGACGAACGGCTGACCCGCACACCTGAACGCCAGAATTTGAATGGACATCGCTTCGGAAATTTAGATTTCGTTGTGACTGTTTATTTTCCTACTGACAAACGGCTTCCGTTTAAACAGATAACGTTAAACAAAAAAGTGAATAGGCAGTTTACAATCAATTTAACAACCCGAGGTTACATCGCAGGCTCGAATTAATGTAGCGGGTCAGACAAAGGCCGAAGCGTCCGCTTATCAGAGAGAAAGCTTTGCTCCGACTCTCCTGGCTCTTTCGGTACAAGCGAACACGTGACGCTGTTTAGTCGGGCAAACTTTCTTTTGTTTCCATTATGTCTAAACGCGCCTCGTTACCGCGAAGATCTTCGTAAACCTTTTGACGTTTCGCTAAAAGGTTCATTTCGGTTGATTAATGCCGTAATTCCTCCGGTTGGTTGCACAAAAAAAGACACTCGAAACATTTATACGCTGACGGCTTGTGAGCGGGAGAAAAATGGGAGGGAATTTATCTGCGCCGTGTATCGCAGCTGAGCATCTATTTTAATACGAAATAGTATATAGTTAAAGGGATACGGCAAACAAGCGATACCACAAAGTGGGTGCATCGCTCCCTCGTCCATTGGTTTGGAGCCTGTTAAACGCTGCGATTGATTTTATATTCCGACTATGTGTGCGGGGTTTTTTTAACGTTCATATCCGTTATGAATACACGTCATATTGCGAATTGGATATTGTTTTAAAAGCTAGCAAAAATTAACGAGTGATAAATGTCAATTTGGATTGCAGTCATAAATGTCGAAATGTACTCTATGGTTTGCACATAGCACATAGTTACCCAGCAACTATGAAGTTTATTGGGATAATAACTCAAGTGTAAAACTTCACCTACTAAATTATAAACTCGCTGCATGTCGCCACGACCTCTTACCACGTGGGTCCGGCCGGCCCTATTCACCCTTTTCAACGGCACCGAAACAACTAGTAAACCAATTTTAATACTAAATCACGAGACTACGGAAACTGCCATTCCCGTGTAATATTCAATATTCTTATATTCATAGCTGTTATATACAAAACGACATGATACCCAAAAAAAACTATAGTAAATAAAATTATAAAAATCATCATGTTTATATTTAAAAATTCAGTTTAAATATATAAAATATCATCTATCATTTTAACCCTATCTAAAAAGTCATCTATGTTTCCATAGTTTAATCAACGTCTTAGCATTCTTAAGGCACGACAAACAAGCCAATCGTGAAGAGAAATTGAATTTGTAGCTTATAACATTAAGCATTCGATCCAAAAGTGGATAAAAAATGGTCTCCAACCTCTTATCGGTTTATCTCGATCGACAAAATTGGGACCACCCTACGTCACGCCATTAATTGCATGAGTGTACTGCCCGATACAGCTGTTCATTCGATCTGAAGATAAGGCAACTAGCCCGGCCCTTTATGTCTTTATTACGCCGTAACAATGGCATAAACTAGGGTGAGTTTGACGGATAGGCAATAAATTGAAATATCCCGTGCATAAAAGAAGTGTGAAGGGGCGGTTTGGTATTACAATATAATCGTTCGGGAAATAAATAGATAGTGAATGAGAGGTGAGCCTTTTGTTGGTATAATATTTTTCATGTAAAATAAATTTTGAACAATATCTCACCGGCAACATCTATGTCTCTTTAATCTGTAGGTAATAGAAATAAACAAACTTACAAACAGATAAACTTTTTTTTTTTAATTATTTATAAAGCTGGTAATTGCGGTTCAATTCCATAGAAAACAAAGTGGAAAATAAAAGTAAATCGCTCATGAATACGTTATGAAATGTTGTTAAACTAATGCTGAAGTTCCGTAAATATGGGTCATATGAGACCGGTACAAATATCGATTGTCCGGCTGCTCTAGTGGATTAGTAGAGGAAGTGCAAATGCTTATTTAACTCTGCATATATAAGCTTTTAAATGCCACGAATGTTTGTACTCCTTTTAGCAGTATTAGCTTCTTTTTTCAATGCATACACCATGTGTTATTATTGAACATTCAGTAGTTGCGAGTATGTTTCTGTCATGGGTTATATAATGCCTGCCTTTTGATATATAATGAAAATGAAAGTAAATGAAATGAATGAATTTAAACAAATTATAATCTTTTTCAGGCGTCATAATAATTGATGGACATAACACAAAAGTTATTGCCTTAAAATATTTCACACCTTTTTCTACTCCCGTTTCTCTCACGTCGCAATGTGTATAAGTTTTATGATCCCCGTAAAGTGTGTTGATCTACATCCAAGTCTATTTTGTTTTAGCTCTCAAGAAGACAGTGTCGAGAACATACTGAATCAAGTAGCCACCTTTACCATCGACAAAGTCCAACAATCCAGCTCATTAGCGAGCAAGCTTCACAAAAAAAAACTACACTGCAGATTAATTCAAATTAAAAATTTCGCAATATTTCTACCTCGCTAACGAGGTAACCGTGCTTCTAACAAAGTTACGATGCAACGACTTCTGAAACGCTCTTAGAACCTACACCGTCGCAGGCACCTTAATTTTCTTTTGAAAACTCTTTAAAATTTGCCATCGCTTTAAGATTCGCGACTTTGAGATCTTGCCGGGGACCGAGAGAGATTTCATTAAAGTGCGCGAATAGTTGCATTAAATAGAGCTGTTCAAAATAGTAAAACAAAATAAAATAACATTAACTGATAACATAACATGTTTCTAGTTTCGTTTCTAGTCTTCATTCTTAAAGATACTCTACCATTCTTTACAATGTAAGATCTGATTATCAAATGAAAGGTTTATATGATATATATAAATAGTTATCCTGATACCTTCTAAACTATGTCATCGTCACCGACAAGTGGGTAATATCCCGAATTACTTCCCAACTTATCTACTCTAAAACACAAAAGCAATCGGAAATTTGCCCACTCCTAATATTTATCCTGCTCTCGAAACGGTCTATTAAACTATCATCCGAGCATTTAATCCTCGGTAATATTAAACTGAAAGCTCATAATAGTAGGTATTTGAATATCATGCATTAGTGTTTCTATAATACCTACTGGAACAAATTTAATGGTAACATGCGGTTTATATAATTTCTTTTGTCAAAAAATTTAACAGTTTTGTACTTATATCTATATAACTGTAAACACTGCAAAATATTACCAAATAATAACTGATCACGCAAACAAACTGAAAATTGAGATTTAGGGTTTATAGAATTAGCCATTTTTTAGGTTGTTGTTGCTGTTACTAACCCCTGCTTGAAACATAAAATTCCGACTAATATAACTTTAAATACATACTGTTGGTAAGTGGCCGGTCAATCAGTCAGGCCTCTGGTATTATAGCTATGGTCAAAGTAAATATTTTTCTTATCGATTAACCTTCACAACGAGCCATCAGTGCATAAACAATCGCAAAACGAAGTGATCTCCATACAATAAAATAAAAATAATACTCGAGTTTGTAACGCGTCGAGTTTATTTTCACTCGTACTTAACTATAGGGAACGTAAACCTTTTTTATTGACTTGTATTTTTATAGATTTGTCGCGCGTTCGTATTAAGTGTTTTGTCCGCGTGGGCTGCGTTAAAGTTAGCGTGGGCAGTATTTATTCCCATACACTGGACGTTTTACATACAGAACCGTGTTCAAAGGTATTCTGTTCGAAACAGGTTGTTTCTCACTGATTGTATCGACGCTCGCGGTTTATATCTAGACTCCTTGCTTATTTATGGGCCGCGTGAATGTTGTAGAAAACATATTAAATTACACGATCCAGGTCGTTTACTGGATTTCGAGCACAACTTTACATGGCCATAGACATTCCGCCTGACACCTGAGAGAAGTTGACTTTTTTTCTATTAAATATCATAGTTATAGAAGTTATTTTTTTTATTGCGCATATTTTCAACTCGGCTGAGTAGTTTAGATTTTATTTTAGTGTTAATATGTTGACTCACTTTATGTCAATAAACTCTCGCCTTATTCTCGGGAAAGGTCAGCGTAACAATTGAATGCTGATTATGAAATCTAATTCTGAACGGATGGATTTATCATAGCCTTTGAATTACGTAATTGCGTTGCAAGCTCGATAGCTATAACTTTCCGCATGGGAATTCTTCCGTACGTACTTTACTTTAAATTGCGTTCTGCCAGGCCAAATTCAATTTAAGTTCCAACTACCTTAATGCCAATTTTCATCAAAATCAGAGCACCAGTTAAAGCGTGAAAGCATAACGAAAAGTGAAACATCTTGTTGCGTTAATACATTTCCATTAAAATATGACGCCGCTTCATTTCCCACAAATAAACACGAATCATATATATTCAGTTTTTGCAAATAAGCTAAACACCTACACCGAACACTACAAATTATCTACTTTACGACATCCCTTCGACGAACCGACAGAAACTGGCAACACATATATTAAATCCCAACGCGACTTTCAGTAATACAGTCGTATATAAACCTGTCACAGTTAACCAAATAAAACATGTAAAAAGTAAACGATGGCTTGATGCTGGATCGCAGACGTCAAAACATCCAGATTTTGTTCTCGGAATACAAAACTCGCTTCTGCTTCCAAGAAACACGGCCTTAATAACACTCATAGACTTACATCGTATAATTATACACCTGTATTTATGAGATTAGGCCCACTGTGTACCGAGTTTCTGTATAAAGCTTTAATTTTGACACAATGATTTATTTGTATAGCATGACCTTGTAAGTGGCCGTACACGCTTCATCAAACCAATAATTTTAGTATCAATTCCCTGTAATTGTCATATAAACTTTAATTATTAGAATAAACATTATTTATTGTTGGATGGTATCATAACCTTGATTTGACACTAAATATAATTAAGAATTATACAAGATGGCTAGATAGGATTTGTTGTTATTCTAAAACACATCCAGTTTCTTTACTGTGTAATAGTCTAATTTTACCTATTTGCACTACAACAAATGTGATGTTGATTCAAAAAGTTTATTATTAATTATCTTCAAATCACAAGAATTATGTTAATGTAATAACTCGAGCAATCATAGGCTATAGTGAAGTTTATTACCACGTACGAAAAAAAAATCCCTGTTGTACATTAAATGCTCGTATAGCTTTGTATCGCTCACTTACTTTATCAGTAGACGGCGTGCTTCCGACTCACCGGTGCTTAAGAGCATTAAGATGCTTCTGAGTTTTTAAGTACTATAAATAAATATGAACACACCTGCACCTGGAGACACAGATGCTGTAATTTGATTGTATAATCGCTCCTAGACAGCTGAGTAGCTGGTACATAAAAGATCTAGTTTGTGAAACAAAAACAAGCACGCTAATTAAATACGTACTAAAGAAGTATCGGAAAACCAGTTAAACACGAGTCGGTTTCTACAGCTGTTTAGTTGCTTTGGTTCAGGTACTTATTCCACTTGGAAACTAAGGATACAACTTTGTTGAAACTAACTAGAATGTATTTATAATGAACAAAACGTTTATCGCACACAAAACTCTTAGATTTATTTAAGACTAATATGGTAGCTTTTCCGGAACACCCTGTAGTCATTTGAGCTAAAATAAATGAGCTGAAAACATAACATGTTTTCAGTTGAAAAGCTTTTACTATTCATATCTAGACTCAAGTCACTATCTAAATACGTTTCGTAATAGCAATAATTTACAAAGCAAATAGCACATGAATAAGAAGGAAAAGACCAAAACAGTCTTATCTAGTCTTACAAGAAACTTCTACAGAGGTGAATCACATCAAAATACTGTTTTACTCGCGTTCAAGATATCTGAGGATCTCGCAAAACCATACTTTCGCAGTAACGCCGGCGTATAAGCCGCGATGAGTTGTAATATTGCGGTAATGTGATGTAGACAAGTGATACGGACCCCACCTCGGCGGCAATATGTTGTAAACACTCGCACGCGATGGGTGACGTTGAGTACTGGTGAGCACAAAAAGGTTTTCATGCAGAAATGTGCATTTTTTTATATAAATATGCTATTTTAACGTTCATACTGTACGCATTATAGATTACATAGCATGTCTTTGATTAGAGACCAAGAATGTAATAGAAGGAGGATTTACATGAAAAAAATATCGTCGCGAAAAAGTAACAAATACAGAGGCATCTTTTTTTAGTGTCAATTCGATAGGTGTAATCAATCGCAAGATTTTACCGTAAAATTGTTTAGTATTTATTTTAAATTAATATCCAATCAAATCAACTATATACGTATAATCAATTTAATTTGATGGCATATTTCCGCGGAAGCCTAATAACTACTCTAAGCAAATAATAATTAAACTCAAAATATTAATATCGGCATTGCGAATATAACTATAATTCATTCATCATACAAACTAGTAATAACGTATTGAATAGGACCCATTTAATATGGAACACCCTGGAGGAACGCGTTATACACGACTCATTAAATACAAAGATGGTTACCAATACACGCGTAACGTCTACAATTAAGACAAATCAACTGCATTAAAATTTAATCGTTTTCAAATACTTTTGTAGACGATATTACCGACAGCATTTTAGATTATTATTAATTAATACGCGCGAGTGGTGGCATTCGGTGCTTACGGGTAAAAAATGCAAAGTACACATTTAATTTCAACCCCTATAGTCGAGGGGGCCGTTGTTACCCGCCTAGTAATTAATTAGGCACCCACCTGCAAACACCCGCTCTGTGAACTGACCGCAAATAAAAACACACCGCAATCGTTAATTATGTGTTATGGAATTATTGTTTTAACGAAAATCGGCCGAATGTTAAATGTTTGCAGCTGTCAGCGGTCTTGTTATATTTATCAACAAAATTAACATACATACTTTCGTACGAAAAATATTCTTTTTACAACCGCCATTCATCATCATCCTCATCCACATAACAGAACGTAGCTTTGCGACGAATATGCTGCTGCCCATCCCCGCCCTCCTGCATTTGGGCTACACTGTTACGGGTGGATATACCGCAATATGTCAGTTTCAGGACCTAAGTCGTTTCTGTACCTGGTACAGGGCGAGATACTATATATTCTACTCTGCTGGTACTCCACGGCAATATCCAATAATATTTGCTAAGTACATATTATTGACAATCTTACGGTTCGCGAAAGGTAAGCGTCATCGTAGCCTATCTTCAATGTAATTTCACTGCCTCTCTCACCCTTCAAACCAAAACAGCAATGCAAACAGTGCTATTTGGCGGCAGAAATACGTGAGGGTGAAGGCGAAACCAATGCAGACGACCTTTGGAAAGGGTTTGCCTAAACAAATGCTAAATATCTCTCTATATTTTATAGTGGCAGAGCTCTTCGGTTTCCTTTTCGTAGTTCCCTTTCTCCTAAGAATGTAAAGATAAATTATAGCTTATATTACTAGCTGAGAATGTAACTTTCTATAAGAGAAAGGGTTTATGAAATTGGACTTGCAGTTTAAAAGTTTCTTCGCTATAAACGTTCAAAAATACAAATCCCGTTTCCATGTTTTGGTTCTATTATGGGTCGCTATTGATTTTATAAATATAATTTACGTAATGTTTCTATGTAACAATTTAACTTTTTATTAGTGAGTTAATAATAAAACAATTTCCAACATCGCATCAGTAGTTTTTTAAACTATTTGTCACAAACAAAACTACAAATATTTTCTCTTCTTAATATTATACTATACACGGTTTCACGAACGGAAGACGAATAGGATCGCCTCCGCCATATTAATCAAAGTCAAAGTTTGCAGTCAGACAACTTTTATTATTGAAATTTCACAAAACTTTGTATAGTTACATAGTATCGGATCAACTGGAAGCCGTAAATTGAATAGATATGTCACTTTTGTTGGGTAAATCACATGAAAAAAGTCAAATGGAGCCGTCAACCTTATTGCATTGACTTTACTATGATTTATAGTTATATATGGTCTTTATAAATATAACATAAAAAATACAATGTTCCGACGTAGTTATAGTTAATAAAAACATTCAACTGTCATCAAGAGCGTTAATCAGCTTTTTTTTTTGCCAACCACACCTTAACACTTTATCACTTTTACAAGGACAAACGAAACGACACTCAAGAGAATTACGACAGTAAAATACCTAAACTAGAGGATGGTTAGGAATTTTATGGATTAAAAAAATACTAAATAGGAAATTATCTTCCAAAGTCTCGATAGAACAACGGTAGTGCCCCAGCAAAGGAAATGTCGGAGCAAGTCTCACTTGAAGCCTGCGGCTAATATATCATCTTTATTATAGGATGGTTCATATTTTGCATTATGTAGAACATTTAATCATCACGGTAGAAACTTCTATGTCGCCTATGATCATAATTTTTTAATTTTATAAACTACTAGCTGAGCCCGCGACTTCATCCGCGTGGAATAGTTTTTTTTTGGGTACAATACCTCTTTACCTTAACTTATATAAACTTTGAATGTCATGTTTATTTATATCGAATCAATGGCTTGAAAAATAAGTTTCAAGTTTCTAGCCCCAAAAATAGCGATACTTCCATACAACTTTTCATCCCCCCTTTTGACCCCTCACGACCCTTTCTTCGAATTAAAAATATAGCCTATATCCTTTCTCAGGGTGTCAAGATTGTCTGTGCCAATTTTCATTAAAATCGGTTTAGAGGTATAAGCGGGAAAACGTAACAGACAGACAAACAGACAGAGTTACTCTCGCATTTATAATATTAGTAGGGATTAGTAGAGATTCGTCTCTTTAATGTTTTAATAGACGGTAGGTATATATAATCAAATAAGAAAGAATGAGAATATAATATTTCCTATGACTTTCGATGTTTTTAGTAAAGTTGTATTTTGTTTCAAATAAAACTTTTTTATCAGAAAATATAACACAAAAAGTAATAAATACATCTTTTTCTATGAACCAGTTTACTTGATGCTATAAAAGTTTGTCGCAGTTACTCAAGGGCTAAGTCCTCGATCGACCCTCAGAGCCTTATTCGGGACACGCTATTTATAGTACGGAACGACAGGTATCGTGTTTATATGTACTTAGTATAAGTTATTCATCACTGCATTCCAAGACCCATTCGCTGCTCGTAGCGTTGGCGAGAGATCTATCTTCTTGTAATAATGGCTATAGGTATATCTTCAATTCTCGAATGCATCATATCAGTCAGGAACACGCTTGCCCAGTGGGGTAATTATAAGCAAACGTCAGCAAATTCCCTTAATAAGACCTATGCCCAAAACTGATCATTCAAAAGCTGATATTTTATCTAAAACATTACAACATCGTTTGAAAACTACTTTTATAATTGCTTCAAAATGCAGTTTATTTAACTTATATTCTTTGCGGCAACCGTTCTCAAGATAACACCTTTTTTCTCGTTTTACGCAAGGTAGCCGCAACGTTGGCCAAAACGTAACGTTAGTAGTTAAAAAACTGCTTTTTAAAAAATTTGATTCATTATGAAAAGTGAACGCGTAAACGTTACAAAAAAGTTGAGTCACCATTTACAGCGAACACCCGATTACTACCTCACATCACTACACTCCAGTTATTTTCTTGAAAAATTACCAACCTTCGCTGCCTCGTTGGATGGGCGAATTTGTAAGTAATATTTATGGAGGCACGGAGCGAAATAATGATATGTATATTATTTTGGACCGCCATCGAGCGCCCAGGGAGCGCGGCCGCATTTGTCAGCGGGCAGGTGGGCGCACCTATGCTGTGCCACTGTATTATTACTTTGTTTTTCGGTTCATTTCAATAACAACTCCTGGTTTGGAGCTCCTTACGCCTTATTAAACAGGTTTAGTGTGTGGTCCCAATTATTTTGGTTAAGGTCAATTCGTAGACCTGAGATGTGTTAACATAGTCTACAAAAAATGGAACAAGGTTTTCCAATTAGGCACCAACAACAAACTCGCAGAATCTCGGCTTAATACTTGACTTGACTCAACAAACTTCTGTACAAAATGTGAAGTTGTTAGGTGGTTCTTAATAGACTATTTCATTAAGTAAATAAGACTTTTAGAGTGAAAACTGTCCAACAAGAAATACAAAGTCCTTATACGTTTAACGAACTAAGAGTCTTGACGAAAACTCCTGATTAGGATGAGCTAATCCGACCTTATTAGACTTGCAAATGTTATCCTTAAAAACGGATTCGAGGTGAGACATCTTCATCGCTGTTAATCAAGTATTTAATAAACGTCGGATAACAGAACATTAATACGCGCCAGTCACTGACCGGATCATAGCCGAAAATCTTCTGTGAGTCGGCGCGGGACGCGGGCAAAGCTTAACGTGAAAAACGACCTCCATTAAGGAAGTGAATACATTTAAAATAATCGGCTTAGCCGTCCGACGTTGACGTATATTCGTACTTATCTCACGGAGATACCGGCACACAGATATCCCTAACTAATCCCCAACACAAACGTCTGAAAAAGACTCGACACTCCTTCTAATTGAATGGCCCAAGAAACTCCTTCGCTTGAACAAAAGTATCCAATAATTTATGCCCATAATCTGACGCGCTCACATAACTCTTATTCGTTTTATAGAAATCTTTATGTCTCTTTGTCGGGCACAGATATTAACGGCACAGGAGATGCGACGGTCACAATATTACCCGTATGCCCTTTTTTGCCTCTTTCTGTTATTAACTATAACGTCAGTGCAATTTATTTTTGTTTTTAACATGCACCGTGTAAGGTTGACACGTTTTTTCACTTAAAAAAAAGCCGGTAGATTAAGCCGTGGAGTTGTCGTCAAAAATAGACGGAACAGTATAAATACAACGCATACCTCGGATCTTTAGAGTAATCAGGATGTCTCCATTAATTTTTAAGGACTTCCTTTGAACGTCGGAGTGTTTACTTTGAAAACAAGGTAACTTTTAATGGAGTTACAATTCGTTGACCCTCAAAAAGATTCCAGCAAAGTAATATTGGTTGGCACAAACTCATCAGCACGAGAATAAGAAACGTGATAATTTCTTTCGAAATTAATACTTTTTTGAAGTACCTTTTATATTGTACTACCAAGTAGTGCTTCTTTTGAACCACCAACAAAACCAAATTTCTAGTATCAAACGTTAATTGCTCTTTCTTTTTGAAAGATTTTGCGACCATAAATCTATGTTTGATCAACAAATAAATGGGAAAGACAACCCTGTATAACAAATTATATCCGGACTTACGAAGATTCATAAAGCCGACGATACGAACATACTCCTTATTAACAACCAGTTGGCATTCCCTATGGATATAATTTAATAAGACACTAGTTTCTATGAGGGCATTTGTGAGGATATAGATACGAGTATATGTAAGTAAATATTGAAAACATATGACTAATATTTAATACTTATTAAAAAATAATGAAATGGAAAATATCCGCTACTATTTAATTAAGACTGCTAAACAAATTTAATATTTTATTTTTGAGTCGATGTTTTATCCAAAAGTCTTCCTTCAAATCGGCAGCAAATGAAAAAATATGGTCAAAACGATTGTCATGATGATGCAGCAATTTGTAGATTAATTTCGACCCTAATACCTTAATAATTGGTCACAAAATAAGTTTGTCATTCATAACTTGTACGATGTGATATATAGGTCAATTTTGATCTTTATGCTGCTGGACATAAGACTACCGTTATTAGTTTACTCACTGTATAGCAACATCTTATCGATGCCTGTGCTAAAACTGTGGGCATGTCTCCAATTATACGAACCACCAAAGGAATACATGAACATCGTTAAGGTTTTAACGCTTGCTACACTCTCTGAATATTTATGCGAGCGTAACTGCGGTCTGTTCGTTACAGAAGCTTTTTCAAGTTCAATTTTGATCAACGACTTTCAAAACTTGGCGATTTTTACATGGCTTTAATGGTCAGAAATAATACACGTTAGCTAGTAGTTCAGGGTAGTTTTCTTAGTAATGATTAAGAAAACTTGATACGAGAAGATTACTCTACATCCGTTTATTATATTATAGTATAGTTAATTAACAAAGCAACAATACATTCATATAAACATCGATAAAATGTTTGACCCATATTTCAGACCCAGCCCCTTACATCCATAATAGTCATTTGAAGTGATAAATAATCATCTTAAAAAAAACACCGAAGCGAATGGGCTCCTCTCAAAATAATACAAAGGTAAATTCCAGTGACACTTCACAGCTTGTGAAGTGGCTTCCAGAGGCGAGAGATATAAATTATGGGGACGACTATCTAAATCTAAAGAGGTGTTTTGACTGAACACTTGAGCCCACGTAAATGTACAAATAATTATGACAGTTCTCATAGGAGTTCTTGGTAAGCACCTACAAGGCAGCACTCGCGGATAATGATTACCAAAATGGTTTCTAAACTTGCGAACTAACAGACGTAACTGTGAAAGGAACATTCGATATTCTAATTAAATATTGTAACAACAAAACAACACGGCTTATTTATAAAAGCAGACTTCTATAAAATTTTATTTAAAAAGCGAGTTATTTACACCCTAGGAAAAGTCGCGATTCCTGTTAAATATAAATGGAAGAAGTGTTTTAGCTTACCTATAAACGCATCCTTTTTGGTGAAAATTTAATCAATTAAGCATCAATAACCGCCATATTAATGTTAGAAATATTTAAAAATACCTACAGATCTCATCAGTCAATTAAGTATAGACACATAGCTTCTGTCACAAATCGCTCGACGGATACCTTTAAAACCCGACACATCTCGTGGATACTCCTGCGCATTAACAGCAACATTTCCGTGGCGCCTGCGCACATGTAGCGACATTTAAAGCTCTCTTCCCGTGCCATCGACTCTGACGAATTAAGTTATTAACGAAAGTCACAGCTGTTCTAAACAAATCAAAGGGCCAACTCCGACCACTCAGAGAGCGCGAAGACCGTCACAGATCTTTACGACCATTTTATGAGCTCTTTCATATTCAACTTTCAGTCTCGCTTAAGGGGTGGCTGCACGATTGTATCCGTGACAAAATAAATTAATGTACCCGACACGTCGCCCTGTTTATGTTTCGTCCCGTATTACAATATTGCCGCTTATTGTTCTTTGAAGTCGAAATGCTTAATGTTCTTCCACGTCTTTGATGTTCCGATGGCTACAATGATATTAAATACCGAAATTCATAAATCATGATCAACATTTTTTTACGGTAAGGGAAGTATTTTCGGTGGGATATTTATCGAGTACTGCAGCATCTATTTGGCGCGAATTCTAAGCTGCTTCACCAGATTCACCTCATCAGCGATAATTTGTCACGTATGTATGGCATGTACTTTGGATGGTGGTACCTGCCTCCTGCCAGAAGAGACACACCGTAAAGCAATTATAAATTACTTACAGTTTCAACGCGAATACAGCGTATATGTCACTCCGGGCCAAGGTATTAAGATATTGCTTCGTATCCCTATGGGCCTCATTATAGGGCGGGGCGAAGAGAGACACCTCCAATATTTCATCCTTAGCAAGGGCCACGACGGACTCAGCGAAGCTTACTATACAGGAAAATGTCGCAGAGTTCTCTCATTTTAATAGTATACTCTAAACAATTGAGTTTCTTAATTTTGAATATTCGCTCTTAATTTTATTAGGAGCAAACGTTCCGTGGGAAAAGAGGAAGATCTATTTACTAAAAAAAAAAGGTTGTTTTTGATGTTAGTTACATTAAGGTAATTGACGGACGGCTGCGAAACAGTTTTATGGGCCTTAGCAGTGCCCGTTTGGGGCCGCGCTAGCCCAATCATTGTCAGTGTTCGCCGCCGGCCGAATTTAATACGGGATGCGATGTTAATGAAACGAATTTAAGTATCCAATGTATAAATTGGCTCCTAAGATTTATAGAACAAACTGCCAAACATATGTACTCAAATTAGATGCCCGAAATTTACGATCCTTTGTCAAGTTTCTGCTTTTACTGTATAATTTAAATTCATAAATTTCGATGGCCGCTGTCGAAATGTTTTAATCTCTAGTAATTTGAGAAATGCGAAGTCGTCATTAAAACGTCACGGAATGAATTATGTCGGCCGGAGTGTAGGCCCGCACCCATCAGAGCGGCTCACAGATCAATTTACTCTCACAATGACCTTAATATGAAGTCATCGTGGCCCGTACGGAGGGCAATAATTTTCTTGTATGAGTATTAAAGAAATTCTGTCGATGTTATCTCGAGCGTGAGTCGCGTGTACGAGAGGAAACTGAGAAGCGACGTTATTAAAAAAGCACATGTGGCGCGAGATGCATATCGCAGCGTCTGTTAATTACTTTTGACACGCAGCATATGATTCAATTATCAAATGATTTATTCAGAGCGAAGGGTCGGGCGCGGCGACGGAAGGATCGCAGCTTATTTAAGCGTTAACTATCACATTAATTTCGAAGGATCTTGTTCCCAGCAGATGGCAAGCAAATTTTCAAGCCTGGTAGCTGGTTCGTTTTTTTATGCCTTGTTAACACGCTCCCGGTTTGTGTGGTCCGGAAGACCCTATGGAATTTCAGCTATGCAGACAATTTGTGTCCAAATCTTATACATTTTTGTACAACAGAACCATTAACCCCAAAATATTAACAAAAACAAAAACGCTCTATTCACTGTTAACCAAACATATCGTTTTATTACATGTGACGGTTGTAGACCATATCTAAACAAATTTACCATACAAATTTCTTATAAGGCGATTATAAAACTATAAATTCTATCATTATCGCGTGCCACATCTAAAAGTCAGTGTTGTTCACATAAAAAAAAACGTTTTTAATTGCTTAACTCATCCGTCGAGCAACCACATAATTCACCTTGAAACCGCTTTCACACCAGACCAAAGATCGCCTTCGTTAAGCCGCAAACACGAGAACCAGTTAGTAATAAATACTAATTACTGGTAAAATAACATGATAAAATCGCGGCCAAAATTCCTAGCGCTTTGGTACCACCAGAACGAAGGGGACGAAACGAGAATCGTTAGACATACTTATACATAGTAAATCTTGCATGACGCCTAATGGTCTTAAAGTCTTATTTATAGTCGTCGGTCGTTTTATGTAAACCGTTTAATAAATATTATCACACTCTGAAACGACAACAAACGTGAGAAGATAGTCGTATGACCCTGTTCGTGATATTTGACTCATTTCGAGGATTAAAATATGATTGTAGAAGAACGCCTTCTGTTTGTTGATTCGGTCTTTACAATAAATATCGACGGTTCACGAATCTCCGCTGTCTTCAGGAGTATCTTGTATAATTAGACCTCGATTCAAAATGGCTTCGCTCATCGAGTGCTCTTGAACGACAAAAGAGGACTTATAACAGGCTGTGTAAAAAGGATCTTCGGTAAATCTAAAGACGTTTCAAAGACATCTCAAACGATATTGCATTTTAAGGAAGGCTATATTTTTTAATGCGTATCCGGTTCAATTAAAAAGAGTGTTCTTAAGAACAACAAAAAACGTGAAAGAGCATAAAAGAACCGTACACATGGACTTTGAAAAGTAAAATGGCGAACCCAAACAGCTTTTTAACTAACAGCAATGTTCCGCTTTTATTTCAGAGTTTAAATCGAATGGATGGTAAACATGTACGTAATGACTTTCGTAACGAAAAACGTGATGTGAATAACAGACTATTATTTTTGTACGAGCGCGCATATCATAATACAACAATGAAGTAACAGAGTCATTAGTAGGGCAAACTCTTGGCGGGGTTCCCACATTTGCCACCACATGGCTCGCATTGAAACATGTCTCTGCAGCTAGTTTCAATAAATCCGGATTATCATTTATTTAAGTACAATACACAACGATATGTTCCGTACATTCGGATTGTTTTCTATTTCAATGTGACAAAGTTCGAATTTCAATGGTATTTGATTTCGAATGTGCAAGTCGTGCCTGCCCGGTGGAGGAAGTGCGTGTTGTTGCAGCTTAGCTTCGAAGTCGCCCGCTGAGATATTGGAAGCACCCGTCCGTTTTTTGTGACAGACCAACCGAGTGCCATAAATAATAGGTAGGGGTACACAATCCATGCGTGCTTTGTAATAAATTCGATGCTCTTTTGGAAGCAAAAGAGCAGCCTGAGTAGGATTTGAATTATGTTGATGAACTAAGCTGCCGGGTGCCGTTGGAATCCGTCATTTTTATTTCTTTCATCTCATTTATTTTGTGCATTTGTATCATTGAAATTTCACCGAAGTCACGTATTGTACAGCTAATACTACAGCAACTTCTTTCTGCTACACGCTCATCCTGTCGTATTGAGTTACACCGCACTCTGGGCAGCTTGAAAGAGACAACACACATGTACATCCGTATTGGCTTTCTCTTAAAACAGAAAACATTTAAATCTCACGGGGCCGTCGATATTTCCTTTCCCGGTAAAACAAAGGCGAGTGTCTGGAGCGGTCTGTTCTAAACTAAGATAGATTAGTGCGGGAGTGGACGACATGACACTGCCGAGCTTATGTAGTTGTGCGATGTTGGTCCCATTCTGTTTACTCGCTTTTACTAAGCTGTGAGAGGGCCATCCTTTGAATAACGCTCAGAGATAATATAGAGAGCTTGTTCAGTAAAATTTAGGTTAGCACCAAGCCACCATCAATCTGCATTTCGAATGTCGCATGCACAATAATATACTATCACCTTTTGAAATAGACATTTATTTAGTAGTTTTGTAAACGCTAATTTTGTACTGCAGTATAATTGTTTAGAACTGCTTCTAGCTTTTGTTTGAGAAATAGCATACAAATGTATTGCTGTTGCAATAAATTTAAATCACTTATAAGCGTTGGTGACTTTCACGATGACAGAAGCATTTATATTAGGCAGAGTTATGAAAGCGAACATATGTATCACATTTAAAGGACTTTCAAGATACCTGTCATAGTTTGAGTAATGTCTGTGGAAAGAGAATGACTAGTATAGGGTTACTTGGAGGCAGGGCCGGCGGCGGCGTGTGGCGCGCGACCACCATCCCGAGTACCTCTCAAATTACTCCCGGATAAGTCAATCATTGGAACCGTCCACGCTAACCCAAAATAAAACGCTCAAATGTAGCATGCGGCGCTCCCGGCATAATGCGTAGCGACAGCCGACATGTTTTGTGCGAGAAAATAAAATTGATGGCACATGGGACTCCAGACCTAAATAGCGCCAGGCGTGTTTCAACTAAATGCTTTTGTCTATTTTATGGCGCAGTTTCATCTTTCGCCCTCTCTTTTATTTCCTGACGTTATTAGTCGGACAAGTATTCGTGTCACACATGAAGCGTTCTGTCATTCATAGGCAAACGTTGCTTTAAAAAAAGACCGTTTGAGCAGTTAAATACGGCCGGAGTGGGAATTAATTGGACAAGTGTCGGTGAGGAGAAACTAGCGAGAGCTCCAATTTCCTGCCACGGCCGCAGTCTTCGAGCAAATAGCTCTTTGCAAATCAAACAAGGGACCGTCTGCCGAATCCACATATCAACTTCGCATTGTTTCTCTCCCATCATTCGGGGCTAACCAGAGGCGTTTTCGATTATCCGCCCTCGGGAGAACAAAGCCTGTGACCGCAGAACCAAGTCAATTACATAGTTCAACAACTCAGCCCTTATAACTTTCATGGGCTACCACCGGAATACAGAAAAGGGTATATGTTTTCAATACCGGGGGCGAGCGATGCGATTGACCCTTTCGAGTGTCCGCATTGACTTTTAAATTACTAATCCTGCGGGAGCAAACAGGCGCAGGTCTCGGGGTAGGATTGTTTGCACGCTCCAGTACATCGCATATCTTCATTTACTGTTGAAAAGTAGCCGCCACCATTCAATCTGCTTGTTCAACACTACGCCTTTTTAATTGTGTCTTCTGAAAAGGTCTCCATAAATTACTAATTCCATTAACATTTAACAGATATTCCAATTGGCGCGTGGCTTTATTGAAATGTGGCACAACAAATTTAACCTGAATAAAAGCAGAATAAGAACGGCGAATTATAATAGATTATTATTATTTTAACAAATTTATTTGTTTATTTTCATTCCGACGCGAACGACTGTGTCCAATTTTGAACGACACGAATTGAATCTTGATGGATATATCCGAACAGTTCACACTAAGCATTGATATGGCTTTATTAACATAAACTTTTACCAACTTATGCAGGAGCGTTAGCACGATACATATCAAAACATAATGAATTAAAATTCTTTCACATCGCATTTCGTGTTAGTACATAATTCGTTCTCCGGAAACAATTTAACTTAGTTGCCGCTATTTTAGATACATACTGAGTAAGGAACATCGAGCTTATTTATGTTTGTCTGGGAATCTGAATGAATAAGAATATGCTACGCGGCCAGTTCCACAGTAAAAACGCAGCCAAGCGTCCTAACCGATGTCTCAATAGAAGCTTTTTCTATGTCAAACACAGTCTACCCTTTCAGTCCAATGAATTACTTAATTTTTCCACGTTGGGCACAGACCCCTCGGTACTCAATGTCGAAATAAATTAACCCTATCCATTGTATTATAAAAGGATGTAATGGTTTGGACGCTTCCGATCCTATGAGCGCAGGGTGGAATTATTTTTGGCAAATATTCTAAATTGTTTGATTATAATAACATCCTTCGATTCATTGCGATTATAATAAATAGGAAGCGAATTGAACAAACTGTCAAGTATATTTGTTTATTTTTACTCATAATATGCCATACGTGAATAAAATGAAAGAGTTAATAGCAAAATCTCGCCTTAACAATTAAATATTTAAATATTAACGTGGATTAAATTCGGATACGTTATTTGAATGAAATGTCAAGTGTTATTACGGTACTATAGTCAGTAATACGAGTGAGGCTTATATTAATGCATTCTATTTCGCTCCATTGCTTATTGATGAGATGAAATTGTTAATAACGACGGGCACTGAAAATAAAAATAACGATTAAGAGTGTTAAATTACCGTAACCGATTGGAATTCGGTTCGACGATTCAACGTGGCTATTGTATTAGGAATAATAGAAGTGTTTATGTTTGGGTGAACTTTTTTTGGAGTGAAAAAAAGTCTATAAGCACCCGTCTACCTGGTATGGCGTACCATCCATCACAGCTCATAACGAGAAATTATTGTTCATTTTTATTGCCCTACCGAGAATCCATTTCGCTATGAAATGGAAGCTGACGTCTATATTTTGCAAACATTGTACTACCGAGCATTAGTTGTAGAAGGTTATAAATTGACTTGATCGCTTCGAAGAATCAATAATGGAACAATATTATTTGATTTTCTCATGACCGTTCAAAATATAATTATTATATGCAGTTGTTAGTATATGCTGATCAAACTGTTTATAGTGAAGATCAGAACCGAATGACAAGAGCGACTGGCAATCCATGTTTCAAATTGGAAAGAGGGATGGGTTAGTATTAATAAGCCTTATTACTATAGTCATACCGTACAAAATCTTGTGATAAATTACTTGAGAGCCGGCAGATGTTAATTGGTACATTGAATATGCAAATTAGTGAACGGATACATGTCCGCGCCGCCCCGCAATCCAATCCAGAAAACACACGTGGGCTCTCTTGGAAATTATCAATGTTAAACTTGAGCACAACGCAAGGACGAGTTGAACTGAACATATTCAAGCAACGTTTGCCACTAGCAGCTGGTTTCTAATTATAAAACCCCGATTTAACAATCGTAGTATTGTGAACTTTGTGAAATGGGTGAACACCATTAAAAATCGAGGGCGTGTTTACTTTGTCAGCTATAACTAGTTTCATTCCAAAACAAAGCAGCGTCAAACAACTCAATATCAAAACATTATGTAGGTACACAAAATAGATATAGTTTATTTACATATCAAAACCGACGAGACGGATGCGGTATCTTAATGTATTGAGACTATGCTAATATTCTACTCAGCTGTAAGGTATAATAGTACCTCCCACCGCACCAGGTGTCGTAAGAGGCGACTAAGGTAACAAAACCGACAGATGGCGGTATATTTATACAAAACATTACAGCTGAAATGCACAGGGCGGGAATGGGCAGCAGCATCCCCGTCGCGCGCGATAGTTGCGCTCTGCGATTACTTACACGCTTGCCCAGCGCGGCAAATATGGGCAAAAAACCTCCTTTCTTGGAGAGGTCTTTGTCCTTTTATGGTTGATATAAGGATGCTAATAAATCTGATCATAAAAAATAAATGTTAACAACAAGTCTACTAAAGGCATATGTTTATGCGACTTAAAATAAATGTCAATAAAATAAAAACACAAATGTCTCGACCTAAATACAATTCCCAAGAGCGTTTGAAACATTGCGAGCTACATTCAATCGATGTTGAAGCCATGTTCATATTGTACCTTTCCTTTTACATTAGATTTTCAAATAAATGTGCATATCATTACAATAACAAGTCATGTCGCAAGCTGGTGTGTGGTCTGAGGCCAACAATCCTTTTATTTTTATCGAACTTGAAAAAGTTTTTTTTGTATCAATTAATGGCCTACAAGTCAAGACTCGTGTACGCCATTCAGATCATTAGAGGAAGGTTTAGATTTCGGAACGGACCCTTTAATTAATTAACAGCAATTAACTAAATGTTAGTTATTACGTTTTGTTGTGGCGGAAGACGTTGTTTTAGTACAATTTTAGAAAACACCAATTGGTAATGGCTTTTATTGCTCAGTAGATAGTTTAACTGAACATTTCGTTTTTGTTACCAATTGTAAAAGTTTAATGGAAAAGATTTTATTACCACTAAAACTGAAGAATGAGCTCTTGGGTCGAATTAGTTAAATACAGATATTATAACAAATAATAAATAATTTTGAATGACCTAGTCAACAACAATTTTGCTACCTATAAAATAACATTTTACTTTTAATTTTGGGAACAGCTTATAACTTAATTAAGGTTCTCTTATATATAACTCTAGTGTTTGAATAATGAAATTGAATGCATTGTAACGCAATGACTCAACGTTATCAAACGCATCTGCTGCATATTTAGAATATCTATTGTTCATTCATTTGCCTTTGAACACCTGGCATTGGGCTCAACACAGAGCAAGCATTCATATTTATACAGTCCAAACTTTCTTAGATACATAAAAAGGTGACGTAATGTGTACAAACATAACTAGATTATACTCGAATGAAATGCAGTAACCAATCTTTATAGTGACAATTTGCTCTTTAGCAAATTGTCACTACACAGATTTGAAGCCTTTGCTTTTAAATGATTTTGGTGAATAATACTTCAAAGTAAAGTGAGCATTATAACTAACGCGTCTAAACAACTCTCATCAGTTTCACCGTAATTGAAAAACAAGACAAAAACACCTATCACGAGTGAGCATGCAAAACACAAGTATGCTAATGTAACTATAATGACCGGGAATACAATGCTCTTCTAATAGAATTCCTAAGTAGTACCGAGCCTATCAATCATGCTAGATATAAGATCAGATGAAACGAAACTCATCCTTTATGGATCTGACCGTCGGCGATGACCGAAGGTTATTAATAGATTCCTATCATCCGAATTCAGTAACGGTAATCTCAGTCATTTTGTCGGCACAGCGATATCAGTAACAAATTATATATCTCATTGAAACAACCGTCGAGATTGAGTGACCGAACAAGATTTGCTTTTTGTATGTTTTTTCTTGCTTTCGGACTACTTATGTTTTAATGCTGGAGATTGGTATCGGATCCATTAATAACGATCTATATCGGTTTGAACATGTTTCGTATTCATATCTCCGCACATGTGACGTGTTAAAAATATTGATACAAATAGCTCGTCATCATTTTACCGACACTATCTACTATCAACTACATTGGACATGGGTTCCAATGCTAGATTATATAATAATTCGTGATACCAATCTATTTCTAGTGTTTCATTTTAAAATAAATCTTATTTAAAGTACATAAAGCTTAATTATTCATATTTTGAAATGGATGCCACGTACCAGCAAGTGCAGCGTAGGAGGACAGACAATCCGAATAAAACCGCAGGATTGTGCTGGACGCAGGCCGCATACGATCGGTCTTATTGGAAATCACTTGGAGAGGCCTATGTCCAGCAGTGGACGTCTTACGGCTGATATGATGATGGCGGTAAAAATTTTTTCCTGATCTGTCTAGCTTAAAATAATACTGGCTGCGAAGTTTGATTTAAATAATATATTACAATATAGGTATATTTAATAATATAAAACACGAAATATTAATACTTAATGCAGTAAAGTCATTTAAAATTATCTAGATAATTTATGAAAGATATGAAATCAGAGACATCTGAAACTAAATCTTACTAGGTTTAGAGGCGAAAGATAATTTTAACGATAAGGCAGCGGCACCGTACAAAGCTGAGGCAATTCGAGCTTCAGTACTAAGTGGCAGTAAACCACTAAAATGTTACGACGATACATTAACGGCCAATAATTCGACTCGCGACGATTTCGAAACATCTCCACGTCGGTCATTCTGATGTGAGATTAGTCCCTGTCTATGATACTTGTCACGTAGACGCCAAGGAAGTTACAACCCTTTTATTTATTATCTTGGGTACATATTGCCGGTGGCTAAGAATAAACTGTATATCCCATAAACCGATTTGTATTAGACCAATACAAATATATTGGCGATTCAATTTATTTATTTATATTTTATATAAAATATTATCTTCTCTTCTTTAAATCTCTTGTACCATTTGTACTACCTCTTTGTTACTTTCGTTTTATTTTCAATTTAAATGTAGCCTGGAGAAATTGCTTCATGCGGTAAAGTCAGACATTGTACTCTCTAATTATATTTGTCTTGGCATTTGATGTCTTTAATGTACATAAGAAATGTATTGTGAATGTTTGATTCGAGATCCTTGTTCATTTATATTTGGTATCTATATATTCATTCGTAGTTTGAGTTTATTCTTTTTATGATAACTATTATTGGCACTTTCGTCTTATTTATGTAAGATTGTATATTTTTTACCTCTATATTGTAGACTCTAATATGTCGGTGATAGGAAGGTGGTGTGAAATTTATCGTGTACATATTTTTAATGTAGATGAAAATGAAACAACAATGCCAATATTATGATCATTAACACCTATTGTCAGCGGCTACCAATTCATTGGCTTACCATAAATAATATATACTATAAAAGTTAATTTTCCAGTAGTGGGAAGTTGGTAAGCAGTATCTGTTAGTAATTTCGTCCGCGGTGACAACATGTCAATACACCGTATTTTCGACATTCAATAAAGTTATTTATTATTATTGTTTAGTATTAAATGATAAAAACGTCTAGTCGGTATCGTTTTACTTATATGGCTCATATAAACTAATAACACAATTTATTTATGAAAACTAGGTGATATAGATTAAAAGTGCGTTATACAATCTGGTTGTAAAAAATACAATATACCTGCTAATAGGAAAAAATAAAATCACTCTTTTAGAATGAATTATTTGCCGTGAGGTACTGGCAGAGTAGAATAGTACCTCCCTCTGTAAGTAAGTGAGAGGTGACTAAGGTACCAGGACCGACAGATTGCGGTATATCCATTCCGGAACAGTGTAGCTCAAATGTACGGGGGAAGGATGGGCAGCAGCATCCCTCTCACAAAAGCTGCATTCTGCGATTGCTAGCACGTTAGCCCAGCGTAGCAATTTGGGCTCAATTCCCCATTTCTCAGGGAGCTATGTCCAGCAGTGGACTTCCGATGGCCCCGATGGATCAATTTTAATTTACTTTAAAATCTGCTAAAAGTAGTCAATAGTTTCTAATGGTATAACTCTAACCTGACAATTTACTTTTTCCATATGCGATCTATTAAGGGGATTTTGTTTTTCATAGATAAGGTCATCATCAATAAGGTTTTAAGTTGATTAAGTAAACAAAATATCTAATTACAAAGGCACTATACAGTTTTATTTATATTTTTTATATTCCCTACCAAATGTTATTTAGTTACTCGAGTTAATAAAAACACTGATGTACATTTACTGTTCATCATAAATTAACCTAGCAAAAACAGTCTTTATGATAATTGTGCTAAGTCACAGTTTCCTATTGTTTGCGCGACCCAAAACTTTTAGGGGACCGGGTAGTCACAATAAAACGGGGTCTGCGTAAATTTATTTCAATACACAGTTAGCGTGTTAGAATAATTGAAAATATTGTTAACGAACATCGCAGTTACAAATGTTTAATTAAAAGTTTACGGCGACGGCGGCTGCGTTGTACTTCGCTTCTATTCTGTCGAAAATTGTTTCAGCAAAAATTTAATCATTATGCACTTTTTAATGAGTTTCCATAACTATAGGTTTTTCTAATGAGTTTATTTTGATCTTGACAGAGCTATTTAGAATACAACATGAGATAGTATGCCAAATAAAGGATTTTTACTAGTCTTTTTTTATTTATTGTTCAAGACAACTTCAATAGCGTACTAGACATTTTTTGTTTTCATTAATGACATATTCTAGTCGCAATAATGCAAAAAATGTACGGGTTTTCCCAAACATGACATTTTTGAATTCATAGATTAATTTGGTACCTCTTTCTCTAAGAGTACAAGCGATTTATAAATATACGTCATATCATCATTAACCGAACAATTGTTGCATTGTCTTTGCATTTATCTATTTACGAGTTTGTCAACCGGTTACAATAACTCATAATAATCTATGTCCCCATGTCTTTTGTGTATCCAATTTCTCAAAAGCACATAGCTAAAATTTTATCTCAAACTATAATATTCAAACCGACGCCAATCGTGAAAGCACATTCACACTCATTCATATACAATCGTGATCACCAAGAAATGATATCGAACCTTGCTCGTAGTCCATTGTCCCTCGCAGAGATGACCATCTTCAAAACTAACTACACTGTGTCTGAAGTTAGGGTTACCTGAAAAATAAATACATAATTAGTACTCCGTAATTATCGTAAGGTAGCGGTAGAGTAGAAAAGTACCTTTCCTTGTGCCAAGTGGCTTAAGAGCTGATTGAGTTTTTAACGACAGATGGCGTAGTTCATCCCAAAAGCCTACAATAGTCTGCAATTTCCACAATGCTGGCCCAGCGCTGTTATTATATGCAAAATCTTTAAGAGGCCTGCGTCTAGCAGTGAAAGTTTTACAGCTGATATGATGACAATGAATATATTCCTGTCACATACAGTTTTCCGAAAAAGTTGTTGTTAAACAACACAAGTTAGAGCTAGGAACGTTTTTCATCTATAATAAAATTTTGCATATCGATTCAATGTCCATAAGGCTAGAGACATCCCTAAACGAATGCAAAACGTTGCGTGTGGGAGACCCTTAACATAAATATGATCTCCAGTTTGTCCTGGGAGATATGGAAACAATGCAGGTCGCTCTAAAGGCATTCGCGTATCGATACGGCCTTTATTGAAACAATAATAACAGTAAATTAAGTGTCGATAAGAATGTTGTATTGTAGAAGAGCTTAAACTGTATTAAACGATTCCTTTGGAATTCTCCGATTTATTTCTTTAGAGAATACATCGCTTTCAGAACTTTTTATAATAAATAAAGAAGCAATTTATAATATTGCAGAACAAGCTTTTGTCGCGCGACATCTGCCGCGTGGATTTTGATTACGATCAATATACCGGCTAAGGCGGGAGAGAATAACAAATATATCGCACCCCTAGATGAGAACTGCAACAACTCAAAACTGCAATATTACATAGACCTTTCGAAATTGCCGTAAATATATTGAATGATGATTTGCATACTTCTTCGGAAAGGAAACTCTTCTCAGTATGTTGTCTGTTGAAATCTGTCTAAAGAAATTTGTCATTTTGTTTTAATTTGCGAATAAATCGAAATGTTCATAGAATTTTAGGAAATAAATTATTTTGAGTTGACGCAGTCTTCATCTCGGGGTGCGCCATATATATATATATATATATATATATACTTCATCATCATCATCACAACAGCCATTGAGTCCACTGCTGGGCAAAGGTCCTCAAAGAAAAGAAGTTTCTTTGCCTATAATTGCCGCGCTGGGCAAGCGTATTGACAATCGCAGAGCGAAGCTTTCACGACGGGAATGCAGCTTCCCTTCTCCACTGTGTGCATTTATAGATAGATATACCACTATCTCTCGGTTCTGGCACTTTAGTTGCCTCTAACGATACCCGGTGCAGTGGGAGGTACAAGTCTACTCTGCTGGTACCTCACGGCAAATATACTTAATAATACAAAATAATTCGAAATACATCTGTAGAACATTGCATTTTTACTAATACTATATTTATTAACAAGTTATTAAGCATTAAATGTTAATCTAAACATAAGAGTTTAAAAAACAAGATTTATGAGTGGAATGGTAATTTGATAATGTTAATAACAAAAGAAGGTGCATAACCGCAGGAAGCGTTTACCCAAAGGCGGGGCGACTAGACAGATACACAATACCAGTATAACGTGTCGCACGGAGTTATTAACATAACACCTAAAGGCATCATAGTGGTCTGCCCATATTAGTACGTTTACATAGTCAAGTGCACTCCATTGAACATTCTCAAACACGCCTTGACAGTGACGTCACGGTACAGTATCGATAGCATCGACGACAATCAACGACATCAGAGCGTGACAAATAACATTTGCGTATGATTCCAATCTGTCAACAATTGATGGCAGCACACTAGGCGGCAAATTATGTAAGTTCGAAAAATTTAAATTTCAAACACTGCTCTTTCCAATTGAATAATTGATGCGCACTATCTATATGTGCTTTCAATTTCGATCTGGAAGCATCATCGATGTTTGCTTTAGTGTTACGTCACTAGACCGTATGGACAAAGCTCCACAAATATATTCAGCAGGTGTCCACGTATTTACATACAATTTCCAAAGACATACATACGATAGCTCCCCCTTTAGTATAAGATCCGGTGTGATCGCTTTTATAATACGTTATGAACTTTTGATTGTTAATATTGAATTATAATAATATCCGATTATAGCCATTAGCGGTAATATATAAGTAGATGCCTATTAAATGTTAATTTAAATTATTATCGTAATTATTTGATTCTGCTAACAAAACAGCTATAAATAAGAGAACTCATACATGTTCCGTCCCGTTTATCGAATTACGAAAGTATTTGTAACGGTAATCCGACTGTATCGATCAATTGTGAAAATACTACAATAAGAAACGTCCCAGACTACGACACTTCTACACAATACTATTTCGAAATCAGACATGTATAGTTGATCTTGGTATAATATACACACAATATCTCAAACGTTGACCTGACTCCGTAGGAAGTAGCTTAAAGCACTTGTGTTATAGACATCAGACAACAGAAAAATCACAAATATACAAATTCGATACATATTTTTACACCCAGACAGACAGGCAGACAAATATCATCATATAAATATTTGTCCTGGGTTAGGATCGAACTTACGATCCCTGGCGCATAAAATAGGACCATCATCATCACCATAGTAACTGCACCTCACTCAACAAGAAGCCAAGACAAAACACTAGTATACCGTAAAATACTATTGACTAGAATTCTTCTCATACAAGTGATGCGTATTTTGCATTAGCTCTAATCGCTGAAGTGTAGTTCGCGAAACAGGAAGCGTACAGCAAACAAAGCACATTCAATTGTAGGCCACCCTCGCCGGCCCGCCCACTGAAGTCGTGACGCGGACTGCCTACTGCACTGAGCACGGCGCCTGTGTCAGCAAGAAAACATGGCGCATCTCACTTTTATTATTCCCTAATTTAATTTATTTTTTTTATGAATAAGTACAGTTACAGATGTTGGCTAGAGCGATAGATTATAAACTGAAACATATTATTTGTTCAAATCTAACAACCTATTAATCATCATTATCATCATACCAGCAGTTGAAAGTCCTCTGCTGGACATAAGCCTCTCCAAGAAAGGAGGTTTATTGACCATAATTGCCGCGCTGGGCAAGCATGTTGGCAATCTCAGAGCGCAGCTATCGCGACGGGGATGCTGCTGCCAATCCCCGCCCTGTGCATTTGAGCTGCACTATTTTAGATGGATATGCCGCTATTTGTTGGTTCTAGTACCTTAGTCATATCTTACAACACCTGGTGTAGTGGAAGGTACTATTCTATTCTACCGGTACCTCACGGCACGACACATCCAACTACCACGAAAACCTTTGCCAAAACTTAATGAAAGATTAACAGTACGTTGAAAAACACATTTTTTATGTATTATCTAAATCGCTAGCTTTGCAAACCCGCCCTATGCTCACGCTAAGTTTTATATCCAGTCGCTGATATCTCCCGATGCGCTTAGAATATCAATAAGAGACGTAAACTAGAAATGAAATATCGCGCTAGGTGTTGTCATTGTTTGGCGAAATGTTTACCCGACTCGTGTATGAGATTGAGATGGGAAAAACTAGAGGGGTTGAAATGGGGTTCAGTGAATAATGATCGCATTATTGTAGCTCAAGGCACTTGGCTTACACTCGCTAAATTTAAGATAATCAAGACAAACTGAACTTTTCTCTTTTATAAAATTTTATGTTGTATCTTTTACTTAGGTTACTTTTTAAAATATTAAATCAGACACAGGCAAGGTACAGATAGATATGCTTAAATTACGTTTTATTTTTATTTTACAATACTTAGGGATCAAATAAAATTCTAGACAGTGTTTGATCAAAACCTCATTTTGTACAACATCAAAGACTGTCCTCTTTAACATCCAAAAAAATAAAACGGTGAAATTGCGTGTTTCTTAATTAGACAATTTAAATGCTTTTGTAATAGATAACAGAACGAAGTATCTATTTATAAAATTATGATTATGAAACATATTTGGGTTTGCTTTTAATCTAAGTGAAACTAGTCAAGCCACTGATATGCCTATCAGCCAAGAATGGTCCGCATCTACATTTTGAGCCGAAAAGCAGCCGAATTATTCATCGGAGGTTTCGTTATCGTTATTAGCTTTATTATGTCTCGGACTTTATTGTGCTGTAAATATTTTAGTCGGCGATAACAGGCCAAGGGAGATAAAACAAATTGATCGGAGTGTATCCGAGTTTCGGACGCATCGAGCGTGGGATGCCTTAATTGATACGATGAGATTGTGCGAACGACGCCACACATATATTAATATTTAATGTTCATGTTTAGATGGCTAATGTGTAATTATTCAGATAAGCCCGCATATAGGTGGCATAATGGAGGCTTTGTACACACTATCGCGGGTGGGATTAAGTAATAACTATATTTTATCGAGCAGGCAGTAATATACTTTTTCGAACATACATTATAATAATATATTAAGTTGTGGAAAAATTAAGACACCGTGGGGTACCGGCGGATTAGAATAGTACCTCCCTCTGTACCAGTCGTCGTATGAGGCGACTGAGATATCGACAGCGATAGGTAGCGGTGTAACCATACGAAACAGCGCAACTTCAATACTGCAGGGTTGAAATGGGGCAACATTCCCGTTTGGAAAGTTGCGCTGTGTGATTGCCACCACGCTTGCTCAGCGTGGCAATTATAGGCAATATTCCGTCTATTTTCGGAAGGCCCAATGTTCTACAGTGGACTTTCTTTGGCTGATATGATGAATAAGTTGTTTTCTTATGTTAATGTTTCAACCTTTTAATGCATTCAAACTATCAAGACATATCGGAACACCTATGTGTGCCTCTTAAGGCACTGCGGTATAATTCAGCTGAAACAGAAGTGGGAGAAGATGAGTAACTGCATCACTGTGTCGTAGCTATGCGGCCGTCATCACGCCAGCGTAACATGGCAAATATATTATTAACATAATAACCTCCAAAATTTAGGCTCTGTTGGACTAACAATTGCTAACGATCTCCGGCTGATTGAAAGTACATTTTGTAACCTAAACTTCAAACAGAGACCTCAGCTGATTGTTTCATACTGTTATAAATAGCTTTTAAAGGTCTTAATATTCGCATAAGGACAGGTGAAACTCCGATATTAATATCGCAAATTTAATTACTAAAGGTTATGTCAACATAGAGGCAACGTTCTTTCAAGCAAAACTTTCTGAGCGATAGTCGAGAAAGTTTTACACCAACGATAATTGTGACACGGTCGTTAGCACTGTTTACTTCTTACTGCCGTCTAGTTAAAGATTTCTTGCGTAAATTTAAAAGATGTTTTTGTTTTATATTATAACTAGTAGAGTTTAAATATTATTTTATATTATCATCACGACATCACCCATAGAAATCTTCTGTTAGAAATAGGCCTTCCCAGATAATTTCCAATAGGGCCAGGAGTACGAGGCCTACGTCTAGCACAATCTTGCGGTTTTATTTAGATCGCCTGTCGCTTTGTTCTGTATTGGGGTATTAAATATATCTATGTAAGTACTATATTTGTGATTCTTCTGTGGTCTGACATCTGTAACACAAGTGCTTTAAGTTACTTATCACTGAGATTTATCAATGTATGAGATTTTGTGTGAATTATTATTATTATTCATAACACAGAACACAATTTCACCTATTTAAATGATTCTTCAAACAATTAAAAAGGTAATCTGAAAACCACTGCATATATATGTATACATAGTTCGTAACTTCACTCCATATTGATTCAGGAACTTATTTTCTCGGAATCAATTGATTGCTCTCTACAGGCCAAACATAATTAAAATTGTATAAATCTAATAAACAACTGGACAGATCACATGCTTTTTTTAATATTAGTATGTTAATTTTAGTTAGCATAAAATTGGGAGGCAAGAATTAAGCTGCTGATTAAGGAGTCGTAAATGACGTCTAAAGTATCGGATGGGCAATAGCATCCTCGTCGTAAAGCTGCGCTCTACTAATGCCTACTGTGGCGATTGTTAGTAAAAATCTCCCTATCTTATGAAAGCCTATGGTCCAACAGTGAGTTTTTATAGCCGATATGATGATAAATTAATGATAAATTATTAAATACATCCCTTAAAAGCAAACAACTCCAGGTTTCCTGTATTTAGACATAGCTCAAAACTAAAGGAAGTCATGCAACACAACATTGTCCCATTTCACATAACCGTATACGCTGTTAATTCTCATTATAATCTGAATTACGTATAGGGATAAACAATATCGAATATCCAATATTGTCTTAAACATATTACTCGAAGCTCCAAAATCAATATAATCATGTTTAACTAACTGAGACTGTAATTTCCTTGGATTTGCCTTCACGTTATTCGCTAGGGATGTCGTGAGACAACACGGTGAGAGCATTATTTGGTACATTATTATTGTTTATTACATTATTTAGTAGTTTACTTATCTAGTGATAACAAGGACTATACATTTTAATTTAAAATAGAAAATTTTCTCTTACCTTTTTCTAACCCAACAGTACATGATCCATATATATACTTATGTATGGACGTTTACGTCAAACATATAGATTCAATGATAAATAATCATACCGCCTATATAATTACTACAATCAAGAAGCACCAATGTAAAGGTACTCGTTTTAAAAATTAATTTAAGAAATATCGAAAGCTAACCCTATCACTAGCGTGATCGTTCCCCTTTTATTTCATAAGACATTAAGCAAATGTAATATACCGTTCATCCAAACACCTTTTATTACCTTTTGTTTCCAGAGAATTTACTCAGTATTCAACAATATAATTATTATACTACACAATATTACTCTATTTATATAAACAAAACAAAAAAAAATGCCATCATTATACTAATAAATTTGATTTAATGACGTCTACTATCTTTTATATCAGTCAATAAAAGATTGCTTGCAAGAACTACCTCAATATCGAAAGTGTGTGACCACATAATTTTTTTAACATCATTTGCTATGCCTCGCGGCAATATGGATCCTTTCCATACAGCTACTAAGGATCGAATCTTTATTTAACTAAATAAATTATCAATTAACGAAATAAATACTACACATAATCGATTGACAGTTCTATTTCGAACACGTTCAAATAAGCAAACCCTACAGCTTTATTAAAATTTGTGTCGACTAAAAATGAAGAACTAAAACCACTACTAGTGCAACGTCACAATATATAGATGGCGCTGTAATCTCGCGCAGCATGACAAATCCTTATTATAGGCAGTTTCTTTTCATTCCTTTCTTTCAGTCAATGGTCCCTTTGATTAATAACATTACATTGATTATAAATTCCCCTCCAGTATAAATCCGCAAGGAATAAGGGCGGAATTATAAGGATTTAATTGGCTGTTCGAAGCAGTCGTGTGGCGCGATTAAGCGAGCTTAATGTTTGTGTCGCTTTGCATATCTTCAATCGCCTAGTAATATAGCTGGATATTTAGAGATTGCATAACTTAAGTTTGCCGCTACAGTAAAGGACCGTTAAGATATGAACTGTACCATCCAATTCAAGTCAATTGGAAAAGAATTTATTAGTTTTATCAATGGTACTTCTTATTTTTTATCAATTTAAAAGGATATTATATAAAGCAAGCAAGCAGGGTGTATGCCTTTGGACATATTGCAACTAAATATCTATATATCTATCTTCGATAATATATTAGCAATCACTGTGTTAATGTTAGAATTACAATTATTTGAATTTAAATATCATTCGTAGTTTAAAATAAAGTTACTCGATAGAAGAAGACTATTTATCATAATAATGTTGATCGCAGGTGAACGTAGAAACATATCATATATTGACAAGCACAATTCATACTTCAAATTTCAAATAAAAAACTATATATATATATATATAACTTGTATCTTACATTTTAAGAAGAACGAAATACCCAAAGTGTCAATAACATGGGCGTTTTATGTTCATTTAAACCTACTTAGATAAGCTCTGTTTATAACAATCAAGTTCCCCTCACTAGTGACAGCTACCAACATTTCAAAAATAAAGACCGGAAATACACAAAACGCCCCCGTATAAGGTTGCGGCGCCTTCGCCGCCTTTTATAATTTCCTATAGAATTCATACCATCACTATACAAAAGCAGGTATAACCAGATGATAAGTAAGCTCCCAATAGATCTTCTAGCAGGATATTATATATATTTATTTATTATTTATATTATCTTTGCGTTTTATATAATATGTTATGTAATGTGTATGTAATATTATGTTGTCAAATGATAGCTTATGCTTCAATATGATAGATATTGAAGCATCAGAATCTGAAATTAGAAGATCGGTTTTAGTATTCTAAATGGTCGTGGATCAAATAACAGACCCAGCTTAACTTTATATATTGACCAGTTTGCCGCCTGTCACTCCGCGTGGATTTTGGCTGATATCGCATCGTAATCCGAGATCAAAAATAGCATATGTCATTTAGGTTCAAGTTACCTATATGCCAATCTTAATTGAAATCGGTTCACAGGTCAAGCCGTGAAAACATGCCCAGCAGATAGACAGACAGACTGTCGTATTTATAATATTAGTGGTAGCGTAGAAGAAGCATTGTCATATTTCACTTTTATCGGCCCGAGAATGCATTTGGTATTCCCTTATGTGCTGAAGGTCACGAGTTCAATCCCCACCCAGGACAAATATTTATATGTATCAACATTTTTGATTTTCTATGTCTATTATGATTGTGTTTTTAAGTATTATATTTATAATACCTCTGTTGTCTGACATCAGTAACACAAGTGCTGTAAGCTACTTATCTCGGCGTCAGGTCAATGTATGATATGACATTTGAATTTGTAATTTATTTTGCCCTTCAGTTCTGTAGGTATAGTGAATTTAAATCAGGGTACCCAAGTCACGTTAAAATTCCCACAAAACGTTCAAATCAATATTCCTTCGCTACGATTTAACATCAGCGCGTTATCTAGATCTTCGTCTGATCCAAATCCTCGTATGCATACTCAAGAGTCGAGTTCATTACTTTCCATTGTATATAGACACTTATGCTAGCCCTCCCATATCGGCGATATATAAGCCGCATTGAGAGCCTTAACCCTAATAGTACATTATCGGGTATCTTATGTTTTATTCACGAGAGATTAACGGGAATGGCGCGTGCCTTCCGGGATTTTTCTTATTAACTTTATACTTTAACCACCTATTATAATAATAGACGGTATAAATCACTAGATATTAAATAGAACATAAGACGTTATGGGGCGCGGAGAACCGGCAAAGTACAAATAGTACCTCCCTCTGTACCAGGTGTGGTGTTAGGTGACTATGGTACCGGAACCGACAGATAAAGGATATATACCCAAAAAAAATCTCAAATGCAAAACTGCAATCCTACTGCGAGGATTGCATTAGAATTGTCACCACGCCTGCCCAGCGCGGCAATTTTGCGAAGAATGCTCCTTTACTGAAAATGCTACTTTCCTGCAGTTTTTCTACGGTTGCTATGATGATGATATATTGATGATAATATACCTACTCATTAGAGTATATTATACAAATATATATTAAATATATAGGTATTTAAAGGGGTTGTTTTCTATAGACGTTGTATACTTTTTTTGTTAAGTATCTGTAATTTGTAGGTTCTTTATACATCACCATAGCTACATTATATTTTTAAGAACAGAATTGCGTTAATCGCTTTGTACTTCGCGATATATTACGACGTAACAAAGAAAAGACATCATCTGAATGCAGCAAACAAAACAGTATCTTTGTGTAGAATATTTTTTTAATAAAGGACTCTAAATCTGAATAGGCTATGGAAACAAAGTCATTGTCGTTTTATGAATTATTAATCGCGAAATTGGTTTCTGAACGATAACTTCTTTACCTATTCAATTAACCTTTATATTTGATGAGTGTTGCCAGCAATAGGTGTTGCAGTATTGTGTTAATTTTCCAACCCAGCATTGTTTGATTAATTTTTTAACAATACCAAGAATATCGTTTAATCGTATTATTTACGTTCAATTTTCTTTTATGTGGAACTTTTCAAATTCAACTCACCCACATTCCCTAAAATTAGTTATCGATTATTTTTGTTATTTGGTTACAATATGTATGTATGTTCCAACTAACAGCACCATAAAGCAGTTTTACATTCAAATATTATACAGATCAGAGGACAAAACTGTTAAGGTGCCAAAATGCTAATAGGGATATTATGATAATTTAAATAGATGCTATTTTTGTAAATTGACTATTTTGTTTTATGTCTTTATTGTTTCAAAGCAGCAATATGGTCATAACATTTACCTTCTAGTGTAATATATGCAGTATGAGGCTCGTGAAAATAACCACATCACAGGGGGCTTGTAATTTGGACGCTTAGACCCTAATTAACCCGCCTTTCATATGCGGAGCGTAACAGAATACAGATTAAAAATAATTATTGTCGGGCATAGGAGCGCCGCTGACTCATGCCTATCATCATTTTTTTACGAAATTATATCATAAATTATTCTTTGCTACTCGGTTCAGGAATTTGAGTTTAAATCATCATGTATGTGTATATAAATTATAAATTGAATGTTATTTTTAAACTTTTTTTAAACCATTAAAAGTAAGTTAAGTTATAAAGAAGAAACATGTACACAAATAATTCTTCCGTGTCCTTAGTAATAGAAACTTAATTCAATAAAATTCGATATGTTTTTCGATATTTATATATCGGAAAACGAATTGTATATAACGACAAACAATAGAAATGGGTTTGTAAATTATTCGATAAATATATTATATAATCCATTACTAGAATGACACTAGAATGACTAAGATAAAAATGTTATCAAAGGCAGATTTAAAACGCGCAAGCTGAAGAGGCGTATTCATTGGAATTCGTTCACAAAACGACGAGTAGTGGCGACTCGAATCGAGGCCGGTTGACGGGCAGCTGCAGAATGAAATTATGACCATTTTTATTCCCGGCCCGGCCGGTACACCTGCCTAGCCCCACCACGATTGACACCTACCCCATTATACCCGCTTCACGGATAAACCGAAAAAACATAACAATAGCCACATGAGAACTTATTATAAGCCTCCTATATAACTTCCAACTATTCATTCTTACATCTTCATACAATCCTGACCATTAACCGAGGCGTGTGGGCAGTGGGCTCGGGCTAAATAAAACTATTGTTAAGCTCAACAAAACATCCAAGTGAACATCTTCATGAGAGATGTCTTAATCTATTGTTAAAACTTACGTTCCTGTCGCCGATATTTTAGAAGGGGATTTATTGCCAATTTCAGGAAATGTTTACCGAAAAGTGAGTGAATGGGAGGCGAGTGAATTACTCATTGTAATGAAATAAAGGAGACCAGATTGAAAGCGTCCGTTGAAAGCCAACGTTCGCTGCCGAGAACATTTTGATGATAATGATTTATGGCGGTCAAAGGACGCGATTTTAACGCGCTAATGCTAAGAAAGATAAATGTGTCTCCTCATTGTGCTGCGCGCGAAAATAAATAACGTTTCCATCTATCAAGTCGCGATAAATGGGAGGTACTTTTACTGTAAACAGGCGTATCCTTATTGCGAAATAAACTGAGAATTGTACGTGACGGTAAACAAACGTAAACTAACATTGTTTTGGTATAGCGAGCGCGGTCGGCCATAACTGCACTTTAACCGCAGGTGTGAACAAAAACGTGTAACCGCAGGAACGCCGAATGAACCGCAAACTCGTTTCCACTGCAATCATCTGAATAGACGCCGGACTATATTTAGATAGGCACAAAACTCTCGTCTACGCCTCTGCAAGGTGCAGACGCAACGAGACGCAACTATAAAACTAATAGAAAAAAAGCTCATAACACGCAATCTGTAATTAGGAAGTAATATAAATGCGCAACATCATTATGGTACACCAAATTAAATGTGACCACCGAACAGTTTTCTTTTAACGACAGTGCTGCATTAATGATCGCGGGTGCCGCATTCTGGAGCGAAAATGAACCTTCCTGTTATGAAACTGTATCGTAGGACGAGCGACTTCGTTAGTCGCCGCTCCTGTAATGACCCGCTTAATTCGAGATAATTACGCTTCCAAGGAAAGCCGCCGTGGGCCTCAGAAAATCAGGATCGAGGGACGTGCCCGCTTGCTCAAAGATATCACAGTGTTCCACTTACTCAACTACAGCGTGGGCAGTTTATTTCCCAGTAATAGAGCGCTTCAATATTCAAGAAACATCAAGTCCAGACTAAATAGTAGTTTTATTCGATTATAATCGGGGCTCAATTGGTATGCGCGGGCGACAAGCCCTTCCCATCACGAAATTACAATATCCGCTCATATTTAATAAAAACAACATTGTTGTGAGGCATCACGTCGACGAAGCCATCCTGCCCGAAATCGCTTCTTTTTAATCAGGAGTGATTCAGGCGGTTAATATTCGCGAATGGCAAACGCGACACGACTCCGTCGTCCATTTTAATATGCAGGAAAGCGGACTCTCTTGGAAAGTTCTCTGTATGTGCATAACTTATTGTTTTTTCTGGTGTCGTTGTGACGTTCTGTCTGTCAGTCCGGAATAATTCAGATTAAATACACCTACCGCACGCGGTTGCCGGTGAATGTTAGAATCAAGGAGCCGGCGCCATTCCCTCTCCGGAATTGGGAATGAGTGTGGCCTGTGTTTTGCTTTAATAAACTCACATATTTGCATTCAAAGTAAAGTAAAAGCTTGTTATTTGATTTGTTTGGCCAAACGAGTTCCAGTTGTGCAACGATTAGAATGGTAACTTTAAGGAAAGGAACTTCAGACGGGCGTGCTGGGAAAAGTTTTATTGGACGGAGCGTGATGTTTAGTAAGTACCTCATACATTGCTCCGTTTGATTTAAAATTAGAATTCCCTACGAAATCGATGTGTGTTTGAAGGGGCTATATTTAAATGAGCTGAAAGCAGCTTAAATAACCTGGCCTGAAATGGTAATGTACGTCTATATAATCGGATTTAGAAATATTACGTCTAGACCGGCAAGAACGTGATAGGAACAAAACGAAACCAGTAGGCGAGGTGCCACGAAGCCGCTGCCCGCTCGGCCTATTGTTAGCGTGATTCTCCACTGTAAATTCCACAAACTACCAGCTATCATTTATCTCTCACACTATAATTACTTGATATAATTACACTATAAATATCTTGCGTTGCTGAATAAAAGGTATTGATGTTAATTCTGGTTTGTGCGGATCTTGAAGTTTGTCTTTTTACTCTGTCATTGTGAAAATGTGGTGATAATTTTAAATTGAGACAAATTTCATAATAAAAATAAATGTTCTATACCGGATAATGCAATTTTTTTTATTTGTTAGTAAGGCAATTAAGGTTTGATTAAGGATTTGTGATCATGATATATTATTCGTGAGTTCACTGATACAGGTTATCATTATGATGATCATACTTGATTGAAACCAGATCAATGACGAAACGACATATTTTCGTTTAAAAAATATAAGACGAAGATAAAAATTTTGTTAATAATGACTCTAGTATCGCCTTTCTTAAAAATCTTTATTGAATCTACTAGACAAGGATTTTATTACATTATAATAGTTAATACATATATGATGTCTTATTTTTTCTACGCCGGCAGCTGCTGGCACTAACGCGCGAAAGAGCACCAATCCCATAGGCAACATTCATTTTAATCTAGTCGTCTATCTCGCTAGCTCTATACCTGAACTCATCTTTTATTTACGTGTCGGGACGGGTGGATTTCACGAGACATTTGCAGCCGAATATAACACTTAATCCAATGGAATAAGTATTAATAGAAAAGCGAAACATGATCAAGTAGTCTGGCCTACTTGTACTACTCGTGCCAGAAGTTTATATAACTTATGAAATAAAACATTTCCCGCTATTAAGGGTGGTTCTCCATTAGAGTTTTACAGAGAGCAGAGAGCGAAATGGGACTGCAATATGTGTGCCTGGGCGTAGCTGAAATACTCTCTCACTAATTTATTGTTCATTATTTATGATGACAGATTAAACATTTTAATTCTTAGACTCCATTTATTAAATAAAACGGAGCCCAAAAATAATGCAAATTGCTTTATTTTTGGGCCTATTTCTGTAGCTTTTTGCGGGCCCAATGGCGCGTCCTATAGTGTTCGTTTACTGTAAACCAACGGTTGTATGTACAATTTGTGTTTGTTCTGTGTCAAAATGTTGAATATGTACAATATTTTCTAACACTTACACGTTCACTACTCATAGTGAAACTGCTTTTTATATTTTTTGTTCGATGATTCAGCTCGTAAGCTTTTTACCTTTGTCACCTTCCGACAACCGTATCAACGTTAAAACAGTAATTTTATATTAAATATGTATTTAAGTACAAGTATATTTGTAATGTATCTATTTTCTGATGTCCAGTACAAGTGGTTTAAGCAACTTATTTCGGAGTCACCTGAGAAAAGGTGTGAATTTTTTTATTACAGTTGGAAGGTTTTACTCTAATTTACATCTTTAAAATAAATTTATTTTTATTTGACGTTTGTAAAAAATAAACTTAACACTCTTATTGTACCACTGATGAAAGCACCTTCAGTACAGAGATGAGTTCCATTTTGCACATACATGGCTATGACGAATAACTAACTTAGCTTGGCGCGACATCACGGTGTCTTTCAGGGCCGTTTCTAACACAAATCATAATAATTATTGATTCATGCGCACCTTGTATAATTAAGTAATTATAGCTTGTGCTCCGCTAACTTGAACGAGGAACGTTTTAATTAAGACGCATTGTTCATCGGAGCGAAGCGTGAATCTCCTTTTAAAACTCCGCCTCCAGTTTCAAATCACTCCGTTAAACATACGTGCAGCGTTTCTAAAGTTAAACCAAGTTCTATTCAAATAGCTCTTAATCATTTTTCTTCGGACGCATTTTAGAAAGTGTGACATATATTGTCCTTAGGATAGAAGATGGAACAAGGATATTTTGTAATTGATTGATGATTTGAAACGTGCTGTCAATTGATTGGTAAGCTATTATAAAAAAACAAATAGCATACACACTCTACATTTGTTTTCACTCAGCACATTGTTTGTGTTTATTATAGATTAAATAAATAGCATTCTTAAACTATAGTAACTCAAGAAACAGGCGATAGTATAATATAAACGTTCCAGATTAAAAATTCTGAACCGTTATTCTATAAATGAGAGATTCAGACACGCTTCTTTATTGATTCGATGTTGTGATATTGCGATCCGTTTGGATGCCTATTAATTCTTCACAACAAAAGGTCGGGCTGAGGCGGCATGTTTTCCATCCCGCACTCTTTATTGTTGTTTGTAATTGATTTTTTATTTGATTGTAAGATTAGCTGCAAGCGAAACACGAACGTTAAAAAGAGAGGCACGAAAACCCAATCTAAACTCCTGAGCAAACACCGCGGAAGACGCGAGACGAGCCGTAGACATAAGAAAAACAAAACTCGACAGCTCGATCAATGCTACTAAGGGTAAACAGAAATCAGGGCCGAGAAAAAGGATGAGAGCAGCCCATAAATTACACCTGCCCGATGAAATATGAAGCGGAGATATTGTTTTAAAAGTAAGTCCGGTCGGGTGATTACGGTCGGCGGACTTGAAATTCCGATAGTTTTTGCGCCAGTAAAAACTGATATTCCGTTCGACCGCGTTCTGTCCGCTGTATATTGAGTTAATGTCAGTCGTGATTGTGCGGGCGTCTCGCTCTGTGTTGTGAGGTAGGAGCGAGACGGGATTGTTTCACGCGGGGTAGGTTCGAATCGCATTTTATGGTAAGTTGGCGCGGCTGGCAGGTGCACTGGTACACCTGCGGCTCGCTCGGCCGAGATGCGATCGCAAGGACGACGAACTCTGAGGACGAGCATCTCCGGTTAGATAAAGCCGTTCACATAACTAAGCCCAATACGAAGTGGACACTTATCAACGATCAACATAACACGAGCTGACTTCTCGGAACACCGCTTATCGAAATGGCATCGAAATTTTAAATATCCATATCATTGTTTCAGTATTGTAAATATTACGTATATTTTTTTACTTTAGCCTTTTGCAGTTCAGATTTAAGATATTTAGTTATGTACAAGAAATAACTAGGAAATATATAAATTGAAAATAATACATATAAAATTATTAAAAGTTATCAAAGGGACATTATCTTACCTACATACATATTTATAGATTTATATTTCTATTCTTCATTTTATTTTGTATCTGTTTTAAAATCTAGAAAACCTATATAATGACGACAGTTGTAAAGTAGGTTCTATTCAGACTATCTCGATCTTAATATTTTACAAACATTGACTGTAAATGTTACTTTCACTGATTAGCCAACACCCTTCCCTAGAAAATTTAGTTTAGACCATTAAGTTTATGCAAATAACCTAATAAAACTGATAGCGAATACTGAGACTATTATACAATTAGTATCAAGACAGTTTTGTTTATTTTGAACCCTGTTACCAATTCGGAGAGCTCAAAATCTGATGTGGTCGCCGAGAAAACAGTTAATAAGACTGCTTTTCCCAAGGCACCTTTAAAATCAAGTCGTATTGAAATAACGAGATAACACATCTACGCCTTAACCAATACTAAAGATACTGGCACCAATATACTTCTTGGTCCAATCTCAAGTAAAATGTACAAGTAACATTTACATAAACAAGATAGCAAACAATAATCAATCTTATAGGAGCTAAAGTAGGGACGAAATCCGACTCCAGCACGATTTGTTAACAAAAGACAATTAATATAGAATCGAATGCCGAAATTTCATTGGAATAAATCGTCAAATCGGTTGCATTTCTAAATTCTAGCAATAGAACTTACAAATAATTATTATAACTTAATGGCAGTTGTCAAATAGATGCCCAATCAAACTTTGACAACTACTTTAAATAACTACACGAAACGAAATAATAGCCTACAGAAATATTTTATTGGACTCACGAAAATGTCAACAAAATAATGTCTGCGAAGTTTCAAGGGTTAGAGGCTCCATGGCGCAGTTTAAATTATGATAAACCTGATGTCATCAAACTTTGTAATTTAGTACTGCATTATGTATGAATATTCACGTGAAGTATTATTTTGAGACCAAACAATATTTCAAAAGATTTCAGTAAGTACATGATCAATGTATATTATTTATAACTTACAAGGACACTGTCATTAATTAAGTATAGAGTCGTACTTATTACGCCCAATTTATACAACGTCGTTATATGATCTCTCATGTAAAACTCATCTAATCCCACAACGCTCAATCCAATATTCTGAACTACTGAGAATCAGTAAATTGCTTTTAGAAATATTCGTTTACATATAGCATTTTGAATGTTAAAAAAACGTATAATTTAGTCTACACAACAAACAAAGTCTTAGACTAAACTTCTATACGATAACCATTTACAAAATTTCATCTCGCCACCGGCGCTCATTTCCAAGTTTACCATAACCACGTGCATATGTGTACTTGCGAGTTTAATTTAAACAAGCATAAACCGTTCATAAATCCAGCTGTGGAAGTAGTTGGTATATCCGGCATATCCGGCGATCGGAAGAGGCGAATTCTATCCGGATATTGAATATTGATGGAACGCCCTTAACCCTGATGTATCGCCGTCGTTACCAGCCCTCTGGGACGATAAAGGGATATTTGTTGATTATTCAATTGTTCCCAGCAAAAACACAATATAATCAATGGACATGAATAATTCTTTTGAATTATATTCATTTAGGCTCCTGAAAGTTTTTACAAATGTTAAACACATAGTTACAAATGTTACGAATCTCGGATTTGTCTTTTTTGTGAGCATTAAAGCACTTTTTATTGTCTTTGACTTTTCATCATCAGATATATTTTTTTTAATAACATTACCTTAACTTGGGCTTGTTTCAGGTAATTTCAGTAATATATTTCAGATTGCCTTAAAACCAGTCGAAATGTGTTCAGTTACTTTCATGAGTATATGGCATCAAATCACACCTTTTATACGAAATCTTTTGAAAATAACATTTAATACATTAGAAGGTACGTTATTGTTTTAAAAAATTATGTATGTCAAATACCCGATTTTCATTTTTTTTTTGAAAAATTAAGTTTATAAAAGTTTAAATTTAAAAAGAGGTGACTGAAATGTAATTGACTATATCAATTGGTATTGCTAAACTATTTCATTAATGAGCTTGGTAATTACATATAATGTTTACCTTACTCAAATATATGGACTTAGCTTTTAATACGTTGTTCGCATATAGTTAGTTCCTTCTTAAATCTTCATAAAACTTGTATTCGATCTTCTATTCTTATTATTTCACTTAAAGGGACAAATACTTTGGTTATATATTTATGCATACACATTATTAGTTTATATTAATAGATTGCATAAAAAATTGCATAAAAAATATTCTAGAAGAATAAGGTAGAACACATTAGAATAATTCACTTCAAGTGGTAGACCCGAGCGCTACTAGTTTTGCACCGCAGTTACAACACGCTCACCTTACCCAGATGCAAACTATAAACTATTCAACTGTTGCCTGTAAGTATAACCTACAAAGCGTGGTCTAGTACTAGCCAAATAACTTATTCATATCCACCGTGTTCATGCTACTACGAACGTGCGTCGAGTACTAATATCGCATTTAGGCCAACTTTTTTACCCTTTGTGCCCAAAAACTGTGTTCCCAATAAATATTCCACAACGACATATAACAAAAGACGTGCTCCGTAATATTTATCTGATACAGCATTAGTGGTTGTAAAAATGAAACTTAATACGTATCGGCAGAGTAAAATAATACCTCCCTCTGTACGAGGTGTCGTAAGAGGCGACTGAGGTACCGGAACCGATAGATGGCGGTATATCCATCTGAAACAGCGTAGCTCAAATGAAACAGGATGGAAATTGGCAGCAGAAATCCCGAAGCTACGCTCTGCGATTACCCCCTTTTTTTGGGGAGTCACCACTGTTGGACAGAGGCCATTCTACGGCTGGTATGATGAATACGAACACAAGTTCCAGACCACTCAGTTATAGGTAGACCTCTTACAGCGATCGTCTACATCGGTACCTCACTCTTACTTATTTCTACCGCCAAATAGCAGTGTTCGCATTGCTGTATTTCGAATTAAAAGGGTGAGGGTGACAATGCAATTACTGGGTAAATGTGACATAGTATCTTTCACTTACAGAGACGACGACAAAGGCGACACGCAAATGATAAATTTGCGCGGTCACGTTTACCAGCATGCAGACCTTGTTAAAAAAAACTTCATAAAGATTTCATAAAAAAAATTAAAAAATTAAGCTACACAAATGTGTTATAATTTCATAAGTAATTTTGTACTCAATCACTCAGGTTAAGAACTCAATACCGATCGCGAAGTTTCGAGAAAATTGTACAGGTTAAAATGTGACTTTGGTAAAAATAACACATTTCATAAACACGTTTAAGTAAAAGAATGTTGACACTTTGATTTAGAGTAGGTAAATGTGAAGAAGCGTCATAAAAAATGTGAACTGTTTTAAATTGTAAGGCGTATGTTCGTAACAAAAATATTGATATTCATGTTTTTAAAGGATCATTTATACCATTCCATGACATAACTCCATTATGTTTTCCTATAAGAATATAAATATTCATTAAAATTATAACAGAATAATTGAGAGGCTGAATGATTACAGTGAAAATCTACTTAAATGTTGCATATTTTATATATATGTTGTATAATTTACGCACAGTATTAACTTAATTATTGACGGTATTAATTTTCTAGATAGTAATCTACAATTCAATATTGATTTTATTAATAAATTTATTATATAATATTATTATATAACAATAAATAAATAAAAATAAATAAAATGAACAAACATCACTCCTATACAATAAATGTCATTGTCATGTTCAAAAATTTGTTTATAGTATAATAAAATTATTTTATTATTTTTATATTGTCTGCCTGTTTATCGCAGCAAATGTTTGAAACAGCTGGACCGATTCTGATTTAACAGACAGAAAGCCAATATTTAAATCAGTGACTTTGACTATTTTATTCCAAAAAATAGTATTTCGGCCAATAAATTTATAAAATGTATAAGTTCCAACAGCAATCAACAATTAATCTACTTTAAAACAATTTGAAGATATATTTCATTTAGTCATCATAACATAAGGCTGAATAGTAAATCCGTTATTATTCGTGTTCATTTAATTCTGGGAACTAATTTGAAAAATCTTGGGTAGGCCTACAGCTGATACGATGTCATTAAAAACCCCCTTAAGACAATTGCCGAAGCCCAGTAAGAAGCTTGCTCAGATATAGTAAATGTAATTTAGCAGGTGGTCCGAACCTCGCTCGGAGCTCGAAAAGTAAAATGTTTATGAATGAAAGAAGAAAGTTTAGAGTCGGAAAACTTTTAACGCCTTCCCGTGGAGTGCGGATTACACGGGAACTGCGTTAGCTAGGCTCTCCATGATTTCTGAGGAACACGAAAACTCCAATACTTGTGCAAAGTTAAAAAAGAGCGTGTTTTTGTGTCATTTCTATAGATTTCCATCTATACTAATATTAGAAATAGAAAAATGTATTCTTATTCTTTCTGATTATTCTTAGAATCAAGTTTAAATGAATTGGAGGATTTATTTGAATCCTTAATAAGTACGTCATCATCATAATAAACATTGGAAAACTACTAAGGACATCGGCCTCCCCAAGAAAAGAGGGAATTTTGCACAAAATTTCTGCGCTGAGGGCTTAATCACGCTTGTGTTTGCAATCGCAAAACATAGATTTCGTGATGTTGCTGCGCTTCCCTACCCAGTGCACTGGAATCACAATGATATTTCGCCATCTGCCGATTGCAATACCTTAGATGACACCTACTATTTTACTCTGCCGGTACCTTTATGACAAGTACTCTTGATCCCGAAAAAGGCTGGTCCCACAACTTAAATAAGCCCATTGAAGAAAGGCTAATAATATAATAATTGCGAAAGTGTCCATATTTGTGTTTTTTAAGATTCTACTTTATTACCGATAAACGATTGATAGCATAAAGCATGGATGTGCACATTTATAGGACTCCGATCCTCGACAACAAGCATCAAGTGATGGCAATAAAAATAATAATTATTAGAAATAACTTAAACAAAGTTCAATACTGAACAACTAGAATTATCTCTGGACAGTATTTCTTACCAAATGACGATTAAAAAATAGTTTAAATAAGTACAATAAATAGACAGTTATATGAACGATTTAAAAACATTTGCTAACAGATCAAGTTTGCAATTAACTTGCAATTAGATATTACCAAAAACACATGTTTTTACCTCTTCTACATCATTAAGGCTGCAAGGATATCCAGGAAAATGTAAGTATGTATTAATAAAATAAAAACTATCTATAAGGCATCTGTAAATGCTTTTATTTCAGTCACACGTCACATCGGCAAATTCATAAGACTTACCGACCTACTCTATTTTTTATTTATTTTTCGATGCAGTAATGAAGTTGATTGAAATAGTCTAAATGTTCTAAATTCGGAGTTGTTGTTTTTTATGTAAACAAGATGACAGATAAACTTACAATACGTGATATCTGTCGAACATTTATAAGTAACTTTGGACTCAATAAATCTGTTTAAAATGAATATCGGTGTTAATGTTCTTGATAAACTTAAATGTATAGAGAGATTCTCCTTATACTTCTGACTAATGAATAAAGTGGTTCGTTATTAACATTTAAATACATAATGGATTGATGTTTTTTTACATTGGCTAGATTATTAAAATGATAGTTGAACATGTCGGAATAAATCGTCGACTGCAAAATTCACCGGAACAAAGCGAGGGCAAGGCATTAATGTTTTTAAAACTAATTATTACGAATAATATTTTTTAACGGCCGTAAAAACGGCACAATTAAACATTCACATCTAATTTAAAAATCATCTGTAAATGAAATAAAATATTTTAAATATGCTTTAATTTGTTTCAAGATCTACATGATCTGTTTTAGTATTTTAGCGAGAATAATCTCTAAGGATTGCCTCCTATTTATAATAGATAATGATATTAGGTATACGTCTAGTAATAAATTACTATAAGTAACCATATAATATTTTCTAACATTTACGCATGCAGTATCTACTCATAAAAATACTATACTATATGTAATAACTACTTTAATTTAACAAAATATGTTGTGACATAACATCGTTTGTAATCTTCAGAATGGTCACCGAAACTTCGAATGAATAAAAGTTAAATAAACCACGTTTTAAAGTAACGGCTTTAAAACGTAGTTCATTTAACTTTAACTTTAATAAAAAAAGTAGTTCATTATATGTATTTGTGTTCTAATAAAATTATCCACATTACACCCAACCTGGCAATATACCATAACCGGCAAATATATTACCTTTGAATCTCTTAAAATAACTTTTCCTCGATCTTCTAGTACCGAGTTTGGTTGTTCAATGAAATCGTTGCCTCGAGCTATGCCCCTCGATGCCCACTCCGAAAACAAAAACAGACCACTGACAGACTTCCAATTAATCGTAATAATTGGAACCGATGGTTACTTGTCTTAAAACGGTCAAGGGTGAGACAGTTTAATGTAAATATAAACCACAGTTTACAGATTAAGTATTTATTTTCACTAAGAGCTGTTTATATAGAAACTATATTTAAGTTATATCGAATATTAACATACATAATGATGTGGTCTTCAATTTAGCTTAATAGCGACCCGCAGGAATACTTGTTTTTGGGCTATCCATACGCCAAATTTCATTAAACTTATGTTTGGACTAATGTCAGCTGTCTGTGTTCTTATTGGCTGATATAATATCAGTACACATGTATTTCTTCAAATACGTTTTTGTTATTACAATATATGCTTGTATTGATGCCAAAATCTGCGTGGTCCACTTTAGTAAATAAGTGAATCAAAGAAATATCCCAAATAGATTTCTTTAGTAGAAATAGTAGAATATTATTTTTGTTTCTACTTTCTTGTAGTGACTGACAATTGACGAGCCCGATCGATCAATTGGTCCAATCCACGCCCGGCGCGCATATATATAAATTTTGTGTTTGTTCTGTACCTGGGTGTTATTTGAGTGTTATATTTGTGATTCCACTGTTGTCTAATAATGTAACACAAGTGCTTTAAACCTATCACAAAGTCAGGTCAATGTATGAGATGTTGGGTAAATTTATTATTGCAGTAATACCATACAAATTTGAGCATTGTAATATTATTATATATATCTATTAATATATTTATATATTTTTTAAGTAGATACTTTATTAAAGTAATCTAGTACATATTATAAATTATATTAAAGGAATTCATTACAAAATGTATACATATATTTTTTTATTTTTCAGCAGAATCAGTTTCCTTCTTTATTCCATACACCAGATGTTTTAATAGCAACTGGCACGAAAAGAATAATTAGCTGCCAATAAACTATATCTGTATAACTAAGGCTCGCAAAATTAAATGAAAAAAAATGTAGCTGTAAAACTAAATTGGATGTCTTAAAGTAGAATGTTTTCCCAAGGAACCCTAGAAGCAGTTACTTAAACACACCTGTAGCCGCAAGCGCAGCAGACCAATCTGCTGCCCCGATTCTCGTTCAATGACGCCGCAATTTATTTATCTCTACCAGCCTCTACACAAATTAGTTTCTCTGTGTTTGAGTAGTACTTGCCTAATCGGGAGCTGTGCACCCGGTGATATGTGGTTTTGTTTTATTTGCTAAATACTTCAAATAACAGAGCACGCTTCACGCTCTACCTTGGAAAGATATATATATAAGAGGATGTTCGATTCCCTTCTTTCCAAGTCCCTTAATTTCGCTTCGGCTTGTTATTATGGATAAGTTTTAGATTATAATGGTTTATAGTATAAAACACTTTCAATTTTTTGTCAGTTTAATGCTGACTGCTAATGTCAGGGCTACCCTGACATTCGTCACATGCTCTTATTTATGACGTTGTATTAAATTTATTAGATAAACGAATTTTTCTGCATACAAACCTTACATGTTATTTTAATGCCACAATCTTCTATTTCATTTACTAAATAATGTTTGAGGTAGGCCTCATTCGAAGATTGTGTACATTACACCTCTCTCTCTCTTACCTATTTCTACCGCGAATGTCAGTGTGCGCATTGCTGAGTTCCATTTTGAAGAGTAAGAGGCAGTGAAATTGCTGGGTAATGTAACTTGATATATTCAATTCACAAGGTTTTCAACGTGATAGTGACATCTTTGTAATATTACGAGCGTCTATAGACTGCAATGACGCTTACTATCACGGACTGTGGGCTTGGTTATCAACCTGGTCCAATAAAAAGAGGTTAACACTAAAATCTTTCTCGTTTACAAGTATAAGTGGATATTGTATAGAGACTGAATGGAACAGTGAAAAGTATAGAGTGGTACTTAATTTACATCGCACGGTTTTACTTTCAACCCCGCAAGTTTTAACTGCGTATTTGTAGAGCAATTAATTGGGTTGATATAATTTGTACGTCGACATGCGAGAAATACAAATTACAGTTTTAATTGTGATTCGAGTTATTTAAATAGAGTGCAATTCAACTTCATTTAATATTTCCAATTTACGATTGCCCGGACATTAAGAGTTTTTGAAGCTATTAAAATGTATTTTTTTATTACATATCATTTGTAAGTATTTATATACGTAAATGACTTTTTAGGGTTAAGCAGTAAACTTGAAACATTAATTACATGTTGAAGATTGATTTCTAAAATATTTTTCTAATTTTTCTGATGATTATTAAATACTTATTTGATTTTTAAATGTTTAAAGTCAAATCGAATATCTATTAAATTACTATTAATTATTCTATGGATGTTGAACTATAAATGTTTTGTACTAAGCTTTTTTTTACATAATATACATTATCGTTAATCTATATATAAATAATTAATCTTGTGATGCGATTTAAATTTGCAGTAGTTACATAAAAAAGTAAAAACTACTTTTTTACAATTAAGAGTTTCAAGCTGTATATATTTGTATAGGCGATACGATAAAAATATTTGTGAACTTAATTAAAATAAGATTTTGCTCAAATTAATGTGAATAAAATAATAAACTATATAAAGGTCTCGCAGTTTAATATTTCAGTATACCGATTAATCGATAATTATAATTCAATGAGATGAAACGTGACGTCGACCGAGGAGGTCCGGTGGATCAATTTTCTTTTAACAGTCTTTGCCCATCAAAGAATGCCGCCTCTTAATTGGTCGTAATACTCGCATGAGCGGGCTTGCTCTTACGAGTGTGGTATTTGTAGGATACCAAACACCGGCATTAATAAGGGACAGAAATAGCAAATAATCGATAAACTATTACTTGAATAATAAAAAAGTACGATCGTGTATTTCAAAATCAATTAATATTCCTTATCTGTGTATTAGTTTATTTTTAAATGTGAACGTTAATGCCACCAGAGGTGGGGGAGGGTTACTTAGTATAATCTCTTGAACAATTATCTATATATTTATAATATTATCCTACTTTAATAACATCTTATGTTTTTTAAACAAAAAATTTAGCACGTAGGCCTCCATTCCTCATGGAATGTAACATTCGTAATTTCAAATTATTGAGTTGTAGAATCATCATGTCATGTTATTCTTGGATTTCCAATTAGTTGGCGAAGTAATAAGTGTAACTTCAAAGCTGAATATTACGGTACTATTTTCTAATCCCCGATTTATAGGTTCAAAATTTTATTCCTAGAATTATATTTATGATGAAAATCGCGAAGTTTCTTTTTTCCAGAATCAAGTGTTTTCCTATCTTCTTTGTGATTCAAACATTCCAAATTTCATCAAATTTTTACCATTTGAAGTTATAAAAGCAAGTTACAAACAAAATTACAGAGTTACTTTCGGACTATTAATATTAAAATAGGGTAGAATTATGGATAAATAATGAAGCGTACCTACTCGATTGCCGTTTAAATTAGTTCTGTTTTAATTTCCCGGCAAAGTCGTTGCCACAGCTAGTTTCCCAATTAAAATTTCAGTGAGTAGGAAACTCAAGTGTTGGCTTGGCTTTTTTTGATAACTTTACGAAGTTTTTTTGTCTAATGAGGTATGCACGGTGCGCTAGGAGTGTTGGCAAGGTTTTTCAACAAATAAAGAATTGCGTTTCTTTCTTTAAATTATAGCTGTCTAACAAAAGACTTGGTCATAGACTAGAGAACTTCAGATTCGATACTCTGTTGTGATAAATTATTATCTAGGAGTCTTGGAATTGTTATCAATGGTAGAGTACGTAAATTTATGAAGAGATCATAAAAAAAATTACAGATCATTTAATTCTTTCGTCTTTTAAACGTTTTTTACAAAGAAATGTAGCCTACTGGCACCTTATTTACAGTTTTTCAAATCTAGTCCGACTGTTTATTTCAGCATATTTAAAGGTTGGTATGATTTTTTACTTGACATCTAATACGGTTAAAGCACTTGTGTTACAGATACCAGGCAACAGAGGAACTACAAATTGAATATCACCCAAACACAAAACAAATACAAATAATCATATATATATATATATATATATAATATACGCTCTGGATGGGAATCAAACTCACAACCTTTGACGAACAATGCAGATATTAAGACAGATTTTTTAATGGCAGGTAGTATATGTAGGTAATTTAGAAATGAATTATTTTATACAAAAAATATGCTTCACAAAAACAATAAATCAGTTCAAAGTATCGTTTATAAGCAATAGACTGAAAGCTGTTTAAAGCAGTAAATCAAACAACATTTTCCGGAGGCCAAAAATCTTTGAAAATAATTAATTAATCACTCATCGTCAAGCCTATAATAAGGCCTACTTCTAACAATTTCTTGCCCGAACTGCTTTGAAAGGGCCTTACATAAATTTGTTGGACAGGAACCTCCCAATTTACGCCCATGTCGATATTATACACTGCCAAAACCGTGTATTCACTACCCACTCTTGTAGTTTCATGTTATTTTAAAAGAGTTAGCATAATTTAGGGGCAATATAATGTTAAGTTAGATGTTAGCGCGAGATATCTTAGAATAAGTTTGGTAAAACTGTATCGCCAATTTTCTAGGTGGAACAGAATTGAGATATTCTTATTAGTTTGCGATGAAAAGGGATATCTTTAATAAAACTCTTATTGTAGCTTATTGTTATGTCAAATTTAATAATAGAATCAAAATTAATAAAATGTTTAACTGTAGATTAAGAGGTCTTATTTTCCTAAACATTTTTAACGAGTTGGTCTCCACTCGTGTAACTGATTATATGAAATAACAAAACCGTGTTGTAGCTACTTCATTATCTTCATCATCATCATATCGTAGGACATTCGCTGCCATATGCCTTTTTTAATGATTTTTAATCGGTTATCTTCTACATTCAGTAATTTAACAATACCTTTCGATAGCTACATTACCAAAAAATCATTCTTGAATTAAAAAATTACAAGTTACTTAGACGTCTCGTTTAGTTTATTTAAAAGAAATTGTTTGCTTTTCTCATAAAAGACACTCAGTAGTTGTAATTTTCCATTTTGTTAATACTACTCTAAACGATACATCTACATAAACAGATTAAGTATCACAAAACAAAACACCAGAGTGAGCAAAATACGACAAAAAATTCAAATAGGACATTTCTAAAATCCAACGCGAATTCGAAAATTGCAACTGCAGTATTAAAGTGGAAACAAAGAAATATTTTTCATCCAGAAATGTGGTGGAAATTCATTGGCATTTCGCAACGCTCGGTGCATGCTTGTAAGAATGCCCGCCGAACAGCTGAGGACAAATCCGAAGCATTCGGTCACACTGCCCATCATATAATGTTTCACGGGTAACAGATACCCCATAAATATAGACACGTAGATTTACAGCGGTTTATGCGATTATTTATTGGCATATCCATTTTTCCGGAAATGGGAAAAGGGAATTGTACGATCAATCACAGGGTTCTTCACCTAAGACTTATAACTGCATCTTATCTAAACATGTATACATGTAAATACATTTGTAGTTATTTCTAAATTAACAACTTTTCACAAAAGTATATACCTACTTACAAGAAAATAAGCTATCTTTTTTTTACTATCTATATCTTAAACGACTCAGCGATTTTAACGGAACTATTGCAGATAGCTGATGGCATAATGAGTAACTAAGGCTTCTTTTATTAATTAATAAGAACTGAAACTATGCGAGGGAAATCTTGGAACGCCGCTTGTATGTAATAAAACTTATTACAATGCAATATATTTAATGAACACATGCGTTTTTATTAGGTTACTAGCTGTGCCCGCGACTTCGTCTACGTGGAATAGTTATTTTGGGTACCATACCTCTTAACCTTAACTTATCTAAACTGAATGTATCAATGACTTGAAAATATGTTTCAAGTTTCTAGCTCCAAAAATAACTATACTTCCATACAACTTCTCATCCTTTCTAACCCTCACAACCCTTTCTTCGAATTCAAAATAGCCTATGGCCTTTCTCAGGGTCTAAAGATTGTCTGTGCCAAATTTCATTAAAATCGGTTCAGAGGTATAAGCGGGAAAGCGTAACAGAAAGACAGACAGACGGAGTTACTTTCGCATTTATAATATTAGTAGGGATTTTAAAACAAATGCCCGAACTATACAAGATCAATATACTATGTTATCTACTAGTGATAAATGATACAGTTATACAGACAACATCTACTGGACTCCCTAAAATAAAATACATATATAACGGTGAGGATCTCCCACCTATTTACCAAATATCAATGATTAAGTATATTTAAGGCTTTCGCCTTTATTTTTTTGCCATAAACTTAATGATATGCTAAATTATCTAAGCATGATTTAATTTATCGCAGATAGTTCTTAATTAAGCTGCTGATAATACCAAATTCCCTTATAAACTATATAGAGATTTCAGCAAATGTTAGCATTTTAAAAACTTCATGCTTAGTATACATCTAATGTTTGGTACATTGGTTGTATACTAAGCGAGAAGTAGAAAGACACAAATGAAATCGTGTTCATTCTCATTTCAATGTCTATAGGGTCCTAAATGAGGGCAATTTATAAATCTTAACGTTTTGTGACTTCGCCTTCATAATACAATTATGCAGGTTCCTTCGTTTATTCACGCGAGTTAATTTGTCGTTTTCGTTCGTGATGTCATTATCTTACAAAAAAGCAATGAAATGGGTGAATGTTTAAACACTTAAAAATAATAAAGTAAGTAAAACATTAAATAGATAAGTTAGTAAAACTTCTGCTAAAATTGTTAAAAAGTATTAGATATTTTAATTATTAGAATTAGATATTAGTTTTATTAGTAATTATTCAAACTCAATTTTATTTGGTTATTCATAAAAATAATGTAAACATAAAAGTACAGAACAAGCATTTATGAAAAAACGTCAACGATAATGATTTATAAGCAATAAAATGTAACGGAAAACATTATTATCACTAGGTATGTGTTTAACAAGCGTTCTAATTTATGGCCAATGCACAAATTTTGTAAACTTCCTAACCAGTACTCGAGTAAAGACAAACAATCTGGAAAGTGATAAGACAAACAGGACAAAGTTTATCACGAAGACTTAATATTCCGAACGACTCCACGATGTAAACATAATAGTTTGATCGAGAGCTTATCAAGAACAAGCTTCATTGGAACGAGAAATAACAATAAAATTACATTAGGAAATTGACCTTTCGTAACATAAAATGCTGGAAGTTGTTACAATAACCTACCTTATAATGTTGATAAAAATAATAAATAAGAGTCCGGACAAATATACGTGGCAATGTCACTGATTGTTCACAATGGCACAAAAATCCAGTTCAGGGCACAGACACTAGTGACGGATGTTTCGATTTATTTTATCGTCATACGCGACGGCGAACGTGTAGGGGAAGACTGGGAGACGTGCGCTTCGCTCGGAGGGCAAGCGTGAACTGCCGGCTGACGGGTTGAAACATTCTAAATATACAGCCCCTAGCCCGCGCACCCTATGGGCGCAACGCGTGTTCTCTGCAAATTTTCTATAAATTTTCGCATAAGCTCCGAAGCCGCACTGTCAAAAGCTGTTTTCGTTGCCCGCATTGAAAACCTTCCGGTAATTGAATTAGCTGCCAGATTTTTCGTCCTTTAATTTAGAATCACGATTAATGATCGTGTTATTTTTTGGGAGGGTTTTCAATAACTGTTTATTTTAAATACGAGCGTCCACGCGTTTGTTGCATCTGCTAAGTGCGTCTGTTAAGACGTAAGGATTGTGAAAATGATTCTCGCAGTACGGAAAACATGCAAGGATGGCTGTAATACTCATGAAATGATTTCTGTGATACCTGTCAAATACAAGCATTAGTACAAGCAGAATTCTCACATTTTGAAACGAACTTATTATTTATGCGATATCAATTACAATCACCCTGAAAGAAAAAATGTTTCACCATATTTAAATATGATTTTTGATTAATTGTTTCGTAATATTTTTTATCGCGTCGATTTTTTTATTTACTATGTAATAAATAAACAACTATTTTTGGATTCCCAACAAGCTGTTGTACATCCATGTTCACAATTTTCTCTGATTTATATAAAACTGGGTATATAAAATTATTTTATCTTGCTTGCTAAATGCTATTTTATGAAACATTGATGCTCTATTATTATAGTATGAGTATTATTATAGAATTTAAATTATACATGTGTAGATTACAAGTGATCTAGAAGACTTAGAACCAGGCCGCTATCAACTTTACGACGTTTCTAACATTTATTGCATACTAGCTGGGCAACTTGACTTTGTCCAGGTACATTATAGCCCTGTGGCCCCTCCCTGTTCTGTAGTATTTAAGTTACGCTCTTTCAGATAGATATATCGCCATCTGTCGGTTCTGGTACCTCAGTCGCTTCTTTCGACACCTGGTAGAAAAAGAGGGGCTATTCTACTCCACCGGTACCCCACGGCACTATAATTACCTTACAACAATTGTATATACGTTAGGCCAACTCAAATCTTGCAACATAAAAATATAATACTACCACTTCCCGTGACAATATGGTAATAATATATTACTTATAAGACTTGCTGATACTGTAATTTTCTATTCATTAAATGAGTTCTGAATTTATTTGTAACAAACATGCAAAAATACAAATTATGTTAAAAAAGTTCTATTTTAGGGAGCGGTCTTTAGTCTTTCACAATTTTTTTTAATAACCTAGCCTATGTTTCTCCGTAAAGAAGTAGCTCTCTAATAGCGACAGAATATTGAAAAACGGTCAAGTTGTTTTTGAGTCAAACCGTTTTTTTATTTAATATTCACAGCTCCTTTAGCAATTATTTTACATATATGTAAACTAAAAACTTTCAAAACTTAACAATCAGAGGAGGTTAAAGAGAAAGAGAGAGAGAGAGAGATGTTTATTGCTGGCCTCCTTAAAAAAGACGGAGTATTTCCCATACATGCCCATTTACACATATACACATAGGTATAATGACTTACACAAACAAATATTTATATAATCATTACCTTTTACATAAATAATATTTATATATAAAAAACCAAACATCTAAACCTAATATAGGATGTTTTGTTTTAACTCAGATTGACTGAAATTCTGCTGACTGTATTCATATTGTAAAAAAAGTAAATTTAAGTAGAATAATTTTCCACTAGATATGACATAGCTCGAAGATTTTACAAATGAAATCTATTTCCAGTTACAATAAAGTCTCCAACGGATTGAACTACATTTTGAGAGAAGTTAAGAGAAACAGAGTTCCGTTAAACGGGTTATTTCAACTTCGTGACGTGGCAACACGCAATGTAGGTACCTACTGGATATTTTTATTTCCTATTTAATGACTATCTTAACGATTCTAAAGCCATCAAAATAATATTAATATCATTATCAAATAACATTAATCAAAACAAAATTAATGTAAATGAAAAACAAACATTAATTAATTATGTCTTCCGTACTGGCATCCGATGGACAAGGTATTTATATTTAAAGCAGATGTTCATTCTATAACCATAATCATAGCTTAAACGATAATGCTTTATTTAGCTGTGTATATTATTATTTGCAAATTAATACATTAATCAAGTTATAGTTGTTACAATAAACAATTGGACCAATAATTTATAACCGAAATGAACAGGTAAAAGCTTATAAATTTGTTGAAAAAATTGTTTTATTCAATATACAAGCCATAACAAAGAAGAGACTAGACTACCAGAAAGTAAGATTTCATTACAGAATGAAAATAATGATTAACAAAAATACTAACAGCATTTTAAAGAAATGTATGCACAACGCACCCCACGCTTTATTTCAGCATATCACTAGTATTTATTGATCGTCATTATTTTCACTGTGTTATAAAAAGTATTTTTTACATTTTAGTTTGATATACTTGAAATTTGTGTTATTAGATTTTTTAAACTATTTTTTATTTTTCACTTTATAGTTTAATTTATTGTTAAATAATATTAACAAGAAGTGTACTTGCGCTGTTAATATCACTAATATAATCAGGTATACGGGTCGGATGCGCAGGCTGTGTGATCTCACTTGCTCCAATACAGGGTATTTATTTTCATCCTGCGAATTTTGATCAGGATTGCACCGATTTTTGATATGTGCACAAAGTTTAAATTAAATCTGTCCGTCTTCAATAAGACAAATCGAATTCTTCTTCGAATGTGTCAGTTACAAACATACACATATACGTACAACTGAAGCTAATATAAAGTATAGAAAAACATGCAACAATAATATGTTTTTTTGTTTGTTTTGGTCATTTCATAATCAAAAGTTTTTCATTTTAGCGTATAATATGTATTTATATAATTTTAGTTTTTAAAAGACGTGCGCTGAAATTTATGTCACATTGGCATTGGGTTATAAAAAAGCAGTGAGTAGAACATTTTTTATGCAGAACCTATGGCCAATGGAGTCGTAAGGTTCTGGAATGGAGACCAAGTACCAGCAAGCGCAGCGTAGGGCGCAAGATGGACAGACGATCTGACTAAAACCGCAGGATCGCGCTGGACACAGGCCGCATACAACCGGTCGCCTATGTTGACTGGCCCAGCAGTGGACGTTCTATGGCTTCTATGATGATAATGACAATGTTAAGTATGTATCAATTTTAGAATAATATATATAATATTAGTTTCTTTTTGTGTTACATTTGATGGTAGAAATTGGTGCGAGAGAGGTACCAATGCAGATAAATTTTCTAAGAGTTCTTCCTCATGTAATCCTTTTTTGACAAAGACTCAAGAGTGAATTAATTATCAACGTGCAGACAATCCAGTCGGGTAACACATCTAAGTAATTCCAATATCTAAGAAAGATGCTTAACTTAACCATGATCACCATAACACCATAAACCTCCTATACCTACCCAATCTTATAAAATCAATGCAAATATCCTAAAGCCGTTTCATCGTTAGTAAAATTATGCGTGTTATTGTTTGATGGTTGTAAGTGGTAATAAAGTGAAGACAAAAAGACTACAACAAACACGAAATAGAAACGGTGGTTAAAGGAAACTAAAGCAGTGAGGAATCGTAACGTAAATAAAAACTTTGTTCTTATATATAAAGAAAACTGATAATTTAGTAACCACTAACTTAAGATGCTACTTTCATGAAACATCGTTTGCCGTTTAGACACAGCTAGTGCATATTATAAGATAGTGACGGATTTATCAGCGCAGCAGCAAAAATACTAGAAAAACTGCTTTCATTCATTTATTTATTCCTAACTAAACTGCTTAAAATTCATTCATTTATTCCTAATATGCCGAAGCTTTTTGTATTTGGAAAAAAGGTGTTGTTCGCTGTAAACTATTTAACGCGTATACTATATTTTACAAACATATGTGTGAAACGGTTTCTTAACGAGTAATCCGCGTGCGAACCGGGAATAATATCCTCAGATAGGACAAGTACTATTGATATCCTTGCCAAGTCTCAAGCGTTTATAAACATCTGAGACCGATAAAGTGATAATACATTTAGATGATACATTTAGAGCAGTACATTAGGAATAACTTAATTCAGAGCAGTACACTGCACTCTCATACGAGTGCCTAATATTCCTCCTAACACACCGTATACCTTACACTCCCTTGCGCAATCCACCCTCTGCTTTGCAGTACTCATAAACGATGGCTACTCAAGCGCAGGTCCGAGCATTAGAGGCGCACTTGAGTGATTACCGCCAGTCTCGTACATATCTCGCGAACACGCGGTTGGAGTAAAATGCATTAAGTGAGCGGCTAGGCCTGTTACAATGCTTTTAAAAGTACTTTTTCTAAATATATTCCAGTCGGGAATTGAATCAAGTTTTCAAAGACATTTAAAGTAAGTTAATAGTAACTTTTTATGGGTGATAACACACTCTAGGTTTTATAACAAGTACTTTAGCTACTTATCTCGGAGTCAGGTCAATGTATGAGATGTTATGTGAATATATTATTTATTACTTAAACATTAAAGATAACGTACGAACTTGTGGGCGGGTAATAATTGGTTCGAATATCATAAGAATCGAACGACAGAGATATACCGATTAGTTTCCGGAATTTCACCATATTTGTTCTATTTAAGTATAATGCCTGAGCAGATTTCATGATTCTCGGCCAGTAAGATAAGTTTTGATATCTGTGCAAAAGTCTAAATAAGCAACATAAAAAGATTTTTTTTTGGTGGACAGGAATTACATATATGTGTATTAATTACATAAGAACACATGCGTTCTGAAATAAGGGTCTTAAACGACTGATAGTTGGCTTGTGACATATTTTTATAAGGGTTTCTTTTACCCAAAACGTTAGACGCGATATAAAGTGATGTCTAAGCAGACGCCAGGCCAATAATTTATATACTTACCAGCACCGCTGTCTTTCAATTTGCGTCAAAACTCAGTAAGGAACTGCAGAATTCTCAATTTGGTTATTATAATATAACAAACATAGCAAAATTTCTTTCGCTCCTAAAAATGCGACCGAAGAATTCTTCAGAAGTTTCTAGGTAGGTAGTTTGATTCCAATTTAACTTTCCGATACTATCATGCAATCCGTTCTTTGTTCGAGAACGCTACGGTTTGCAAATTGCCAGCAATGATTGCTTAAAGTTCTCACAGACATTATTCTTATTGCATAACTAATAAGTTATTAGCTTTCCGTTCTTTTAGTTTTTCCAATTAGTGTTCCTAGTTTTAACGGATTGCTTATTAGTTCATGACAGTCTTGTCGGAATATGCGCAAACGAATTATAGGGTTTAATTGCAATCATATCAGATATAAAAGTAAACTTTATTAGGATGTTTTGTCGTAAGGATAAAACGGCAACATCATCTCAAAGTTCTTTGAGCAATACCCTTGGAAGGGTTCCCATAGCATTAAAGCTTTAGTATTTTGGATAGATTAACCACCATCAAAAGGCATGATTCTACTTCAAATTATTGTAGAATAAGAAGCTTTGACTAGATTTCATTAAATTATCTATGGTGCCACTGAACGGATTTAACCTACTTAAAAATATTTAATTCAGTTATTGGTGATACATTATGCCTGACAAAATAATATACATTATCCTAGGAATATCTTATGAGTAACTCTTATAGTTCCGGTTAAATATTTGTTAATATTTATTTCTATGGACTGCAACAAAAAAAATCTTAACATATTTTTTCTATTTTGAATTATGACACTCTAATCAGTCAAAACTTTTGAGAAAATGCAGACCCAAATGCAGAGTACGTTATAATAATCTTCGTCTGAAAATCGCGTGAATTGGAAACATTTTTTTTTTATTTTTTTAATTAGGAACTAAACATTTAATAAAGACAGTAATTGTATACTAACATGACATTGACAATTATGCATCTAAATACATATAGAACCTTAATTTCATTGAAACTTAATAGTTTATGATGATGACTATGATGATAAGATAACTTAATTATACCAGCCATTAAAAGTCCACTGCTGGACCTATAAGTAAGACCTCCACAAGAAGCCTTCTTGTAAAGGCTTAACTTAAATTTTCGAAGAATAGAAGATATTCAAATTTTATATTACAAGAAAACAAGAGATAGGCTTTTCATTAGTTATTCATATACAACTAATATAAATAGAGATCATATGTTTCTTTTCCCTAACTAATTGGTAAATAATATTGTATATATGAATCATAAGCAATACATTTTATCCTATCGAAAACAAGTTTTAATTAGAAGAATCGCAAATATTCAACATTCAGCGCCATCTATACATGTATAACTGCTTTAAATCTACCAACGCATACTCAAGATAAAAGGCACTTTATTATCTCTTAGTTCGTAAGATGGCGCGAGTGTGCAATCAGAAAATCTGGCAGTTAATTAACATGAAACAATTGAATCCTAAAAACAGATAACTCGTAATTGTATAGACCACGTGTTTTATGACAAGATGCATGGTTTATTTTGTGTATATATTCATATCAATGATCATTTCTCAAGGGTTGTAACAAAGTATTTTGTCTGGGTTTGGAAGCACTTTTCTAAACCGGGATTGTGTGTCATGTTTTTAGAAATTTAAAGTCAATAGGTTGTTTTGTGCGAAAATATTTAGAGAACATATTTGCCATCAAACTCTTTTCTGATAATACTGTTTTTCTGTTATAGTTGTTTAACATAATTGTCAAAAGCAAGTCGCTTTTTTGTGCTACCAACTCGTAGCTTTAAGTCAATTTGTTAATTGAAACCTGTTTATTAATGCCTACTCTATTCATAATCACATAACAGATTCTGCTACCTGGAGCCCGCGTCTCCGCCTACACCAATTTCAGCGCCAAACGGCATGTACTATCGAATCTCACAGAGGTGACCACAGCACATATTAGCATGTCCTAATTGACATGAACTATGGCAGTAGTCACCGACAAACATGGGCTCTGGGCGCGGAATAAATGAGCTCCCAACCAATTAGTGCGCGTGCTATAATTGTGTAATATTGCTTTTCTCACGGACACCATTGGATATTTCGTTATCACGTGTTATCTGAATGTATGGGAGTTTTTCAAACCTATTGAATTAAAATCGATAGTGATTAAGTCGTGGACCCCGGCTGCGTATTTTGCGCGAATACACCTATGCTACTAAGTATAATGGTATCTTTAATGATCTAGATATCTAATGGTTTAATTCTATCTCTAAGTTTGGTAATAGATTAAACCGCACAGTACAACCAGAATTTTCTTTTCTTTTCCGTAATATTTGATTCCACTAAGCAAATGTAAATACCTCGTGTTTACATTTAAAAGAATGTTTGTTTTTCTAGTAGCTATTTCTATTAGAAATTCCCTGATTATTTGTTGTTAACAAATCTTTGTTAAAATGATACGAAATGATAAGTTAGTATATTGGATAAATTTCGTTGAGACCGTATTGTTGGCATTTGAATTGACGAGATGAATTTATTAAGTACGTATATTATATTTAACTTTGTATCATTTATTTTATAATTAATGTATATTACATTATGTATTATTATAATGGGGTATTATGTAATTACAATGGTATCCGTAGCTCCTATGGCTAACCCGTGTTGGACAAATATGTTGAATTTGACTATTGATTAAAATAGATAATGACAAAGATGTGATGAAAACAAAACAATGATTGAAAGTTTGTAACTTTACATTCAAAATGGATAGTTTTACAAACTACAAATTCATGTAGTAATTGCTCCGAAACAAATGCCATTCAATTTCGTTCCGTATGCTGAATATTAATTGAGACTTAATTCATTAACGCAGATTGAGCGACGATTTAATATGATTTATCATTTATCGTAATCAAATAATATCTTCGTTATTCAAGTGGCGTTTATCGATATTAATCACTCGAGTTGGAGTTGCGATTTCGATGTTCAGTCTTCAGCATTCGTAAAAACATAACAGACGATTTCTTGCGCAGTGCGTTGTTTTGTTTATTTTTTATTTGTTTTCATCGGAATGCACGGAGTTCGGTAGCATACAATAACATGGTAAGTACCAATAGATCCTAATACATTCGTAATGTTTGTATAGGTGATATAGTAAATTCGATCTTTAAATAGATAAAGAAAATTCCCCACACTGATTAGGTTAATCAGCGATGGTTTCTATACATTGCTACTAATTTTGTTTGCGAGATTGCATATGTTTGGCATATGAAAAAAATTATTTTAATATAATTAAATAAATTATGATTAAGTTATTAGAGAAGGCATGTTCTGACGTCATTTTGAATTTAATTATATTAGCTCTATATTTATGATTCCATAAATGCCACGTTGTATGCCTTTTACCAACAATTGATATAATTTTTAATGTGATTGATTAAAGCAAACAAACAACACAAAGATTAATTGCGATGAAAAAGGGATAGGACTGACTAAAATAAAAAAGTAGTGTTATTATAATATTTATTACTCAAACATGCCAGAAAGGAAAGAAAATTACTGATTTTATTAAAACAGGATATAAATGTAAACCCAATAATGTCATATTAGATGCTTAAAGTACTTGGAAACTATTATACTGAAATTTTCGCAAACTTTAATTCATCACCCATATTAATCTAAATAATGAGAACTTGGTATCTTTTTTATACATATCAAAATTTTCACGCGAATTAATTAATAACACTAAAAATGATTTTAAAAGATTTATAGTCAATGCTTCCAGTAGTAAGAAGCGACATTCAGTCGTTTTTTTATGCTGTCATTAACAAAGATGCACGTTACATAAATATATAACGCACTATAGTTGTATCGTTTAAAATGTTGTGACGAAAGATGTTTGTCAATCTTGAGAAAGGTTGCTGAAAGGTAACCAATACGTTGAACAAAAAATTAAGGAATTTAAATACCGCGTTCTGCAGCCATTAAAAGAGTAGTTTTATTATGAGTTGTGAATGCGCAAATGTTAGAAAATATTATACGGTGTGATTATTCAAAAGTGATACATTTCACCACACTGAATTTATGAAGCTATTTTAACTACACATTACTAAGAGATACCGTGAGGTACCGGCAGAGTAGAGTTGTGCCTACCACTGCACCAGGTGTCGTAAGAGGCGACTAAAGTACCAGAACCAACAGATGGCGGTACATCCATTCGAAACAGTGCAGCTCAAATGCACAAGGCAGGGTAGACAGCAGCATCCTCGTTGCGAAAGCTGCGCTCTGCGATTGCCAACACGCTTACCCAGCGCAGCAGCTTTGGGCAAAAAATCCTTTCTTGGAGAGGCCAATTGTCCAGCAGTGGACTTTCAATGGCTTGTATGACGATGATGATGATTGCTGAGGGTACTAATATAAACAGCAGTGCTTGCATTACTGTGTTCCGGTTTGATGTTTGCGATTTATAAAATAACCCAACAAAAGTCAATGAAAAAGAACAAACTAATATAATGACTGTGCACAGTCTATATGTAAACAATATGTATATTGATATATAAATATTATGTATCTATGTATATAATGTTGAAATACATATAGACTGATCTATAAAAAAAACTTAGGCATTTTAAGAGAAACTGTGACATACAGAATGTTGTACGGCTCCATAAAATAAATAAATTTAAAACTACGGAAAGATTAGGCTTATTCCTAAAGTACGAGTATATTACAGTTTTAAAGATTATATTAATGATAGGATATTAGACCCCGTCTGATGCTAACAGATTAGTAAAAGGTTGGCCTTATTTACGAGTATATTATAGATGACTTCTATGATCCCGTGGGGCAACAGGCTCATCAGTATTATGAATATAATACATCATTTAGTACTTCATATTTTCGAATTAAAAATGTTTTATAATTATTTTTGACGATCCTAAAGTGCTTGTAATGAGCCTTCTTGATTAAAGAATATTTTGTTTGATTTGAAGAATGAGACTAAGAGACTGAAAAATATTACGGTATGACACATAATATAATCAGATAATAAAGTTGGCAACGCGTTAGTGATCTAGCGTCTAGATCAGGAATATATCTAGGCTGCGTAAAAACGCACTATCATGGGGTACGGGTTTTTTATTACACCGCAAAGATGGCAAACAAGTATGCGACCCGCTTGATGGCAGGCGGGTATCCCCGTTACACCAGCGGTATTACACACAAGGACGTGATCGAAGGCGTGATCGAAGAAATACTTAAAGGTAGATAGATCTTCGTTAATGCATAATCTCCGATTCGTTACCGATAGTCATATTTGGATATCCGTAACACAATCAATCGTAACATTACATAGAACTAGCAGCGGTCCACGGTTTCACACGGAAAGTCCCGTTAAAACCGGTCCAGCTGAAACAGACCGACAGATATTAATACATTTTATTTATACATTATACAAATATATATAAATAGTATATATAAATATACATAAATGAAAATGTATTGGAAATATTCAAAATAAACCTTAAATTGTTTCTCTGAAAACACAAAGAAACTACATCTGTTATGCACGTTAAGAAAACTGAAACTAAAATTTAAAAAAAATTTAATACCTTTATTTTATAATACCAAAATAAATCTCTATCCGCCATTAAACCACGTGATGCACTCGGGACACCCCTAACGACTACCATCCAAAGCTTTTTAAATATTAAAATAATTACATGACATTTCATACATTTATAGATAGATGTATTCAAATAAATGTCGCTGAACTACGTCATTACCTGCTTACGTTCATTGGCGCCATTACGAATATATTTTATTTTTCTTTTCTAAATTGGGAAAGAGTTTCGTTTCAAAAAGCGTGTTTTCTGCCGAGTCACCTGAATGTGACTTATCCCAGTATGTATTTATGAATATCATTTATTCAGTAGATACTTTTATGCTTTATACAAAATAAAATAACGTTATTTCGGGTATTATAAGACGTGCCTTTTATTTAAATACAAAAAAAACTCTTCGTATAATATTTTTGCCGAGAATTCGTGAATCATGTAAATTGCCAATTATGTATTCTATTTTATATCACATATTTCTTACGACTATATTTTATTTTGAATATGATACTGAATTTTATGCATTACGTAAATATCAAACTTTTAGTGTAAAGCCTCTCAAAGGATGTCTAGGTGTTCCTACAGTCGACTTATCTATATTGTTAGGTATAAAGATGAAAGATTTGTTTGTTACGACTTGACTCAAAAACTTTACACGATAAGAGAGCTACTTCTTTACGGAGTAATACAGACTATGTTACATTTAAAACATATACTTAAATAGAAACATGTAAACAGGATTTGCAAATTTGTTCAAACAAAAAATTCAAAACTGAACTCATTTCAAAACCACTTTCATGAATAGAAAATACTTTATCATGATATTATTGGCAAGATACTATAGATAAGGAATTACGTGAGGGAAACCGCGGAGCGCAGTGTACTATAAGTAAAAAAATATTTAATTCGAGATTTTTGTAAAGACACGTTCTTTTGTCTAAATTCGTATCTAACATGAAATTAGAAATCCTGTGAGGAAAATCTTTATTTTTTAATATGATTTTATTCAATAGACTCTATCAAACAGGAGAGATAATTCTTTCCTACACACACAAGGACTACGTATATGAAATATGTAGGTAAATGTATTATTGCCAGTAGTCAAATCGTAACACTCGTACGAATGATATCACTTCATCGCTTTGAAGTTAGACGCTTATAAGTGCCTATACTTGTTCTCTGAGTACGTAACGGAAATAAGGTGCGGCATCGTTGGATTTATTTATTTTTGTAGGATCTTTACTTGTGGGGAAGTGGAAGTCTTCAATTATACCAATTGAAACCGTGCAATTGGCATACATTCAAACTTATTAGAGTTATAATGACATACTACATGAAATCTTAAATATCAAAAGGAATATATAATAATAATAGGAATATTCGTTCCCATACTTATTTATTAGAAAAAAAGAAAAATAATCATCAAAGTCACATACCATTAGATCGATGAGGTACTTATAAAGGGTAATTCGATAGTTATTTATTGGATCAGGGTTAATGAAGTGCTTGGCAGAGAAAATCCTTAAAGATTTAGATACGGCTAAGCTAAGCACGTGAAGATTGAATCAATAGTCCCTGCTTTCTTATAATATATATATATATATTAATCTATACTTGAATAATTAGGGTTCTACAGGTCTACCTTAGTCCTATGAATACCGCTAATGCAATACGAGTCCTTAAAAGCGGTCACATATTAAGAATGGGACAGCGAATATCATCCATAGAAAGCCCACTATTGGACATACGCACAAGCAAGGGAATATTTGCCCATAATAGCCGCTCTGGGCAGGCTTGGTGGCTATCGCAGAGCATCTCCTATGACGTATATTCAAAGTACACTTTATGTCTTGAAAAATTATAAATTTTTAATTAACGATAAATATTCACTTTAAAATGTAACCTCTTGAACTTTTTAAAATGAATATTATCTTATTCATTCACCCACAAAAATGTTGCCTATATATGTTTCCGACTCTTTTGAATCCGAGCTTGAACCCAAAGGAAAAGCATATGCCTCTTATTGATCCCGGAAAAATGTCAAATAAAATAAAGTACATGGTGTAGCATTCAGAAAGTCCCGCTCCGGTCCCGCGAGCTTTGCGGGGCAACGTTCGGTCATAGAGTCGTTCATTAATGAATAGCCTCGCCCATCCCTCCGGTGGCGCTGAAATAGACTTTTGAATAGGGCAACATTAGTATACTTTTATTCTTTACCTCCATAATGATTTTACTTCCTTAAATTAAATGTAAATAACATTAACCGATGAGTTCATTAAGATAATTCTAAATTTAAATTGTGTCTCGTCACTCTAAGCTAAGATCACCTGAATATTGAGAAAACATCTCGGCGTAGGATATTACAGTGCTATATGGTTGGTTATATATGTCTTTTGTCAGTGAGTGTGTGTATGTTGAGTGAGCACATGTGTTTTTATTATACAAGTATGTTCGCAAGCGAGCGCTTAATAAATTATATTAAAAAAAAAGGGTTTTTGAATATCATGCACAATTTCTGCATTGTTTCCGACACAAATTTATCACATTTTAGGATGAGAACTTTACCCGGACTATGGGGTCCGTGGTGCTCCAAGTGGGAGCCTTGGAACTTCTTGCACGATACTCCAAAAATACTAACAGAGTGACCAGTGTTCTGTCGTCTTTGCACGAGTTCAGGACTCAGGAAGCAGAGCAGACGGGAGGGAAACAATGGAACTGGAAGTATTTGAGGGTATGGAAAAATTATTAAGCTTTTACCTAAGGTTACTTTAACATCAAGTGACTCTATCTTTTAGTCAACGGCTGCTTAAAATCTATACTAATGAAATACAAAATAATATATTATTATACTAATAATATATAATAATAATACATTTAATCCTTACCCATATTATAGATCCGAAATTAACTCTGTCTGTCTGTCTGTTACGCAATCACGCCTAAACTACTGAACCGGTTTTAATGAAATTTGACATGACAGATAGTCTAAAGCCTCAAAAAGGACGTAGGCTACTTTGTCATAAGAGTTGTAAAGGGTCAAAAAGGTTGGGTGATTTGTTTATATAAATAAATATAACATTCAAAGTTTATATAAGTTAAAGTAAAAAGGTATGGTGCCCAAAAAAACTACTACGCGCGGATGAACTCTTAAAAATAATTTTAAACAGATAATAATACGTTTAAATTACACATTCATGTTGTATGCCAAAAAAGGCTATTTAGAAAAAATAGATTGCATTTTGATATATTAATGTATTACTAGCTGTGCCCGCGAATTGGCCGCATGCAATAGTTTTTTTTGGCACCATACCTTTTTACTTAAACTTATATAAACTTTGAATTCAAGTTTCAAGTTTCTAGCTCTAAAAATAGCGATCCTTCCATACAACTTTTCATCCCCCTTTTCGACCCCTCATAACCCTTAATTCGAATTAAAAATAGTCTATGTCCTTTCTCAGGGTCCAAAGATCGTTTGTGCCAAATTTAATCAAAATCGGTTGAGAGGTTTAAGCGGGAAAGCGTAACTGACAGACAGACAGAGTTACTTTCACATTTATAATATTAATAGGGATTATATTCTAAAGCAATTTTGTTGATAACCCTTATAACGCATTGATTACCATAGACAAATGTCCTTTGGAAAGATATAAGGTAACTTAATCCTATCTGGTCTTACATAGTTGTATCGAGGCAAGGTAAACCACATATAATGAGACCTCTAATTCGAACTACGTATGAAATGGTAATAAATAATGCCTTCGAATCTTACGTGTGGTTGGGAAAATGCTCCCACTAAAAAAGAAATAAAATGACTCTATATAGGCTTGTAATAACTTTCTGGGTCTTCCGTATACTGGGTCTATAGATAACTATATTACAACGCCACGGACACCGTCGATTCGATTGGGTATTCTGTCCGAGAGTTTTTTAAAGTCACACCTAATATTTGACGGACCCGATGGCGCAGTTTGCGGTGATCCTATCTTATGCGCCAAGGGTCGTGATTCGGATCCCCACTCAGGACAAATATTTGTAAGTTGATATTTACGTTTGACATTTGTCTGGGTGTTAAAAATATAAGTCTAAGTATTATATTTGTGAAACTACTTACAACGGAATCAGGTTATTGTATGAGATGTTCTGTGAACATTATTATGTAAGTTCATTGCACGTTATCTTTTATAACATTTGTGATACTTCTGCAACAACGGACCGGAACGAAAATTGTCTCTAAGTGCTAACAATCTTCATAGAGCTATAAAAATTAATTCCATAAGTTACATTTTTTTATTAGTTTAGATGCTTCTTGATTTTCGCTAGAAGTAAATTTTATTTTACTTTTTGTAATTCTATTTAATACGTTTTATACTTTAAAAAATTATACCACATTCACACAGACTATAATTTAGTCGCAGAATAAATTAATGTTTATTTCTTTCAGGATCAGTTCGACCAAAAAGATCTCGAAGGGTTGTACAGAAAGTACGACGATAAGTTAAGAGAAACATTAGTATATATTTACATAACTCTATTAGTTACATTTTCAACGATCCACATAGTATTAGTCACCGTTGGTACATACTCAGAAGTGAGTATACTTCTAAATTTATTAAACGCACAATATAATCTTTATCAGAAAATTATTTATGGCTTTATTTTCGTTGCTAAATATTTATTATTGTTCCAGGAAATACAATCACATTCTACTTACATTTCAATGGGGATGTATATTCTAAGAATATCGGTGCCCATTCTTTTCCTATGGAAGTGTTTTTACGACCCACTCAAGAAGAAATGGTTTTGGATGCCGATTTTTGTTACATTTGTTATAACTATTGATCTTGTCATAACTGGTAAGCGTAGTTCGTTTATATAATTAAGTTATCCAAAGGTCATCTCACGGGATACTTTTTCAGCCCCATCTGTTCTATCTTTAAAGATGACATAATTTCGGTTGGTATTTATATATACGAGTATACATTTAAAGGCCAAAATAACGGGTCCGTTGGCGCAGATGGTAATGATTCTGCCTTATGCACCGAGAGATTAATGGTTCGAACCCCACCGAGGAAAAATAATATATTTATTATATTTATGTTTGTTTGGTGTCTCGGTGTTAAATGTGGGTATTTAAGGAGTATATACTGATGTCCGTAACACAAGTGCTTTAAGCAACTTATTACGGAATCAATGAGCGGAGAAGGTCCCTGTATAATATGTTGCGGGAATTAAAAAAAAGAAAAAAAAATGCGAACTGTGTCTAATAAAAAAATATCAACTCAATATTCATTAAATTAGTCTCTGCATTTCCGTTTTTACTCAGTATAAGTGGCAAATTTCAAAAGAAAACATGTATAAATACAATTAAATACGTTTCCATTTTAATTAAAGCAACGCTGTAAATTCTGAAAAGAGATATGTTTAAATGTGTGTTAATATATTGCTGCTATAAGTATAATAAGCTGTCTTTAAATACAATAATTATTTATTAAATATGCAGCTAAATTAAAATAGAAGGGAACAAGTAAAACAAAATTAAAATCATATCATTATAAGTTTTTAAAAATAAATTACATAATAACTTTAATAAATTTGATAGTAGTGGATAGAGTAGATCTTTGGACTCTTACGAATGTATTTTAATTTTATGAAATAAAAAAAGCGTCGTTTTGGATAAGAGTATTTAGTAATATATAGTTTGTAAAGATAATATTAACATACGCTACACTTTTAGATTTGAGGCTTTTGAATTCAAAGTAGGCTTTTGAATTCAAAAGATGTACTTTTTTTTCACAGTTCAAAATTAAACACAAGTTATTTGTTAAACTTGATTCTTATATTGATCGCTCTGATAGAAAACTATAATCGTTTCTTTCTCAGATGTCGCTGTCTCCATATACAGTCACTTTGAAGGTATATCGCTTCGTCCTGCGTACTCAACAATGGCTCTCCTTTCAATCTATATCTTTCTTCCTATGAGAAACAACTTCCTCGCCATTCTCCTGGGATTGGTGGTCAGCATCATTTACGTATTGATCTTCGCGTTCTTCACTTACTTCGAAAATCCGCAGATCGGGGTGGTGGTAAGGGTTAGAGCATTTTTATCTCCGTTTAAGACTTGAGTTTAAGGAATAAATTGCATTTTGTTGGAAGTGGTAACTAAAACTGTTTGAGAAAGCCGTTCAAACTCTTTTGAAAACTGTGTTAAACTTAGATATAATTTGGAGACGATCCAGGAGTAAACTACTTATGCGTTTTGTAAATTCTATGATGTGATTTATATTGTTTTAGATACATAAATATCTAGTAATAACAATTACTCGATATGTATGTGTCTTTTTAAAACAATTGTAGCAATTAGAGCCATAGGATAATGCGTCACGGAGATTATCTAGCTCATAGTATTGACCATAGCATCGTGCAAGATACATTTGTGTACTTCTATTGATACCAATTTAATGTCAAACTATCAAGAGTCATATTTCAGTGAGCGATTGAATTTGAAGCTGCATTATTCCCATATTTATTAAATTGTTTCCGTTAGTAACTGTATAATCTGAGATAGGGAAGTCCCTAAAAAAATTATCATCCGAATCATGATTGTATTAAATCCATTCTTACAATATTTTAAGCCTTCTTATCACAACTAAGAATTAATATATATACCTTAATACTGATCCATCTACAAAAAAATACAAGTATACAGTAGGTACCAGGCAAGCATTAATTAAATATTATATATTAGGTTTTTCTTTATATATACTCTTCGGGATAGCAGTTTACATAAGCAAGCAAGCATATATTATGTTCTATTTCCAAATGATTCAATTGTCAAATTACCTGTCAGACCAGAAAAAAGTTTTAACGCTTTTTTTAATCAATCAATTTCAATAGGTAAATGTAATAATTAACATTTAAGAACATTCTTTTTATTAAATCTTAACCAAAGTTAGATATATCACTAACACTTGGATAAATTTAGAAGTCGACCATTAGTAGAAACAACTTGTACACATAATAACTGATCCAGTGCATTTTTACATCTAGATCAATTTTATACTTTTTAATACTTTAAT
>JACJUM010000202.1:14540160-14647999 GCA_020976665.1 Heortia vitessoides
GTAGTAATCCTAACTTGTGCACCAAAAGTTGTGGGTTCAAGCCCCACCCAAGACAAATATTTATATGATGATATTTGTGCTTGTTTTATGTCTGGATGTTTAATATTGTAATTCACCTGTTTTCTGACGTCCATTTTGTTTTAAGTTTCAACACTCAATAGTGAAAGACGGCTACGTTTCTCCTTTTTAACATTTAATACAATATAATAATTGTATTGTTCACTTCAGGTTTCATCTGACATCATTTATCAAATCGGAGTGAATCTTATGGGCATATACTTCAGACTTATGAATGAGATCGTGACAAGGCGGTCTTTCTTGGACAGACGAGCGTGCGTAGAGAGTACGCTCAGGTTAAAATTTGTCAAGGACCAAGAGGTAAGCAGGCGACTGTTCTTATGTTCACACATAGTTATGTGTAAACATAAAAAAACACTTTGTTATTTTTTTATGCTGCGAAACGATATTTCAAGTCATCCCAATATAAATCAAGTAACAAAGCAGCAAACAAATTGTTGTGTACAAACCCTTACTGTCTTCTCAACTCTCAGCTTATCTATTTATTAAAAGCGGTTACTGTACCATGCATCCCCGCTGTGTCTACTAGTTGTGTCCGAAGCTATAGTGGAATGGACTTATTAGTTTAATTACTTGCATTATATCGATAAATATCCATATTTTGATAAATATGTCAAAGTAAAGGATTATCACATCATTATTTTATTTGTTATCATTATTTGAGTAATTGATTATTTGTTTCTAATCGACAAATAAATTGTTTAGTCTTCACATAAACAAGCATTTTTATGGTACATAGGTGTTACATACTTTTCCTATAATTGCATCTAATAGATCTTATACGTAATCTTCTTCCATATGCCTCCTCTACACTACTCGCGAAGTTGAACTATGTTAGCCGAATACGATAGTGTAGAGAGACACTTCGGCTTACCTCGTCAAACTTTATCTCGCCTCGGGTGACTTCCATTTATTGTCGGTTTTTGCGCCCGAGTCAAAGGGCCCGAAGTTGCACGAAATGCGTTCACGAAGTACCTCTCTACACGACTCGGCCGACTTCACTGCAGTACTCATTTTTTTTGGCGGGACACAATTATGAGCAATATCACACACACACAGGAGTCACAGGAGCAAATTATGTTGCTCCTGGATATTCTGCAAGCGGAGACCATTATTTGGGACCCCAATGATAAATGTCATGTGTTTAAGTGCTACTTGAGCGTTCATTACAAACGTGCACAGACTGTCGGCGCCTTATAGCGAATGAGCTCATCGCAAAGTTGAACGAGTGTGTAGTGTCGCACTTCGGACTGTTGCCAAAGTATGTCGAGTACTTCGCCGAGGAACTTCGCGAGTAGTGTAGAGGAGGCATTAGAGGTAGGTAGAGGTACTACACATCTCTTAATTATACGCAGTATTCTTTGAAGTTCTTCAGAAGATGCTTTTTTATAAAAAATATATATCGCTTTTTCCTGAATACATCCTTATTTGTGTGATTCGTTCATTCTTGCTTTGTATGTATTGAACAAAATATTTTGTATTTATTTAGTTATAGTGGTAACAAATATAGTATTTGCCATTATGCACATTTCAAAATAAAAGACATGGTATTGATTTAAGTTATATTTGAAATTGGTCTTATTTTAGGAAAGGCTTATGTTGAGTATATTACCGGAGCACATCGTGTCCAAAGTGAGAGACGACATCCGGAACATGTTTCTTGGTCTGCAAAATCGAAGTCTCAGTTACAGCATAAGATCATTTAAGTAAGTGTTTACCCAACGCCTGGTCTCATTATCATTACAACCATTAGAAGTCTCTGCTGGATAGGTCTCTCGAAGAAAGGAGGAATTTTGCCCATAATTGCCGCGCTGGGCAAGCATTTTGGCAATCGCAGAGTGCAACTTTCGCAACGGGGATGCTGATGCCCATCCCCACCCTATGCATTTGAGCTAACTCTGTCTCGGATGGATATACCGCCATCTGTCGATTCTGGTACCTCAGTCGTCTCTTACGACATCTGGTACAGGAGGCAGTACTATTCTAATTTTCCGGTAACTCACAGTGATAGTCTATTTAAAAAAAATGGTAAACGATCATATTAGATTTAATTGATATGTTACATTTTCATAGTTATGATAATATCATCATCATTATCAACGTCCACTACTGGACCTAGCTTGGAAGGGGGGAATTTTAAATAAATAAATAAATTCCCACATCATACATTGACCTGACTCCGTGGTAAATCGCTTCCGAGTAATCACAAATATACTACTTAAATACATATATTTAACACCCGAACACAGAACAACACAATTATTATCATATAAAAATTTGCTCTGGGTGGGAATCAAATCCACGAAAAAAGAAATCTAGGTCTTTGTACGACAGAATGCAAAATCTAATACTTTCAAATAAATTTTTATACGATTTCTTCAATTAACAGAATGACTCACATGAGAAGTGTAGGTGATAAGATAAAGAAAGATAATTATAATTATTTGTTGTGTAAATCAGTTGCAACTAGATATACTTTAACGAAATTGCGGATATCCGACAGTCTACATACATCTTATGAAAATCATGGAGTGTGTTAGAAAGCATAGTGCTTTTTAATCTTGTGCCGAAATCTTCAACAATCTTCTTAGACAATCATCTTTGACACTTATCTTTGCAACTTAAAGTACTAAATTTATTATAACAGACATAACACGTCTACTGCTGAACATATTTACCAAAATGGGGGAATTTACCCATAATTGCCGCGACGGGCAATGCTGCTGCCTATCCTCACCCAGTTTCATTTAAGCTACTCTGTTTCGAGTGGATATACCGCCACCTGTCGGCTTAGATACCTCAGACGCCTCTAAAGACATCCGGTACTTCGGAAGGTACTATTCTACTCTGCTATAAATCGTATTAATTCAGACAGTACCTGATATCATAGTCCTTTTATTAAAATCTATATAGTCTAACAAATACACTAAAAAATTTTAACTTATATGATATCAATAGGATATATACGAGTATTTTTTTTATAAGACTAGATCGACAAACTAGCGTACAGTTCGCGTTATATTAAGCATCACAACAGCCTATAGACCCTTGTAATATGTCAAGGATATCACTAGCGCATTTCCAACCTTGTTACATGAGTATACTAGGTCACATTACCCAGTAATTTCACTGCTTCTTCCCTTTAAACCGGAACACAGTAATGCGAATACGCTATTTTTCGATAGAAATACGTGAGAATCAGGTACCAATGTAGACGACCTTTTGTATGAGGTCTATCTACTTCATTTAAACATGCTACTGCTTTAGTTGCTGTAGTATTTTTCTAGTTCTATTTCCGTGTTACATCACATTATTTAATTACCCAGTAAAGATTTTGGATAAACATATGTTAGTAATATATATTTTTTAAATGTATGTTCGTGCAATCATAATAAAAGTTTTACAATAATATTTCAAAGGCTCAATATGAGTTTCTGTCTTTTATTGTAACTTTTTCTCTGTTATTACTCTATTGTCTATTATTACTTTACATTCGGAATTCTGTTGTCTCTGTTATGCTTTCATTAAAATCCTATAAATAAATAGCAATTATTTCTTTTTAATAGTTATTTAATTAACTTTTTTTGATCGGAATCTTTATCGTTTTATGAAGTCAAGGATATAATACAAATATATTGGGTTATCGCTTCGCAAAATTAAAACTTTATGGCCTATTGCAGCTCACCTTGTATTTAATCTGATGAATCAGATAATCTTACTAAGCGAAAGTCACTGTTAATCTTCTTATTCTATACTTTAAAGATTTATTGAGTTTAATGGACTGGAGAAAAGATAAAACTTCCAAACAATTTAGGATAATACTAGTTAACCAGACATACGTTGTAATATCTTTACTATACGTATATGTTTATCATGAAACAACTTAAATTGACATATAAATCTTTCAAGTTGGATTACTGCATACAGTAAGCAAACATGTATTAAAATATCACAGCCCTAGATGAAAACTGTAACAACTCAAACCTGTAATTTTATAAAGACATTTAATTTTTTTTTATACTTGGAATTACATTTTGTAGTAAACGATCAAATTAGGAAAGAAATATTTTCTGAACATGTTGAAATCTTCAAAAGGAATTCAATGTTTGGTTTAAATTTCCGAATAAATGGCAATGTTTTTAGAATTGTGGGAAATATATATATTTTGAGTTGATGCAGTATTCCTAAGTTAAGAAGTTGATCTCGAACAGACATCGTAATAAATTTTTTTGTATATAATAATATAAATGTCTCTTTACATGAAAATCCTTTAATAATGAACAATATTTGGACAGCAATTTTAAAATCACTGCTGTCTGTCTCAATTATACATATATTGATACTCTTTTCACTTTATCCAGTTTCTTCACTTTGCTTCAATATTTCCTTTAATTTCCGTCTTTATATCTATCAGTCTAACGTTGTAATTTGCTTTTTACAGTCAGCTGTATATTGAAGAGCATGAAAACGTGAGTGTGCTCTACGCAGATGTAGTTAACTATACTATGATATCGACCACACTGTCACCCATGAGGATGGTAGAACTCCTGAACGAGCTGTTCGGGCGATTTGATGAAGCTTCTGAGGTAAGTTAGTACTCTATAATCTTGATGCAGACAAAAGTAGCAGTACAATATTTTTTAATCTGTCAATTTAAAAAAAAATACCTTTTTGTCATCATCATATCAGCTATCTAGAGTCCACTGTTGGACATAGGCGTCCCCAAGATTTTTGGTCACAATTGCCGCGACTCAACTTCCCGACGAGCATGCTGCTGTCCATCCACGCCCTGTAGTATTTAATCTGCACTGTATGTTATACTCAAATGATGCTGCAATATTATCCTGTCTGCAGTTCAACCAAGTTTATCCTATGTGCATGATTACCCAAATAATTCATGATTAAATGTTTTTCTTTTTTTAACCTTCAAACAAAGATGCTTTTCACACCTAAAAGACGGTTAACTAACAAACTTATATTGTGAGTAAATTGTGTGCGTACCCAAAAACCATTTTTCCACCTTTTCGTATATTTACATAGACACATAAACATAAGATTATTCCCTACTGAAGTAAGCATAGATTATTCTATGCCAGACCCGATAATGCCGATGGTAGTGATCCTATATTGTGTGCTAAGGGTCATGGGCTCTATTCTCACCCAGGGCAAATATTTATACGATGGTATTTGTGTTTTTTTATGTATCTGGGTATTAAATTTGTGTGTATTTTAGTAGTATATTTTTTGTTTTTTTTGTCTGGTTTTCGTAACAAACGGAGTCAGGTCAATGTATGAGATGTAGTGGGAATTTATTAAAATAGAAATCAACTAACTCTTTTAACATATTTGTACGAACAAAAAAATAAACATAATGTTCCTAGTCAGACCGATAAAGTTTTAATAAAAGTACAATGTGGCGTTAGGGAGGCTCTTTATCGATGTTAATCCCACAGATTATGTACTAAAATCATACTTGGGTACATCGCGAGTGTAAAAATATTTAAATTAACAGTTTTGATGAATTTGACAATGACACTAATTCCTTAATCCATTTCCTTAATCATTGACTACTTATTCAGTGTATTTGTTGAAATGAGTACAAGGTAAAATCTGTTTGTAATAGGTCTCTAAAAATTGTTAGATCAGATTTTTATTAAGTTGCTTAACTTTTAATATATAAATAAATCAGCTGTGAGGTGTCGTTAGAGTTATCTGAGATATTATGTCCGACATGTAGCGGTATATCCGTCCGAGACTTGTATCTCAAATGTAGGGTGGGGATGTGCAGCAGCATACCTGTCGCTAAAGCTGCGCTTTGCGATTGCTAATACGCCTAGCGTTGCAATTAATGGCAAAATTCCCCCATTCTTGGGGAATCCTATATATACAGATAACAACAAAAATTGTCAAAGTTATTAACATTTTTACAGTAAGAAATATGTATTTACATTTTTGGTATTTCCAGGAATACGATGTGCTCCGTATAAAATTTCTTGGTGACTGTTATTACTGCGTCAGCGGTATACCTAAGCCAACAGATTTACACGCAAAGAACTGCGTTGATCTTGGCTTAGAGATGATTAACATTATTAAGGATGTAAGGTAAATTAAGGAACTTAACATTGTTTACGTCTTATATAAGTTTTCAATAGTCCCAGTGCAATTCGTACCTTTGTACTCAATTTGCATTGTCCTTAATTAAAGGGATAAACGTGCACTAAACATTGACATGAGAATCGGCGTTCACTCTGGACGAATACTTAGCGGACTCATCGGAATCAAGAAGTGGCAATTTGATATCTGGTCCAAAGATGCTACAATCGCCAGCAAAATGGAATCTACGGGTCAAGCGGGGTAAGAATTACCAATATTTAGTTAAATTCAAAAATGAAAAAGGTGTTTTTCAGCTTCAAGACATTTAATGAAGATACAATTAATAGTTATGTCTTGGTTGCAGCAAAGTACATGTAACGAAGCAGACCCTTGAGTTGATTTTAGACTTTGCTAGAGAATACATAATTGAACCAAACTTTGCATGCCAGAACGACCCATTCATAATTCAAAATAGATTGGAAACATTTCTTCTGTCCAGGCCGATACGTGTAAGTAAACTTAATCTTTTCTTCATTTATTCATTTTTAAATTAATGTCATTTGTCATAATGTTCTTATGAATATCCATTTTAATTACAGTCTATTGAATACAAACCTTTCCGGAGAGCATCAGTGGGATTTAATAAAATAATGTTAAAATCAACACCTAGAGTAAGTTTCAAAGATAATTTAAAGTTTGGTTTTAATAGGTGACAGTAGCAGTAATGTTATATAACTGTGTATTTTCAGTAGCGATCGGAAAATAGAAGTTCAACAACGATGAATAGGAGAACGACATCGTTTATGGATGAAAATTTGGTTGAATACCAGCAAATGTTGAAAGCAGCTGATGCGCAAATGGCTAAGGAAATTGAGGATATGACCAATGGAAAGTTAGTATAGAAGTAAATCATAAAATCAACAAATAGAAGTTGAAATGATAGTTCAACGAGGTTTCATTACAATTACCTAAACTGATTACACTAAATTATTATGTTTTTGAAACAGAGAATGTTAACCAATAATTTAAATTTACTATCATTGCATCACGGCGACTGAAATCTTTATTAGTTCTAATATTAGACAAAAGCTTTTTTAAATTGATACGAATACTTCAAATACAAAACTTAATTTACATTTTTACAGAGACCAATTCCGCAAAGAGTCAAGGCTGAATCGATACACGTTGATGTATAAAAACTTTAAAGTTGAGAAAGCTTTTCTTCTACTTCCTGATCCTCTTTTCAAATACTACATCACGTGTTGCCTGATTATATTGATTTTAATTTTGTTAATAAATGGATTAACAACGAACTGGTAGGTTTATGTTTGATATTGCTTATATATACTTTGCTTTGGTAATTTGAAGATGGCTTTTTTATTTATTAAATAGCATGCTTTACAGGCATAATTTTATTTGCTGCTTAGAAAATATTATAGTTTTTACTAAGATTGCGGAATATAATAACAGTGTCTAATATTAACGCCTTAACTACTCAGAACAAAGCTACTCTTATGAAGGCTATCAACACGCCTTTTTACTTTGAAATGTTAGTTTGATATTTCGATTACCTTGCGCCAATCGTTCTCAAGATAAGTATATCACAAAAACATTTAAGATTGTTCAAATTTCACTTTATTTAAGGTTCTACGACTTCCATTGGTATATTTGGTGCATATTTGTCCTGCTAATAGTGATGATGGTTTTAATGCAACCTCTAACATGGTTTCATTTCTTATGGACAAAATATAAAGGTGTTGAAGAACCCAGAAACCAATTCCTTCGATTCATTTACGACTTATCATCAAATATTATAAGGTCAGCCAAAATAAGAACGGCTATATATTTGGTAATAAGCTCCGCATTAGCTGCTACTTCAGTGATGAACGTGATTGGATGCAGCGAAGTCAAAGTTGAACTGAGCACATCTGAGACTGTACTTTCGAACTGCGTATCATCATGGGTAATTATACATTTTATCTCTCGCGATAGTTTTAACTTAACAATATTTACTTTACGTTATTAACATGGCGTTTTTTTTCAGCATGTAACACAATGTTGGGGATTAGCTTTATTACTAAATTTTCTGTTCAGCCGCGTCTTTTTCATCTTCAAGTGGATATTTGCTGGATTAATGACGATAATCTACTTGTGGGTAGTTTGGGTAGTGAAGACTTCACTTTTTTCTGTAGACGCTACATGGAACGTCGGGCTAGACTCGCGCGTGTCTCATACATTGTCAGTCATATTCATAACTTTTTCACTATATTGGATAGATAGGACTACCGAATACAGAAACAGATTAGATAATCTATGGCAAATACAACTTAATGAGGAACAGCATGAAGCAGAAATGATGTTGAAAGTGAACAATATGCTTCTAGAGAATATACTACCCGCCCATGTTGGTAAGTACCTCAGACATTAGAAAACATACTTTAAATCTATCGATACAGGTCACATTTTATATTCCCTTTGATTTCAGTGCAAGTATACCTTAACCTGAACAGGTCGATTGACGAGCTTTATTATGAAAATTACGACAACGTGGCTGTGATGTTTGCATCACTCACCGATTATAAGTTAGGGCTGGAAACAGAGGTCGATATGAGTGACAAGTTCGTGCTGAGCATTCTGGATGAAGTTATTTCTGACTTTGACAGGGTAAATATACTTTATATTAACAAATTCTACAGGCCATTGTGTGCATTCAGTGCTAAGTACAAAATGTATCAACTTATAATATACACAACTAGGCCTGGTATTTTATGAGTTCTTTTACTGTACACCTTAATAATAAAAAGGATAATCACCCCGTCTGTGTATAGAGGCCAGATTTTTACAATTAAGTGGCTCATGGCGCATTTATTTAATTATATAACATTATAAACCATTGTGGTCGTGTGGTACGGGCAAAGTACGAATACGAATAAAACCTGTCCGTCTGTATACTCAATCAATCATTGTAACATTTTGTGTACCGTTTTTTAGGAGTTTAAATGAAATAGTGTTCCTGAGGTTAATAAAAACGTGAGCGCAGACGCAGGTAACGCTTAATAGATTTTAATTGACTGTATGTAATAACTTGTTGAGAAAATATTTATCGTTTTTATCTATAAACACGAGGTATAACAAGGTATACCTTATAAAAAGGTCATCTCCATTAGTACCTAACTGTCACCTATTTCTACCACCATATAGCAGTGTTTGCATTGCTGTGTTGTGCTGCCGGTTTCAATAGTGAAATAAGCAGTGAAATTACTGGGTAATGTGACACAATATATTTAAGTCACAGAATTGGCAATACACTCGTAGTGTCTCTGTAATATTACATACCTATATAGGCTGCAGTGACTCTTACTGTCACGCGATTTTATGATCGCTTGTCACCTTGGTCTGAAAATATATTTTTCAGTTGCTGCTTACCGGTACTTCAACACACAGAGTGGAAAAGATAAAAGTAGCCGGATGGACCTATATGGCAGCCTGTGGTTTAGACCCAAATCGAAGAGAGTCAATCGACTCCGCCTCTAATCAATCCACGTACATGGGTCAGAACAGTCCTTACGACACAGCCATAGTGGTAACTATGGTAGAATTCGCAGCCGCTATGATGATGCAACTCCAAAGCTTCAATCGAGGCTCTTTTCAAAGCTTTGAAGGACTCAATTTGAGGATTGGTTCGTAAAAACTTTCAATTATTAAACATGTTTGCACTTTCATAAAAAAATATTTAACTAGTGTCTTCTTCTTAGGTATATCAAATGGGAAAATTGCAGCCGGTGTTGTGGGTTCATTGAAACCACTATACGATATCTGGGGACATGCAGTAAATATGGCATCGAGAATGGATTCCACAGGAGAAACTGGTAAAATACAAGTAAGCAAAAATGTTTTTTTATCCTATAAATTAATCAATTTGAGTAATCCAATGGCGTAGATGGTAGTGATCCTGTATTGTGTGCTTAAAGTCGTGGTAAATATCTACATATGTATAGACGAATATTTATCATATTTTTATTTTTGTTTGTTTTGTGTCTGGTTGTTAGTTATGTATTTAAGTATTCTCTTTGCGATTCATAACACAAATGCTTTAAACGTCTTATCTCGTACTCAGACCAATGTATGAGATGAGATACCCTGAGAGTTCAATAAATTCACAATCGATAAATATTTAAATTAAATTAAAAACGAGAGTTTTCTGTGTAGTCTTCTTTCTCAATAGTTCCGATATGTGAAAACTACATAAGATCTAGTTAAGATTCCCGTCTCTTTTATAATCTAATAAGTTCTAAGTAATGAAAAATTATCAAGTTGTCTGTCTGAATAATTATAAAAAATAATATTAATGTATCTATACCTCCTATCCTACCAGGTCACTGAAAACACAGCAATAATTCTGGACGAATGCGGCATCCTGACCACCTACCGCGGGGAAACCTTTGTCAAAGGGGCTGGCTATATTAAAACCTATTTTGTGCCTCTAGACGATAACTTCAACTTGATCAGAAAAGAAAATAGTGTCGATTACTACCGCATAGATGAAAGGAACCGAAACTACTACAGCGCTAGGAACAATATTTTTGGTGAAAATTCGTCAGAAACAAACTCTTTCGTCAGTTCTTATTCCACCAATGATGGTGTTACTGCGTTTTACCCTGATGACAGCATAATTCGTTACAGTAATAATAGTGGTAGATTTGATATTATGGACAGTAATTATGAACAAACTGATGATGAAAGCATTGAATCGTCAGAGCCTGATGTTACAGAAACTCGTTGTTAATATATTTATGTTAGTTAATTTTAAGGTAAATAATTATAAGTAGCTAAATTTTTCAATTGACGAAAATGAATATAATAGCAATTGTAAAATATAACAACGAAAATAGTAACTGTAGTAAATTAAACTGGATCTAATGTTGGTAATTTATTATCCAAGTGGACAGTCAATCAACGTCACAAAAATATTTTTGTCAGGCATGTCGTGACACCTTAATCACCGCCAAGTTCCGTAATTTTTTTATAACTTTTAAATTATAAATTTTATCCTACCTTTTTTTAACATGACTCATCGAATGTTATATGTTCGAGATTATTTTATGAAATCTGTTGACCGGCCACTCTGTATGTAATATAAATATAATTATAAAATAAAAAACAAGCTAAAAATATATTACTGAATGTATAGTTACCTCGAATGATGTTTGCTGCAAAAATTGCGGATTTATTAATAAACATTTAATAAACATATATTTTTTATTATTAATATGCTATATTTATAAAACGTGGGTTGATTTTTATAATAAAATACTTAATTATTATGAAATATTTAATAATACTACCTATAAATACTACCGATATTTTTACTAGTGTGATAAAAAATTCTGTATCCTTAAGATGTTTAGATTTTATACAATACAATATGAAAACAATCAAAAAATTATTTCTCAATGTTGTTATTTGTTCATACAATGCCCCTATTAAATCATAATATTTTAAAATTAGAAGAATTCTAAAAAGTACTGAACAATGAAAGTCTAAAAACGGTAAGAAAAGTGCTATTTTTTATTTCGATATACGCGAGGTTCCTAATAGGGGCCTTCAACTAGAAAATAAGTTGGTTAGTTTTAAAGTACAACTTTAACTGGTGACTTTTCTTTGAAACACACCAAGAATTTGGTGAGGATTTCTATTGGTGATGTTCCATTATTATTGTCACATTCCTGGAATACTCGTCTCAACGTCTCTTTGTCGGTCACGTCTGGAAACAGCTCGGCAATTATCTTGTCTGTCTTCACATGACCATTCTTTTTACTATAACCCGACTTTTGAAAGGAGCAGGCTAAAAATTTATGAATATCTTTTTTCTCTTTTTCATCTTTATTTTTTAATTCTTGCGAATTTTTACTTAGCTGGAAAACTATATCGGGCTGTACACCAGTCTCCGCAATACATTTTGCAGTAACTTCAAAAATCATCCCAAGTTTTTCTGGTGGAAAATGAACTTCTGTCTGAAACAAATTTGAGAGTAAAAAAATGTTTTATTTTTGCTGGGGAGGTGTGCTGGCAATCGTAATTCTCTTCATTATTGGGAAAGTCTGTCTCTAGAGGACCATAAGGTTGATAATTTTACCAATATTGCTCATAAGACAGAGACACAGCACCGCCTGCTGCATTTCAAGATTGTAAATGGTCTAGATGCTAAGTAAGTTCATAATATAATTTGTCTCAGATTATCAGAACACTAGTACCTATTAACAAGAAAAAAAAACGTAATCATAACTACATACTATAAAAGAGAGTCGCTATGTATGCTTTGATTGTTAAAAATACGCAACGGATTTTTAATGGATCGAGAAGTACAATATATTCTCTTGTATTGTACTACTAAAGGTTAATAAGTATAAGGAATTTAAAAGACAATACAAATTATTTATAAAGGAATAGACCGGCTCGGTATAGTCGCCGTTACATTTTTCTTTTTAAGAGTTTCAGTCCATTAGTATGACTTCATATTTATATCACAGGCCTCGTTGCATTCCAAATCCTGAATACATACGAGTCTGTTCACTGTTTGAAAAAATTGCAAAATGCATGTGTATCTGCTGGCAGGAAGTAATAATAATATTTTTTTAATAGAAATGAAATTTAACATTTATTTCTTTATTAAATTAATTTAAAGTAATTAGATTTATAAGATTAATTTCTCTGCTAAAATGTTTCACTTACTTTTCCATATAACAAAGGGTTATAAGTACTTTATTTTAGTACCACTTGAATCGATTGACTTAATACTGACTTGTTTGTAAAAATAGAGCCGTTACAGAACACCATGAATGACTTTTTGTGTCACTGCTACCATAAAAAAATAGATGATCATTATATATGACTATAACACAAGTGCTGTAAGCGACTTATCACGGAATCAGGTCAATGTATGAAATGTTTTGTGATATATCATTAAGATGAAATTGTCCTTGCCATTTAATCTTCACAATAACTACGCAAACTAATATGTATCGGTCCAGGTCAAATGTGCTAATATCAAATCCCTGTTAATGTGCAAGATTAAACAACAAAAATGTCAATACTACTAATCGTGAAACATTAAAACTGAAAAATATTTATATAAAACAAATAGACTTAGTTTAAATAAATGGCGTGACACGGCATGAAAGTAATATCGCTGGACATAATTTTGCTATTTTAAGGAAATTTTTTATCTAGCTTTTTTTTAATAAATAAAGTCACACCTCAAGTTAGTTTAAAGCACTTGTGCCCTACCATTTGCGCTATCGGGACTCTTTATTGGATATATACAAAATGGAGGATACACTCACCTGATTTATCTTCAAAATCTATAATATATTTACGTCACTACTTTGAGAGGTTTTATGCATTTAAGATGCTGGATTATATTTGAGATGATATTCACTAATCATATTTACATTGCGTCTTAATATACCTTTACTCTTTTATATGACTAAGTCGACAAGGAAACAGTCAGCTTGATGGTAAGCGTCTTCGCAGCCTAAACACGGTCCTATTATCATGTCACTAACGCATTGCCAACCTTGTGACTTGAAGATTATGTCCCTTATTACTGTCTCTACTACTCTACTAAAGGTTAAACTTCGAATCCGGTATGAAATTTATAAACTTGTATTGAATGCCGGTATGAAATATATATTATTACCATTAATTTAAATAAAAAAATTGTTATTATGAATATGTTTGTTATTCTTTCACGTCAGAACTACTAAACAGATCTAGATGAATTTTGACACACGGATTATTGGAAGTCTGGAGTAACACATAGATTACTTTTAAACCTGAAAACAGGTTTCCGTGGAATAGATCTGGCTTTTTATTTTTCTCTATTTCAGGGCGCGACATAATACACTCCGAACAAACAAGAGACCCCTAAAGGATGAAGTAAAAATTAAAGACCTCGCTGACGAAAGATTAGTTACGAGTATAATATAAGTATAATTTACCTTCTTAACACATGTTGCGATCGTCAAAAATCCAGCACATATAAAAAGGATCGAAAGAAAATATTGGATCATTTTAGTTTTTATTATGTCAAGGTGTATGTAATTGACCTTTGTATACAGTTCTTACATTCAGAGTGAGGTGCATTGCCACGTGTTTGCTTTTTATACTCAGCATGAGTTAAGGTGATGGTTGTCTCACATGTATTATTTTCTATTACAATGTACGTATTAATTTATTTATTATCAGCTATGCGATGGATTTTATTTGAAATTACTATCTACGTTTGATAAAAAAGGCCACTATCAGAGTACTGCCAGATCATAGTACAGAGTAAGCATTAGCGCAAATTCGAAAAAAAATTAAAATCAAACTTATAGTAGTAATTACTAGTTTATTATACATCACTCAGATTGGGGAAAGCTAAACGTGTCGAAAAAAAATGTTAATAGCGAGATATAAACCGTTTAAAAGCCGTTAAAAAGTAGTTTTATTATGAATAGTGAACGCATAAACAATAATAAAATTTTAAAAAAAGTTATATTTGTAACAACAACTACTCATAAAATAATATTTAATAGAGTTCAGATCTTTTTTTGGATTAAAATTTAAATTTTTGTTCCGGTTTGAAGGGTGAGAGAGGCAGTGAAATTACTGGGTAAATGTGATATTTTATCTTCAGTTCACAAGGTTGGCGACGCACAAGTGATGCATTTGTAATGACACGAGTGTCATCTTCATCTCATAGGTGGCGGTCATGCGTTAATCATCAAGCGGACCATTTGCTTGTTTGCTGACTTCATATATAAAATATGAACCGACAGTATATATATATAAAATATGAACCTTATTACTCAGACCTTAACAACAGAATACATAAATATGGATTAATTTACCAACCTTTATACTCAATTTTTGTTATTCGGAATATAAACAAAGCGAACAAATTAGATGAATTATAACTAACTGAAGTAGTTATTCGTACGTAAATAGAAAGAAGTAAGTCTTAAAGTACCAGAAATATTTTAATATACTAATAAATATTGAGATAAGCTTGTGATTTTTCGTGCATATTTGTATACTTATGTTTACAGTATACATATATGTAATTAAAATACGGAAACAAAGAACAACAAAGCGCGGGGTGATGACAGATCACATCTGAGCTTCAGAAAGCGGATGAAACACTAATAAACCTTCAGAAGTTCTTCAACACCGTCGTCCTCGAGGGCATATCGCCAGAAGCATATACTAGCATACATGAAACACAACACCACCTCCCTCCTGTTGTGTAACAGTAGCGTGATGGTGCTGCTGTTTTTTAAGGAAGGTGACAACTCTTTATTTCCGCCTCATCTCGCTCCTGAGCCAACCGTTTCAAGATTTTTTTTCCAAAAAAGAAACAGTATCATAGACCACATCGTTACGCCTCCTTTGCTGACGATATAAGTCATGGCAAAATAAATGGAATATTTAAGCTTGGTGCTCGAAGGCCTCATTTGAGTTTCTTAGCCGGAGGGTCTCTGAACATGGAGAAATCCAAATTATATGTGATGCCTATGTTGTACCCACCCTATTATAAGTTGATAACTGCAAAATCGCGCTGGATGCAGGCCGCATACAACTGGTCTTATTAGAGATCACTTGGCTAGACAGAGACCAAGTGATCTCTTATCTCCTATTTTCAGATATGAACGTTCTACGCCTGATATGGTGATGTCTATTTAATTGTAATCTGTTGAATTAAAGTGGAGATGTCCGTAACTATATAAATGTAATCTATTTTCACGATCTTTGATATCTGAAGAACTTTTGTTGGGGGCATTATCTTTTTTGAATAAACGATTATTTATCGACTTACGACCACTCTACAATACGATGATCATAAAATGAAGACAAGCTTTTCACGAGCTATGTAAGTTAGAAGGCAAGTAAAACCAGTATATTGTGACTCTCGTATCCACTAGCCAAATCATTTCGCTATTTTACGTACCTTTATCGAATATGGCCCAGGATTGATGCTGCCCTATTATTTAAGCTCCGTTATGAAGGTAGGTCGACACCAAAACTAACCTCGGAGCACAGAAAGGCTGGCATGATGGATACTGTATCTGGATATTAGCCAAACTTAATCAGGTCGGATAAACCATTTTCTGCCACTGGAGTACAAAAATACTCAACCTACCGAAGTTGCCGGAGAGAGGAGAAAGCCCAGGGTTAACATTACTAATAGGGCTAACTCTTCTTTCTCTTTTTCAGACCTCATACGGAACTGTCATATCTCTCATACGAACTGCAAAATTATTAAGAAAAAACCTCCGTACGTGTTTGTAATTAGAAGATCTTGCTCTTAAGTTAAAATATAGGCAATTTAGTTTAACTACAATCAAGTTATTCAGATTCTTCTAATGACCCCTATGATCGCGGTATATGGACCGAGGAAATATATCACATTAAATATTAAATACTGAACCTTGACAAAATACCGCAAATACCAAAGGGGTTAAAAATTTTAAACAAGTATATAGCATAAAGGTACTCGTAGCTAAGATATCAAATAAAGTAAAATAATATTACTTTCTCCAACAAAATCTTAGAAGCACTTTTAAAGAAATAACTGTTATGTTAATCAATTTTATAGGTCATAATTAGACTCGAGCTAAATTACCGACTTTATCTACAAGTTAACCTAACAGCGACACAGAATATCAAGGAAAACTTGTCCAAGTATGGCTGAAGTTTTTAACAGAATAGACTTGTAAAAATAATCAAAGCTTTTTCCTGTTAATAATAAAACTGTGGTAAAATTTATATTACAAAATAAACACTGTTAAAATATCAGACCCTTTTAAAATGCGAGCAAATATTGGAAATGGAATGAAAGCGAACTCACATTGCATACTTATCAAAAATTCATCGTCACAGTGATGGGAGAGAATGCACAAATTTATGACTTTAGGGCAATTTCAGCATCTGGGTGACCTAGATTTTCATTCTAGTTCAGTAACACACAGTGACTTTGCAATAAATACAACGACACATTAATGTAATTTACAAAGAAGAATGCGGTTATGTCGTGTATGTTGCCGTGAGGTACCGGCGGAGTAGAATAGTACATTCCACTGCACCAGGTGTCGTAAGAAGGGACTAAGGTACTAGAACCGACAGGTTGCGGGATATCCATCCGAAACAGTGCAGCTCAAATGCATAGAGCGGGGATGGGCAGCAGCATCCCCTTCGCTAAATCTGTGCTCTGCGAATACCAATACGCTTGCCCAGCGCGGCAATTATGGGCAAAAAACCTCCTTTCTTGGAGAGGCATATTTTCAGCAGTGGACTTTTAATAGCTGGTATAATGAATGCGGTTATAGATTTGTTTAATTTTCTTCATAGAGATAAAGCGAAAATACTCTGTATTAATTTAAATGAAATAAGAGTTGTATTAAAAATTTGACATGTACCTATAAATAAAGCCAACAAAAAACTTAAGCAAACAATATGTATATGTTTTACTGAGATACTCTTAATGCTTCCTATTAAAAATAGAAATTTGCGCTCCCTTATTTTTACTATTTATTGTCCATTTCATTTCATTGACACAGGTAATTCCAAACAAAGGGAACTCGATCGTTAGATGAAAGGGCATACTATTACAATACAGCAAAAATAAATATCTCGGAGTACACATATTATGGGCAAAATTCCCTATTTCTTGGGGAGGCCTATGTCTAGCATCGGACTACCAATGGCTGTTAAGATGACATCAAAAAATACAACTAAAATATAACTTCATGTTCTTTGGTATTTAGGTCAAATTTAATCTACATGTTTTAGGACGTGGTGAGAATCGTTAATCAGCCCTATACGCTTTGGCTTATTCTACTTTCGAAAACGCTGATACAGCTCGGGGTACGGTAGAGCATAACACAACCAAAACAATAACTAATCTCATATGGGTCTTTTACAGGTCAGTTTAGTTTCTAGAAGGTACATGACACTATATCGATGAGATTAGTAGTACTAGCGCGACCGTAGCTAAACACGCAGTCACGGTCGCGGGGCACGCAGGACAAATACGGGCATCGGAACTCTCATCTATGAGAGGCCCCGCCCTCTGCCTTCGGTGGCGCTAGAATTGACGTCTAAGTCACTTAAGGATATTTGGCGGTTTTTAGTTATAAACGTATTTTCTTTTATTAAATAAAATAATAATAATAATTTTTTTGTAATTTGAAACAAATTTGAGAGATACAAAGTTGTTTTTGAATATGAAACTACTTTTTGTAACACTTTTAATATTTAATTTTTGTTTCATTTTATTATAATTCAAAAATTCATTGAACCTTGATTCCCATATAACAGGCTTTTAGTAACGATAAGACTAAGGGAAGATTATACTCATGGGCTCAAAAACCAACCGCAGCGTATGTACTCGTATGTGGTCTATGTACTCGTATGAACATACCGGTTTTCGAAGTGGCTGTAGTAGTACCATTACTGCCTAGCTTCTTTGGAAACCGCTACGTTCGATAAGCTATGAGTCGTCTAACTTGCGAACGAGACCATTTGTAATGGCTCTCGTTAAAAGCTTGGAGTTAAGGTTAGACTTCTAGTTTACTATAAATATATTTTAAATTGCCGTGCCATAAATGCCGTGAGGTACCGGCTGAGTAGAATAGTACCTCCCTCAGTACCAGACCGTAAAAGGCGACTAAGGTACTAGAACTGATAGATGGTGGTATATCCACCCATAACAGTGCACAGTACGGGGATGGGCTGCAGCAACCCCGGCGCAAAAACTGCGCTCTGCTTCAATGGCTGGTATGATAATGATGATTTTGAATTTTTAATCCTATATTCTTTGTCTTTCAATATAGAAAGAAGATTTCGACCCAATAAATACTCGTATAGTTATATATATATATATACTCACTCAAGTACACCATAGCAAAAATATATACTATATTTTTGCTATGGTGTACTTGTAGAATAGTTAATTTCACTGTACCAGATGTTGTAAAAGACATCTAAGACAAATCTTCAGATGGCGGAGTAACTACGCGGGGCAATCCAAAGATATCCGAGCTCCTACACAAAAGGTAACATTTCCATAACCATTAACAATAAAATTCTGGTCCAACGGTGAAGTAATATCATATCTGATTTGATTAAATATACAAGTGTAAATTGATTTATTAAATATATTGATTTATTCATGACATTTTCCATAATTGATGCAACCTAGATGCTTTAAGGCCAATACCAACATTTCAATACTACACTTCTAGCTAAAAGGGTATCACTATGTCACTGCTAACGAGCCAACTACTTACTTTAAGACCAGTTTAATTTGTTGTCTCTAGTACATAACTAAATATACAACACTTTGACTATGTAACCGTGACACAGCGCTGGTCTAATTTTCAATTATACGCGTACATATAACATAACAAAAATTAGCATTGAAGTTTCTACTGAATCCCCACAAGTGGCAGGGTTAGAAAACCTTCCCAGCTGGTTTCGGCTTTACTTATTTGTTATATACTTGAAGCTTGTTGAACTAAAATCAATTATTGTTGATTCAAAAATATAGCTGTCAATTTTTTGCTTACAAATTCAAATGCAGCTAAAATATTTTTCAGTTACAACTCCTATGCTATTCTATGTACTCCCCATTAATTGTCTGTCTGTGTATTTGGTTGTTTAATAATAATTCATATTTATTTACTACCTCGGAAAAAAATTATGTTGTTAGTACCATATTACCTTAGATGATTACCTCTTTACCCTATATTATTATCACAAAGTAATATTTAGGTAAGATATTGAAAGCTTTCCGTTACATATTTCAAAAATCGAACTCTAAGGATATATTTAATTTAAAACCTCTGTGGGTTCGAGTTCATAGTTTAAAAAAAAAATCGTTTCGAATGCATACAAACTTGGTCGCCATAAATAATCTGTGAACTTGACTAAACACGAATGCTGTTGACTTAAGCATATGAAAAAAATGAGGAATCATTGTATGGAAAATTTTATTCCCATGCATAATGAGACTTTAACTCATATATTTAATGTACCGAGGTTTCTAAGATCTCAGGTGTCATTTTTCTTGGCATGTTGACAAATTTATGATTACTATTGTTGCAACAATAATTTTCCTTATTTTTTCATATGCTCAGTTATTAGCGTTAAGTGTTTAGTCAAGTTCACGGATTGCACAATACCTATAAATTATAACTTTAGTGAAATTTATAAGTTATTATTATTAATATTTTATTAATCTACAATTAATTAATCAATAATTAGATTTGATGGTTTGGACTTGAGATTGAGATATGCACATCCTATGATGTGTCATCTCATATTTTCAAGCGAGTAGATCATAGCTAGTTGAGCTCTTTTTAGCCAAAGTGTGTGTTCACACACACAATTTTTTATTCTATAATTTGTTATGCTTCGGCGTGAAAGAATGTCCTATTAATCCATTATCTTGGATAACTTGTATTTGACTTTGATATAATTCTGTTGACCGTGTGACTGGTCTCTGTTAATTATCTTATCCGAGTATCTGTCATTGGTTACACATAATTTATGAAAGTATGATTTCACAACACCTGAGGGGCACGTGCAGGGTGATAGTTAGGTTTCACCCCTCTTAATACATAAATTATTTAACGCGAAGTAAACATGATGTTGGAAATGCGGAAGTATGTCTTCTGTTTTTAGACACAGACGAACCAGCGAAGAATCGACACCGTTAACTTTATACTCTATTTCGGTGAAACATTCCGCTATACCTATCGATTCACACACCGTCATCGCCACATATGACATCTGGAAATTAGAGTTTGACTGTTCTCTTCTATAGATACACCAAGGCGAATTGATGGTAAGTAATGAGTACAATTGGTGAGTGCTCATAGATTTATATAAAAAAATCTAAACATAAATAGGGTGGATAATGTTCTTTACAATGACTAACAATGTGACTAACAATGAAAAATATACTAATTCCGAACAAAATGGGTGCCTTGACATAACATTAACGCTTTTAGAGTTTTTCTTATAAGACTAAATCGACAAACCAGCATACGGTCTGCACAATAACATCACTGCTATAGACGCTGCAGTCACCGCTGCCTATAATCACTAGGATATCACTATCACGTAACTTGCGCGCGAACCTTGTGACTTGAACATATTATTACCCAATAATTTAACTGCCTCTCTCACCTGTCGAACTATTTGGCAATAGAAATAGATAAGGAGGAGATATGCAATGCATTCGGCATTGTATATCTATTGGCTCATCTATTACTTTTGTATGAGGTTTACCTCCAGGGACATACACATAATTTTGGGGAAAATTTACAAGTAGATAGCTTGAATTTGATAGAAGGACAAATGCTGTCTATAATCTGGCTACAGTCCTTTTAGAACTCTATATAGGGCAAGTCCATATTGAGAGCTACTTTGTAAAAAAATATGAGAAATACATATTCCTGCTGTAGGAGTATATATTTGAGTAAAAAGTTATTTATCACTGAAACAAAACACTGCAGATTAAGTGTTGTAAGGCTTCGTCCGCAAACGTTACAGCCTCGATCTACTTAGGCAGTCCCCTCAAGCGTGTTCACCTGTTTTCATATACTAGTATTATAAATATCTCCGAATTTATTTTAAACATTTTATTTTATATATTGTTTGGGTGAAACCTTAATTGTATAGGTAAGTGTGGTATTTATTTTGTTTTCACTTAATATAAGTATTCTAGCTAATCTAAATCGGCATATATTCTCTTCTTGGAAGAAGAGATGGCAGAAGAACCCGCATGTCAGCTGCGAAGACGAAGGTCATCAGGCAACCCAAACCTCCCCCTGAACTTGGAGGTCGGGTACCATGTTAACGAAGGGGGTCCAATGGAAGGTACACCATCGCCAAGCAAGTACATGCCCAACTCTAGACGGACCTCTGGTACTGCTCTACATGACTTCAAAAATAAGCAGCAATCATTTGATATACAGGTAAACCAAGTTTATCTTGAGTCTTTAGTATTAAATTTTATATAATCATTTGGATGCTCAAATCGTTTTGGTTCAGTAGAATATTATACAGCTATTAATCTGATCCAAGCGCGAGAACTTCATTTCTGCTGTCACTAGGTTCCTCTAAAACCTAAGTTCAGAGTACTATTACGATTAATTACAAGTCACCATAAACGTTTCATTAATACTTAGTGTTAATAGAAAGAAACTTTAGCAAACCTCTGAGTTCAAGCGTAAGTATAGACTCATTTGCGCAGGTGGAAGAATGTGAAGAAGAAGAAATATTAATTGAAAGCGACGATGAGGGGGGGCTAGACGAAAACGAAGCGAGTGGGGAAAATCGCCCCGTCACACCCACACCCATACAAGACTTTGCGGCCAACGTCGTCTACACGGAAGGTATGTACTATTTTGAGGTTTTTACTATATTTTATATACTAGTCGTATAGCACCACACTTGCCGGCGAGTGCTTGCAGTTCCTGGAGTATATACCAACCACATTATTTCGGTTAACCGTGATCCTTCTTTTTCGGAACCCTTTTAAGTAATGGCCACACAAGTCAAGGTCCTCGAGTGATCGCCGTCAGTGAATTCATGTAAGTACTTAGATTATTTTTTCTTCGCTGCCAAGTAAAATAAGTACATACACTCAAGGTTATCATTTTTCCTAATTTCTACATACATTGTTGACAGTTGTGTGGTCTACTCCCAAATCTTTTTTAGTAAATATGCAATATACACTTTTGTGTATAAATAATGTTCCTTCTTAAAACTTAATATTTAATGCTATCTCTTATCGTTGTCGTATTTTTTGTACACAGGTGAACGATGTGACGGCATATTATATCAGACAACTTGCTGACCTTAAACTGTTTATTTACGAAGTCATTCAAAATTGATTATTTCGATTCATTAAATGAATAAATGACAGAGTTGAAATATGCTTTAAATATTTATTTTTTGTGTTTTGTTAATTCCCGCGTTCGAGTTTGCTCATGTATTAATCGCTTTAGAGATTTATTAACACTTTAACATTTATATTCGCAGGTCCACAAACAACTGACTTTTTGAAAGTCAAAACCATAGAACAAGACTGCTACACAGACGTTTCCGACGCAGACACCGAAGAAGAGGAATAATTACAAACAAAATTTACTTACCTATGACAATTAACTTTGAAAATAATACATATTAAACATGATTATTTAATAACTTCCTTTGCATAAATATATATTTATTGTCATTAATAAATGTACTTTATAAAACTATAACATAGTTTTAATTATTATTGTATATGTATTTGCTAGTTCCAAGATATTGCTGCATAATAAAATATTATAATATGAAAGTTGGTACCTTATTTATAAATCAAGGTACCTACTATAAACATTTAATGTATAGTACTAATGCTATGATGTAACATAGCATTAGTACTATACATGTATTAGGTTTATAGCTAGGCTCAATAATACATGTATATAGTTAATTATTATCAGCACTACACAAAGCTTAACCATTTATAATTAAAGTCCAGTGTTTCCCAAACGTTTATATATATACCCACAGAACCCTTGATCTCTTTTTTAATAAGTTGAACGCGAGGATTTCAAGACCAGTATCTAATAACGGACATTTGTTTTGAACTAAAATTATTGGACGATTTATTAACTACCTTAATTGCTTTTACAAATTTAAAATTTCGTGGATCTGGAAAAAGAATTAAAAGTACGTAAGATTTTAAAAATGTATGCACGCTTCTTTCATTTTAACTACTTTCCTTGTTAGCAACTAGAACGTCTGGTCTTTAATCTGCGCTAGGACATAGACCCCTCTTTTGAAACAAATTGACAGGGAAGGCCTGTTAAAAGCCTGCACAAAGATGATTTCTCTGTTGATATGCTATCGATGGTGCAGTATTTCATTATGGAAACCTGCGTTGCCCTTCCCCAAACAAGAAATTGTATCGGCTACTTAAAATTTTCAGGGTTATCCTATTGTGTCTCATCATCATACCAGCCATTGAAAAGTCCACTGTTGATTTTTTATCATATTTGCCGCACTCGGCAAACGTGTTAACAATTGCAGAACGCAGCTTTTGCCACGCGGATGCTGTTGCCCATCCCCGCCCTGAGCATTTGAGCTGCACTGTTTCGGATGGATATACCGCCAGCAGTCGGTTTTGGCACCTTAGTCGCCTCTTACCACACCTGGTACAGGGGAGGTCCTTTTCTACTCTGCCGATACCTCACGGCAAATTGTGCCTTGATTCTCAATGAAGACCTGCTTAGACGTGGTACTGTCCCCCGGGTACTATTTTGTCCATCGATATAGGTCTCATATGAACTGGATCAAATAATCCATACAAAGAACAAAGAGTACCGTAAAAAAATTACTCCAAATTACCGTGGACACTCAGTGACTTGAAAGGGCAATAAAACGGTCTCCATCCTCGAAAAAAATAGAACTAACAACACAAAGAAAAAAATTAAAAGTAACGCCCAAAAATTAAGTACGTATGCCGGTCAATCCGGGCAACAAATGATTGCTCACCGTATGCGTCGAGTCCGTGGCAAATACTCGGTGAACATTTTTTACACATCATCACCATAGCAGCCCTGAAACATTCACTGCTGGACATAGGCTACCCCAAAAAAGGGGGAATCTGCCCAGAATTACCGCGCTGGGCAAGGGTGGTGGTAGTCGCAGAGCGTAGCTCAGTGACGGGAATACTGCTGCCCGTTCCCGCCCTTTTTCATATGACACTACGATATACCGCTATCTGTTAGATCCGGTACTATTATACTCTACTACCGAGAGATACTATTCTACTCAGCCTGTACTATACGGCCAGTACTATACTACATAATTTTTATTCCACGGGACAAAAGTCCTTCATTTGCGCAGACTCGAATATGTAAAAGAGGTATGTGTAACCCATGATTAGGTTACCACATTTACACACAACTGTTTTAAATTGTTTGTTGAAACGAGTCCAGGAAATACCCAATCAAACAAGGGTCCGCCCTTTAATTGTATGTTGTGCATATACTTGCTATTTTCAGCTATAGTCGCGGGCAGCAGCTAAAGCAAAACCTTGGGTATTATTTTTATGGTAATGATCAAAATTATATATTCTATAGTTCTCACGTAAAATAGTTACAAACATCGACAAGAACATTTGCGTTTATAATATGAGTGGGATAAAGGAGATAAATCAACCGTCATATCGTCACCTCACTTTTTTTTAAATATATATCAATATGAGAAAATGTAGTATTTCCTGCCTGTTCATTATTAGGAAAATAGTAAGTGGAAAAAATAAACAAGTAGCACAACCATCCGTTTATTCTTATTTAAGCCACCTATTTAGTTAAATGTCCAAAAATATCTATATGTTGAATATATAAAGATGATTTCTCGAGACAACAATGAGTACATAGATGTACCTACCCGCAGCTTCAATTATATGGAGTACATAGTGCAAGGACATCATAGCCGTCATTATTTACCGCTTTTAAAATAGAATAGGGTGTTTAACTATTTTATTATAGCAATAGAAAAACAAACTATTCTGTTATAATACGACATAAGATTTTATACTAATAAGCTTTTAGATTTAAAGTATTTGTTTTATTTACTAATTAAAAATCAGCTAATCTTAGCTTTCAGGTGGTATTAACTTGAACCGGTTTTACTGATGTATAAGCTTACATTTATTTATTGCAATTTACAATAGATTGCCTCAGTGCTACCACAATCGTCTAAAACTGGTAGTGAGGCACCCAACTTACCAACATCTGCCGGTTTGAACCAATTAAACCAATCCGTTTAAAACGAAAAAGCCGTATAAAACCGAAATAGATTTTCAGTGTAAAAAAATTTGTGTTAAGGAATGCTATGTTTAACTACGTATGAATCATCTGCATACCAGCCATTGAAAGTCCACTGCTAGACATAGGCCTCCCCAAGAAAGAGGGAATTTTGCCCATAATTGCCGTGCTGGGCAAGCGTGTTGGCAATCGCAAAGCGCAGCTTTTGCGACAGAGATGCTGCTGCCCATCCTCGCCCTGTGTGCCCTGAATCCTATCGGTTCTGTTACCTTAGTCGCCTTTTACGACACCTGGTACAGAGGAGGTACTATTCTCTGTTTAATAGAAAATCGTGAATTTAGACTTTATTTACTAATGCTACCTACGTGTTATTGTGATATCTTCGGTGATTGCGTCGGCGCTATTTTTCGATCCTCATTCATCGCCGTGCCGTGAGTGAGGTACCGGCAGAGTAGAATAGTACTTCCCTCTGCAACAGGTGTCGAAAGACGCGACTAAGATACCAACACCGACAGATGGCGTATGTCCAGCAGTGGCTGATGATACCAATGACGCTAACACATCAATATTCATCAATTTGAATACAAAACGAAGTGCAAAAATCCTTTTTTCTTAAGATCCATTTCCCACGGTGATAACCCTACGGCCGCTATGACGAAGATAACGTATTGTATAAGTTAAACATAATTAACTTATCGTGTCTAATAGCAATTACATTCTCGTCGATGGTACAAATGGACTAGATTCTAATGACCGTCAACGAACATAATTATAATTACTAGGTACTTAATTATCTAAGCGCCTGAGACTATTTCTATTGTGTAATACTTCTACGGATTTTTGACGTTTGCCTAGATCAGTAAATAAAATATACCTATAAGTTTATATTATTACTGAAGACAAACTGATAGATGTGAAGAGAATGAAAATGAATTTATTGTACAAACTGCTAGACTTACCCTCACTCAGTACCACCGGAGGAGCTGGCTAGGCTAGTAAGCACTTCACGCTCAAGATACCCGCTTGACGCGTGGAAGCCCCCTCAGGGCTCACTAGATTGTAATGGGACTGATAATGAACGTTTAAAGGACTCAAAATCGGGACTGGGAATACCCTTATTATTACTAACCAGTATCAATTTGCGATTGTCAATCGATTCCTAGGCACCACACTAATGCAAAAAAATAAAGTGAACTGCTGGCACGGTTTTCAAGTTAATGCGACAATGTGGGACGTTATTTTATTTGAAAAACGATTTTAAAGTTGTAATTGCTATTACTAAATTAATACATGCTTTATTTTTGTGTAAACTTTACTATAAGAAGATGAATAGAACTTATATAGAACATGTCATGTAAATTTTAACTTACTAGAAATAGGTAATTAAAAAAAATAGTTCACGTGAATAAGTTCTTAGATTTAGGTTCTAATATAGTGACAGGCAATTGCCAATTCTATGGAAGGATAACATAATCTAGGTTTGGTATTGTAGCTGCTTAATTGACATCTACATTCAGAATTAAAAAATACTACACAACTGAAGAATCAAAGAATAATTCCTCAAAGAAATCTTCACCAGTTGCATAGACGTCCCCCACTATCTTTCTTTTTTAGGAACATACATCGTTGGACTATTTATAGACATGTTCATCTGTCTGCTTAAATCGTACCTAAAGGAAACTATAATTTAAACAAACTCAATAATCACCTCATCATTCCTCTACATCTTTATTTTTGTATTATTTAAACAACTATTGCATTGCGCAAGGAGAAGAGTGCGGCCGAAAGCAAAACTCGGACCGCTCGTAACGTGATGATGGCAGCTCTAAAGCACTAAGAAATACAATAACGTCAATTGAAAGGAAATAATCGAATAATCCAAAAGATTGTCTTTGTAAATGATTCTTATATTTTTTTAATAGATGTTTTATTATTTATTTTTACGGTAACATTTCGTTCAGGAAAATGCTCATTTAAAAACATTAAAAAATTGGATTTGGATAATTTAAGCGTACACACAAACTAGTTGCGTATGTTATTGTTGCGTTAATATTACAGGTGGTTTTATAAAATAACAAACGGTCCTCTAACGACACTCTTTGATACTTTAATCATGCTCACACATTTGAATACATATACCTACATACATTTTATTTGTTACGAACTAGACTTATATACAAGTGTTGTATTACACAAGTTTTATGATAGGAAAATGTCTGTGAACAGAAAAGTCGAATTCCGGTGGCGTTTTGGAATCGCGCTTGTGCCCGCCCGCTAACAATTTTAATACTACAAAATTTGTTTTGGCTACTTTCAGGAGATCGGATACCTGCAACAAAAATATGTATTAAAAGTATAAATCCATTAATCAATTATCTTTTATATGATGATGAATGTTTTAAATTTAGATTTTCGTTTACTTGTTACGTCAAATGCACTAATGTATTAAACTTATTATATTAAAAAAAAAACATTCACAGATCATGACTTCGACATGACAAATATAACACTTAAATACATAATTAACACCCAGACACAGAACAAATACAAATTTGGCGCACAAGATAGGATTAGTACCATCTGCGGTATCGGGCCCGTCATGCACACTTAGCACTTAGTAAACTACATTAAGTTTGCTTTTAGTTTTAGTACTCTTTGACTGTTATTTCATGACATTGAATTTAACAGGTTGGGTAATTTTGCTTTTGTACACCCGAGAGTCGTGTTACAGCTTACAAAAGGTCTTTCGAGTCTTCCACACAATTTCTCTCGTGTTATTATGCTGCCAAGAGCAGTCGCTCGTATGTATTAGTCTATAGTGTAGTGTATTAGTATTTTATCTATTAATAGTATTAGTATGTTTTACAGGTTGCCAGATGCAGTAATATTATTTACTAATGTATCATTACAGGACAAGGTTGGCGATGTATTAGCGTTATTATTTGATTTAAGATTGTCATCTGTCATAATATGTTTATCAAACATGTTGTATGAAACAACTGATAGATTCTGGAGACTTCTGGTATGTATAGCGCAGGTAAACCACCGATGTCTAGTTGTATGACTACTTTATAAAATTAGAACACATATATTGTGGTTAACGATCAAACCAGTTTATCCATTTTCACATAATGATAGATAATGATACGAGTTATGATAGGGTACGTACTGGTCTGAAAAAGATGATTTTCCTTATATAGATTAAAGTGAACCAGTTCGAGCCGACAAATAAACTTGCTTTAAAATTATGATTGATATCCAATAATTGTTTATTGAGTCATGTCATGATGTCATTTATCATAAACTCATTATATACTAACAAATAAAGTTGACAGTTATGACTAACTAATATAATACGTCAAGATCCTTACCTCCTGATCTGGAATAGTTATAGTTTCTAACAAAGATCTTGCTTGCTGAAAGTGCTTGCAACCGCCTAGATACAATATCTCGGGATTCTCGTATCTGAAACAATAAATCGGTATGAATATAAAGTAAGGATTTTTCACAGAAGGGTATGGTAACAGATTATTTGTGGTGTTTCTATCATATACGCGAAAGGACGTGGGTTCGATCCCTACGAAAGACAAAATTTGAGACGTGCAAAATATTATTATTACATTCATACTGGTCCTACCAACAAACCTAAACGCTGCTTCGTTGTTTCAACTCCCATACTTGTGGAAATTCACCTATTTAGTTTTCACCAAGTGATACTTTGAAGCCACCGTGAGGTACCGGCAAAGTATAATAGTACCTTCCTCTGTACAAGCTGTCGTAAGAGGCGACTACGGTACCAGAACAGACACATGGCGGTATATTCATCCAAAACATTGCAGCTCAAATGCACAGAGCGGGGACGGGCATCAGCATCCCCGTCTTGATAGCTGCGCTCTGCGATTGCCAACACGCTTGCCCAGCACGGCAATTACGGGCAACATTCCACTTTTCTTGGAGAGGTCTATGTGGGCCTATGTGGAGTGGACTTTCAATGGCTGGTATAATGATACTTTGTAGTTATATATTACAAGAAACTAGTAGCGCCCCGCGGCTTTACCCTCCCAAGGAACGATTTTCGAAAAATATATTACACATGTTTCTCGTCACTGACTTTCAGTGAATTTTATTCGAATAACTTCATATCGAATCTTTAGATATAGATTGTATCCAATAACACCTAATTGTAGGTATTATTGGATCCCATACCAGCGTAGGCGGTAACAAACCGTAGTCTTAATAGTAGATGTTAGAGCAATTCAATTCAATCCCAAGCAGTTTCATCATTAGTATAATCTTTCAAGAATCCTTAGCTATAAGTTTATCAAGGTTACATCGTCTTTCAAAAATCGAATCGATAAACGTAAATTATTTCTATATTTAATGATACCTTACAATTATATACCTAATGATGATAAAAACTTTCTTTTCAAATTTTAGTTACCCTGGTATGGGCATCACGATATAGTTGTTTTTTTATTAGTGAGAATGCTGACATATTTAACGCTTTGTATTTTCAATAGCTTTATATTACTTTGACAGATGTGTATAATAAAGACTTTCCGATTCGTTTAAAAACCGTCAAGTTCCAAGCGGATGCAATTGATAAATATTTTTATGGAATGTACTTACTGCAAAGGCTGCGTCATCTCGTAGAACTCGTGGTAGTGCACTTGCGGGGGCGTCAGCACAGAGAAGGGCGCGAAGCGGTGCTTGTATCGAACCGCTTCATCGTCGAACTCTGACTGCGGCTGCCGGATCTTGCCCTGCAGCTTGAAAGCTACCAACGCCTGTGGAAAAGTCATCAAAACATCTTTAACCACCATCGGTCATTATTAAATAAATACTAACGGGTGAATGAGGAGTTAAGAGAGGAGGCTTTGACCCGATTGGTGCGTCTGCTCAATAACCGCTATAAAACTAAGGAATATATAATGTGAACTTGTCCGGTATATCAGTCACGCCCTAGACTCGTAAGGTTAATTAAAGCACTTTAAAAAAAAATAAGTCTTCTTAAAGATATAAATTAACTACGATACCAGAACCGATAACAGAAACAGTGTAGCTCTAATGTATTGGGCGGAGACGGGCAGGACATCCCCATCACAAAACTACGCTCTGCGATTGCCAAGACGCTTGTCCAGCGTGCACGCCTTGACAAGTTTAACTTTATTTAACTTATTTACTTGTTTTGTTCGATGTATCGGTTGTTGTTTCTTATTTTGTTCTGTTAGCTACGAAATCGCATTTTAAAGCCATTAAAATGTAGTTTTATTATGATTAATGTTCGCGTAAATATTACATAATATAATATACATGACTTGCCCCAGTATCCTCCGCTAGTGGTTTAAAACGGTCAAATCTAATCAAATCTTTATTGTCAATAGAGGTTGTTAAGAAAAAATACATGTAAATGTCATCCGTGTTGTGCCTGATGGGCATGCATTGTTTAATTATGGGTAACTATAGTAATTATTGAGTTCAATGGATTTAATTACGAACAAGTCAGACATTAGATATCACATAGAAACAAAAGTATCACATATAAAACAAAGCATTTAAGTATCCATTAGCATTTTAGTTATCCATCAATATGGCGATCTTCAACCTTACAAAAAGTTGAAGATCGCTATATTGATGGATTGATTGTTGAGAAATTCATAATTATTCTGGGCTAAAGATATTGTTTTCTTAAATATTTTGGAAAATATTGTAATAGAAGCTATGGTCTATAACTGCGAACATTTTATCACCTTTCTTAAAATATTACTGATATTTTTAACAGTTCTGGGAAGAAACCATGTTCTGAGGTGAGATTATCGATGCAACATCTTGTACAATAAGTGTACATATATTTAAAGAATTAATAAAATATATGTGTCTTTTGGGAAATCTATATGACATTTAAGTATTTCGAGTATGTGACCATATAGCGCACAGTCAACGATTTCACTTCTCGATCAGTTATTGTCAGTACAAGTGCCACTGTATGCGGGTGGGTTGTTAAATTCCAGCTTAAGGTTATGACTTAAGAGGATTTTCCTCCGAGTTATTTTGTATTCTTTGAGAGTATTATTGTTAAAATCATCCCATGGTACAATTAAATTTTTTTATATGTTTGCTTATTTGTGAAATAGTATTGTCAATTGTGTAAATTGGGTAGACAATTGAAAAAAGTGCCAAGAGTAAATTTATAGATATGAAGGCATATTTTCTAGCAATTACTTAACAAATAACTTGCTAGGGTGTAATTGGGGACACAGAGATTACTATCATCTTGAATCATATAACATTTCATAATACATAAAACACTAATGTTAGTCCGTGTATCTGCTAATTCGAATGAATTAATAAAAATTGCAAGCATGTCTGACTTATCAATAAAGCCGTTGATATTTTGTTAAACTCGAAATAGTCTGTTGGTAGGGTTATTTTTATCAATGTTGTATATTGTCACAAAAGGTTTATATCCTATTAAGCATTATACGTTTCTGCGCAAATTGGAATAACATCAAAATAATTTATTTTGATTAGTGCCCCCACTTATCAAAATAAATAAATAAAGTTGGTCTGTTTGCGACATTCACTCGTTTCATTATATGTAGATAGAGAGCCGTGAGGTACCGACAGAATCCCTTTTACAAGGGGTCGTAAGAGGCGACTGAGATACCGGAACAGACAGATAGCGTAATACCCGACAAAACGTAGCTCAAATGCAGCAGGGCGGGGACGGGCTGCAGGTTCCCGTTGAAAAGCTACGCTTTGCGATTGCCAGCATGCCTATCCAACTATGTACAAAATGTTACTGATCTTAGGAAGGCCTATATCCAGCAGAAGACGTTTACAGCTGTTTTATGATAATAATAGGTATAGGAACTCACGCAAATAAATCTAACCTTATAATATCCTCCGCAAATGTTCTGCATGACTTGGCACATCAGCCCCTCCCGCGCGTACGGCCTGGTACGCTTCTTCTGCTTCCGAGCGCCGGCCCGTTTGGAGTCCTGGCGCTTCGCCCCTTCAGCGGCAAGGGTCTCGGCCCGGCCCAGGGCGGAGACCAGCCAGCCGTATAGGAACTCGTATAAATACCTGTGATAATTAATCATTTAGTATTTTCTGATATTAATGGAATAAAGATAACTATGTCACAGAAATATATTTGCGCACCAAATATTAAGAGCTGATACCAAAATATTACTAGATTAGTGCAATAATAAAATGATTTTTATATTAAATTTCGTATCACGATATGTAAATCTGAGTGGCATTTAATAATGTGCCACCAACCAAGGTAGGTGCGCCTTACCGACAAACCACATACTAAAGTAAGCATTGCTATGTTCCGGTTTGAAAGATGAGAAAGCCTGTGAAACTACATGGTAATGGAAAGTGAATCCTCAGGTCACAAGTTTAAAAAAATAATCATCAAATCTTTTTCTAAGTAACAATTATCAATTGTCTTCAAGATACAAAGAATTTTTACAGAGTTACATGAGGTAGACTTCATACAAAAGTTAGTCTGCATGTTCGTGTTGTTGTATTCCTGTTTATGGAGTAAGAGAGGCATTAAAACTATAGGGTATGTGACACAATATCTACAAATCACGCTAGTGATATTACGAGCGTCTTCAGAATACGGGGACGCTTACTATCAATTAAAAATAACGATACTTCCATACAAATTTTATCCCCTTTTTCGACCTTTTACAACCACTATTTCGATTTAAAAAATAGCCTTTCTCAAGATTGTCTGTGCTAAATTTCATTAAAATCTGTTAAGAGGTTTAAGCAGGAAAACGTAACAGACAGACAGAGTAATTATCGCATTTATAATATTAGTAGGGATACACAATAAATTATTGTGAATGAAGGATAAAATAATTCACTCGGTGTGGTTACGGGAGATAACGCTCACCGGCTTTTCGGTAACCATTTAGTAAAATGATAGTTCGGGTAGGTTGAAGTGAGTAAATAATAAACTGACCAGAATATATAATGATACTCGTGCACGCTGTATAACTCGAGCTCGAGTCCCGCCAGCAGGTAGGCGATCATGACGCGCAACACGTGGTACAACAGCCACGTGCTGAAGCAAGCCCGCTCGCCCGCACCCGCCGCGCCCCCCGCCACCGCGTCCACGCTCTCCGCCTGCACATTATCCCCATTAAATCAGACATTGGACGTCCACAGTTTAAAAGAGGGAGGCTTTTTTGAACTAAGGAAGGAGATTTGCCTATAATCTGGGCAGGCGTTGGCAATTCCCGAGCGGAGATGCTGCTGCCCATTCTCGTCGTGCATTTAAGCTACACTGTTTCGGATATATATACCGCCACCTGTCGGTTACGATACCTCAGTCGCCTCTTACGACACCTGGTACAGAGAGAAGTACTATTCTAATCAGCCGGCACTACACGGCACACAAGCACTTATATGTAAGGGTATTAAGACTACGTATCCCGCGACCGGTATGTGTTGAGGGAGCCTGCACGCACACATGGGTGAGTACACTCTAAACTGAATAATTCGGCTCGCGATTAATAACGAAATGTCTGAATGTTGTTAGTGTTAAGAAAATTATCAATCTGATGATAGTCAAAAAAAATATCAATCTTTGATTATTTTTCTTCACTTTAAACATTTTAAACTAGTTAATTCTCGTTTATCTTCTAGATTCATAGAAGATAAACAAGAACTAATGCCTATTGTGATGTGTGATTGACTTCCAGGAGACAGCAGTCCAGGATATCCAAATCTATTTTGAAACGACCCTCCAAGGTCTATGCAGGACGGGCTATAACATTACGTCATTTTATCAATTTAGAACAAGGATATACATGTATGTAATGAAATGACGATTAATTGTTTTAATTAAAAAGCTTTCAATGGAAGTCGATAGGGGCGGATCGGAGAGCATCACGTGGTTCAATAGCGGATTGACATTTAAATTGTGTATTTGAATAATATAATAAGTCTTAAAAAAAGGATTTAGGAGGCGATAAATTAACTTTAAAATTTCATATCATTGTAGTTTCAGGGAAACAATATGTGGTATACTTTGAAATTCCTTAATAATATGATATGCATTTTTGTTACTCTTTCTTTTTTAAATTTATATTATATCGTATACATATTTGCCACTAGCAAAACTTATAGTAGATCACTAAGATACTAGCGCAACAAATGTAGCACTTCACACTTACCTCTTCTTGCAAAGAAGCGAACTCGTCCAATAGTAAAGCGAGCTTATCCCGCTGCCGCGCGCGGTTGTGCCCGCACACTTGCAGCAGTGTTGCAAACGGGCGAACGCATCGCGCCAAAAAATTCTCCACGAACTCGCGGGCCTGTTGAGAATACTTAGTCACAACGCGTGATGGGTGTACCACATATTTATTTAAAGATATAGCTAGGTTCACCGGGCTTCAGGGTAAACACGCTGATTTGACGATTTTATATTTCAGAATTAAAAAGTACGAAATAAAATATGTATGTCAAAGTTCACATAAGACACCTAACAAAAGCCGAACAACGTTTATTTTAGACGGACACGCAATCAAAAAGCCTAGTCCTGCCTTATTCGGACGCCTACAATATATATATCATCATATTAACCATTGGAAGTTCACTGTTGGATATATATTGTTCATAATTGATGCGCTGGAGCGTTGGGGTTTGAGCACACAGGGGGAGGTTATATTCTACTCCACCTGTATCTGCGATCCTATGGTATTTAATATACTCATAAAAATAAAGTAACCGGTTCAAATCCAACACCATAGTGTAATTAAAAGTTATTTGATATACATAATGCCGGGATATGCAGTATGCAATTTTGTTAATTTTAGTAATAGGAGTAAGTATATCGCTGGCTAAACTCAATTATGTATTCCAATAACTCACCTGCGGTGTGGTCTGTATTGTTGACTTATTCATAAGCGCAGGCGGATTTACGAAACTCTTGACAGACTCGCGCAGTATCTCCACGAAGGCGAGTTGCGGCCGAGGCTGGCCCTGTGGCGCGTTTGTGGCACTTTGGAGCATCAACGCCATCGAAGCTGGACACGGAGTGATGTACAGCAGCTGGAGAACTGAGCGGGACAAGATGCAGGCGCGCTGCCGGCTGAACTCCAAGAAGAAGTCCTGTCAATTAATAAATTATTTTTTAATAACGGATTATTGTATTCATAATTGAAAACAGGAACCGACATAGTCAGAGCAGTCGTTAGTTGATTTACGACTTGTGGCATTAATCTAATGTAACGAAGAGACCTTTGGAATATCGGGAACTGACTCTAGGATCACCACGCTGACAGCAGTAGTATTTTAGCGCAATATATTTGTTGCTCAGTCTTTATCCTGTATAACCTGTTATTATTTTCTGCTATCCCTAGCAGAAATCACCTAATCTCCTCTTTCACGTTTCCTTTCATTCCATTTCTCGCAATTATTCCTCATACTTATTTTAAAACGGATCTCAAGTTTTTTGAATATACAATCTATAGCTTTCCTCGATAAATGGGCTATCTAACACTGTAAGAATTTTTCAAACCGGACCAGCGGTTCCTGAGATTAGCTCGTTTAAATAAACAAACAAACTTTTCAGTTTTATAATATTAGTATCGGTTGTAGAATATTTTTCATCTATACTGACAATACGGGGACATTTAACAAAGGCAGTATGGACGTTAGTATATAGGTAATTCTGGCCTTGGAATGCGGGCAATACGATGTAGTTGTTTTTTTACCTAATGTTGTTAATAATATTAAACAATTTACAAAGGTAGTGAAAAAGTTGAAGAAGCAGCTTATCAAAAAACTGTAGCGCCGCGACCCGTGCCTTGATGTGACAGAAACGCGCAGACGACGCTAGGCGGTAGTCAATTTGCTGCTTTGTGCTATTGAGAAAAGAGAGCATTTTACCAAAGCCGTGTGGAAGTTGGTACACGACGTAATCTTCCAGGCGTGCCGCAGCCTCGTGACCAGCTCGTCGAAATACTGCAGCGCCTCGGCCCGCGGCTTAATGCGGGTGTATCGTGGGAAAGTTGGTGGGACCAGGCGTCGGTTGATCATTGGCTCGAAACCCATCGGGTTAGGACAATCAGCTAGAAGACGGTAAAGTTCTATTAATGTTCCGTTTACACAGATTTAGAGAAAAATGCTGATTTTGTACAGACTTGCTCAAAGAAGAATGCTGATTTTGTTCGTATTTAAAACAGAGGACTAGGTCATTAAAATGAGGTATATTTTCAAATTCATCAAGCACTAGGTCTTGGAAAAAGAATTAAATATAATATAATGACACAATCAAAGCATGCATTGCAATCATTTGTAAATTTTATAATAACAATATATATATGCATAGTTTAATCATTCAAATTTGTCAAAATATGTATTGCATATACTGTTACAATCTATCGGAGCAAGTAAAGCTAATATATAAACATGTTTTCGTTGATTCATATTAACAGATCTATTGTAAGGAACTATTTATCTTAAAGAAAAAATAATTAGGTGGATTAAGTATAATTGGGTTATTCAACAAATGTCTTCATTACACTGATGATCAAGTAGTGTTAGTATAGTCAGCTGAAGAGTTGCAAGAGATGGTAATGATTTTGCAAGATTCCTTAAAAAGAAAGGTATGACAATAAATGTAAGTAAGACGAAAGCAATGGTGATTGAAAAGGAGAAAAGTATGACTAATTGATCACAATTTCAGATCGATGACATGAAAGTTGAACTAGTAAAAGAGTTTGTATATCTGGAAAGTGTTTTTACGAGAGATGGGAAGTATGAAGAAGATGTTGAAGGAATACTAAAAGCTGGAAATAATGGACCCTTACATGCGTTTATGGGCAGCCGAAATGTGTCAAAAAGGGCACGACTGGCTGTTCATAGAGGTGTGTTGGTTCCTGCACTGACATATAGTAGTGAATGTAGGGTATGGCTGAAAAAGCACACAAGTAGAATAAATGCTGTTGAAATGAGAGCACTTGGAAGTATGTATGGTGTGAGTTTGATAGTTAGATTAAAGAATAGTGTAATATGAGATCGATGTGGTGTAAAGGATGATAATGTTGTACAATTGACAATAGAGAAGGAATGTTCAGATGATTTGGACATGTAGAAAGGATGAAAGAAAGTAGAATGACTGCACAAATATATAGAGCGGAAGTGAATTGAAGGGTTCGTATAGGACGACCGAGGCTATCATACGAGTATCTTAACCAGGTAGAAGAGGTATTAAAGAAGGGCCACGTCAGAAATACTAAGAATAAACGAACGTGTATGAAAGGTCTAATGCGAGTAAGGGAAGCAAAAGAGGTATGCCAAGATCGTAACAAGTGCAGATCCATAGTCTGTGTCTACTTCGATGGGATACGGGCGATGTATGTATTAAATAAAGTTTTAATGATATTTACATCATTAAAACTTTATTTCCATTCAAATATTAATAACTTACAGTTTTCCACTGGTTGTGTTCCTTTTCCCGCTGTTTTTTTTATGACTTTCATCATCTCAGAACAGCCGTTGAGCAGTGCCACACAATCAGCTCCTGAAGGGCAGTCTCTTTTTGTGATCAAAAGGAGTGCTTGATAAAACATTCTTGTAAATCTGATCCTAGCTGCTAAAGCCGACCAGATATCATGACTCTGAAAATTTATAAAAAGAACAACATTATCGAGTTTCCATATTATAGTTTAATTTGATTATAATACAATGGAACAAATAATATAGTCCTACTTTGTAGAACTTTAATGTACAAAAAATAATCTTCCTATTCAATTGTAAACACATATAACAAGCGCATGTGTATCTATGTGACTATCAATGTACATATACAAATAAGTTAAACAATTATTACACTTCTTTAAATGTAGCTGATTAGAATGTCAGTTGTCAAACAAACATCTTAAATGTCTACAACTAGAATTTGTTGAATGTTGATTAATATTAATTAACTAAAAGCAGATGCAAGATTATATATTTCCTGATGGTATTACCTCATCTTCTATACTTCTGGCTTTCTTGTTCAACTCCTCTTCCTGTTCTCTTAAATACATAATGCATTTTTGTTCATTGACTTCTAGAGAAACTTCATATGTGTTGCCTGACAGTGGGTTCGATCCTAAACGATAACCATAACCTATTGGTTGAAAATCCTCTTCTTCATATACTAGAGCCCTGAAACACGATTACTTATTTGACAATATCAACCTTTCAACTTTCTCTGCAATTTAGTGTTAAGAGTAAAACACAAATATGTCTAATACATACATTCAAATGGTTTGCAATCTTGAGAATTGCCTGTTCTTACTCTTCTATCGTACAATAATTATCCAGCAAATAGTCAAGATTTTTACCAAATAAAGAGCAATAAAATTATTCTAAAGTACCCTATACTTGGTTTACCCTATTGTCAATTGACTTCACTGACAAACTATGCTACAAAATCAATACTATTTTATGTTCTACTAATGCAAAATAATATACTCTTAATCCGTAAAAAATTATAACAATAAAATCTTGAAGCCAAGATATTTTTATTTAGCAACTAAAAATACTACTTACTTAATAGAAGTAAAATGTTACTACTCACTTTTCATTACAATATCTGATACAATCCAGTAGTTTATATACAGCAATACAGTATGCCTTTAATGTCTTATTTACAATTAAATGCGGTTGATGTAGGTACAAGTTTGTGAAGACTGTTTGAGCCAGCGAGTGTCCTTCCAGCCAGGACACTATACAAGCCATTGTTGCATCCATGATGCCAATTAACTCATTGGGTTCTAAATTATCTATTTTCAACTTGTTTGCCTGAAAAATGCATGTATGAATATTTGTAATTTTTTTACATATAAATAAGTACAGTTGAAGTCAAAGTCAAATATACTTTATGCAATAGGCCCATTACAAGCACTTTTAAAACGTTAATAAAATAAGTAATAATAATAACATTAATATTTCCAATAAGGAAGTGGTTTTATGCACATCTAATAATACACATGACCGTGATGACCCAAGGGATCATAAAAGTCATCTAACACAGATAATTTCATTGGGCCTACTTCAAACTAGTCTACCGGCACCAGACGAGTCATAAAACTAAGTTTACTGCCGGTTCATTATGCTAGGCACCAGAAAGGAACATGCCTAATAAAACCCCTACCAGTGTCAACACTAACAAACCTTTGCCTTAAAGCTAGTGGTTAAAGCAATTCAATCCCAAGCAGTTTTGTTGTTGACATAATCTTTAAACTTACTATTAAGCTTTGGAGATGAGCTTATTTATAACATTTTTATTGAATATATATATATTCAGAGGCAAGGCTGTCATCCTACTTGGGATTGGCTGAGGTCCCATTGCAAATATTTTTAGTAAGCTCAACACCTGTATCAGTTGTTAAGCAACCCCTAGTAAAACCAAATTGTTTATCATGCAATAAATTTTTGTTATAAATGTGATTTAGTAGTTATGACAGAATGAGTTTTACAAAAATTGATCTAAAATTTGTTAAATCCAACCAGTTCTACTACTAGATTTAAAAAGACGACTTTATTTTGTTTCATTAAGCGGCTATATGAGTGATTTATAAAATGACTCTACAGGAATCCTTGAACAAAAATACAAAAAAAACGAAAAAAAAATACTGTACTCTAGCAATATGGCTATGAAAATACTATTTATATTCACAATAATACTTAATAAAAATAACTTAATATTTTGTACTACAAATAAGTATAAGTTTACAGTGCCTAGGCTTTCGCTTTGGCTAGGCTCCAATAAATAAATAATTTGTTTATGTACAATAGTGTAAGATTTTATAATAAAAACCCAGTGCTATGGCTTATCACTGCTCCAAAGATTATATACATGATGAAACTGCTTGAGATTAAAATGAATGGCTCTAACTTCTACTATTAAGGTGGTTTCTTAGTATCTCCTATGATAAATGATAAATATGTAAAAATATGATATAATATGATAAAATTTTAAATTTACACATTATAGATGTAGATGGGCAGTATCCCTGTCGCCAAAGCTGCTCCGCGATTGCCAACACACTTACCCACTACAATTATAGGCAAAATACCCACTTTCTTGGGGAGGCCTACATCCAGCAGTGGACTTCCAATAATAATAATAATAACTTTATTCAACAACAAAAGGTAACTTAAACTAAAATACATTTTGATACTTAGATACCTAAACTAGGTCTAGCCTGTTCTTATAGGCAACTAAAAGGCACCTAATAGCTGATATGATGATTATACGAATATATGTATATATTTATCATTAACTAGATTGAATGATTTGATTTTGTAATTAAGGTCCAAGCACATATTATCATCGTGTATCTTATTATTGCATATAGTGTTTATCTTCTACCAAAATCATTAATTTCTGATAAAAATTATTGTGATGCATCTTATTTCTAACTGTAATTATAGAATGAAATAAACTTACAGCAACAGCTTGTGAAAAATTTAGTGGTTTAGGGTTACCACGGTTGCATACCATGCCTGCATCCATCTTTGGGTCCATCATCTCTATTGCTGACATTGCTTCAAACAGTCCAAATAAATGTCCATCGTGTAGGAGTTCACCTAACTGAAGATCTGAAATATTCCCATGAATCATTTAAAATTAAATCAGAAAATGTGTGCAAACAAATTGGGCTATATATAAATCGTAAATAAATATAAAAAATCGGATTTATCGGATTATTAAGCCAGCAGTTCAAAATATACATACGATTGAGCGTAATCCAGACAGCCAAACAAAATTAATTAGTTTTATGCAATACAAATCAATGCAAACATGTATGTTGAAAATACACCCCAATTTCATTTACCAAACAATGCTGTTGTGTACTATTTGTTAATAAAATATTTAAAAAAAGAAAGAAGGTCTGTCTGGGTTCTCAATTCTTCCTTTAGTTAATAAGTATGGTGTTCAATTTTCATTAAGGACATTGATTCTATGTTTAAGTTTATCTGTAAATCAAACTTAGTGTTTAATGATTTTCATCCAGTTCATTTGATAAAATAAGAATTATTTATATTACATCTGTGCAATCAAAATATATATAATATAATAAATATAATTTAGTGATAACTATTAGTTAATAATTTAGTAAAGTTTTAGTTATTATATGCTATGAAATTTAATATAGTCTAGAAAAGTTTATTTTTATTTTTTTAAAAATATATTAATTAATCAAAATATCAACATTTATGGTGTCTAATGGCTAGTTATAAAAAATTTACAAATATTGTTGAGAAATATTAGGCTTTCTAATTATGCTAAAATACTTGTTATATGTATATATTTTACCTTTTATATGATTAAAGAAGTCAGATGTAATGTCCACCCAATTGTAGGTAACCTCAGGGGTACCAGCTATAGACTCCATGGGCCTAAATATTACAGAAACACATTTATAATATATCTCTTCTTAAAAATCTTATTTGTAGAGAAGGTGGAGTACCTTCTCTACAAACAAGATTTTTAAGAATTAAATACAAACATGATAATTAAATATTTATTTCTAAGCGCAGCATTGAACAAATACCTACTATTATATATACAAATATATATATATATATATATATAAAACCAGATTGCCAACGTTTCAAAGCTTAACATGCATATAAGTATTTATAGAAAAAAAATACCTCTTAATCAATCCTACTTTTTTAGGGTAAATGATCAAATTTGTATATAAAATGATATTATCCAATTTGCTCGCAGGTTGTGTACAAAACAGTAGTATTCATATTTTATTTACAGGTGTCTAAAATCTGTGAATGGTAGGTATAGAACTGAAGACAATTGCGGAATATTAAAGGTCTCACACTCATATTCTTACATAGTAAACTGTACGTTAAAACATTATGTGATATGAAAACCCTAAGGTTACACCGGACAAAGCTAAATATGATACGGCATGCCTCTTACTAACCCGTCACCAGCATAATAATCATTTATATCGCCCATAATCGCAAATTCTCACAAAATTAACATGAAAAAAATTAATTGTCAATAATTATTTAAGCAATAAAGATGTAAATCTATGAAAGTAAATCTGGAAAACCGACAGTCTTATCACAGAAAAATATTTGACAATTTACTCTTCTAGGGCTTTAGTATATAATATGTATTTTAGTTTTATCGATATCGATAAACTAAACACATTCTAATCTCAAACACCCAATTGCTAAAAAGAAATGATAAGTTTTTTAGAAACAGTCTTATTTAAAACATATAATCTAATACAAATATTGGAAGACAATTTAGTTTGACTGTTGAATGTTGTTTTAAACAAAAAGTTATTTATATAGCGTTTCTTAATTAACGACTATAATACAAAATTTAACAAACCTGTTCTAAATAATGCTTTTATCTATGCAACTTCCACTTTTTGGATCTTCTGATATTTCAAGGTAGAAGTGATTTCTTATAAAATTTTGTTAGTTCTCAGCGATGTGATCAAATACAGTATCTGAACAGACATCCCTACATAATTTGAGACTGACATTAGTTTTTTTTTTTAACAAAATGTCAATAGTATGTATAATCATACACCCCGTTTTAATTCAGATATTATATGTTGTGAATAACGAACATTATTTACATATCTAATCCAAAAGAATTGAACTTATTTATTTTTTACTTTACGTGTAACGGTAAAAAAGTATAGTAACATCAAGTTTTTTCCTCAAAAAAAGGTAAAATCTAATCAATTCAGTCATTTACCTATAGTTTGAACTCATAAATAATAGAAATAATATTTGTATAATAAAGTGGCTTTGTCTGACCAACTTGTAGGTAAGCCTCCGCTACCACAACCCATCTATACATCATTGGGCTAGCCAAACAGGCTTATAGTTAGAGTCCACGTTACAGTACCAGATCATAACCAGTATCAGTTCATAACTATTAGCGCTAATTGTACTAAAATAGTGGTTCTTCCAATATCTTCCAATTTGAGACATTTAAGTATGTGGGACAAGATGTTTCGCAGTTTACCGATTGATTAGCGTTTGACCTCTTTGTTGAAGTTGACTTTACCTAGTTGGACTATTTATCCGAGAATTGTATGTATGAATTAACAAAGTCTAGAAGCGATTTCTCAACTTGTACTATTAAATTATATCCATATAAATTCCGAGCCTTATCAGTTGAGAAATTCTATTGAGCTCTTGGAGAAACGTGCTCTAATCTTCTTATCGATTCTGCCAATGAAATGTAAGAAATTAAAGTGAGGTTTGTATTTACCAGTAATATTAATCAAAGATATTTGCCTTACCAGTAATATTAATAGAAGCTGGAAGAACGGCATTATGGCAATACCGTTTGGTATGGCAATAGAGTTTCGGAGATATGACGTCTCGCTGTCTAACGCTTCAAATAAATAACCATTGAATTCTGCACACTTTAGCGTTTCTATATATCGATAGTCTTCATGGCATTGCTGAAGAAATTTTAAAGATAGCCTATCTTTCGGCCGAACCCATGCTTTCTCATACTCCACAAACACGAAGCATAGTGGCCTATTATACTCTTATATCGGCAGTATAACCTGCTGCAGCAGTAGTTATCTATAGTACAGTAACCATTAAAGAAATCGCCTTGTCCGAAAGTTTAAAGTCATCAAGTCTGCATTCGAGACATCACGCAATCTCCTCATAGCTTATAAACATGGCTAAGAGGGAAGATGGGTCCGAAAATCTTGTTCTTATTCAGATTCAGGCTCAGTCTTATATCGATGAGACTTTAATCTTCCGGTGTGCAGAGTGATAAAGGCGGCTCAATAAAAAAAAAATTAAATTAGGTGCAGAGATCCGACATCTCGTTAGTATTACTACATTGTTATGAGTTACAGCCGCTCTATATCTACATATAGGCTACCCTTGCTTAATATGTTTAGTGATAATTACTAAGCTGAAGAGAAATGACATCGTCGAACAAAGCAGCTTAAGAGGATTTATTTAGAAAGTATTTTAGGAGATAAAAAATTTCAATTGTGAATTAGGTATACGCTTTAGTTGTTTAGCCTATATATACAAAGTGGGGCTTAAGAACTAAACTGATCCAATAAATCGACTTTTTCGACCCGAAAGCCCTATTCCGAATATTTTCTGGACATTTGCTTGATCGTATAAGTATGTAGTTGTGTAATTGTATACAGGTTCGGTAGGTACACAAAGTGACAAATCAACCTTAACAAATCTGTCTAAGTATCATAACCAATTTTGAACTGTAATATGCTCAGAGTTTAATATATATGACGAAATTAAATTTTTGAGATACTTCTATTAGTTAACCTATCACTTTGCGTAATTATAAAAAAATAACCCATTTACGTATGTAAAGCTTTTTTATTTTTGACTAATGGTGTTTCAATAACAGGATCGTAAATATCGCTGTCCACCTGACCGAGTTCAGTCATAGGTTCACCTTCATCTGACAGATGAGGCTGACCAGGTTTAGATAGACCAACGCCGTCAGAGCCCATATCCATACAGTCAAAATGAAGTATCTAAAACACAAAAAAATGTTGTTTAATTGGATTAATACCTTGTTAATACAATACACAAAGCAACACAGAGTTTTAGTTAGATGCATGGGCTCAGTCTAACCAAAGCCAAACCTAGCTGAGTCTAACCAAAATAAATCGAATTCCAAAAATATATAGAGGATATAGGTATAGCCTAAGAATTTTTTATTTCATTGCTACATTCATCGATACACAAACCTACATCAACCTATACTGTCAGCATTTCACAACCAATTCGAAACTTAGTAACTTGCACTCAGAGTTTAATATCGATTGCTATATTTTGACAAATGTATCTATAGCTTTGTGTATCTATCACTAATGTGTTAAAAATATCTAAAGTAAAATTAAACAGCAGCGTACCCTAGCTAGCTATGTGTCTTACATAGATGTCGTACCTGATGGTTATTTCCTGGGATATAAATGGGTGTTCAACGTGCCAGTAGTCTATTCAATATGGACTTATCCTCTGTTCAAACTTCATCGGCGATTTTATAAATCGAATCAATCATAAAATATCCCCATCAACTTACCAGAACAGGAACCATATAGATCCTCGTGTCAATGTCCATGCAAACGTGGACCTTGCCCATATCGACAGCGGCGTCAAACAGTCGAATGCACATGGACACTGAATCTCCAGGCAAGTATGGCACGGGGATTGGCAAGCACAGTGTTGGAAGATTAGCAGCTGATAAATAGATCAGTAATATAGTGAATTCTGTCACTACTATAGCACAACATTTAGATTAACCCTTTATCGCGAACCACCTTATGTCACAATATTATTATGCATAAATGGCAAAAATACATTAGAAATAGAATGCCTAATCGAATTATTCCAAATATCTGTCATTAACGTAATATGTATGAATGTCTCCAAGTGAAATTCTGCCATCTTAAAAGTATACCATTGCGATATCGAACTTATAAACATTCGTCAAAATAAAAACTATACTAGCAATTATTAAGCATACTCGATAAAAGAAAATAATGCCAAGGTTGTTCTGCCAAATGAAATTCAGAGCAACAAAACTCTGCCAAACAGACGGAACCGCGCATGCGTGATGGCAATCGCCGAGCGCAGATTTTTCGATGAGAATTCTGTGCCCATTCCCGCACCGTGCATTTGAGCTACACCGTGGCGGATGGATATACCGCCACGGCTATATCGGCTCGGTACAAGCCAGGCTGGCGTTTACATGCATAAATGCAATCCTTTCATGCGTGGTCAAAAGTTTACACGCTGTTAATTTTAAATATAGTATTTTATTTTTATTATTATATTTATAAATATACTTAATATTTATTCCAAAAGTATATAATCGTGCATTTAAGTACTAAGTAGGTTTATGATCAACAATTACCAATCAAGAATATTGTTACCTGAGAAAGCCCTATTGTATATGCTGTCATTATTCATCTTGACTTCCATATTGAGTATACCTTCTGTTTCGTTGTAACTAAATATTGCACAAGCTGAAAAAAGAACAGGCAATTAGAAGATAAGAAAGTGATACTAATAAAAGTCCGTCATTATAACATTAGATTACGTTCGCATTGAGAGCGGAGCGAAAAGTAAAACTAAGGTCCAGAAGTCAGACTGGTTATCAGGTGTTAATAGTGTGATAGATAAATGTTCGTAACTATATTGTGTAACTAAGTACAAGTACATACTTTTTCTATCAAAATTGAAGGTTTCAATTCGAATGCCGGTGCAGCAAGAGCATTGAGGTCCATGACAATTGCATTTGCCACCTGTGAAAGGGAACCGCAAACGCCAGCCTGGCTTGTACCATGGACGCGGCATCATGTCTCGGATCGTCTATAATTTGAAAGAAGTAGTGAATTATTATTAGCTGAAATATGCCTCTTTCACTTCGGGCATAGCTACGTTTGCACGACTTTTATGTTATGTATAACAATATGTTTAACAATTTTGATATGTTTATAATCCGCACTCGGGTAATCGGCATTTAAAATTTTATTCTGGAGATAACACGTAAGTTATTTAGGCCACAAGACCACATATGAAGAAACTAGACCATCACCGGGAGAGACATTTGTATGTTTATGTTAGTGTAAGTGAGTTTTAAACTTCTCATACTATTTTTGCTATTTCGCAATCTTTTAAAAATATTACATTTTGGGAATTTAAAAGTACCAATGATCGATAAAGATGAAATTGATTATTAAATAAGTTAAATGTCAAATCTCAACAAAATACTATTTTCAATGCTAAACTACAGGTGACCGCAGAAAAGATTATTTGATCTTTCATAGGGTCACGATAGCGTGAATTTTCTTTACTCTGTGTAAATCAAAGTGTGATCCCAAATCAATTATTTACCTGATTCGTTTTTAAGTCGTAGTAAATGGAGAAATCTGATATTTCCATAACATTGTCATTCTTCATACTAGCCTCTTTACGCCTACTGAAAAACGTAGAATCTGAAAAAGAAACTATACATGGTAACTAAACATATTTAAAATTATTGGACTTGTCACTCGGAAAAGATAAATTATCTGACAATTCATATTGCACATCACTCGACACTTTCTTTTGTATAAACGTGCTACTTTAATTGTAAGGTTTAAAAAAACTGCATTAAACTGTAAAATAAAGACAATGTACGTTACCTGCAGCCACAATCACACAGAAGATCACAAAAAGTATACTGCAAGTTTTTGTTTTCATTTTCTCTTTACCGTTTTAACTTCCACCTCAGGGGACACGAAACAAATGATTGCACCTAGTTAACCCACGTTAACACAGCCAAAGGTTCGCTTTAATACATTTGTATGCAAGTTATGCTATGCGCGGGCGCAACTGACTTGCGGTACTTTCTAAAGAAACTCTTGCGCATCGGATCGGCGATCAATAATGGTCATCTTTATTTCACTATATCTGTTCCTTTACACACGATTGGCTACGTGTATGAAGAAATTAGTTTAATAAATCTTTTTTTTTAAATTACCTTTATTATAAATAACTTAGACAAACGATAAATTAATAGTGTAGAAAGCAAAGTCACATGTTATCGATCAAAAAAACCAAAAAGGGAGCGCACTAAATTTTCGTCATAATCTTCAATGTCGTCCTCGCCGACGTCCACTACAGCATCCACTCCGCCAAGTGGATTGGCCACTGGAATACCTCCTTCTTCATCTGGTTTTACCATGGCTATTCCATTGGCCCCCATCCTGAAAATGATGATTCAATTTAAAGCTACACATACACAGTGTTACTATACTGGAGCCTATGAAACATCGCGATGTATTAAAATATTCGTATTCGGAAAATGAAAGATTTATAAAATACGCTATTCCAAATTTACAAAAGTATATAAATAACTTGCTAAAAGTTGTAAGCACAGATATTTGTAGTGTTTTCACCCAAAAACTATTGAATCTTTTATGAATCTTTGCAATACATTAGGTATATTACTTTATGTATAGGAATAACAAACGGACTATTATTATAAATACTAATATTATTAATACGGTGGTAACGTTTATACTATATTTATGATGTCATAAAGTGATGATTTACCTCAAACAATCAAAAGCCAAGTTAAACAGCTCTGTAGAACGCCACAGACCTTTCATTGCCAAACAAAAGTGAAAGTTTCTGCCCGGGAAAAATACATTGTAAAATTGTCCACAAAATTTTAAATTGGGTATCCTTGGTGCACTCACACATATAGGTCTGGGATTCTTTCCTGGAAATATTGAAACAATCTATGTATTGACTGTTAAGCATATGTTTTGTTCTTATACTTTTTACATGTTACGTACCAGACATAGAATTTTCATACAGAATTCTATCGTTCAGAGACATAGCTACATCGAAAGCAAAGTCGCCTGGATGATACGTAACTCGCATGCATGCTTTTTGATTGAATAGATCCATTATTAAGCCTGTGCAGCATTTGCAAACTCCTAGCGAACACGAACAAGGTCTTCCAGAAGATGTTGTTGCCGATGAAGCAGGTGTTGTTGCCGATGTTGAGTTTGCCGCAGTTTCTTTATTACGTTTCCCATATTGAACCACTGTTAAAAGATTTCTTGATTTTACTTCGTCCAACAATGTGAGATCTATCTCTGGAATCACCAGCTCAGATATGTACTTATTTAATGACATTAGGTCATTAGTCTCTTCATATTCAACTAGAAAACGTATTTTGCTTTAAATAACGTTTTTATAGGTAATAAATGTTCCTTATAAATACAAAATTGTACTTACCATGCCGATCACCATTTATCACGAGTATACATAATACGAGGATTATGTTTATTTTGATAAAAAAAATGTTCATTTTACGTTAACTTATGCGAGGGCACACGCACGCTGGTCGGCTTCATAATGCAGCCACTCCAATTCATGTGCACAGATTCGAACCGGTTCAGTGGTGGTACTAAGCATCTCCTTATGCAAAATACTTTCACAAGTTCATAGCAGTTTTGTTGGTTATATACATTTACAGCCTTGTTTAGGATGAATGATGAATAAATTTACTCAATCAGTCTTTATAACATTTATTGTAATAAGTTAATTATAAATAAATTAATAAATACCTTAATCTACTATTGAAACAAATATTTTATTCAAATCCTCTCCCATCTCCAAAGAAATCGCCGACTGCATCACCAATGGCATCTAATGGGCCACCGTCATCGTCGGAGCCTCCGCCGAATAATCCATCTCCACCTCCAAGAACTGCTTCCGCAGCGTCTCCAATGAAGCCTCCATCGTCATCATCATCGTTGTTATTTCCAAACAGATTCACTGGTGCAGGGCCTGTTGAAACGGGTTTCGGTTTCAAGCCAGTCTGCACACCGGAGGACCCGAGTCTGTAAAATTATAGTTACACAATTACGTCCATGCGTGATTAATTGCATTGCTGTTTTTTATTACCTAGTAATTTATAAGTGGTACTATAGATAATGCTCACCCGAAACACCTGAATGAAGCCGAGTAAACAGGAAAACCGGCTATATCCGCATTGATATCTAAGCAAGCGAAAGCGTTTCTATTCCGTACGCGTATATTAGATATTTCGGCACATACTCTAACGAAGGGCGCTCTTCTTGGATTAAAACAGATTGGCGGAGGGTCGCTAGCTAAAACAGTAAAGTGTGATCATGAACTACTTAAAATATACCTTTTATAAGTATAAAATATAGTCTTACCGGAAACCCTTCGGCGAACCACTGTATTATTATTGACGCTTAATCTAACATCAAAAATAAAGTCTTCGGGAACAAAAGTGATATTTCCACAAGCCTTCATCCTAAATCTCTCAAGAATAGCACCCGTGCAACATCCACATTGCCCATCAATACAAGCACAGGGAAACCTTATTACTGAACCACCGACTTCTTGCGGTGCCGATGTGCTCGTCTCTTCTTCGTCAAGGACTGGGCTCTCTGTGACGTCGGCGACAACACTGGCATTGGTCACTAATTGATCCTGTACTATTTCTTGGTCATGAACTGTGGAGTTTATAATTGAATTTTCTTCTGTGACTATTTCATTATCTATGTCGCTGTAAATTTCATCCTGTTCTTGTTCTTGCTCCTGTGCTACATGAACAGGTACAACTATAGTCACGGGGGATTTTAGAACAGGTGTCGGTTTTAGAGCTTGCTGCCAAAGAGAATTTGGTACCTTAAAATTAATCACTTGGTAAGGTCTGTCTTTATCTACGACTAATTCATCTGTAAGTAAATTGATATTAGTTAGAATAGTCAATTAAATAATTTAAAATGATGTAAAAATAAGAAAATATGTATATGTCTATTAGAAATTACACTTAAATATAATATTTACTTACTTGATAATGCACTGCAAAAAGTTATTAAATAGTGTACGAGTAAATATAAGTTTGATTTAAGCTTCATGTTTATTTAAAGAGCGTAAAATTGTCTTAAGAACAGTTGCGGCTGACTTTCCAACTTAAATTGTTTGCTCAGTCGGTTAAGTCCAGGTATTTAAGTGTCTACTACAAACTCACAATACTTATTTTAAGTTCTGACTTAATGATATGAAACAAGTTTTAAATTTTAATGCCGGTACAAGAGAAAGTTGTGCCAAAGAACATTAACAATGCAAACTTTCGACACGTGTTCGGAATTTATTAACGGATTTAATTTATTTTTTTAAAGTACCTATTTATTATCTGACTCTACCCATAATATCATCATTTAAGTAACACTAAAGATTAAATTTTTCTTTTTTCTTATTATCGGAAGTATCTATTAATTTTTACGTTAATATTTTATTTTTAGTGAAATCTTTTGTATTTATATTGAAGCATTTATTTGATTAAATTAACTACTTATGTGCAGTAAGTAAAATTATTCTATATAAAGAAATATATAGCATAAATTTGAATGTAATCTATAAATAATAATTATTTTCAGTTTGCAAACCTAAGTAAACTTATATTGACGTCTTTCTGTTTAATTTTTTTTTATTATATACGTATTTCATCAGTTTTAACGTATATGAATACAATTTCGTAGATTTTACGTGAAATCAAAATAGTTTCACATCAAACAGAAATAATCAATTAAATAATCAAGTAAATAATCAATTTGTGTGTAATTTTAAAGAAGCGGAAAAAAATCTTTTTAAATTGAATTAAACTTAAGCAAAAATAATATTTTGCACTTTTTGTTGCTACATGTTTCTGGCCCGAAAAATCAGTCATAACGAGTTATGAAATTTCTTTCTGCTTAAAATAAGGGTAGGTAAGTACTTTAATAATAATAAAGGAAACATTTGTTTTTATAAAAGTCTTTATTCTTCGATCGGAGGATAGAAATAAATAACTTAAGTAATTTTACTATTTACAGACAATAAATAAGTTACAGTTAAGAAATAAATAGCTAAAATCTATCTTAATGTCATACATGAGACCACTCTCCTCGCATCATTTTATTTTGTCTTCTTCTATCTTTCTTATTTTTATTTTCATTGTTAGATTTTCTCAAAAAGTCTTCTAAACCTAACATGTCGGTGTAATCATTACTACTCTCTTTTTTACCATCGCGATGTTTGTTTTGTCGCTTATTGCGTCCAAATAAACCTAACTGATCACCAACAGTTTCACCAATATCTGAGAGCTGCAAGACATCTAAATCTTCAAAGTTAAAGTTGCTTCTTTGCTTTTTCTTAGGCAAAGATAATCCAGCGTAATAATCACTAGAAACCGTCACTGATTTGTGTCCTCTTGTCTCTTCAGCTGTAATAGGTTCCTTAATAATATTCTCAACAGACTGCGAGTCTAGTTCTTGTACTATTTGTACTATATCATCATTGACCTTTTCTTCGGACGATGTAGTAAATGAAACAGTTGATGGCATCCTCGGAGTTATAGTTTCAACTTTTTCATAATTAACCATCTCTTTACTAGATTCCTTCGCAGTACTGGGAATTATAGGAGTTACAGGCATCACAGATAATTGACCTGTAATATGGGCGAGGGACATCTCAAGACCTGGATCTTCGAAATTCGTAACAGTACTAGGAGTTGTTGCAGGGAGATGTTTTATATTTTCATTAACGCCAATAATAGGTTCAAAAGTGAGATCAGTTTGAATAATATTCCGACGCTCTGTACTTGTCACAATGGGAGTGGGTGCAGGAGAAATTACTGGAATAGATATCAAAGGAGTTGTTGGGGTTGTAACGGTAGCAGTGGTTGGGCTTGCAGCAGTAATAGAAGTCGTTGGCTTCTTAGACGGACGTCTTCTGGAGGGCTTCCTTGTTGGACGTCTTTTAGCAGGACGTACTTTTAAGGTAGTAGTTCTTGTGGGTTTTGGCGTGGTTGTCCTCGTACTTGGCTTCCTACTGGGGCGTCTAGAAGGTCGTGGCCGTCTTGTGGTTGTAGTAGTCGTAGTCGTCGTGGGTGTAGGTGCTTGTTTCTTTTTGTTTTTATTCGTCTTTTTGCTGCCTGATGAACCAAACAGGTCTCCTAATAAATCTTCGCCAAGAAGACTGAATCCTGTATAATCTGCACTGTCTACATCGTTGATAGCATCTAGTTCACCTGAAAACATCATGATTACTGTTTTAAAACATAATTCATATAAATAGACAAATAATGACATTGGCGTATTCGGAATTCATCTATCTTGTGCGCTAAAGGCTGTGTTCGTCGTCGATCTCCACCCAATATAAACATTTATATGATAAACTAGCTTTACGACAGTGGCTTTGTCCGCAGAGATTTTATTGTATCCTAAGGAACTCTTGTTATTCCGAAAAAAGTTCAATATCGCTCCCTGTAAACAAACTCGTTAAACTATGCAAAATACTCGCTCGATTTGTGCTTATGTATCACTACAGACAATCAATGATCTCTGTACTAAATTTCATCCAGATCTGTTAAGCTGTTCTGGCGTGGAAGAGTAACAAGTATACATTCATACATCTACACTTCCAGATTCACAAACTATTATATATTAATAAAGATTGTTCTGTTGTTGTATTTGTTATATTCTGAATGTTAAATATATATTTTTAATTCCCTAACATTCTGATGGCAACGTATTATTATTAACATATCGTGAAATAAATATTTTAACTAAAAGTGTTAAAACACGGAATTGATGATGATATTTACCTTCATCATCATCATCTTCCTCATCATCATCATCATCATCATCCTCATCTCCAAGTCCAAAATCGTCTTCCTCATCATCGTCATCGTCGTCTTCACCGGCCTTTTCTCCTTGAGGTACCAATGGCAGGGGGTCTGCCGGTTCGGAAGTAACACCTCGTGGTCCAAATTTAAAGCAGGACACTCGCACAGCGGCTTCCACAGCACTCTTCGACTGGAGCTCTAAGCCCAGACATGCTCTAAACTCTTCGCCTGCGCGCGCTATGTTGTATACTCGGCCACAGAATTTTGACAAACCGCCTGGTAGTGGAAGACAGACTGGAGTAGGCTTGCGACCTGTCAAAGAAAAAAATACATAGGACTTTTTTTATGTGTCCCTTTTATTAATTACTAGCAGTGCCCGTGACGTCATACGTGTGGAATAGCAATTTTGGGGGTATAATAACTTTTTGTCTTTGAATGAACTGTTCAACACTGAAAGAGATTTTTAAATCAGGCGAGCGGTTCCTGAGATTAGCGCGTTCAAACAAACAAGCAAACCAATTCCTAATCTTTATAATACTAGTATAGATGTTAACAGATAGTTATGATGTTAAATATTAAATGCGTGATTTTTTTTTATTTCCGACAACCCACGTGAGTTATACATCTGTAATAAATATTTATGTGAAAGTTATAATGAAACAAAAGCCGCTTTAGATTGCTTATTATCAAAGTTTTCAATTGATTATTATAATTATATCATTTTACTTGGTCATCAATTATTATTTGTATGTGTATAGTAAATAATGAATTAACACAATAAACTTTATTAAATACGTCAAGTTTTATTTAACCAACAACCACTTTTTAGTATTGTTTTTTTAATGATGTTAAATATAATAAATGTTGCATCGTAATTAAATAATTCGTGCTAATATCATATTTACTATTTAAAAAAAATGGTTATAATAAAGTATAAAATTAGAATACTGCAGGAAACTATAATATCTTTGTATATGCTTTCTACAATAACTAACTAAACTTTATTAGTCACAACCGGACGAAGGTTGGAAACCAGTTCTAAGATCATTTCGAAATGTGTATTCTAATGAAAGTCATATAAACGGATTTCCCTACATTTGTGTACGTTTTGTAATACTCACTGGAGAGAGTCCGGTTCGTAATGACCTTCTTTCCGAAGCTCAGCGACACCGACATTTTATCGCCGTTGATATACATGAGCGATGCGCATCCTGAAATTAATTATTATCAAAGTATTTATTCAAACTCATTAGGGTATATGGAGTGCGAGACCTAATACATCTCATAATTTAACCTGTGTGGGTGTTCGTCACATAAATATTTGTCCTAGGTTGGAGTCAAATCAACGACCCTATTCGCACAAGATAAGGAAACTACCGAGAGCGCAGTCTGTCCCGTCCTAGTATTTTAATTATATATAAAAATACTTGTAAAACAAACTTGTAAAGCAAACTTGTGTATTTTATCAACTGTGTCTTTCATATGTAACATTGTTTTCTTTATTGTTATTTCATCGAACTTTTCGGACGAAAAAACTAAATATGTAAAGTAACACTTCATAGTTATTGTAAAGTTAACATAAATTTAACATACCTGGGCCATTTAAGTTTACAACTGGCACCTGGAATTCCCTGCAGCAGTTGCAATACGACTCGGAGCACTTGCAGAACTTGTTTATGCTGTTATCTTCTAATTTGTCGCTGTCATTTCGATTCGTGACGGCTTTCTTGTTGTTTTTTTGTTTTCCTATTCGGAGCAGTGTTCAATTTTGATTAGTTCAGATATGGATTTGAAGGTCGAACTCCTATAATACTAGTCAAAAGTCAAATTATGTAAGTTCCTATTTACTTGTTTCTACGCATATACATATTTAAATGTGAGATAAGCGTGTAGTATCCTCTTTATCTATCTTAGCTTTACTGTATTGTTAGTAATGATAAAAAAATATATATATTTTATTACTGAATTTAATAGCCATGTAATTCACAATACCAGCATTCCGTTAGATCAACGCCACAACATAAATACATAAATTCGAATGAAATATCTATTAACCGTGCTTGACTTAACAAAGTCAACCTTTGCTGGCCTATATTTTTGGACGTTTATATACATATAGCCATAATAATACCGTGTGACAACAAGTTTTTACATACTTCCATAGGTAATTTTTTTTTTTCTAAAAAGCAATAATATTATAATTTTAGAAAAACGTCTTATTAAAATTAATTAGAAAGCCATTACTTTTATAATTTGTCGTTAAAATGTAATTAGGGTTTATTCAATGTATTAAAAGTTTTCTATTTATATTATATATATATATATATATATATTAAATTATATTATTAATTATTTTATTAATATATATTAATAATTATTCATATAAATTAATTCAATGTATTAAAAGTTTTCTATATATATATATATATATGTATATATATATATATATACTTATAGGGTATTTAATAAACTGATGGCGGTCGGCCTTCATCATTCTCTCATACATCTTAATGTTCATTTATGTATTTTTCTTTCGATTATAGTTTCATGTATTTATATCGCATTTTATAAGGTTATTTTTTAGCTGTCCATATTTATAAAACAGCATAACTGTTAATTAAAAGAAAATTGACAAATATTCACGTTATTACTCATAAAAATCTTGTAAAGTTATACAGTAAAAACGAAGTAGAAATAAAACAAGCCTGATCGGTGCCAACTTTCATGACTGTTGTTGAAGTTTATTGTACGAGTCTCGTCTTATGCATAATATGCTTAACCAATTGTGTCACTTTCAGAAAGTTATATCGGTATGTATACGACTTAAACAATAAAGTCTTTTGGGTGTAATTTTACCACTAACAATCTGATTATGACAATGATAAATAAATATAAAGATTAGTTTGAAATAAAATATAAGCATAGCATAAACAATAAGGAAAAAGATATCTGATTTCGCGATCTACGTTTTATTATCATCATCATTACTGCAGCGATTGGAAGTGCACTGCTGGACATAGGCTTCCCCAAGAAGGGGGGAATTTTCAACAATATTATTTTCGCTGAGCAAGCGTGTTGGGAACTCTCAGAGCGCAGCTTTCGCGACGGAGATGCTTCTGCCCCATCTCCTGCCCCCTCTGTGCATTTGAGCTACACTACTCCGGTTCAGGTCTCTTACAACATTTAGTACAAAGGGAGGTAGTATTCTACTCTGCCGTTATCTCACGTTTTATCGACGTGAAAGATCCGAGTAAAGTAGAAAATACTCAAGAATATAGAAAAACATGCATACTAAGAATGTACTACTAAACTATTAGCATACAAACAATTAATATCAAATTTGACAGGCATTTGAAGCATCGCATGGTAAATAGTGTAATTATAAAAACACGTAATGCTTGGGCGTTTACTGTAATTAGTTTCGAATAGTATTCATTAAATGCAATTAAGTGCCGCAGCATTGCTGTTTGTAACTACTTCTTTTGTCCAGATTTGTGTTCTATCTAGTTATGTTTGAGCCCTTCATTATCATTAACTAATAGATGTGACGACTTTCTCCCCGTTCTCTCACTAAACTTTCTGTTTTCTTGTAATTTGTAACACAAGAAATGAGAGAATTGACCACTAGTCACCTTTTATAAATGATAACCAATACGTTTTTTAATGCAAGTGCTATATTTTTTATGTACACACACGATATACGATAATGATATAAATCGATGGTCGGGGAACAATTTAGTCACATCACAGTAACACATACACTTATTATATTATTTATAAATGCGAAACACTACTAAAAAATATTGTAAAACATAACAAATGTATGTGTTTTTATTTTATTTATATTATCATATTTAATGTATAATGTTACTTACTGACGCTTTTTGAAGCCGCAAATGCTAGTAGTATAAATATGAGTAGCAACTCGAAAATCAGGGAGAGCTTCATCTTGAAGGCTGACTCCCCGCCTGTGTTAAGTAAAATAATACAAATAAAAACGATGTCGTCACATTACACCCTTTTTCCTAGACATTTTTTTTTAATTTCCTAGAAAAAAGAAAAGATCAACCAACAACAAGAATCTATTCATTTAATACATTTCTTTTATCTTACCAAAGTTGGACCCACGGCCTTGATTATATATAAACCCATACATAAACAAACAATATTTTTCTTTTTTTAAATAAAAAAAAATAACAGTGATATTTCTTAAGAATAATCCATACGCATACACAATCCAAATAATTGAATTAAAATAAAAGATAGTACTGAAATTAAAAAATATATCGTATATTATAAAAGATATATTATGCATGTTAATTTATATTGATACATAATTATGCAAATTGCAAGACAAAAACAAGGAATTTGATAGAGACCGATCAAATATTCTGTGTTTAGTACTAGAAGTAGTATATACTTTAATAATCAAGCTGTACAATATAATACATTTCTTTAACAATCATAGTAAAACAAAAGAAAATATTTGCTAAAGAAAATAATATGGCTGTAGCGTTTAAAGCGCGTTGAAGTCTTTTCTTAGAAGAAAACTCCGCGCAATTCACATTTGACACTATTCTGGCTGATATTAAATAAAAAAAATACAAATACCTTTATCTACAGGCTACAATACGTCGATAATCCTTTTGAATAGTCAACAGAAATTCTCTCGTTGTCACTCTTCGAAGTTTGCCGGTCAATTAAATATAATTATAAGACAAGATACTAGCCCTAAACGTAGCGACGATGGTAAAAGCAACACTGATTTGTTAGCAGCGACTCGCCCGGAGAAATGCCGTGACGTACGTAAAACGAGAAAGGAAAACTGCCGATTGCCGTCTCTCTCTCTAGTACCGTGTTGGAGGTAGATGCAAGAGAACAGGGACGCACTTGGCCGCCTAAGTAGAATTTAGTGTCAACCGGGCGATTTAGCGTCATAACGATGCGTGGCCTAAAGGAAGTGAAGTGCGGAGAAATTGTTTACATAATGTCGTATATTTATTGATTGTAAGTTTGATTCCTTGAAGTGAAATTTGTAATTTATATTTGTTGCAAACTAGCTTTCAACCCGCGACTTTGTACGCGGGTACTTTATTTTTGAATTCTTGTTTTTTAGGATTTAGAAGTTCATTTTGTATCTAATATTACGACTTGACCTGACCTGACCCAACAGACGTTGTTGACATTGTAAATACAATTAATAATATTGCTATAATGAATAAAAAATCATAATTCCGATTCCAATGAGATTATGTCAATGCTTGCGCAATGTTACTAAGTTATACATATATTGGCAATATTATTATATTTTTCCTATATATATTGTTTACATTTAAAAAGTTTTACATATATACAACCCTTACTAATATTGTAAATGTAAAAGTAACTCTGTCTGTCTATCTGTTACGCTTTCCCGCTTAAACATCTCAACCGATTTTAATGAAATTTAGCATAGACAATCTTTAGACTATGAGAAAGGACATAAGCTATTTTTGAATTGGAAATAAGGGTTGTATGGGGTCAAAAAAGGTGATGAAAATTTGTATGGAAGTATCGCTATTTTTAGAGCTATAAACTTGAAACTTATTTTTCAGGCAATTCATTCGATATAAATAAACATAATATTCAAAGTGTATATAAGTTGAGGTAAAGAGGTATGGTACCCAAAAAAACTATTTCAAGCGGACGAAGTCGCGGGCTCAGCTAGTATATTATAAAATCAACCTAAAACTAAGACAACAAACCATAACAATAATTGAGAATCACTTTAGTTTGGAGACAGCTGTCATTTTAATAAAGATAAAAAAAACTGCTGCTAAGTATTTAGCAGCACTTTTTTGAGCTATATAAGCTATGAACGATATTTCCAGCGCGTATTCTGACATAGCATGAGGACGATAAGGTGGTTCAGTTTTCAGACTTTTTTCTTCTATTAGAACCATCTTCTGACAATATTAATACCACAATGTATTGTTATTATAATACAAAAAAGAATTAGCGAAATCGTTCCAGCCATTCACGCATGCCTTGATTAAGGGAAATATGGATTCAATTTGATTTATATAATTTAATATGCACGGTAGGTGTCGTTTCCACATCCGTATTGTGTCCCGGTATCGGAACTTTTATAGGATCAAAAGTATCTATCTAAGCTTTCCCTTTTGCCAGTTAAGTGAAAGAGTAATAAATAAACAAATAGATAGAGAAATGGAGAAAGTTTCGGGTTACAATATTAATATGAATATATATGTGCTAATATTAATTTGACGACAAATTAATAATTTAAAGCGGTTTGTATCAAAAAGAAAAATCAGTGATTTAAAATGCTAGCTCGTGAGTCGTTCAGAATTATTAAAGAATGAATACTACAAACAATCCTTCATTATATTAAGCACCTCATTACATACGTAGGATAAAAAATTTAAGGAAACCGATTGACTGGTTGTTAATGTGTCAAATGCGGCGCTGAACTGTAGTTGCGTGAGCATTATTGTGAATTATCGCTCCAGACTAAATGCCAGCATTTTTTTGTGCGCCAATCAAGTTGCTACTTACACGTATCAAACGGGCTATGTAAGAAGGTCGATAACTTATCATGATGTATACGCGAAACCGCGGAAGATAGCTCTTCAAACTAAGTTGCACAGTCTGAGCATAGCGACTATGTAATACTCCGACAGCTAATTTAAAGAACCCAAAAAATTAAGTTCTACATTTAAATATTCCTAACAATAAAACTAGTCTACTGGTTTCCCAATATTTACCGTAACTATAAATCTCCGGAATTGCAGAATAAAGACATCACTCGCCAATTAAGACGATTGATGTGTCCATACGGACAGATCAAGAATCGAAGCGAAGAAAAATGTAAATCTTTTTAGGAAGAACTATATAATAATAATACTCCGACAAATAAGACTCCGAGATAAGCCATTTAAATCTCTTGTATTGCGGACATTAGACAGCAGAATAAGCACAAATATATAATTTAAATACAAATATTTAACAGATATACCAGAAAATATTCATTATAATAAATATGTATCCTGGGACCTAAAAGACCTAATTTGAAATGTGACTCATAAACGAACTGACATCTATTTGAAATATAAAAAGTTTTCCATCCCAGCGAACATTCGAGATAGCACGGAAAATAGTCAACGTCGTAGTAACGGCGTTCTGTTCTTCGAATATTCTAGAAAATTATCATAAATAGTGCATTGATCTCGGATATACTGTATCTGCCGTGAATTGGTCTTATCCGGAAGCATGCTCTTCTATAAAAATAAGCTTTTGATTAGGATATTAACATTTAACATACTTTATTATGAAGAGGATAAAAAGAATTAAACTTATTATTTTAAAATAAGGACACACACATTTTCTGCATGGATTTTTATATTAATTGCTGCGTTGGAGAAGCGTGTTCTGATCGCAGAGCGCAGCTTTCGCAACGGGGATTCTGCTGCTCATCCCCGCCCTGCGCATTTGCTGCACTGGTACTATTCTACAATTGTATACACATATAAATAAGAAAATGTAAATAAACATATATCTTTGCACGACATATAAGTTTTTGATTTGAATTTAATTTTATTTTTACCAAAAGCTTAAAACATTTTCTCCTTGCAAAATTTCCTTTTTAAATTATTCGACGTTTTTGTAATGTTTTTGTAATGTCATTATAAAACAATGGTTAACAATATTTAGTAAATTATTATTTTTTACATTGTTGGTTATTTAGTAACTCTCGATACAAACGTTCCTTTATTCTTTGGAGACTAAACAACAGAAAATGCTATACAGTTTTAATCGCATATCCCTAAAATCCGTTATAGATTATGTAAGTACGTTTATACAAGAATTAAACAACCATTTGCATGTAAGCTGACTACACGAAGCCTGCCACTCACCGGCGCCCAATCATCTCGCTACGTATGGGCCACGGTCACTTTCTACATGGAGAAAGTAGTCACAACCGAACCGTCTGGCTTGTTTTGTTTGTTTTACCAATTCTAAACGACCTCACTGCATGCGCTAACTCGTAATAGTTATTACATATTTTTGTTGTTATAACGTCTGTGCTATAAAAATTTATGTTGTATGGTAAAAGTTGTATATTGATTGTCAAAAACTTTTTAGCAGAAATATTTATCTTATTTATGATTTGTTGTTGAATTTGATCTATTAATTATTATATATGAAGTCTACAACATACCAATTGAAACTTTAATTACGTACGTACTTTACCAAAAAAGATACTACAATATGTCCTTCATTTAGACAACAGGAAAATGAATAAATTGTAAATTAAAAATCAATATTATATTTGTAACTGATTTTCAAAACTGCTACCTATATTGAATGCCAGAAAAAACAGAAGAATACATTCATATATCACCAAACACAACGTTAGCGTCTGAGGGGGCAATGACCTCTAAGTGGGGCAGTGGCGCGATGCACATAGCAATGCGCGCTGCGATACGCTGCATCACTAGTGATGTTCCTTGATTTGGTATAGCAAGTTGTTGAATTAACTATAGATATACATGATGTACAAAATAGTACCGGTAATCGACGATCTATCAATGGAAATGACGCAGATCATAACATTGACTGACCTTAAATTTAAAATTTGCGACAGAAAGCGTGCAATCACAGCTAATACAACCTGACCTATCGGTACGTGTACCAAAGCTACGCTTCTCTCTCTTTATTAAAATTGATAAAATCTAAAACGTTGTAAGTTATATCTATACAAAGATTAATCTAATATATAAAATTATCGTTTTACAGATTGAGATGCTGTGGGATCGCTTTACTCGCGTTCCACATCAATATTGTGTAACCCAAAAAACCCTGCAAGCACGTTGTGCCTTTCCTTATTAGTTTTCTGTGTTGTCTTGTGCCGAAATTTTTTTTTATTTATTTGTTTAGGTTCCAATCTGTATAATGCCATATTACTCCAAAATCCCTTAACTGATTTTAATGAGGTTTTATATGTTTACTTGACAGATCTGATAATCAGTTGTCTATTTTTCATACCCCTAGGTAACAACCACCATTGTTATCAACAAACTTTTTTTTATTTTTTGGACGCTGTTTTTTTATGATATGTCCATCATACACGCCTTAATTTTCACCCTTCTACCAAAAGCCCCCATTTGTTATAATTATATTAGTAATTTATAATAAAATTACCTAGTTAAGAACTAATGTGCGGAGTTATACTATTATGAACCTATGACATGCTAAGTAAATATCACAAAATTCTAGAAAACAAACTTAATAGTTTGTAGTATAGTAAACAAATGGGAATCAATATTTAAATCACGATAAATCCAGCGTGAGTAAAATGTACATAAGTAGATATACCTACTATTCTCAAGCATTAAATTTGACTAAGATTTGATTAGATGAGTCTCACAGAGCACTTGTGTTACGGTCCTCAGAGAAATCATATAGATTTAAATACATATTTCACACCTAGACACAGAAATTACACAAATATTAATCAGATAAATATTTGTCCTGGGTGTAAGTCGATCCCACGACCATTCGCACACCTTTCGCCCCATCTATCGTAATACAATAGTCGTTGGTATGACAATAACTAAATCGGGTGCACAAAAGGTTCTAAGTTTACCAGATTTTATAAAATATTGGATCTTTCGTATTTTTCATATTTTTTTCTAAGCGTTTCCCATCGCTACGAGCAACACAATCGTTGCATTTATTGGATTAATGCGGTTCACAACTTTCTACTATGGTAAATTTTCATTGGATCTGTGCTTTCCCTGTGACGTATTTAGACCTTTATAAAACTGCTTTTTATGGTTAAAAATCGCAGCTCATAAAACTATTTGTATTATATCTAACATTTCGGCTATTCTCAAACGAGGTCGTTCTATAAAAGTTTCTAATCTAGTTTTAAAGCAATTTAAATCATACCGATTAAGGCCAGTTTTATTATTTTGATAACAAATAAGCATTTAATAGCTACCTAAAATTGTATGATATATAAAATTGTATTATAAATAATCTTATTAAACAGATAACGTTTAAACTATCAATATACTACGACTGCATAAATAAATTTGTATATAGTCATTAAATCATTTTTATTATGATTTGAAGAGATGCACCAAAAAAATGAACCAATTAACTTTAAATTAATCAATAGGACAAATTATTTGCAATAATGTAAGTGTGCGTGTACCTATATTTATGACAGTAGTATATTGCATTTTTTTGTAATCCCTAAATCAGGTGAAGTGCTCTTAAAATATGTATGAGTATGAGCCCGTGCAGTTTATTGACGGCTGAAAAACGGGATGTTCATCTTGTTTGCTTTCAGATATAAAAAATACTCAAGCAATGTGGTTGCGTGTGAATTGAACATTAATTGGAGTCGTAAACAATGTTCGAAAATGCTTTATTGCGTATTTCGTTGAAATCATAAATATTTTAGACAATTTTCCTCGTAAAACAAAAAACCTCGAATGGATTTCGCAAATGCTTACAGAGCAATATATTTTTTGTTTACTTATTGAAATATCTTTTTTAACATTTAAACTGCGTATAAATATCTAGCTTTAACACGCAGTTATTTTAGGAATTAATATGAACATGAAATGGTAAGAGTTAAATTAATCATGTTTAAAAGCAGTCAAGAAGTGGATTTAATTTATTTGATATTAATTAAATTTGATATTTGTACCTTATTTCTTACTCATATATATACATATTTTAGTTTAGTTTTGTTTAGTTTGTTTAGTAGACTAAATAATCAGTTTTTTACGCTAAGGGCTAATAATACCAGGAAATACAATTTTACCCAATTGTTATGTATACCTTTCCTAGGTTACGAATATATAAAATGTTTAATATACAGTATTTTTAAGTGACAAAGATATTGCTAGCATTAAATATTTCATTTCATAATTTTATTTACAGAGAAAGAAATTTTTGCTGCCTACCAAAACAACGCAAAATAAAAAAGTATGTTTTTTATTACTTTCCATAGTTTGATCCTTAACTTCTAGCTATTTAGTTATTAAAGTGCATAAAAAACAAATACATATATCAAGTATAGGTAGTTATATGTATCCAGTCTTGTCAGTTTCCAAATCTGGGTAGTCAATAGCTGTCATTTGCGGACAATTTGAAATCTCACTTTTTACCGAGCACACACAGTCCAAAACTTACTCCATCGCCTGCTTTCTCGATGCATCTCACTGGTGCATGTCATTATCGCGGCGTTATGCTTTATTTAAATTTCACCTTCTATTGTGAGTGAGGTGAAACGAGCTGAGTGAGATTGGTGGAAAGGAGCAGTGTCCGCGCGGCGGCGACGACGTTCGAACCTAAGACGCAGACTTGTCCTTGCGCGCTTCGAAAATTCATATTTCGAACTATTAAAACTTTTTTTTTCATATATATTTAATCTGTATTCACCCGGCATAATGTCGGTGAAATTGACAGTTACGCTAATGTTGGCCGTATTTACCGTGGCGCATTGTGCAAACATTTTAGGTAAGTACTTTGTGTAAGTATTTGGTTAGAAAGTACCTAATTATAAAGTTGCTTGATTAAATATGGGTGTAAATCGATCAGTTAGTCGGGTACATTGTGTTGTGAATAAATATAGGCAGTGTTACTGATATTGTATACATTAATAGATTATCTTGTTATTAAGTCAATATAAAATCGATTATAAACCAAAGATTCTTTTTTTGTAAATAACTCTACGTGTTTTACTTGTAATAAATTACAGTTACTAATGATTTATACATACAGCGTTGCATGTTTTACTAAGCCATACATATTTTTATATGCCTGCCGAACTATACAAAATTATATTTTTAGATATAAGTTTTCATCATCTCTTATAACGTGTGCTAAAATTTTACAGTTTTATCTTTGAATAAAACAAACAAAAACATGCGTGAATATTAATTTTAGTATTATTGCGGCATAATCATAATGTTACATTATATTATACAACAAGTTTTATAAATAATCAGCAAATATTCCCTAAATACGAATGAGTTTTATATTTGCTAACAGTTATCATCAATTACAAAGTTCATAAGTGAAACTCGTAATTCCAACATTTTCCAGTTTATCGCATTCACACATACATCTAAAGAGTGACAGGTGTAACGTTTACCTGCTAAAGTTGACATCAGAGAACTCCAGCACCAGGTTACTACAAACAAGAACCTGGCTTTTAAATTTTATTAAACTAGAAACTATTATTATTTAAAGTTGAATTCAGATGTATAGCTTCAAAATTTAATTGTATTTAACTCACTTTCCACTACTAAATACTATGAAACAACATACGTAATTAATTATGACAGTCTTAACAATAAAACTCTCTTATGTTCTAAAAATAAATACTATTACTATATAAACAATTAGATTCAACAAAGTAATATTTTTGGTCTCCGTGTTCATATAAATCCGAAATTAATTTGTTGATACGAAGCTACAAAAATGGTTTACTCCTTAAATATTACGCAAGTTTTACACAACAGCACCAAATACAGAAACAACATTGTTATGTTCTCCAAATAGCCATATTCCGTGGCACGTGCGCAGAGAAAGTAGAAATTCGAAAGTGACCACCAATATACATACACATAATAGTATGATAATTCATACAGCGTTGTATGAATTACATTGCATAAGCTATTGTGGTTTAGTTACAGTTGTTGCGTGATAAAAGACGTCCAAATCTACACGGCGTTTGTCATAATCTTTTTCTATTGTATAATGCTTTGGTTCAGTGAAATGAATAGCCTAACACACACACACACACAATTCTCTTTAAGCTCTGTAAAAAATCTGTTTGTAGATACGATTACGTTATTTATTTTAGCTATTTATTTTTGTTATATATAACAAATCAAATGGAAGTTGTTGTATGCTGCACTTTAAGTTTGATGATTTACTTAAACCAACAAAATCTGAAGATTTTACTAATATGTACTTAAGCTTTAACTTAAAACTAACTCCAACACTAAAAAGGTTTGTTTTTTTATTCGGAAAGCTTTTGATTAGTCACATTGGTATATATTGTATATATAATATATAGTGGTATTTATAAAAAATAAATTCCTCTTGCGTTAACAATTTTTTATGAACTATACATACATTTTATATATTAATCTATATCTTACATGTTATAATTAACTAGCGGACCTGTCAGACGTTGTCCTACGTGATATTAAAAGCGATTTAGATATTAGCCAAAGTATAAAATGAAAGACAAATAATATAAATAAATAACCTAGATACCGCCGTAGCGTCATCGGTCGGGCTGATTTGTGAATCTAAACTGTGCTGAGTGCTAACCAATTACATACAAAAAAAAACATTCAAATTAGTCCACGAGTTTTCTGACATACCTACAAATTTACATCTATTCTATTTATAATTCTTTTTATATATATAACATTACATAATTCATATTAACGTGAATTATATACACAAAGATTAGAAAAAAAAACATTATATAGTTGTTAATTTCTATTTGTATGGAAACACACAATTCAGTAATTTTTTTTGTTACATCTTTGATGCAGATTTCTTCGATGAAGGTGGCAAGAAGTTAATAGAAGTGCCAGAGAAACGGAACGGCACCAATGACCGTACCTGCGCCTGCAAGGGAGCAGCTTGCGTGTGCTGCGTCAACTTTAACATCACCTTCATCGACCTCGGAGGACCAGGTAAGATGGATCCAACTCTTTAGCATATACATTAAATAAAGACTTTCAGATTAGCCGCGTGACTTGTGTTTAGGACATCAGACCATAGAGGAATCACAAACTTTACATATACTTGATATATATTTAACAACCAGATAGAACGAACGCAAAAATGTTTATCATATATTTATAAGTCCTAGGTAGGGTTTGAACCTACGACTCGTCCATGTTCCAGTACCTTGTGCAGTATTTTTTTCACTTCCCTATTATATAATGAGTTATATTAAGTAAAAGCAATGTTCAAAGATTAAAGTACGATAAACGTATAAAACATTTATCGTACTTTAATCTTTAATACTAATTATATATAAATACACGATCTGTATTCCACACATGGCGTTGCACAAGAATTTATTGCCTTGCAATAAATTCGTGATTGGAAATTCACAAAAGATGTACGAGTATATATAAATTCATATAAAGTCGCATACATTGATCTGACTCCGAAATTTAATTTAATTGAAGTAGCTTAAAGTACGTTGTGTTACGGACATCAGACATCATATATAATACTTAGATAAATATCAATAATACGCAGACTGAGAACATATACAAATATCCATCATGCAACATTGGATCACTGCCATCGGATCCGTTAATAATAATTTCATAAGAAACGTACATCGTTGAAACCTTATGATACAAAAAATTATTATAGCGAATCTTGTACCCGTTATCGGTTTAAAAGATGATGTTGTGACAACAATTAAGAAAGGTTTGTTGAGATCATTCGGACATGTAGAGAGGATGGATGAAAATGGAATGGCTGCACGAATATACAGAGCGGAAGTGAATGGAAGAGTTGGTATAGGGCGACCTAAGTGAATATACTTTACCCAGGTAGAAAAGGTACCCACAACAGAAGGCCAGGTCAGAAATAAAGAAAGCGAGTGAGGTATGCCCACATCGTAGTAAATAAAAATCCAGTCTCTGCCTACCCCGACAGGAGACAAGCGTGATGTATACGTAAGTAAATTAACAATACATTAATAGCCTATACAATTTAATAGACAATGCATAAATGAGTGTATTAACTAATGTATTCCGTAATCATATATATACTAATTTTATTTCCAGGGTGCGTTCACATGAAATATATTTCACCAGAAGATGGTTTCTCAGTCAACGTATCCTATGGAAAGAACCTAATCCACACCGCCAAGATACAAGGTAGTAACCCCAAATATGCAGTCAATTAGCTAAATAACGAATATTTAAGGAGTGAATTCGCAAAGGATTTGAACCAATGTTGCAAATGACAGCCGCTTTCATTAGTGCATGCCGATTTTAGGCATAGATCGTTTCTAAAGATTAAGGAGGAAACAGTTGAAACACTAACGCTTTCTAAAGAAAGTTGTAGAACTAGTGAAACTGCAGTAAGTCCATGCTATCACATTAGAAATCGGCAGTACCTCAAGCTGGATTGGATAATTAGATTTCAAAAGGCTACTATTATGGCTTAATAGAAGTTGATAGACGTGATTGATCAATTGACTGAATATATTTAAATAATTGCAAAGTATATTCTACGAGCTGAGCCGACAGGCGTTGTCCTGTCTTGACTATAGATATACTTATGTTTATCATGAAATAAATATTGCTAACATAAATTGAGATATAAACGAATCTCTCAAACTGGTTCAAACTGTACAACACAACAAGCAAAAAGATATTAATATTGGTTTAGTAGTTTAGAAATTTATCCCGTATAGACACCGGGACCCGTCGTTTTTATATATAAAGATATGAATGCGTAAAGCGAAAGCAACTCGCACTTAAATGATAGAGTGAGATTTTACTAAAAAAATAAACAAGTTGCCTCAGGTTGGACCAAACCTACGCTCGTTTCTTACCGAGAAAATGCACTATCAATTATGCGATTAATTTATTATTACCAATTATAATCGGTTCCTACCAAAAACTACAGTAAACATTTGCTTTATATATATATAATAAATAAGCATTCTTAATCTATAAAAAATAATATAACAGTTTTAAATGTGAGGCAAATTAAATGTGTGTTGGTAAAATTTTAACTTAACAAACTAGAAGCAACAAATCGAAGTCATTTGTCAAATTACGCAAGTCCATTAAACTCCGCATTTAAAAATCTTAATGAATTACGTTCCACCAATAATATTAACTAGAAATCATGTTTGAGATTTATAAGTATTATTTATATACATCTTCTCAAGAATTGTGCGACTAAATCGAGTCTTCAATTCTACTGTCAAAAAAATCTAACATGTTGTAATTGATCGTTATTGCTCTTATTTTCTTCCAGGCACCAACCCTGAACCAATATGCCTTGCGGTCTTCAGTTCTTACGCCCAACTCTGTGCGAAATTCAGCGACATGGCGCCGACATCTGACGGCTTGCGAGGCTGCTTGGACCTGGAACCCCGAATCCTGGGAGAGAAGCAGTTAGAGTTCCCAATCGGCTGTTTCAGGTCAAAATCAGGCGGTATGGAGATGGAAGACCCCCCAGCTGAGCCTGAATCGTAAGTTGAGTGCTTTGTATCTTAATATAATTAGTGGTCATGGCAACACTGCTACCAAAATTACATCGGATGAAAGCCCACTTTAACTAATTTAGTTAGCATAAAAGAGGTGTGTGCGATATGCCATAGTTTACAATTTTCCTATTATTCCACATATAACATTTGATTGAACCTTACCCATAAATGTATAAATGAAAATAAACAAGATTTTTAATTACAAATTCTATCAAAACAGTCATTGCTATCTGTGATAATATTCATAATCCTCTATTACGTATTAATTAATCTGTCTAGATAATAAATTATCAAGATACACAAAAATTTTTTTTTACCGTTTGGAGACTAAATTATAGGCAAATATAAATTACTTACTAGTTGGAATTAAGACGATGATCTAGCTATTAATAATATTCATACTAATATTATAAATGCGAAAGTGTTTTGTCTGTTACGCTTTCATGGCTTAACCGGTCTATTGTTTTGAGTGTTTTAAACCAGACTAATTTTGATTTGCATATGTCGTGTTATAAAGTGAAATACACATAAATAGAGTCCATGAATACCAATGCTGCTCTTTCAGATTTCATGGCTCTTTCGAGAACGTTCTCGCCTCTCATAGAGAAGATGGTACTTTTTGATAAAGGCACTTTTATTTTTTAATAATACTAAGTCGTCAAACAAGCGTACCTTCGGCGTGATATTACGCGTCATCGCAGCCTATAGATGCTCATATTTTCCTAAGGATATCACTAGCATGTTGCCAACCCTGTGACTTGAATATACTATCATGATACCCAGTAATTACACTGCCTCATTCACACTTCAAACCGGAACACATCATTGCGAACATTGTTGTTCGGCAGTAGAAATAGGTGAGAATTAATTACCAATGTAGACGACCTTTGTAGGAGGTACTGGAGCTAGCCAGTACCTCTTATACCTGGATACCTAACCATGTACCATGATCAGCATAGCAGACATAGAATATTCGGTACTGGATTATAGCCCCCCGATCGATGTCGTATGGAACATGCGTTTGTCGGTACGCGGTCTCTATTCCAGAACCTTACGTCCTCAACATTTGCCTATGTGTCCTACCAATTGTAACTTCAACTTGCGAGGCTCTATTGGATTTGCATAAGTGTTCTACCAATTGCTACTTCAACTTGCTAATCCACAAGGCTCTATTCGTAATATTGGTACTTTTATGCAACTCTTCATTCCTGGTACTATCGCGCTAAGTTACTGCGAGCAGAGAACTGATTATAATTTTGTAAATACATACGTTGTAATCATACCAATAAATTTCGGTAAAGTATGAAAAAAACATCAAATAAACATACAAAAATTGTCAAAATTGATTTTAAACTTGGAGGTAGCACTTTCTACCTTGGAGTTTAAAATTTGCAGTGAAATTTTGACAGTTTTTAGTAGTAGATCTATGGCTAAACATGCTCTAGAATTTTCTTTTTTTTAATTGTAGGACCACAGAAGAGAACACTGATGACTCTGAAGAGAGCAGCGGTTTTAACGTAGACAACTTTATTTTAGAGGTATATCAGACCGCAGAACAGGGTCTCGCATTTTTCTCAAGTCTCTTAGATCTACCAAACAAACTAAACGCCACTAAACCCATCCAACCAGAAGCAACCACCGTCAAAAGTGAAGAAGTCAACACACAGTCCTCGCAGAGGAGAGGGCCGAAGCATCTAAAACATCCTAATCAATTGTGATACACCGATTTTCCTAAAATAATTCCTACAATAAGTACAAAATATTTTATTCTTTAGACAAAATAAGCTTGCCGTATTGTGAGAGAGCGTTGGATGCTGAATGATCCTATTTATTGCTTTAAGTTATGTAATGCTGATAAGTATTAATAAAGTAAACTATAACAAGGTCAAAATGTTTTTATTGTTCTTAATTGACAGGCCCGATGTCGCTGATGGTAGAGATCCTATTTTGTGACAAACATTTGATGTGTATTTATGTTGGATTTATGCCTGGAAATATGTATTTATGTATTATTTTTATAATTCCTCTGTTGTCTGAACTTTGTAGCATAGGTTCTTTAAGCGACTTCTTTCGGAGTCAGGTTAATGTAGAAGATGATATGTGAATGTATTATTATTAAATTATTCGAGCGAAAATGGAGGTGAGGGATTTGTTTCTAATAAGAAAACACCAGTTCTCCTGAAAGCAAATAAGAAAACATGATTATTGACGAAAAAAAATTAGTAATGTACAATGCTAATTATAATTTGTTCAACAGCAACATACCCAGTCTTTGGAGTTAAGCCACCCATTTGTAGTCTGCCAGGCAAATTATTGCAAAATCCAAGTATAGCTGCATAATAGTTAAGGCACTGCCTTCCAGTGAAACCACCAGTGAGAACTGACTCGGCAAAATAGTGGTAGCTCCTAGCATGGTCGCAGGCATTCGAATCACAACCGGGCATAGATATTCCTCCATTGGGGTAGAAATCTACTTGTGCGAGGTCCTCGAGGTATCCGTTAATGCCATAATTCGTATGAATAGCCTCTGTATAAACTCCGTCATTAGGCTGGAAGCGGTAGATATTGTTTACCCAACCGATTAGTGCTGGGTCTAATCCTGTAATTACATATAGTTTATCTATTAATATCAAGCAAGTAAGTTTATCAAATGTTTTCGGTGTAAAGTACCAGAGTACTTCATGCTCAATTTAAGAACTTTTTATGCAAAGTATTCAAGGTCGTCTTTGCGTTGTAAAACAGCATATGTTTTACCTGATTATACAATTATTAGCAATTGCAAACCTTGCAGTGAAAGTTCTCCTAATATTTTTCTTTGGATGCCAAACACAGGCATTTTTAAATTGTGAAAAAGTATAATACAATTTTAATGGTAAGTTTATTTTCTATAAAAATTGATAATAATCTTACAACTTTACAAACAACTAATGGAATACGAGAAATTGGTAAGATGTGTGTGTGAACTTATTTGTATTTTATAACTTCTTTAGCTATTTTGTGTTATGGCTCGGAATGATATCTTGTTTGCTGAAATTAAACTTACCGGTGATATAATGTACTGCTCCATTCAAGTTTCTACCAATAATACCAGCCTGATGACCACCAAATCCGTGACCGATAACATGATACTGGGCCATATTGCTACCAGTCTCCTGATTTACCCACTCGATGAACCGAGCTGCTACACCACCAGAAGCAATGGTGTTTGCGATGACCAGCCTGTAGTTGATAGAACTAGCACCAGCGCTCCAATCCAACACTATGATGTTCAAGTCAGCAGCGGTTAATAGAGCTGCAATAAACCAATTTGACATTAAGTTAAACTATGCATGTAGTTGCTCGATAAGTTACGGTAAGTTATATAATCCACTTGTATGTATGTATGTTTGCTCCTCTTTCACGCCAAAACTTTGAATTGATTATATTTAAAACATTAATGTAGCTCATACTTCAGCATACCTCATAGGCTTCTTGGGATGGTAGTGCCTACGCAACCCTAATAGGTCTGCGTAGGTACCTACCTACCATACCAAGAAATACTGCCAGCTCCGTTCAAAGAAAAAAGTCTGCCAGCATTAGGTTGGTCCGAAAATAGAGCATACACTATAATTTCTAAAGTAGTGACGAGTGAACGACGTCGACTCTTCATGTGATTGTAAGCATGTGATAGATTTAGAAATATATAAGCAGGATCAACCAGGAAAGTTGTTTGTGAGCCAATATGTAAAGTCGGACAGTAAACGTATTGGAACTTTAAGCACTATTATGAAGACGACTTATGCAAACTTCTATACGTTCTTTAGATATGTCTACCGTAAGATCGTGATTAATGGTATATATCTACACCACACATATCATTTAAGATTATAGCCACTGGTAGAAGTCACTGACCTGGGACCAGCACAGATACGAATTCTGAAGAGGCAGAGTCCCTCCATCCATGGATCAACAATACCGTCCTCTTATGACCATCGAAATTGCTTTGGTGAAGAGCTGCTGCATTGTTCAGTAATATCGGCTGACTGACGGTGGGATTAGCTCTGTGAACAACAAATATATTCAGTGGTACAAGCAAGAAAAATACGACGATATTTAGTAACTATCAATGTATCCATATTAAGTTGCTGTTACACATTCTTATAAGACTCCTAGGCTTAACTAACAGCTTAGCAAGCATAGATAATACTTCTATATATTTCAAATGCTGTGAGACGTAAATCTTAATTTTTGTTCTATTCTTTTCAATTATGTACCAATGTAGAATGTGGTGATAATTTTAAAATATATATATGGTTGCTTAACAAAGAAAGAATAAGTTATTCTTTGCTTCTTTTTTTACTAAGTAATTTTATTTTATACTGAGTTTGCGAATATAATTATACTACTATAAATATATTTTCCGGGATGAACTTCTAAAGTACTGATCAATTTTAAGAATTTTTACTTACTGTATACGGTGTGACCTAACAGATAGGATAGTTTATATCTCAATTTAAGACAGGACAACGTCTGTCGGATCACCTTGTACTATTGCATATACCTAGATATAAATATAGCTTATATACCTAGTAAATAAATGATAGACGTTAGCAGTCTCAGGGCTATATCTTGCAGCTTGACCCACATCATCCAAGGTCATCCACAGGTCGACCAGGTGATTCTCGCCCGTGGAGTCGGTGGCATACTGGTAGCGTAGCCCTGGGTCTAGTTTGCGTATCACAGTATTTGCTGGTATTGCTGAAACAATGAAATATAGTACTCAAATAATATTTTATACACGTTTTAACCCTACTTGAGGCAGAAATACAGATAAGACCAAGATTCAATTGGGAGTTGTTTAAAATTGTCAAAAATCAATGTCTATCGCAAGTATTTATTTTTACATATAAATATCACCGCGGTACTATGTACCAGCAGAGTATATAATAGCTGTCCTTGTATCAGTTGTTAAATATATGTATTTAGGTAGTATATTCGTGATTCCTTTGTTGTCTGGCTTCCGTAACACAAGTGCTTTAAGCGACTTACCACTAAGTTCAGTTAATGTATAAGATATTTTGGGAATTTATCATTAATATTATCATAAAATTGTTGACTCTTCGCAATATTTATTTATTATTATCATAAAGAAAACTTACATGTCACAACACCAATCACACAAATAATTACGCAAACACTACTGATTTTCATCATGATTTCTACGCAAATGTTGTTAAAAACAACAAATGTTTTTATATCATTATCTGATATTAAATAATCAACGTAATTCTTTATAGGATTTAAAGTATATAAAGCAACAGATCAACTTGTATCAATCTAACGTAAATCACAACCATTTTTAAACCCAATTACTTGCGTATAAAGGTTAATATCGATTGTAAATTTTAACAATATATTTATATTCATTATTATTGTTACTATGTGTATTAGTTTACGTGTGTAATATATACATTTTAGTTTAGCTTTTGTGGTTATTAGATTAGTTGCTAATAAAATAAATAATCAAGTAATTACCTGATTATTTTTTTCACTATTAACCTGGTAGGCCTCCTTCTTGAGGATGTTGAAATAACAAAAGATGCCGAATGCAATTGAAATATCAAATTTAGCTAAGGCAATTATTATATACAAAAAATAAACATTCTAGAATAATGCCACTCATTGAGAACAAAGGTATTTGATACATAAAACATAAAGGGGTAAATTGAACCACTGTTTAAAGTTATCAATGCATAAGTGTACGCAAGTATTCAGTGAAATATTTTTCAGAATAATGTCAAAGTCAGTCAAAGTCAGTCAAAGTCTAATTTGTCATTATTTAAATAGGCTTCTCATAGGCACTTTCGAATCGTTATAACGAGAAAATAAATCGAAGAGTATGGCTTTACTTATTACAGTTTTACATAAATGACCGCTGACCCTGACAAGTTTTTAGTATTTTAATTAAAAGATTAAAATGGCGTCATTTGTCATGCTACTTTAATACTAGTCTGCAGGCACAAACATGGTTTTATAACTAAGTTATATTATAGCAGCTTCAGTGAGCAAGCGACTAAAATAGAACCTTCCCTCAGGACAAACATTTTTATGATGACTATTTGTATTTGTTCTGTGTCTATGACTTAAATATTTTAATTTAATAATTCATAAATAAATTCTCACATCTCATACATTGACCTGACTCCGTGCTAAGTCGTTTAAAGCACTTGTGTTACGGCCGACAGATAACAGAGGAATCACAAATATAATACATAAATACATATATTTAACACCCAGACACAGAACAAACACTAAAATCATTATATAAATGGTTCCTCTGGGTGGGAATCGAAACGACCTTTGACGCATAATATCCCTACCATCTGCACCATGGGGCCCGTCAAAAATAAATATGTATCTATGTATTATATATTTGTGATACTAATGTTGTCGGATGGCCATAACAAACGTGCTTTAAGCGACTTATCTGGGAATCAAATCAATATATGAGATATTGTGCAAATTTATTTTATTTATTAATTAATTAAAACAGAAAATCACTTCACTTTGTTTACATTTTATAAGAACAACAAAAACAGTTTCGTTACACTATTCCATATTAAATTTGTTTTTAAAAATAGTCACATGATTATCTGATCCAGTGTTGTAAGTTCAGGGGAAGCGGTCAATCGACCAAAATAGCACAGTCCCGGTTGCGTAGGTCGATCGAGGTGAGCAAATTGAATGATTGCCCAACAAGAAAACATATTACTTACTCATCCCATTTTTTTTAAGGCATAGGACAGCATTTGAAATCCCGGGGGAAGTTTGTATACTTATTTAGTTTGATAGATCAAATCTGATCTGTTAAGTCAATAATATCAAGATGGAACGATTAGGTAAATCGTAAGTCTTTATAAAGTAGACTTTCATTGTTGCCACACCGTCAAATAACAGTTTGCATTGCTGGATTCCGGATTGAAGGGATACAGAAGGAGTGATATTAATGGGTAATGTGACATAATATCTCCAAGTCAAGAGGTAGGCAACGCGCTAGTGACGACCTTGTGATATTACGAGATATTACGAGCGTCTATAAACTACAATGATGCTAGCTATCACGCGGACTTATTAAATAATAGCTGTCTAAGGATTGTTGTATTAAGGGTATAACGATGACGCTACGAAAGACAAATCTATAGTTGTTTCGAGTCTGGGTATGCATAAGTTTGACCCGAGATCAACAGAACAGTTCCTAAAGATTTGAACACATTTAATCAATTTAAAAAATAAAGCTATCAATGGGTTCCAATTAGATCTAGATTAGATTAGATCACTTGGACAGGTCTATGTCCAGCAGTGGAGGGTATGGTTTACATGACGATAATGATAGTAACAAGGTGATCTTATCAATACATACACAGGCACACAAAGGCCTAAAAAGGTCATCATCTATTACTTTTTTGCATTTCCAATTTTTTTATCCCACAACAGTTTGTGAATATTTTTAGCCTACACACAACACAGGAAAAGTCTGTTTTTTCTTAATGGATGCTGCTTCTCAAACTAAATGATCCGATTTCTGATGCACATTAGTATTTTTTTAAATTTAATATTTAGTTATTTTATTTTTTATGAATATATTCCATTAATTTGTAAGAGTTTGTATGTAGTGTTTATCTTTATTATATAATATTTTTTTCATTATATAATTTTGTGCAATGAATTGTGATAAATAAATAACTCAAGAGTCCCAGCAAACCGGGATCAGCTATTGAGTACCATCTTTACAGTGTCATCATTAGACAAGGTAAAGAATCGCCAAGTGTGTTACTTGTCCTCTTCAAAGGCACACAGCAATTTTATGCGGAGATTTTCAAATTAAATGCTCATTTAGAAACGTAAAATATGGCAAGTGAAGAAAAAGTAGAAGTGTCGAAGTTCCGTGCTTCAATACAATTTTTTACATGGATAGATTATTCGGTGTTTGTGGTAATGCTAGCTATATGCGGCGGCATTGGTATTTATTTTGGTTTTGTGAAGAAACAAAAATCAACCAAAGATTATTTATTGGGCGGGAGAAACATGAAACTTGTGCCTGTGTGTTTTTCTTTAGTCGCTAGGTGAGTTCAAGAATAACTAATACTAAATAATTTTTGCCTGTCCAATAATTTCTAAACGCAAAAATAAAGTCTGCCTATTACATTCTGCATTTTTATCTCATGGCTTAACTAGTGAAATGATTTTTATGAATATTGACTTTAGACTCTATATTTCGTGTAGAAAACTAGTGAGAATACATAAATTCTCCCGATTTGAATACCTACTATCTATGAAATAACTTCCACCGCTTCTGACAGTAAAATAATATTACCGCGATACGAAATCAGATACAATAAACCTGTTTTATAACTAAAACAGAACCTTTACAGTTTTATTTCAGGCATATCATTGTTGGGAACTCCTACTGAGCTCTACATTTATGGAACGTCATACTTATTCTTTCTCGTCGGCGCTGTAATGATGTCTGTTATAATTTTTCACTCGTTTTTACCAGTATTACATGACCTCAGATTGACTTCAGCCTATGAGGTACGTTAAACAACAATAACAATAATATGGTCATGTTTGTTTTGAAATGTAATGTCATTATAATGATGAATAAGTTTTTTTTATTACTTACTTATTACTTTTCCTATTGGAAATCTTTTTGATGTTATTTTTATTTAAACAGGTTAGGTGCATGCGGATATAGTGTCAGATATTCGTTTAACAACAAATAGAAGAGTCTCTTAGTACACAAATTTTGTAAATTGTTTGCTAAATTTTCTCAAACTATTGTGGTTCAGATATTTATGTAAACTCCTCTATTCTCAGAACTTTGTCAGATTCTTTGTGGACAAAATATCTCTATACACTATAAACAAATGATTTGACAGAGCTGTTAAGTTAAAAATTTTTATTTGCAGTACTTAGAACTGCGATATAACAAGCGTGTCAGAGTATTTGGTTCTGTCCTTTTCACGGCATATTTGGTGAGTAAAATTTTAGGGTTGTACTGCAATTATTATTATATTCCAAAATTTAGAAATTATTTATTGGTTTTTTAAAGCATCTTTCAAATATAGTGTCCATATTACGTAGATTATCAGTTTTAAGTCGTATTACATTAACGTGTTGCAAATATACTCACATTATATCTCCATATTGCAATATTTATATGTTATGTACTGTTTTTTTAAAGCGTCTTTACACTTAAGGGTCAATATAATGTAGACTATTAGTTTTGAGTTGTATTGCAATATTCGTGTTGCAAATATACTCTCGGTTATATCTTTCTAAAAGAATATATTCATATTCAATGTTTCTATTAATTAAATTCCTACCTGACTCCGTTGTAAGCACATGTGTTATGAACGCCAGACAACAGAGGAATCACAAATATACTACCTACTTAAATACATATATTTAACACCCAGACACAGAACAAATACAAATATTTTCATATGAATATTTGATATGGGTGGTAATCAAGTCTATGACCCCTGGCGCACAAGATATGATCACTACCATTTGTGCTATCGGGCCCGTCATTAATAAGCAGACTGTTTAAAAAAGAGCTGACTTGTTTTACTTTCATGGCGCGCCGAATTACCATCACAAACCTTTTGATTGATCCATCATTACCAACATATTTTTCTTTATTTTCACTGCTACTTGTTAATGTGTATCATCTTCTGAATTATTAAGATTACATTAAAATGATTACAGATGGCTTGGCTACCCATAGTGATTTATGTTCCGGCTTTAGCGTTTAACCAAGGTAGGTAAAATGCAGATTTGTTAAACAGTAACTATAATACTTACAAAGAATTCGTATTATATCAGTCAGTCGGGAATATGTAATACCAATTATAAGACATTTTAAGAATAAACAAACAAATGTAACTGTTAAATTAAATATAATGATTTTAACAACATGTACAGTACATACTTACTAAGCTTTAAAGTAAATGTTCTGACAAAAGATGTTACAAGATTTGGTTTCGTTTTCGTGACAGAACCACAAATTAACGCTTTAAACATTGTTAAAACTGTTATATCTTTCATTTTATTAATATATTTAACTAAGTTTATACATTTTGTTTGTTTTCATATGATTCTCGATAAATAAATGAATAATTGGAGAATTTATTTCATATACATAATTTCTATTGTTTCAGTAACTGGTGTTAATATTCACATCGTAACACCAATAGTGTGCTTTGTATGCATATTTTACACGTGTTTGGTAAGTACAAGAACAGTACAGGCACGAATTATTTAATTATGTATATTATAAATGCAAAAGTAACTCTGTCTGTCTGTCTATTACGCTTTTCCGCTTAAATCAATCTTTAGACCCTGAGAAAGAATATAGGCTATTTTTTTATTCACAATAAGAGTAGTACACAGCACAGTAATTTATATAAATGAATAAACTTGTTAATACTTTATATTATATATCTATATATTTTGCTACCATGAAACTATTTCACCTCACCATAATTATTCTGTATTTTGGTGAAGACAGTTCTAAGAGTCAAACGAATACACCCGCGAATGTCGGCAGAGAATAATACAAAAATGACAAGATAAATAATGTAAACAATGTTTATTATTAATTTGAATAATTTAAAAGTATTTTTCAGGGAGGTCTAAAAGCTGTAGTGTGGACCGATGTTATTCAAACTGTGATCATGGTGGGAGCTATGATAATAGTTATTGTGAAAGGAACCATCATAGTAGGTGGCTTTAATGAAGTGATGAGAAAGAATTGGGATACCGGCCGTATAGAATTTCCAGTGTAAGTTAACAAATGACATGACCTCATAAATAATTAAAAAAAACAATATGTAATTTAATCAAGTATTATAATTATAAAAGATTGACGGGCCCTGATGCATTCGACAGCGTTAAGGGTTCGATTTCCACCGAGAACACATATGGGTGAACATTTGTGTTTATTTTGTACCTGGGTGTTAAATATATGCAGAAATGTCTAATACACAAGTGCTTTAAGCTACTAACTTCAAAGATAGGTCTACGTATGAGATGTTGCGTGAATTAATTTTATTTCATGTATTTTCAGCGTTACTATGGACTTAACTGAAAGGCATTCGGTTTTGTCAGTGTCCATCGGATCAACGTTCTACTGGATTGGTAATATCGCCGTGAACCAATCAATGATGCAAAGATTTTTGTCTTTGCCTGATCTAAGTTCTTCAAAGAGGTAACTAATAATAAGTATATTTTTTTAAAATAATTGCCTATTATACTTAATCCGTTATATCATTATATAGTTTATATAATACATAATAATAATAATAATATTTATTTCATAATCCAGACGTAATCAATATATATGAATATAAAATACAATTATGTAAGAAGTGATCGTCGACAGTATTAAACTGTGTTACAGCTGCCTGCGTCATTCATATATATATATATATATTGAACATGATGAATGATGAATGACGCATGATGAATGTCTAAACGCGTAGAATATCTATACTATGCTCATAATTTGAAAGTGATAGCCAGCTCCTGAGGTATTCCTTGCATTTATGAAATGGTAAAGGGTAAATATTCTGAGCTTTATTGGCAGCATTTTATAAATAAGAGTTAATAATGAAATGATATCGCTTCGCAAAAGATGTTGTACCTATAGAGAACAGTTCGGCAGACGTAGGTTGTGTTACGCGTCCTTGGTATATAGGGTAGGTTTTTGTGTTTGCGTAGTACACTATTAATTACAACAAGTTGTCTGACCGAGAGTACGGAACATTCTTGTAATACAAAGACAACTACATATTGATGTAGCTTTGAGAATTTGCTTAATGCCATTAGCGTTCGTAAGTAAAAATTCTTCACTGCACATAAACTCAAACAAAGGAACCGTATGCCATTAATGCGATGCTTTATTCGTTACTTCCTATATATGATCTCTGAAAACCATACAAATCGTTGCCTACATTAAACAGAAGGCTTACCAAAGTCAGTTCATACAAATACGTCTACTAATACTGATTTAAATTTGCATGGTGAATATGACATGTCAATATTAAATAGAGTTGTTATAGACGAGAGTGACAAGCGACTATATAGAGAATGTGTTTATAATTCGAATTTGTGTTAGAGAAACTGTTAATATTTTAAAAACAGAATGGAAAGTGCTCGAAAATAATCATACTGTGAAAATTGCTGCGATACTAGAGCCACGGTGACTTCAGTGGGCTTCAATGGGCTAAACTGGACAACTTCAGGTTGGTCAAATTATACTGCCAATTCGATAGATGGCGCTGTCCGCAACAGAGAGCATTCTTTTAGCAGCGGATATATATATGTAAGATTGTACTCTTAACTTTAAAGGTGTAATTTAATTCCAGGGCAGTATGGGGCTTCCTCTGCGGCATAACTTTCATAGTATTCATGTGCGCGTACAGCGGGCTGCTAGCATTTGCACGGTATTACGACTGCGACCCCCTCGACTCTAAGCTGGCTTTGGCTAGGGACCAGTTACTGCCCTTGCTGGTGATGGATGTGCTGGCTAACTGGCCTGGTCTGCCGGGGATATTCGTCGCTGGAGTGTTTAGCGCCGCTTTGAGGTGATTTTCATGATCTAACAGGAGTATAGTGTAACAAATTTACTGTTATTTTAATTATGTTTAACAACTTTTTAAACGTGTACTTCTGTATGATAAGTTGAATGGTCTTATGCATTGTTTCTATCAAGTTTAATATTCAGATAACATGAAAAAACTATGTAAAATATTTCTCCTAATACTTAACAGTTAATAAAACTTGAATAATACTTTACCTATGTAAGATAATTTTCGCTGCGTAACTTTTCGTTTTATTCGTCCTGTGTGAAATGTCAATCAAAAGCAGTCTATGTCTTTACGAGCTATTTTGAGCTTCGTAAATCTCACAAGGACGCCTTTAGCCATTTAAAAGTAAAAACATATTTACATATACAAAATTTTATAAATTTTACTTGATGATATTTCAGTTTTATATATGAATCAAATAATTCTTTCACTTTTATAATATCTGTTTTTTGTCGGGTACGACGTATTTAATAAAACTCCAAATAAGTAAATACATGTCTATGTATTTTCTCACAGATAGCAGGATATTTAAATAGCGGTACAATTAAAGAATAATGATTGAAACATTTTTTTAAGTTAAATAGTTTTTTTATAATTGTAAAAATACGTGATACTTAGTTGTTTCACAATTTTTCTGGTGTAGATTTATATAGTTCAGGAACCAGATTTCATATTCTAGAATTATTTACGACTTTTATACGGTCAGCAATAATTGTAGAGTTTGGAATTTACTATCTGAATTTATAATGATATCAAAAAGTAGTCTATAGCACTCAGGGATAAATATATTATTCTAATAGATTTCAGAAATAATTTTCATAATCTAAGGTAGACACAATATTAGTATCATATTATTATACGCCATAAAACACAGCAAATGTTCCAGTTCTCTGTCAACTGGACTGAATTCCATGGCTGCTGTTGTACTCGAGGACTTTTGGAAGCCGTTCTTCAAGAAACTGACCAGACAACAAACGCAAATACTGATTCGTGCCGTGGTTGTTATTTTAGGCGTCGTATGTGTAGGTAAGAACCAGCATTTAAAATTACGAGATATTATATTTAAAATATGCAGATGTAAGATATTTACATACACAGGCGTGCCTGTGTCCCATCGGGTTAGGCAGAGACTATGGATCTCCAATTACTACGATTTGACACGTCTCTCGCGCTTTCTTTACTTGCATTAGTCCTTTCATACACGCTCGTTCATTCTTGGTATACTTTGTTATCAGGTCTTGTATTCGTAGTGGAGAAGTTAGGATCAGTTCTACAATTGACAATGAGTTTGTCTTCGGCGTCAATGGGTCCACTCGCTGGAGTATTTTTGATGGGCATCTTTCTGCCTTTTATAGATTCAACTGTAAGTAACTTTTCTATGTAATCTAATCAAATTTATATAAAAATTGTCTATTGTAGACTTTCCATGAATATGTATTTAGTTAAAAAATATTATGTTACCCTTGCATAAAAGACCTACTCTTTGAAATAAATAGCACATAAATAGAGTTACTTTGGATAATAATATTTTTGTCAATTTGAAATTTCAATTACGGAGGCAATGGAATAGTGAATTTACAAGTTCAGTCTCCTTTAAAAACATTAATGTGATGAATTACATGCATGTCTGTATCTAGGTGTTCAATACATATTTAAAAAGCAGATATATTAGAAATTTCTATGTTGTCTAATATTTCTTAACATAAGTCTTTAAGCTACTTATCTCGGAGTCAATTCAAAACATAAGATTTTGTGTATCACTTATTTATTTATTTATTTAACTTTATTGCACAAAATGTTACAAAATGTACAAATGGCGGACTTAATGCCAGATGGCATTATCTCCCAGTCAACCATTACACAAAACTGAAAAATATATATATATATATAGTGGTGCAGGCAATATACTCGTATATACAAAATAAATAAACGTGGCATACATATTTGTATAAATAAACGCAATAAATGTATATGATATAAAAATATATACATATCTATGTATATAAATACATAAAATAACGTACATCAGAAATAGGGTTATAAAGTTAGAGAAGCAACATCAGTAAATAAAGTACGGAGACAGCGTTTCAGGTTAAATTTGTTTGGGGATTGCTTAATATTCAACGGAAGCTCGTTCCAGAGTCGTATAGCTTTTTTTTAATAACGAAACAAATGCCGATCGTCGCAATAATAGGACTTTTATGGCTATTTCTCTTTTTTACAGTTACTTTAGAAACGTTCAAATGATTGGTGGACACATAAGTATTTTAATAATTTAAAGGGCTTGATGGCGCAGAAGTAGGATCCTATCTTATACGCCAGGGGTAGTGGGTTCGATCCCCATCCAGGATAAATATATTTATATGATGTATATTTGTGTTTGTTCTGTATTTGGGTGTTGGATGTATGCATTTAAGTATTATGTTTGTGATTCCTCAGTTGTCTGGCGTCCGTAACAGATTTGCTTTTAGCGACTTACCACGGAGTCAGGTCAACGTAAGCGATGTTGTGTAAATATTATAATATTTTATTATTAATTATATTATTTGTTTTACGTGTTGTAGAGTGCTCTGAGTGGCGGCATTCTAGGGCTGATCTCATCCTGGTGGTTAGCGGCACATTCGCAGATAGCACAGGCTCGAGGCCAAATCCAATACAATGAGAAACCCAGATTCATCCACAATTGTTCTTATACATTTGAACCAAATACGTTCAAAGTGGTCACTGTAGAAAGGTTTGTTATAGTAGATTTTGAATATTATCAGTATCTTGAAATTTTGACCTGATTATTGCTATTTGTGAGTTATACAACAGAGTGACACGTCAATAGCGCATTTTTAGAGATATAACAATAGCAAATTAGTTCTATAAGAAATTGTTAAAACTCCTTGATCGTTTATTTTCTTTTTTGTTCTCCAAAATGTGGAAATACAGTTAATACTGTTGAAATAATAACAAGAAAATAGTGAAAACGGGTGCCGCTATGAAATTATAAACTAAATATATAATCTTGCTTAAACATATTATTTCTATATTTTTTAACATCTAAAAATATATATATATATATATATATATATATATATATATATAAATAATAATATATATTTAATATATATATATTATTTTATATATATATATTAAATATAATAAACTTGTAAAAGCGATGCAATATCAACAGTGCATATCGCCCAGTCTAGCCCGTAACTGAATTCACTGTAGCGCAGAATTTTTCATGTTCTTACGCTTTGACCGTTACTGTTATAAAGCATAATTTTCAAACTAAACACTTTATTACTATTTTCAGTGATATTCCATACTTATATAGGATTTCCTACTTATGGTTCACCGCTTTTGGCTGCACGGTTACCATGTTTATAGCGTGCTTAGTTAGCTTGAGGACGTCTCCAGAAGTCTACAGCAATGAGAGACTATTCGCGCCCATCGTCAGGCATTGGTTGGCGAAAAAGAAACGGGTAAAACATATTCTAGAGTTAACTAATAATTCATAATCGGCGTTATTATGGCTTTAACTTAACTAGAATTTATTGACGATATCAATATATTACTAAAGAGGTTCTATTAAAAAGAAACTGAATTATATTTAAGATAATATTTACTAGAAAATACAAACGGCGAAACCGGCTTGAAGCGATAGACAAGTTGATGTTTTTCTAGTAAATATTATGTGAGACTTGATGACTTAACTTAATCGATGAACCCATATATGATTGTAAATATGAAGTGTGATCTTAGTTTTAATTAAGAAAGAATATTGAAGGTTAATTTTCACGTTGGTTTTTATAATAAAAGGTGAAGGTTTAGTGTAGGGTAATTAGCCTTTAAATCATAGACAAAGGATTTATTGTTTTATTGTTGAAACAAAATATGAAAGATCAAACTATTTTCAGTTTTAAGAATCTCTTGTAGTTAGATTATCGACTAATAATAAGTGTCTATTGATCAGCTCAGAGAGGTGATTAGTATTGGGGGACATTGCATATTGAAATAGATGAGAAATGTGTATGCATTCTATAAAGTAAAAATGAGTGATAGAGAAATAAATTTAAGAAATTATTTGTACAATGTTGACTTATCTAACATGAATTATTTCAGAATCTATTTTCATGAATTACTGCTCTCTACTTACAATACTACTCTCCACTTCTACGTAAACAGGCATTAATACAGTAAAACTTTTAAGTTTGTTTAGTTTTACTTTAATTTTGAAGCTGTTTTATTTTTCTTCCAGGAGAAGGCGATCAAGTTAAATGAAAGACAGTATATGTAATTCATAAATTTATCGTTTAATCAAATGTAAGAGTATTTTGTACTATTTTTCACGGTTGCATAAGGTTAGAAAATCCATTGTTATTCTAAAACGGATAATTCCTCGATGTATTGATTCTGAATATACCAGGCCTGAAAAAATAAAAGCAATTTAAATTAAGATGGAAATCGCAGTTTCTGTATCTTCAATCATTTCAATTATATTATCACCTTATCTTTTTACATCATAATACTGGTAAGTTATTGCTTCCTGTTTACTACCAAAAAGTAAATTAAATTTATTTTATAGAAACTATTTACCTGGATTTATTCAAATTGCTGTTTCCCATAGGATTTTGGTCGCCTGAGCATCTGTCTCTAGTGGCGTCCCTCAGGGTATCGCACTGGTTCGCGTTCATGTGGTTGTACTTCACTGAGGCTGCCATAAACTCGTAGGCCATTCCATGGGAACAGTTGTTAGTCCAACAACCAGGCTGTCCGGAACCTCCGTTAGGGTAGAAATCAGCGACTCCACAAGGATCTGAATATCCAAGGAAGGCGGTGTTGGTATGGATGACTTCTACGTATTGAGCATCCGTTTCAACGACGCGGTCCCTGTCACCACCCCATAGAGGACCGGCAGGGTCGAGAGCTGCAATTTAAATAGGATAATATATTAATCACAGTAAATACTTAACATCAATATATAAGCCATTGGATTTGTACTGCTGAACATAGGCCTCCCCAAAAAAGGGGATTTTGCCCATAATTTCTGCGTTGGGCAAGCGTATTGGTAATCGCAGAACGAAACATTCGCGACGGGAAAGCTTCGCTCTGTGATTTTGACATGAAAAAATAATGGTTAATACGTTATTCCTTACCTGTCACTCTCTTAACTTGCGAGCCAGTCTCCCTACCGGCGCTGCCGACAAGATGACCACCAAGACTGAAGCCGACTAAGTGCATCCTATCGTAAGAAGCACCCAAGGACACCAGCCAATTCACAAACTGTCCCATACCACGGCCGACAGCGGGAACGCCGTTCTTGGCGGTTAGGTAGTTGCGGTTGGCCAAGCGGTTCCAGTCGAGAACGATCACGTTCACATCATCATTGATAAGGAAGGCTGTAGAACAAGTAGGCAAACGGTTTAATTCAAACGTACCTAAACGTACGTACCAAAAACTTGGCTTATGTATATCAATTATATATTTACGGCGTACACGGTAGTGTTCTTATCCTATGCGCTAATCGTCGTGGGTTCGATCCCCATCCCGGAGGAAATATTTATGTAAGGAATATTTGTTTATTTAAGTAAAACATTTTTATTAAGCTACTTTTCTTGGAGTAAGGTGAATGTATGCGATGTGGTGTGAATTTATTATTATTGTTATATTGTAATATAAAGTAAAATTGTCATATACATAAATAAATTCGTAAATTAATACTTCAGACATGACAAAGGTTAATTTCGTACACACAGGTGTAGAAGTGATTTTGTAGAGTTTTGTCAAATCATGCCCCGATAGTTCTATCCAAACATTTCTCAAATCAATGTCGCTTGAAACTTAACTTTTTAACTTTCTAATTAAATAAATAACTTTTCTGGTGTCTTCAATGTTATGTTGTGACAATTTGGCACTATAGACCAACTATACGTAAAATGAAAGCTCATTACTACGTTTAGAAAAATACAAAGTTCATTCTACTGTAATTCTCACTTACACTTCACTGCAATCGTACGTTTGACATTTATTTGTTTCTGTTTACATGACGCCTTAATAATGGCGGCTGTCGTTTTTGGCTCATATATTTATTGTTAAAATTTTAAACGCTTTCTGTGTATAATGTATCAAATCGAAACGAACATTTAAATTTTTTTATGAGGGCTTGAACACATAAAACATATATTATAAGATATGAACATATAAAATACTCTTTTACAACATAAATTTCTAACGTTGATAATAGAATCGAATTAGTTAATAACTAAATCTCAGATAATTAAATTGACAATCAATAAATCCAATATAATAGGTACAAAGATTTTTTAGAAAAATGTGTTAACTGTACAGTAACCTACCTTCGGTCAACATTTTGTTCATGGTGTTTCCGCCATTACCGTTCCACCCGTGAGCGAGGAACACAGTCACCTTAGAAGTGTCATAATTGGAATTCAGGATACTGTCCGCATTATTTATTTGTAGTACTTGAGCTGTCAATGGATTTTCCCTAGAAGATACATTCAATTGTGTAGACTCTCCTTTTAAGTATGCATACTCCTTTCTATTTAATCCTTAGAATACTAATTATATATATTTAATTGGACGTCAAATACATTTTAAAATAACATTACTAGTGGTTACCCTTCCGTTTTCAAAAACACACAAATTTTATATTTTCATGCATTTTAAAATCTAAATAAAGCTAGTTTAACCAGTTTTTTTACCTGGTGAAGAGCCAGAATGCGTTGTTGTCAGGATTTCGCAAGTAGTTTTGGAGGAATACTTCGTCAACTGGTTCCTCAGTGTCGACTAAGTGAAAAGTGTTGTCTCCATCTCCAGGGAGTAGGAAGTACCTGTCTCCCTCCTCATAACCTTCAGTAAGGTCTTTAATGACGTTCGCAGCACAAGCTTAAAGATAATAAATCAATAAAAATTTTATTCTCTATAGATTTTTACATACATACAGAATTTTTGGAATATTGTGAGTTATTATCGTATTAAGAAAATGAATTGAAAACACTAACTTACTAAGTGGCATAGACAAAGATAGTTTTCTTTATATTTTCTTTCTTTCTTTTCTTATTTTCTAGTTGCTAATGAATAACTCTTAGGTACGTTGTAGATTTTTGTAAATTATATTGAATGATTGCGAAACGACCAGAAAGAGAAATTTTAAAAGGAAATACTAAGCATTTAAATCAAAGAGTATATTGAATATAAAGCACATGCATAACAATAATGTGTACTAAATATTACACTACAACTTACCTGCTATAACGACGGAGAGGAGCAGGAGATATTTCATTTTCCCTTGTAGATATTAAACTACGCCAATCAAAGAATACGACTCTGGTTTTTATAATGCCTAATTTTGGTATTTTCCCATAGATTAATTGTCTATTATCATTATCTACATCTTGATACTTATCACCATTAAGCAATAAATAAATTATAAATTTTGTTAGTAATCAAAATTACTGACAATATGCAAATTGCACAAATTTTACCACATGATAATTAACTGCAGGAAGAATAAAAGAATATACAGATTTGTTTACGACAAGAACTAGTTGCAATTACAGTAGTTGATGTAAATTCACTTTATTTTTGTGAATGATCAAGTTGTATTATCAATTTATATGTATTAGCCACCTAAAGTAGGTAATTTTTTGATAAGCTAATACCATTGTGACGTCGTCGGAAAACAATTGACATCAAACGATAAGGCAGTTAACCTAGACCTAAGAGTTTACAATAGATATTAACGATAACAAGTACTTTATCTACTACGTTTTATTAATGCAAACAATTTATTGAATTGTCTTTTGAATTTAATGAATTAGTCAAGTGTTGTCAGTGTGTTGGGTCCATACGCAGTCAACGAAATACTTGCTTTTCATTGTATTTCTTTGAATGTGTATTACTAATATATCAATGCATTGCATCTTATAAATAAATATAAAGATAAACGTAAATAAATTATTCACACTAAGAGTTCCAGTGAAAGAATAATGTCAAATTCAACTAAATCGGTACAAGAGCCTCAGGTAGCCTTTTGATCATTCATTAAAGCTACCGAAAGTCACCAGGATCTTCAGTATTATGAATATAATAGAATTTAGTAGTTAAAATTTATTTTTTTCATCATCATCATCATACTAGCCGTTAGAAGTCTACTGTTACCTACCTCCGGTCAACATCTTGTTCATGGTGTTTCCGCCATTATCTACTGCTGGTCATAGGCCTCTCTAAGCGAGGAGAATTTTGTCCATAATGGCCGCGGTGGGCAAGCGTGCTGGCAATCGCAGACTGCAGCTTTCGCAACTGGGATGGCCTCCCCTTTTACACCCTGTGCATTTGAGTTGCACTGCCCCGGATGGATATACATCTGTCGGTTCTGGTACCTACCCTACGTGTAGTGAGATGTACTATTTTATTATTCTGCCGGTACGTCACGGCAAATATTATTTCTAAAGTTCTTGTAAAGGGCCTACTTGAAAAAATAATATTTTAATTTGAAGGGTACAACTGTATAATCAACGTTAGTTAATAAGCCGATTTTTGGATAAACTCTTTGCCCCAAACTCGACTTTGGGCAACGACGGAAGAGTTGTAAGGCAGATGTCGTACTGTCGAACCTAAGCCGGAAAATACCTAACAAAAAAAGAAATGGTACGGTAAATGCTGCTCTGTCTATCCATGGCATGCTTACAAATTTAGTCAACCCGATGGCATACCAGTAGTTATCCTCAAGTAGTGCCGCAATTCGTAATTTGATGTACCACTATAAGTTTCATGTTTATAACAAATTGCCCATCATCTCATGCATGAGAAGTTGACCATGGTCACTTTCTGCCATCGGTGTGATACGCCAACAATCTCAAATTGCACTTAAAAAGAATATGCAGATTTTTCCTACGCGTATTACGGAGTTCTCCAAAATGGAAGTAGATCGGTTTTTAAACAGGCATAGTGCTAGAACTGTCTACAATCATTATATTATGATACCATAAGGCCTGGTCGCTTACCTTAATTCTAGTCACTGTTAGTTCACTAAAATCAAGAAAGAAGTACATTACAGTAAAACAAACTATTTGTTAATATTCTGTTTTATGAAACAAATATTAATTAACTAAATAAAATACATCAAAGGTACTCTATAATTATTATGTCTGTTTCAGTACATGTTGCAAAAATCATTTGTTGAAATCATTTATATAGGTATTGGTTTTTCCAAAGCAAAATATAAAATCGAATTTGTTATCTTTTCAATACATACACATACAGAAAGTGGCGTGATTAATGACTAATTTGATAAAAAGTTTACGTATAACGTTTACAAAATACGTATTAGTTAAAATATTAATTAATTTTTTGTCATACTATTTCATTTCGGGGAAAATTATCTGGGAATATACGATCCAATATTTCCTGGGAAGTTATATATTAGATAGATACACAATTATATATTAGATTATATTTATTATTTATTTTATAAGTGAAAGTAACAAAAAAGTTATTAAAAAAAATAATAGTAATACTATACTAAAAATAACTAGTAACCAAACGAAAGTTTCGTCGTCATAGCAGCCGTAGAGCATGCACGTAGCCTTCTTAAGGAAGAGGGAAATTTGCCCATTAGCGGGCAAAGATGGCACGGTTGCATTGATAGAGTAGTTTCGCGTTGGGAATGCTACTGCCCATTCCCGTCGTGTTGTATTTAACCTTCACTGTTTTGGATGGATCCGCCATATGTCGCCTATTACGACACCTATTTGTATAATGCCTAAATACTATTCTTCTTTGCCTAATTACTATTCTTAATTTCTATATAATTAATTCTTCTTCTCTGCCGGTACCCCATAGCTAATTAACTTAAACTTGATTATAATTCGCATACAATTTTAGGAAAAGGGATACGAGTCCAATGTTTCAATTCGGAATAAGCCGCGTCTGAAAAATTAAAATAGTTTGATTTAAAAAAAATTATATGAGCTTAAAATTAAGAGCATGTATAAATAAAATTTTTAGTTATTTTACAAGTTGTAAAAGTAATTCCAATCCGACTTATCTACGATACTCTTTTATCTAAGCAGGTAGTAGTGACTATTTGGTACGGCAATATAAATAGATAAATAAATTACTCAAAATCTCATACAAAGACCTGACTTCCAGATAAATAGCTTAAATCTATTGTGTTATGGTCATCAGACAACACAGACAACCACAAGTATAATAATTAAATATTTATTTATTTACCAACCAGACACAGAACAAACACATATATTCGATATACAAATATATGTCCTAGGTGCCTTCGCACCCACTACTTTTAACGCACAGGATAGGATCAATACTACCTGCGCCATCGGGCCCTTCAAAAAACATCAGGATTAAGTGATACCAAACTTTATTATTTTCCATTTCTATAAATGTATCGAGATCGAAATGCGATTTCACTATTATTTCGTTGGTAACCAACTCAAATATTTCAGATTAACTTGATAATTACCCCTTTTTATTCAGGTCGCTGTTGCCCATTGGGTATTTTTCACCGCTGCAAACCCTGCCAATGGCAGTCGCGTCGATAAAATTATCACATGCGTTAGCTATCATGTGGTTATATTTGACAGTAGCGTACATGTACTCGTACGCTCTTTCGTGTGAGCACGCGAATGAGTCGCAGCCTGGCATGAATGCTCCGCCGTTGGGATAGAAGTCAGCGTGACCGCAGGGGTACGGGTATCCCCCGATAAGCGTGTTAGTGTGAATGACCTCGACGTATTTAGCGTCTGCTTCGGTGATTCGATCTATATCTCCCTCCCATGAAAGCCAAGCTGGGTCTAAAGCTGGAAGATTTTACATTGTTATTAACAGAGCTAACGCGTTCCTAGGTCTTACAGGTTTAATTCACAATATTTATTTTCCGTTGATCTGGAAAAGTTGATCTAGAGAATGACCAGCTCTGGGTTTTTGATTCGCGGATTCAGTCGAGAACAGAGCAATTTATATGTTAAAATATGTTTGTAAACATTTATGATTTTGGTCAAGCAAATAAGTAGCAGCTTTTTATACCTTTTTGTTTTTTCTTTGATCTGTTGATGCGATCTATTGGTTATGACAAGTCATTTTAACCTAATATATTTTGATAACAATTATAAATATTGTTCTGCAAATGAAATAATGGTTGCAAATTGCGACGACTACTATTTCTTTCCATACTTTAGGTATAATTTTATATTTTAAGTTAATTCTGAACCCTACAATTAATTAATAATTGGACTTAGATCTCAATTAGGTCTAGACAAGAGAACTAACCTGTAATCCGTTGGATACGAGAGCCGGTAATTCTTCCTGCACTACCCACTAGTTGGCCGCCCAAACTGAATCCGATCAAATGAATTCTCTTATAAGAAGCTCCTAACGCCACCAACCAAACGATCATGACGCCGACTGTCCTTCCTACAGCGGCGGTTCCGTACTTGGCAGTCATATAGTCAAGTCTGGCCAGTGCACCCCAGTCCACCACTATGAAGTTCACATCGTCCTGTTCCAAGAAGGCTAAAAAACGAAATGATTGCATCTTAAAAACTATTCCTTATAAAATATTTATCTTTATATGATAATATTTGTGTTTGTTCTGTATAGTGGTACTGTATTTGTGAGTCCTCTGTTGTCTGGCGTCCGTAACACAAGTGCTTTAAGCGACTTACCATGGAGTCAGGTCGATATATGAGATGTTGTAGGAATTTATTATATTATTATTAATAATTCGGCCTAGTTAAGTGTCCGTACCCATTTGCAGACAGCCAAAAATAAACAAAAGTAAAAAATAAAATACATATATTAAAGGTCGTCTGCATTAATACCTATTTCTGCGGCTAAAAGGCATTGTTGTATTCCAGTGTAAATGGTGAGAAAAACAGTGAAATCACTGGGTAATGTGACATAATATCTTTTGTCACACAGTTGTGATACCTTTGCGATAACACGAGCGCCTGAATGGCCGTTTAATATCACGTGGCCCTAATTCTAGCGCCCTTTATTATATGACTTAATCATGTAATAAAGGGCGTTAAAATTATTTGACAAAGCACTCTAATAAAATCTATGTTATTTATATCTCTTCTAAGTATAGTCAGATGTTTTGGCTCAAAGATTGACTTTGTATGCAATAAAGTCTTACTTAAATTCAATAAATCTTGATCATAATTCGATTCTCGTGAATATATTGAGTTACTTAAACTACAAGCTACTATATCTAAATACTACCTACTAGCAAAATGTGGTAATTTTTATAAAAAAAGGTCCATTATTTGAACAGAAATGCTCGTACCACCAGATAGGTAAATTCAATGAAGCTCAAGCAAAGACAATATTTGTTTATATTATTTGCCCAAATTACGCGATAATATATATTTAATTATTAATTGCATAATTGTCTTAGCTTCAATCTCACCCTAGTGATGCTAGAACTGACGCCTGTCACAATTTGGATCGTAAAAAAATCAAGAATCTCTTGTCCATAAACCATACGAACGTTTGCAGCTACTTCGTCAGTACATATACTTCTAAACGTTAAAAATTAATAATAATAATAATTCTCACAACACCTCAAACATTATAGATACCTCAGTGGTAAGTCGTGGTGGAAAGTGGTAACATAAGTGTTTTAAACTTATGTTACGGACGCCAGACAACAGGAGAATATACTACTTAAATATAAATTCATCTATTTCACTCGAAAGAAATTAATATATTATAACATAAATACGAATAAAAGTAATAGCTGTTAGTATGGCTCGCTTAAACTCAAGAACGATTGTACCGATTTGGCTAAATGTAATGTATAAATATTTGTGGGAGTACACATTTTAAATAATGAGTAAAAGAAATAATATGTAAGGAAAAATACAAAAAACAACAATTTAGATTTCCATTACAAACTGTTCTTAGTGAAACATATGATGTCCTTTATCATTTTAAGAATTAAAAACTGTCACTTGGTTGTCAAATAAATAATTATTCGTTTGTTTCGTAGGTATATAGCAAAAGGTTGCATTAGGTTTTGACCAGATTTTACACAAATATGTGATATGAAGTTCAGCGGGCCATGAAGTATTTATTTTACCTTCTTTGAATTTAATGTTCATTTCGCTGCTAGCGTCCATATTCCACCCGTGGCAGACAATCACTGTGATTTTATTATTATGAAAGTGGGATTTGATTAATGTTTCTATATCTCCAAAATGTAATTGAACTGGCGTAAAAGGATTTCGTCTGGAACAAAGTTTAGTCTTTTATATATATATCTTACCATAATAAATGAATGTGTGTGTCTATCATCACTAATATTATTATTTTACTTATTTTATGGTTACCAAACGATAATTCATTACATCTTTATTGTCAATAACCAAAACTTCATCTTGTTTTAATACATGTATGTAGTCATAACTCATGTACTCATGCCCACATTATCACATAGCTTAAGTGACAAGAAATTAAAAAAAAAAATTAATAGTTTTAGTACGGTTTATTGGATCGAAAAATAAGAAAACACTTACTGGACCAAACTTTTTTCAGTTTGTCTCTATATCATGGCTATTATTTCATGGGAATATTTGTAGTTATTAATTTGGATTTATTATCAAAAACTCAATCATTTAAAGATCTATAGTAAAATAAAATATAATAGAGATGTATCAGAAACAAATAATTTATTATTGAACTTAACATAATTACCTTGTAAAAAGAAAGAATCTCGTAAACGCGAATGGATTATTAATAAGCGTTTGAAGAACACGTTGGTCGGGTTTAGCAGAAGTGTCGACCAGCTGAAGAGAGCCGTCTCCGTCACTCTGGATGTAAACGTATCTATCTCCAGCCTGGTAAGGTTTAATTTCATTTGGCAATGAATTGTCTTCTTTCAGCGACAAAGCTGTACTCATGTAAACAGCAACTGCAAAAGCAAAAAAGAGGTTGTTTCTATTTAAAAAATACTCACTTTGGAAAATTTATCATCACTCCTCTCCAATTTAAATTGGACGCGGATATCCAAGGTTTTCCTGATTTTATGAAACTTAAAATCATAATTTTACTGAAGACAGACCACACACAAAATTTATCTGCGTGATACCTAACTCTTATCTATTTTACCGCCAAACAGCAATGTTCGCATTGCTTTGTTCTGTGTTGAAGGCAGTGAAATTACTGGGTAATGTGAGATAATATCTTCAAGTCACAAGGTTGGCAACGCGCTAAGGATACTACTACACCTGATATCTAAAACAAATGTCTATAGGCTGCTGAGACGCTTTCTATTATGCGGACCGTACGCTGGTTTGTCGACTTAGTGGAATAAAGAAAATCTTTCTTTCAAAATCTCTTTTTTATCAATGTGTTGGACATAGGATATCCTCTGACCCCGGGAAGCCAAGACTACCTAACTGCTGTTTGATGCGGCACCAATCGCCAAACATCTATCTCAATAGTTACATGGGGCATACCATGTAGCAAGTGCAAAATTGTCTTCGTAAGTTGATATCAGTATTTTTAATTTTTTTACAGATCAAATCAGGAATTATAAAAATATATTTGTAGTCTATAGCTCGTTTTGTTATTTCAATATTTACTCCAAAACCTAGTATCTCTTTACAAGCATTTTTATTTGGAGACAACGTTTAGTGTTATATTTCATCACCAGTGATGAAGTTACCAGTAACGCACATTAAAACTTTCAACTTAAGGCACAGAGACATGTCAGTCAAGAAGATAGTTACAAGTTTTTCGAACGCTACTTAGCCAAGATATCTCACATAAGTATAATATAAAAATATGTGTAAGAAATAGTAATCAAACATTAAAAACACTCAAATAACTTGGCGAAATGTATGGAGAAAGATTTTATTACTTTAACCCCAAGTAACTATTATATGAGTTTGTAAATAAATAATGTGATTTACCAGAAGCTGAACATAGCACAATAAAAGCCTTCATTGTACAGAACTTGTTGAACTACATTGATGAGTCTCACATCAAATAGTCTTTTATATTCAGAAAATAATAACTATTTTCCTTTAATTATCTGATAAATCTATTACTCTTGATTTACCGAGCGATCTATCTTCCGATATGGTGAGTTATCTTTGGTTATCAGTACAACAAGGATTTTGACCTCAACTCAATGGGTTTACACAACTTTAATTAATGTCCTTAACCGTGAAACATTTGTTGCAATCAATTGACATCTAGACTGTTATAGGTCAGGCTAATTCGTTCTTAAATACTATATAATTATGAAAATACATGTTTTTTAACATGACAATTACAGTATATATATACTTTGTGCGCCGAATGTCGTTGGGGAAGATACAATGAGAAATATTTATAAGTTTAATGTTTATATTTTTTCTATGTCTGGGAGTTATCTATATATATTTAAGTATCATATTGGTATTTCCTGGTATCCGTAACACAAGTTAGCCACTTATCAACATAGGTCAACGTATGAGATGTCGTCTGAATTATTATTTATACTAGCTGTGCCCGCGACTTCGTCCGCGTGCAGTAGTTCCTTTGAGCAACATACCTTTTTACTTTAACTTATATAAACTTTGAATGTTATATTTATTTATATATGTATATAAATCAATAGCCTAAATAATAAGGTTAAAGCTTCTAGCTCTAATAATAGTGATACTTCCATACAATTTTTCATCCCCCCTTTGGACCCCTCAGGGGTCGCCTTACAACTCTTATGTTAAATAAAAAAGTAACAATGCCCTTTAAAGCTTTTGACTATCTGTGTACCAAATTTAATTTAAATCGGATCAGTAGTTTAGGCGTGATTGCGCAACAGACAGAAAGACTGAGTTACTTTTGGATTTATAATATTAGTAAGGATTTACTTCACTCGAATAAAATCATAGAATGTTTAATTTGCTGTAGTTAATTTTCTAGTCAGATTATTTATCCACCTTGTGGACATACTCAGCAATGCTTATCGATTCCAGATCTTCATTTCAGAAGCTTACGGCTCCATACACACATACCGTAGGATCGTGCAGGATGCAAGCCGCATGAACCTGGCCCTGTTTGCAATCTTTAGAAGGCTTACGGCATTAGACGTCCTGGGCTGCTATTATGCTAGACATGATTTAAGCTTTGTCTTTTTTGTGTGTGCGTGTTAAATATATAAATATTACATTTCTAGTTAATCTTTTGTCTTATATCCATAACACAAATTCTATAACTTATCTTGGAGTCAGATCAATGATGTTATAAGATTTTTCCTGTAGAGTTTCCTCTGCTGGACATCGGCCTCCCCCAGTGATCACCAATGGAACCGGTACGCTACGTTTTACGTGGTCTCCATTCCAAAACCTTACGACTCCATCGGCCATCGGTTCTGCAATGATATATGCTGCATCGGCTGTACATGAATGAAAAAGTTGGTATAGGACGACCTAGGCAAACATATCTTAACCAGGTAGAAGAGGTATTAAAGAAGGGCCAGAACAAAAGTACCAAGAATAAACTAGCGTGTATGAAAGGACTAATGCTAGTAAGGGAAGCGAGAGAGGTATGCCAAGATCGTAACAAGAGGAGACCCAGAGTCTCTGCCTACCCCGATGTGACAGAGGCGTGATGTATGTATATATGTACATTCATTACATATATACATACAGTACAATCATTATCATTAGGGCAATTAGAAGTACCCTGCTGGAAACTGGCCTCTCCAAGAAAGGGGGAATTTTGCCCATAAATGCCGCGCTCGGCAAGCGTGTTGGCAATCGCAGAGCGTAGCTCTTGCAAAGGGGATGCTGGTGCCCCATATGTATATATACATTTTAATTAGTAAATCAATAAATATATTTTTATATCATTGATTTACAGTACAATTTATTTATTATATTGATTACGTTTGAGGTTTTATGCAACATTTTTACCAGAAAAAAAAAACTTGTTGTGGTTTAAGGCGGTTTATCTCGGAACCAACTCGGTGTATAAGATGTTGCGTGAATTTATTATTATTAGTTTTACGAATACTGTTTAGTAGCGGTCAGACAATATATCTCTAGTTTCGGAACATGATATCACTTTCTTTCTAAAAAATTACTAATGCCAATGACCACCCAAACAATCACAACGTACTTTAGGTACAAATGTCGAGCTGTCAGGTACAGCCTTCTGATAATCTTAGCTAAATGTTAATTAATCGTTATGATAAGATAAACTTAAAACTAATTAAAATCGCTTAACAACAAACTTGTTATTGTGATTAAGATAATTTTGAAAAAAATCTTTAAAGATACGAAGCCTGTTGCCTGTTGTCACCCAAGCCATTCAGACAGGTGTCCTTCTAGATTATTTACTTCGAAGACCTTAAAGACTTGTTATTCATTATAAAAAGAACTCGATCCGGTCTGATATGGAATAACCTTTAACATTGGAGACCACAAACCATTACGTTTCATTGAGTTGAATCGCCGTGATGTACCGTCAGAGTAGAATAGTTCCTCCTCCTGTACATGGTAAAAGGCAACTAAGATACCAGACAAATGGCGGTGTATCCAATCGAAACAGTGTAAGTTAAATGCGCAGGTCGGAGATAGGCAGAAGCATCTCCGTCGCGAAAGTTGCGTTCTGCGATTGAAAATTAATTGGGCTAAATTCCCATTTTCTTGGGGAGGCCTATGGCCAGCAATAGAATACAAATGGCTGGTGTGAGGAGCTAAATTGGTCTTGAATAATGTTTGCTCTGTGTCCAAGTGTTTTGAATACTTTATTTGTAACTTTTTGCTATCCGATGTCCTTAACACATATAGTGTTTTATTGACTTATCTCGATGCAAGATCAAAATCGTATAAATTTAATCAAAACTTTTTTGTTCAATAAATAATCCTTTTAATAGTAAGATAGAGTTCTGTGACGTTAGATAAAGCTTCTGTGTTTTTTTGTATTTATATCTTAGGACTAACCAATTCATTTATAAAGTCGTATCAAGCCGGGTCTAAACAACCATATAAATAAGTACGCATAGCTAAAAGTAGGATTGATTATTAGGGATTATTCAGAAAAAATGGATAGCATGTATGGGCAAATACATCAAAATCCCAAAATTACCCTCTATGTATATACCCTAAAACAATAATCTCTACTACATGTCCTGTTTTACCTATTGGAGAGACACCATATCAGCAGTGGACAACAAACAGCTATTGATTATTAAACATTTTCAGAAAATTTGTATAAATGTCCTTCTTTCTACTCTTCGTACTTGTCTTCAAAATATTTTAAGGCAACAAAAATTTAGCTTACAAAATATATGATTCATACTATTCTAATATATATATATAGTTATTGCAGAATGTGGGACTTAAAACCCATCCTCTACATGATGAAAAATTGTTTTCTTTGCTTTCTGTTGTACAACGTTACAACTGTTACATTATGGTAACGTTACGGTAATCGTTTCTAAAACTGCAAACGAAACGTCGTTTTAAATTCAAAAGTAGTTTTATTTCTATAAGGAATAGGTTTATTTTTTTTATTAAGTCAGCAAACAAGCATACGTATAATAGATAGATATGATAGTAAACGTAACCGCAGACTATAGACGCTCGTGTTATCACAAGGATATCACTAACTTGTCGCCAATCCTGTAAACTGAAGTTACTATGTGATTTTACACAGTATTTTCACTGTTTCTCTCACCCTTTGAACCGGAACATAGTAATGCGAACACTGCTATTTAGCTGAAATAGGTGAGGGTAAGGTGACCAATACAGAAGAGATTAATACAAAATTAAAATAAATAATCTATTTTAATAATATCTTATTTCTCTAGTGAACTGAAATTACGTTATTTAATGGTTAAGTTGGTGAAAGGAAGAGCAACAACACTTTATTTTAGCTTTTTATTTATTCAACCTTCAATAATAAATCCAAATAAGTATTGAAATACAAAAACACACCCGAAATAAAAAAAAATACTTTAATCTATAATAAAACTCTTTTTTGACGGCATTACGACGCGCTTTAGTTTACTTTATACAATAATAGGTTTCAGTTACCTTGTGTCTTAAACTTTCTCAAGATTCACAAAAAAGTTTTTATAAGTAAACAGTTACGATTACTACTTTATTTATAAAAAAGAAATTATTGAGTTTGTAATTGGAACTTTCCAATTCTGACACAACATCTTTTTTCAATATTAAGAACGTGGAAGTAACCAAGACGTGTAACTAAACATGTTAAAAGTAAAATAAATCGCGTTTTAAAGCCGTTAAAAAGTAGATAATATTATAATAAGTGAATGCGTAAATGTTAGTAAATATTATCTTTTAATCTAGACATAACATTTTACAAATAATATTTACTTATTACTGACACATTATTTGTTGTTAAAAATAGGGGTAAAATATGCGATTTCTGATTCTGAAAATTCCAGATCTGAAACAAATAAATAGAATAAGTTAAAACCATTATCTCATTGAGTCGTGCGATAAATTTCGAAGACAAAGAATGTTATTTAATTATATTGGTTTAAATTTGATCTTCTCTCTTATAAGATGTATAACTCACCTTGCCTTACTCAAATCGCTGCCACCCATCAGATAGCTCTCACCCGAACAAAATCTGAATAATCCCGTGGCCTGCTCTACGGAGTCACACTGGTTCGCCAACATATGATTGAGTTTCACACTGGCGTACATGTACTTGTAAGCTCGCAAATGGGAGCAGACAGGTCCGAAGCAACCAGGCATCATTTGACCGCCATTGGGGTAAAAGTCCGCATCGCCACATGGGTGAGGATATCCGAAGATATATATGCTAGTATGGATAATCTCTACGTATCGAGCATCTGTAGATACGATCCTATATTTGTCTTCTTCACTCCAAAGAGGCCATGCCGGATCCAAACCTCGAAACAAAAAAAAATATTGACTATAAAAGAGGTAAAGGTACCAGTGTTGTTGTACATAATTTCATGTAATTATATTTCTAGACTAAATAAATCACTTGAAATTTGTGATAAGATAAAGCACTAAATTCTTTTTACATGATTACAGTGTTAGGACGTACACTGCTATGCACGGAACTGGTGTATGTGGTCTATCCAGCGCGATCCTGCGGATCTAGTCCGATAGTGTGTCAACCCTGTGGGTGGAGATCCAGCGCTGCGCTTGTCTGTTTATAGTCTTCTTCAAGTAACGCGTGGAATTAATTATAAGTGGACGTACCAGTAATTCTCTGGACCCTGGACCGAGTCGCTCTTCCAGCATTTCCAGCAACATGTGCGCCTGTACCAAAACCAACCACATGGATCCTGTCGTATGATGTGCCGAAGAACACCAGCCAATTGATAAAAGTCCCAATGGTGGAGCCCACAGAGGGTACTCCGATTTTAGCTGTCACGTACCCGAGCATCGACAGTGCGCTCCAATCAACAACTATGACGTTGACATTTCCAGCTTCCAAGAACGCTGTAGATCAAGAGACATAAGACATTAAATGTTACAAAGATATCTCCGATGGTATTTGTACATTTATGTTTAATTGATATAATTGTACCTTCTTTCAGAGACTGACTCATTTCACTTTCAGCATCTTCTGCCCATCCATGTATAATGAATACAGTTTCCAATCTATTATTATAATTTGACGCAATGATCTTAATGAAATCTCCGTTTACAAGCGGCTGGGGTGTCTCAGGGTTTGATCTGTAAAATAATAAAGATCATTGTTACTCCACAAATCTTAACATTAACCTTAATCTAGCTTAACATTATATTGCAAATTGCTTACCTAGTATACAATAAATAATTTGTCATTGTTGCGCCAATTATTGAATATTTAGATAACATGTTTAGATCCACTGGTTCATTTGTATCAATTTGTGCGATTGTATAGTCCTCGCCTTTTGGGTAATAGAAGTATCTGTCGTTAGATTTGTAAGTTTCATATATTTCTTTATATCCATAGCTAGTTGGTTCATCTGCAGTGCAAACTGTAAAAAGTTTATAAGTGTAAAAAGTTATTCTAAAAATGTATTCTTTAGAATAATTAGCAACATGTTCATACAGTTAATGTTTCGAATACTCACCTGCAACGATAACTGCAAACAATAAATGTTTCCACAACGTATACAACATGTTGTGTGCTGATCAGTATTGTGTATGGTTCTGGGGTATAATCGTACTTGTGTTTATATTTGATTTTTGACGATTATTATGCATCAGCGTTCCTTTGATTGCCATCATTTGATTTCGAATAGATAATTTTGCAGACATCATTTTTATCTTATAAACAGTTAATCAATCAATATAACATATCATCACAAAATGATATTGTAATCTAAATGTCAATTATCTCTTATCCATATGTTTATACACATCATTTGTTTTATTCACAATTAAATCTTCTTCATGAAGCATTTGGTCCGTTCGTGAAAAAAGAAGTAAAATATCACTCTAGTTATTGATAAACTCAATACAACGCTTTCAAAGATATACTGCTGCCATTCATCATTTGAGACCTTATAATGTGTAGTAATATAGACAATGTGCCTAGCAACTTATTATGAATAGTGACCTATACAAACGATTACAATTCTCGAATACAACTGAAATAATGATTAAAGAAATTGGAATCATCCAGCGACAACGCCCTGACTCAAAAATGATCCAGAAACTCCTAAAACACCTAGAACATTCTTTTTTCTAATAATGACTATGTCTGACCTAAGCTATATTCCGTTTTCGAAAAACTCATTGCTACTATCATAATTTTCTAATTATTATTATTATAATAAATAAGAGAATAAATGTTACCAATCATTGCATATGTAATGTTTTTGAAAATAATGCGCAATCACTATTTTACTATAGAAACATTTATGTACTGCTTATCTACTTACAATAAGTTATCCATTTATTAATCAGGAACTATTATTTCATGAGTTTAAATTATTTTTTCATAAATATAATTATAATTTTTTTATTATATATGTATACACTTTAATTTAATATTCTTAATTATCTTCTTAAATTAATAAGACGGTTTAATGTTTTGTAGATGCGTACTACAAATATATGTATTAAGAAATTACATGTATTTAGTGTTATCATATATTGGACTGCATTTACGTTACATTTACACATCATCTTGCTTCCAAAATGTATTACATGCATAAATGCTTTCATGGTCTAGTAACTGCATCACTCCAGGTAAACTAAGAAGCAATAGTATTATATATTATTTACTGTAGTGAGCTTATACTATTTATTAATTTATTGTCCATTACCACAAATTAGTAGATCATTAATATTTTGACTGGCCGGATAGCGCAGATGGTAGTGATCCTGTCTTGTGCACCTAAGGAGTGTGTTCGACCCCCGCCCAGGACAAATATTTATGCGTTGATATTTATGTTTGTACTGTGTCGGTGTTTAATATATATACTTAAGTAGTATATTTATGATTTCTAAGTTGCCTGATGTCCGTAACACAAGCGCTCTAAGCGACTTATCACGGAATCAAGTCAATGTAGAAGATTTTGTTGGAATTGATATATTTATTTATATTTTAATGACGTCATTATTTCTACGGGTGCTTTTTTTGGTGAGGGTATCGGCAAGAAAACACTATAACTACAGTAACTGTGTTTTAATTTAGCTTTTTCTATTAAGTCCATCGTTAACAATCAACATGGATAAGGATTACCTACAATATGATTATTTAAAAATATGGGTAAGCTAAACGATTGTTGATTCTGAAAATTCCAGACCTGTAACAAAGACACTCAATTAGAAATTACATTTATTATATAATCATATAAACTGTTGTATGATTAATACCAAATCTCATATACTTAGTTATACATAGTTATTTACTAAGTGTGTGTTGTTTAATATTACTAAATACATTCAAATTCATATATTCATTGCTCATGTTATATATACCTGGTTATATATAGGCCCTATGGCGCAGATGGCAGTGATCCTATCTTGTACACCAAAGATCGTGGATTCAATCTCCACCCAGGACTAATATTTACATAAAGATATTTGTGTTTGTCCTGTGTCTGGGTGTTAAGATTATGTATTTAAGTATAATATTTGTGATACCTCTGTTATCTGATAACCGCAACAGAAGTGCTTTCAGCGACGGAGTCAGTTCCATATTTAAGATGTTGTGTGAATATATAATATTACATAAAAACTTAAGTGACGCATGATTCTCACCTTGCTTTACTCAAATCGCTGCCACCCATCAGATAGCTATCACCAGAACAAGATCTGAATAATCCTGTGGCCTGCTCTACGGAGTCACACTGGTTTGCCGACATATGATTGAGTTTCACACTGGCGTACATGTACTTGTAAGATCGCAAATGGGAGCAGACAGGTCCGAAGCAACCAGGCATCATTTGACCGCCATTGGGGTAAAAGTCCGCATCGCCACATGGGTGAGGATATCCGAAGATGTATATGCTAGTGTGGATAATCTCGACGTATCGAGCATCTGTAGATACGATCCTATATTTGTCTTCCTCACTCCAAAGAGGCCATGCCGGATCCAAACCTGCAAAGTGAGCAAACTTGTGATAGATCAAAAAACCCGTTGGATATAAATCTGCACTGGATAAACGCGGTCTGTATACAGTCAGTTCGTGTGGTTTAAGTCACAACATACTTGTGCATACACATGATAAGCTGTGCTCACTGATGAGTAATCACTAACACCCTCCCCCCCCCCACCAAAACATTTCAGTTTTACTCTGTACAATCAGCAATAGATCAACCTACCTTTCTTTGAGTTTACTAACTTGACTAAATTGTGTTCAAAACTGACTGTAAAAATTTGACAGGTTTGAGTAGGTTGATCTGTTGCCCATCGTAGGTACTTATAGTACGCTGCCAAATTACATACTTTTATTCACTATTGCATATAATGCATTTGCATAGAGAACAGACATACCAGTAATCCTTTTTACCCTGGACCAAGTCGCTCTTCCAGCATTTCCAGCAACGTGTGCGCCTGTTCCAAAACCAACCACATGGATCCTGTCGTATGATGCCCCGAAGAACACCAACCAATTGATAAATGTCCCAATGGTGGATCCCACAGAGGGCACACCTGTTTTAGCTGTCAAGTAACCTTGCTTCGACAATGCGCTCCAATCAACAACAATAACGTTGACATTTCCAGCTTCTAAGAACGCTGTAGACAGACATAAAACATTAAATGTCACAAAGCTATCGCCGATGGTATAAGTATATTAATGCTTGTTTAATTGTACCTTCTTTCAAAGATTGACTCATTTCCCTTTCAGCATCTTCTGCCCATCCGTGTATGATGAAAACTGTTTCTAATCTATTATTATAATGCGATGCTATGATCTTTATTAAATCTCCGTTTACAAGAGGCTGGGGTGTGTCTGGGTTTGATCTGTGAGATCATATAAAATATTGATACTCTTACAAATCTTATGGTTTATCTTAATCTAGCTGTATCGCTTAACATTCGAATTGCTAATGACTTACCTCGTGTACAATAAATATTTTGTCATTGATGAACCAATTATTGAATATTTAGATATCATGTTTCGATCCACTGGTTCTTTTGTATCAATTTGTACGAAAGTATT
>JACJUM010000202.1:14675946-14755332 GCA_020976665.1 Heortia vitessoides
GTACGTGATTCTCACCATCGTGTGGATCGTACACTTGTTTATCGAAAAATGTCTTATATAAAATGGGCACAGGTCTGTATATAAACACAGACAAATATGGCGTATGTAGACATTATTCAAGTGAAATGCATTATTGACAAAAGTTCTTTCGTGAGTTGGAACCTACCTTGTGAAAAGCCAGTAATGGTTTGTTGAACTTTTGGTGTTTCTGTTATCGTCGTCAATGACTTCATGCAGGTCCACCAACACTAGTTCCCCGTCATCCTGGGACATCCATATGTAGCGGCTCTCTCCCTCCACATAGTGGCTATTGTCCCTAGGGACTAGAGGAATAGCATTCCCTGAAGCAACTAAAAAGGGAACATTGTAAATAAAATATTTCTTTTACTATATTTAATTTGAAGCGTAAGACTATTAGACCTATGTAGTATTTTTTTTTTCAAGCTGATTATTTTTGGTTCACAACTTTTATTTGTTATAACGGTTAGGACACAAAGATCGTCTCTCAAAGCCTGCTCAAAGTAGACAATCTTTTTTTATAAAATCTACCAACATTTCATGAAATTAAATTTAACGAAATCGAGATATAAAATAATGGCACAATAATGTAATTTTTAATACAACAAAATACAAACGTGCTATAAAGACGCCGACAACCACTGACAGCTTCATAGTCCTAATTGACTATTCTACAATGATTTTCTGATTTTTAGTATAAGACGCCTATTTAAAACATTTGTTATCTTAATCGTTATTACTTGGTACACGTTCATAGATATTTCCCAACATAGCCGTACCCGATATCTCAATTATACTCTGTCACGTAGCATTCACGCTTATAAAGACAGCTATAAACACGAAGTCTTAAAGTGATCGTACAAAAAGATCCATAGAGGAGCCAAGGTTACCATCAGAACCAAAATAATTCACTTAATAAAGTGTGCTGGGAACAAATTTCTATTAAAATTTTTGTCTCTACTACTTGTCACATTTGCCATTCCTCGTAAACGCATTAATTTTAAAATTTATCTCAATACCACAACCGCTTTTTGTCTTTTCGCAACGCTTTCATTTATTTTAGTTTTTTGACCATTTTGACTACTGAAGATTTTTAATTTTAAAGAGACATTATAGAAGCAGTGCTCTCGTGATCTGCAGACAACCCTCTCTCAGGTTAATCTCACTCCACAATTAGATTATTTCAATTCTAAAATATCATGAATAATTTTAACAAATCACGGTAATGCTTTGTTAATATTGTTTATACAAAAACCATTGCACGAAATACGAGTTAATTATATAATAATAAATAGTCCGGATTAAGTGAGTACTTTCTGACAATGAAACTCTTCAACATCATTTTGTTACAAACAAGCAGCGCTCTGCCATTTCATCCCGAGGGATTTTAATAAGAATATAAAATTAAAATAAAACTTAGCTGTTACATGCTGACAATGCAACTATCTATTGGTGAAAGACTTTTTAAAAATAATGCTATTTTTGTTATTATGTTTGTAATAGTATATATATGTAAATTGTACAAACGTACATAAATGGAATTGTAAATAGATTTTACACATATTACGCATTATTTATTTGACTTTAACGTCCAGATCTGAGACAACCTCTGTCTAGAAAATAGGTTCCTATTTCCTTTGGTAATGGTATCATGCATAAACGACTGGACGGATTTCGCTAATTATTTTTTGTTTATTTGTCGATCTTACTTTTGAAAGGAAATGACATAAAAAGCTCTGGAAAATTGATAAAATACGAATATGAATGACGAATACGTTTCTATTGTAACTTAAAGGACAACATTTTGTTTGATAAAACTGACAGCCGTCGGACAATTGGCGCCATTGGCAGAATGCGCGTTGCTATTGTCGTTTTAAACAGTCAGTCGCCATATATTATTATTTTTATTATTCTAATTCAAATTAAATATATATAGTGAAGGTACAAATATGCCTTTTAGCTCATATAAAAATAAATATAAATTAAGTCAATCGCAGACATTTTTAAATCAAAACAAACTATATAACCTATCTATTACTATAAATTACGCTTATTAAATTTAATACTGGGAAAATATAACAACATTATTTTGAAGGTTTAGTTAATATAACGTATTACATTATTTTTCTCAGATGATTTTATCATTATAATCTTGTCTAATATCTTGTCAATTAGTATCAATTAAACATAATAATAATGCTATCGGTAATTCTACTCTGATTTATAATTTATTTTTTCTAAAAATAATAGTTTATATTAAATAAGTTTGGATAAAAATTTTGTGTATTTCATATTATATTATAATATTTATTAAGTACATACGGCAAAAAATGTATGCAGTCACATTTTCTTGAACTTGGGTTTTGTGACAGATTTTTCATAAAATAAACATTACAATATAAAAATCACGTGTTACGATGTTGAGCCGTGAGTTACTTTTAAACTACTAAAACGAATTGAATATTTTTTTGCTTACTGTGTACAGTTTTATCCAACTTGAAAGTCTATTTTTTTCATGATCAACACAGTTATATATTTAAGAAAACATAGTCGGTCGGGTTAGTTATTTTCAAATAAAAACTCAAAATATAAGACATAATTTATTTCATCAATTTTCTCTTCTTAAAAAGGCCATGAGCTGCCGGTTCTAAGGCCGTAAAGACCTTGTCTGAAACAAAAAAGAAATCACCAATAAATAACAACATAAAAATAGTGACGATGGATTAGTTTAGAAAAATATTGCTTAAAAAAGAGCAATCACTTATAATATCGATAAAATTGCGCGTACGCATTGACAAAAGGTTACGGTTTCTGATGCAATTAGAGAAATTTTATTCGTAATTCTTACTTATTCTAAAATATGTATGACAAAAATAATACATACCCGCGTTTACCAATAATCCCATTGCCCATGTTAAAAGCAGATCCCGAGCATTGGACATTCTGGGCCTGGTTGATATTACTGCATAATCTTCCCACAAAGTGATTGGTTCTAATAGATGACGCAAAGAACTGGTAGGACCGGGCGTGAGAGCAACCACTATCGCTGCAACCAGGCTGTTGGTTCCTACCACCGTTGGGATAGAAGTCAGCGTCACCCACAGGGTTGAAGATGCCCTGTAAGAAGCCGTCGGTATGGATACCCTCAACATACTGCCCGGCGTTGCTGCTTAGCCTGTTGGAGTTGGTCTGCCACAACGGGCCAGCTGGGTCTAGTCCTGTTATGACAATTTATTTGGAAGTATTAGAACTACTGACATTTTGATAGCTGAATTATTTTTTTATTATCCAAATACAATTGTTATCTCTATATATAAAAGATGAAGCTGACGGACTGACTGACATATCAACGCAGGCCAAAACTATAACGGTAAAGACCTTGCAACGTTGCCCAGGGGGTCTTTTTATAACGTAGAGGAGCACTATGGAAGGAGTTTTTATTTTTTTGGAAAATTCAACGTCAGTATGAAACTTTGCTGTTTTCGAAGTTATTCGAATGACTGAGTATCAGTTTAAAGGTTCTTCATTGAAAGTCAGGAAACAAGTGTAAATTATTTTTTAAAAATCATCCCTTAAGGGATGTTTATATATAAGAATCTACTTACCCGTAACTCTAGCAGCACGTGCTCCAGCAGTTCTTCCAGCGCTCCCGATAACATGAGCGCCCAAGCTGTAGCCTACGAAGTGGATATTGTTCCAGTTGCCACTGCTAACATTCACAAGCCAGATGATGAAGTTGCCAAGAAATTGGCCAACATTTGGCACTCCACTGACGGCGCTGGTGTATGAACCCGCAGCAACGCCGCTCCAGTCCACGACGATAACATTGCAGTCTTGAGCAGCGAGAAAAGCGTCTCTCACCCACGTGTTAACTTCTGAGTTGCCGTTATTGGTCCATCCGTGTACAATGATGTTAGTCGGCCTATTAGCTCTGTAGTTCGAGTTCGTAACCGAATTAGAGTTTCCATTTACGAGCAATTGGCGACTCGTTGGGTTTTGCCTGTATGATTTGAAAAATTGGAAATTAATATTTATTTATAATTCATACAGCATCTCATACGTTAGACTTGACTCCGTGATAAATTACTTTAAGCATGCTGTTGCTGAGGATATCAAACAACAGAGGAATCCCAAATACAATACTCTTTATAAATATAATTATACAATATTCTTAATCAATTATTATAAAATATACACTATTACACCCAGACCCAGAACGAACATAAATATTCACCATTTAAATGTCTGTCGTAGGGGATCGATCGGTAGAATCACTAACGATTACGCCATCGGTCCTATTATTACACATATTCTCCAGAACATTTGTAAGTTTCAATAAAATATTACCTAGTGAAGAGCCAGTACTGGTTGTTAGCCCCACTCCTGGTATTCAAAAGATCTTCATTGACTGGTTCTTGTAAGTCGACCAGGACGAGTTCTCCGTCATCCTTTGGCATCCATATGTAGCGACTCTCCCCTTCTACATAATGACTATTGTCTTTTGGGATGGCGTGACTTGCGCACACTGTAAAATTAAAACGAAATAATATGCCTATAAATATTTACACAGGAATAGAATTTAAGTGTCTGTAATTCAACAACATTCAACAATTTTTTCCTTAACCAATTTATTTATATAAAGTACTTCTTTTTAATAATATATTTCTTTTACATTTCGCTTCCCAGCAAGAAAAGTTTCACAACACATGTTAGGTACGAAATGACATAATAACACATAACTAACAAAAATAAGAAAACAATGCAATTTGCTTATTAAATTTTGCGCCTATTAATTACCAAATGAATAAACCATTTACAAATAACATTTCAGCAATCTGGCTATTATTGACGAACAAAAAATCATTGATGTTACATTTTCTCGAAACGGCCATTTTTATTGTGACACTTTTCTGCCGGGAGGCGTTTTATTGTCGGTCTGTCTGTTCTATCGGGACATCTACTAATTGATAGCTAGTGTTATTTAAAGTAAGACAAGCAATTTTTTTTCAGATTGACGCGGGTGAAACTACAGGTACAACTAGTAATACATATTCTTATATATGCTTTACTTGACCGTCTTGATGGTGCAGCCATAGTGACTCATTCTAGACTTAGAGGATCCAAGTTATATTTCAACATAGTGAGCTGACTTTTTGAAAGTTATTCAAGTATTTAAGAACATTCTAATGGTCTAATATCCTCTTTATGTTTTTGACTGGATATACCCTTTAAAAACTTCAATAAGAAACCTCAAATCATGCAATCAATTAGCAAGATTTCAGTAATACGATAATTATTTAGATCAATCACCCATTATTAATACGATAAGAAAAATAACAGTTTCACAGGAAGTGAAACATTTTGGCAACGCATTTACAAAATTATCTGTAAACATACGTGACGTTGTTTAACTTATGCTAACAGCGCCCCGCGGTTTCACCCGCGTAGTTTGAGAAGTTTCTTTTTCGAAAGAATAAGGGCATAAATTGCCGTGAGGTACCGGCAGAGTAGAATAGTACCTCCCACTGCAACAGGTATCGCAAGAAGCGACTGAGGTACCAAAACCTGAACCTGAACCAAAGAAATGACATAGGCGATTTCACCCATAGAGGTCCATACATACTTTGATGATGTTTCAGATTTACATTTCATAAGAAGGCGTTCTCAGTCAGTAGTCTTTAAATCCATTTGTTACTAATTAAATTACAAATGTTCTATCATCATAATGTTGGTATAGTTAAAAAAAAGCGAATTTGCTTACAACTAGCCGCAAGATAAAACATTCTATAATATCTATTGATGCAATATGCTAAGTGGGATATTCCACGATTACAATCAATTACTGCAATATATTTGGTGTTAATGATACAATTATTAATAGATATTTTTATTTCATTTAACATAGTTACATAGCTAACTAACACTTAGGCCGTATTAAAAATACTAATAACTTAGAGAAAAGCTACCTGCAACTACGTATATCTCTATTGTCATGCGTTATCATTTCATAGGATAGAAATTTTATATAAAGTGTTGCAAGGTTTCAGTCTCAACAACTCAAAGTTCTTCAACCCTTGAATCAACGAATTAATATTTAAAAACGACTTTAGAGCTTGCGTTAGATCTAAGCAAGGCTCTTTTACTATCCATCTTGCAATTAAATCGCACTTCAAATAACGTCGTATAAGTAATAAAGTACATATCTACACAAATGTTATACTTACATGCAATGAAAGCAGCGATAACCACCAACAGCTTCATGATGAAGTTTTGCTTATGTGGAATCATTAATATTTTTGCTACCAGGCTTTTAATACGACATTTTATCATTTAATCTTCTAATAATCCATTAACCAATGTGTCGTTATCCTACAAAAGATAATGCAAAGACTCTGTCATCGAGTGGTTTTTAATGAATGATTCTAGACTCAGAATGCTGAATATCACTCAACAATATACAATCACGGCACAAGAAGTTTTGGAACATATTTGATCATATTGATCACGTTATCTATTTTCTGAACATATAATGCTTATTTTGTACATCACCATCATAGCAGCCGTAAAACGTCCGCTTCTGGATACAGGTGGCAATGTAATAGCGTTGCATGAGTTATATAAATTGGCATTATGGTATTTAGAATTATAATTTATTATCAATATTGTTAACATTACAAAGGTTTTACATATGAAGCATATTATATAAATTCGATGGAATATTAAATACAATACAACACTTTTTCACATTATTGTTCAACATACATTGAAGAAAAATTTACGGGCCCGATGGCGCAGATGGTAGTGATCCTACCTTATGTGCCAAAGGTCGTGAGTTCGATTCCCACAATTACAAATAAATATATGTGGTATATATTTATTTTTGTTCCGTGCCTGGGTGTTAAGTTTACGTATTTATGTAGTATGATTGTGATTCCGCTTTAGTCCAATGTCTGTAAATGTTTAAGGTCTATGTATAAGATGAGGATTTATTATTATATTGTTATTATTAATTTTATTTATAATTTCAAACATCTACTTCAATTTCCTTAAGAGCAATTCCTGATTTTAAAAAATCATAAAAAGATTTAGCTTTTCCTACATTTGTCAAAGTATAAAAAAAAAGATGTAATATTTTTTCATCTATAATCCAATTAAAATTTATTCCTTCTTATGTAAAACACGCAACAACTTAGTGTACATATCGAGCCCTTACCGCCAAATTATCGTAAGGGACACTTTTGTTGAAAATGCTCTTTTTATCGTAACTTGTATTTAAAGTCGTAACAAACATATCCCAGTCGACGTTTCCCTCACAAAAAAAACCGTTATAAAGTTATAGCAATTTCTAAAATTAATTTGCTTAATAATATTTATAAAAATCCTTCTCCTGTAAAATTTGGGATTTGTCGGTTACGCTAAGACGGCGGTAAAGGCTCGATATTATGTTTTGATGTCAAGTATACAAATCACGCGTCTACTGATTGTATGGATGTTGATATCATGCGACGTCATTTAAATTATTTAATTTTGATTGATATATTTTTTATCAGATTATATTGCAGTTGCGTATTCAATTATAGACTTTTTTTTGTTATAATCGACAATATAATTGTACTCTTGAATTATGTCACTTTAAGATTACGTAATCATCGTCATATCAGCCATGGGATGTACACTGCTGGAATGCCAATGGGATGTTCTCTCGGGTTGCTGCTGCCATCCTCGTCTTCTTTTGCATTTTAGATAAGCCATTTCGGATGGATATACCGCCTCCGATGTATTAACCCGGTCCGTCCATCCATCCATTCCGGTTCCCGTACCTCCGTCGCCTCTCACGGTACAGAGGGAGGTTATATTCCACTGTGCTGGTATGTACTCTTCGGTACGGGTAATGAATACACCATGATAACGCATAAGAGCTATATCAAGGCGTCGATCACCAAACAAATGAACAAATTATCGGTTGAAAGATAAATGGAATAAAATCGAAACTTTTATAGTTTCGATTTACGAATTTATACAGTTAAGATTGTAGCGATATAAGTACGTTGGGCGTTACAAGAATATGTTGTTGCTTTCGAGTAAAGCTAAAATGATAAAATAATATACATTTCTCAACAAAAAAGGGGTGGTAATACAGCGCAATAAACAAGTTTATTTATAAACTAGTGGAGCGTCCCGGCTTCGCACGGGTGGACAATTGTTTTACACCTTTATGTTCCAGTAATGATAAAAATTTAAAGCATTCCCGCGAATCTACGCTTAGCGTATGCCACCACGCCTGCCTAACGCAGCATGCAACGGGCAATATTCCCCCATCCTTGGGGAGGCATATGTGCAAGAGATGTTCTGCGGCTGCTATAATGATAAATTGAAAAATTTTGAACATGACAGAATCACATAGTATGATCCATAGCCGAGTGTACATGTGCATTATCGGACGCCCTTCAAGTTATCAACGTACGATTTTTGCGATTTATATCGATAAGGATTAGGTAATTAATTAGTTTAATGAGATTTTTTGCTAAGATATTAAAAGCATTTAATATAATTATTTACGAAATACATTACACCCAACTGTTATATAATAGGTGATAATTGATTGGAGCCTTTTGCGCTATTGAAGCTAACAAGGCAAGATCAGTTCATACTCTTTGAAATGTGTTTTTGACTAAAAAATCCTAGATAGATTTAGTGGTTTTATTAAAAAAAAAATATGCATATTGCGATTGTTTAAGTTAATTTGTCATCGTTCTGTAGTAATATTTCGATATCCTGTCATAAAAAATCATAACCAAATAGAACTTCTTTCTTTTTTACCTATACTAATATTTTAAAGAGGTAAAGGTTATGAGGTTGTAACAAATATTCTCTGGATCTACTGAACAGATTTTTAAAATTCTGTATAAAATAATAGGCTATATATTAACCCGAAAAATCAAAAGACTTTTTCGTGGTTGTTGGCATTGCAAAATTGGGGAAAACCGGACGAACCAAGACTTTTTTTACAAACGCTAATGCGAGAAATGGAATGGAAACGGAAATGCGAGATATAAAATATGAAAAATGCCCATAAAAATTAATTTATTAGTCATATTATCGACAATCAGATTTGTTTATCAAAATAAGTAAATGTGTCTTTAATTTAATATGTAGTATAAAAAATGGTTTCAGCCATAATACCTCATTATGACATATATTTTATCTATATAGTAGTTATGATATTAGACAGTTCTTTCATATTTAACAGTAAAAAGCAGTAACCTGAACACTCTAACACCTTAGTAACACATACTAATGAGTGGATACTTTTGTTTTGCATGCGGTTTTTGAACGCTGGCTGTAATCACAAACGGAATGCCCACGTCATCAGGGCTAGCATAAAATCATATTACTTATGGTATTCCACATGGAGTGAAACTTTAAATTTATGAACAAACATTAATGATGTAATTAAATAAAGCCTAATTAAGCGACAACAACTGAATGTTGGAGAAAGAAAAATCTTGTTATCAGCAATTGCTATGACATTGAATTTGATGATAAGAGCTTATCATCAAATTCAATGTCAGGTTTAATAACATAATTTAGAACTTAGAGATGCATTACACCTCGGTCTAGAAATGTATTAGAAAGTTTCTATAATTGTCTTCGCTAAAGGGCAATAGTTGACACCCAGAAAAGATACAATGAGTGAGATAACTAAACTGATTTTAGAGAAAATTCCCCAGTTAAACTCTATAAGTCAATTAACACATTCTCAAGAACTTTTAAATTCGTTCAGTATCCCGCCTGATTTACCGCCTGGAGTATCTCCTTACGACCTTATGTTAAATGCCAATCATCATTATCATATCAGCCATAAGACGTCCACTGCTGGACGTAGGCTTCCCCAAGTAATCTCCAATAAGACCGGTTCTATGCGGCCTGTGTCCATTGTAATCTTGCGGTTTTAGATTTAGTTTCAAACAATCTGGTCAGATCATCTTGCGGGTGGACGTCCTACGCTGTCAATGGAATGCATTGGCAGCGTAGTGCGTCCACCCGGATATTATTATCAATTATCAATTATCAATTATACGGATAATTGATAATTCTTATAGTTAATAGTATGATTAAGAAAGTTAAGCTCACCTAACATGAGTACTAGCTGTTACACTAGGTTGCTTGTAAAAGAGTTGTGACGAGTTTTCTCGCAGGTTCACTAAAAGGACAACTGGCTTATATTCTGGAAATACCCATAAGTCCGACGGAGTTACAATTATTATGTAAAAGACTATTCAACTATTAATAAGTCGCAGTAATCAATTTCTTTCAGGGCAATGACCTTTGAAAGCATGTTTCCCATGGGCAGTTTTATGTTGATCTATCTTGGATTGAAAGCCTTGAATATATCTTGGTAGCAAAAAATAGCGTTACTAAACAAATTACACTCATAATTTAAAAAAATGCATTATTAGTGAAAATTTGTTCGATGAAGTAGGCGCTGACGATTACAACGGTTGAATATATTCGCGCCATAACCTGTGCTATTGCATAGGTTATGTCCAACCAATTGGTTTTGAAGACCGATAATCAAATTTGGGTCACCCTTACAAGCCATCAGGAATTTTTTTTAACTTCAACGTAAATCACTATTGGCTCTTATCAGTATTATATATTTGTCACTCACCACGTATTATCAGAAAATAGTCTCCATTGATTAGTGCCGTGTTTACTTGACTTTTCTCTTATCATAAACAATGATTATCACAATTATTTATTTTATTGAATTATGATTCCGTATATTGTTTCCTTTTAAAATACGTCAATTATATATTTTTTTAACATATTTGTATTTCCCGCGAATGAAGATACCTGCAGTTCACCCTCATTTTTAAAATATATCAAAATGATGTAATTTTCTTTATATATTTTGTAAAAAAAATTGAACATATCTTATTTAAATTATCAGTTAGTAGAAAGCAGATTGTTGTGTGTGGGGACTTTAATGATAATATTCTAGAAAATTGTTCTACAAGTTTGAAATGAATCAGGCAGCTACTAGCGTAACCGCTGCTAGTGAAACCTGCATAGATAACAATTTTCATTGATATTGTTACAATTCTAAAAGGTATAATTAGTAAATTAAAAACTTTTTTTGCAAAAATATTATTATTACTTTTGTGTCTGTAACTAAAATCAAGAATGAAAGAATGGACTATTTGTCAAAAACAGCCTCTTTTGACGTTTGAACCCTATTGAGATTATGGGACATTCTTTCAGAGTTTCATTAAACAATATAATTTAATATTCACACAAAAATGTGTTACATTTACAATTGTACCAGTATACAGCACATGGGCCACTGCGGAATTATATAAAGGAAAACTTTGTGAGAACGAACGAAGGAATAAATTTAAATTAAAAAATATAAAAAAAAGCAAATAATTGTTTTAAAGCATAATATTATTTTTTTAAAACAAAAATCCGACATTTTTATTATGTAATTAAAACGACTTCGGCAATTGCCGGAAGATCGAAACAATCAGATAGAGATTTCAAACTTAAATTTGGTAATAAATTAATAAAATCTGGTTTGGAAGTCGCTACCGAATTGAAGATTGTTTTTATCAATATACCAATTACCTACAGCCAGGTCTTTCTCACCTTATTCAGACACCGCATTACTTAAAGATAACGTGTCAAAATGTAGTATTAAATTAAAATTTAAGCATTTTTCACATTTGATATAAGTAAAGTTATCAATTCAATCAATAAAAGTTCAATCAATAAAAGTTCATCAAATCAATAAAAGTTAAAAAGCCTAACGGGGGGTAAAAATCTAAGGATTTTATGTAGGTACTACTACCCGCAATATTTAAGAATACAAAGGTGTGTTTTCTGATAATGAAACAAAGTAAAATAGCTTCTCTATTTAAATTTGTTAGTACTTCGGACCCCACAAAATTGAGACCGATCTCTGTGCTACTTACATTTAGAAAAAAAATAATAAAAATAATGTTGTGACATTCGATGCCGATTGAGTTTATTAAACATATTTTGAAATATTCCCATGTTGCTTCAGGCATTTCCTATGATTTGACCAGTGTTTGATTACGTGCACCACAAGACATTGATCAGAAAATCACACTATTATTAACTTAATGGTAACCTTAAGTTTGCTAAAATCTTATCAACAAGATAGAATACAAAAGGTGGATGTGAATTGCAAACATTCTCCTAGGTCAATGGATACAATGAAAACACCACGGGGATCAATATTATGACCATACCTGTACCTTATTTATATTAATGATTTACCTCATCTTGCAGACCGCAGCGATATAGTATTGTTTGCAAATGATTCCACTCTTTCATTCAAAGCTAAAAGACACTTTTACTGTGATAATGTTAACAAGGCCATATCGTAAGTAGTGAATTGTTTTAACATAAATAACTTGTTACTCAATGAAAACAAGTTCAACTATAGTTAAAGAAAATTAAGTTTCTAGTTATAACACTAGACTACAAGCTACTATCCCTAATTCGGATAGAATAGATCTCACCAATAGGCTGAGTTCTAAAACTTTTGCAATATATAAAATCACCCAAATTAACTGGTTTGACTATATGCGAAATGTCACCAACAGACTCGCTCAAAGAAAAATTTAAACCAATCAATTTGAGGACTATACCGTAAGCCTACAACTTCCTTCCTTAAAAATAACTCATTCAAGGGCAATTATTTAGCCTTAACTCTGAATAAATTCAAGAAAAATGTTAGGAATAAACTTATCTCCAAAACTTGCTATTGTTTTAAAGATTATGTCTACAATAAAAATACTTGGAATTGGATTACTTTAACCACTAGCTAAGATAATGTTGTTAGCGCCGACACCGGTAGGCGATTTGTTGGCGTCAACTACTACATAGGTGGTGTTGGTGCAACCTTTATTACAACCAGTTTTTCTTGATTAGATTAGGGGTAGTAAGCTATCTGCAATAAACTTAGTTTTAAGACGAGATTAATTCTGTGTTAGATGACATTTATGATGATTCATTAGTCTGATTTAATATAAATGAGTTTATGATTTAATATAAATATGCATAAAATCACTTCCTTATTAGAAATATTAATGTATTTTTTTTATTGTTATTTTATTAACGATTTTAGATGTCAGTGCTTGTAATTGACCTACTCAAATGAAGCATATTAGCGCTTTCAGCTTAATGACTCCTTTATTTTGATGTTACCTGTGAATGAAAATATTTCGTGCTAGACATACTTAATTAAGCAAGGTTAAATTGCAAAACTTTCATACTAACTTTATACACACCCCCCCCCTTTTTACCCCATAAGAGATGATTTTTGAAAATAAATTTTACTCATGTTTTATAACTTTCAATGAAGAACTTCTAAACTCTTAATTGAACCGATTTTAATTGCTTCTGCCACCACTGAGCAGGAGCAACTACCAACTTAGGCCTTTTGATTCGGTCCAAAAACGTGCCATGAAGATTATTGACGATGCCAGCTTCAAAAATAGTATTTATCATTTAAGTCTGAGGAGAGAGTTTGCCTTCTAATGTTTGTACTACCGATTTTTCTAATGGGCTTTGTGCTACTTTTTATCATCATACCGCTCACCATTGACAGAGTGTTCACACACATGCTTAAGGACCATGATGTCGTGTAATCGACGGTTATATTTGATTCCCTCATACATGCACCCTCCTGTAGAGGTTTTCCCTGCAGACTGCAATGCTCTGTTTGAGACTGCAGAGTGGGATCCATAAAAAGGGTTTTTACGTGACCGACAACGTGTGAATGATGCCTCGGTGCCTGCGGTAACCGCCTTCCCTCAAACGGTCCGCATGCTTGGCTGCCACCTTTATGGTGTAAAAAAAGACAAGATGCGTCCTTGACGTACACACCTGGAACTGTTTTCATGAAGAACAAGGTAGTCAATGTTGATTTTTAACAAACTCCGGTACATAATGCAAGCTACTCTGCTTAATATAGGATATCTTATTGTGTATCTCCAAAAATTGTTTTTACAGCAGAAAAATCTACTACTAAGTTTACATCCTACAAATTATATTATACAAATATAAATTATTATCGATCGTTCGATACCGACTACTGAATAGATATATGCCTAATGTAGCAACTGCTTGTCGCGTACGCGCGAATGTTCGTGTTTTTATGTATATATGTTGTTGTTTTTATACCCATATTTTTTTAGGATAAATTTTTGTTTGCCTGATATGGGACAACCCCAAAACGAGTGTATTTTTATACTTTCCGGAGATATCTTCGTCTCAGAGTGTACAGTTTTATATTAAAAATAATAAAAAACAGTATATTTAATATTATTATTGTTATTATTGATAACTTTTCTGACGAAATAGCCAAATAAGTTTAGAAAGGCCATGTCCTGCCGGTGACAAGCCCGTGGATGCCACTTCTGCAACAAAAAATAAACTGCATTAACTTTTACGTTTATGTACGGTCAACAAGACCTACAAATACAGAATTTAATAAAAAAGAACACAGTTGTGTTGAGACACAACTTCTAGACTTCTCAGACTGTAAATCAATAAATGAGCATTACCAAAGAAATAAAACTACCAGCTCTAGCTCTGCTATGTGCAACGAAGCGGGCCTCTCAGAGGTCATAGGGAGACTGCTGGACTTCACTCAAAAGTCTCTCCAAGGCACGGACTACGGCTCTAGCAGCCTTCGTCGAAGAGGGTGTACTTTGGGATAGTGGACTCTCGATATTTTAAAAGGTATAATTTAAATGAACAGCCTTTGGCATAGTTTCATCAGAAAAATAATTCTTAAGTAGCGTTTAAAAAAAGGATAGAACAACAAGTGTTCTCTCAAAATCTGCCGATATTTCTAAAATGTTTATGAGGTCTATAATCTTTCAAGAAAAAAAAATATATAGAAGACTTTTGGTATTTAACAAACATTTTTGCACATAATACTTAATCTACTCACCCGCTTTTGCCAATAACAGCATTGCCCATTGCTAATGAAGCTCCATTGCATGTTGCAAGTTCAGCCTCCCATAGGTTTACACAACGTCTTCCCACAAAGCGGTTGAATCGGACGGAAGAGGCGAACAGCTCAGTAGCACGACCATGAGAGCAAGTGTTAATGACACAACCAGGCTGAGGGTTCCTGCCTCCGTTGGGGTAGAAGTCAGCATCAGCGATGGAGTCCATGATACCGAGACCGCGGCCGTCCGTGTGGATGGCCTCCACGTATCTTCCAGCATTTCTGTTCAAGGCGTTGGCATTTCCACCCCATCGCGGGCCAGCCGGGTCCAAGCCTGGAGAAATAATATTAACCATATTATAGAAGAATTTTTTTTTTAAATATAATATTATTTTTTAAAGTAATCAACTTGTTATATCTATTATTTAAAAAAAAACGCAGTTCATGTTATCTGCAGAATTTTTTCACTCAGAAAATGCATTTGGTATATAATGCTTAAATAATTCTTAGTAAGTAAATTAGGCCTTACCAGTTACTCTCCTTGGTCGACCGCCTGTTTGACGACCAGCATTGCCGACAATGTGTGCTCCCAGACTGAATCCGACTAAGTGTACGTTGTTCCAGTCGCCGCCAGCGTTATTAATAAGCCACACCAAGAAGTTCCCCAACCACTGGCCTACGCCCGGTACTCCGTCCGCCGCTGTGTTGTAGTTTCCGTTTGCAAGAGCACGCCAGTCGACTACGATAACATTCACGTCTTGAACAGCCAGGAAGGCAGATGTGATGAGAGGGTTCATTTGAGTGTCTCCGTTGTTCTGCCATCCGTGCACAATGACCTTCAGTCCACGGGCAGCGTTGTAGTTGGAATTCCTAACACTGTTAATGTTGTTGTGCACAAGCACTTGACGGCTGTTAGGGTTGCGTCTGTAAACAAAACGATGTTTGTATGTGAATAAAATCAATGACAACACAAAACAAATGTCAACTAGAATAGTGCCCTGGTAAATGCCGGTTAATTTGATTCAAGCTACTAGCATTTTAATTAGTTCTATGGTTCGATATCCAGGCATATATTTATAGACGACTATCTGTTTCATTTAAAAAACGGTCAACGTGGTTTAAGTATTAGAGTCGTTTATCAAATGTTTTCTTTACTCTGATCCTCAAATAATTTTTGCATCGTCAGCTAAAGAGTTGCATGAGATGCTGCTGATGCAAGACTCTTTTAAAAGTTAAACAAGTTTAACACTTGTGTGCCTGGGAAGTGTGTCAACAAAAAATGGAAAGTATAAAGGAGATCTTGAAAGAAAAGTGAAAGTTGGAAATTGTGTCAATGGGCAGCTAACACGTGTCAAAAAGGGCATGACTGTTTATAGAGGCGAGTTTGTTCCACGTATGGTGTGAGTTTAGGGGACAGAATAAAGAATACCGTGATAAAAGACCTATGTGGCATGATCTATCACGTCATATAGATATTATGTCAACAATAGAGAAAGGAATAAACCAAAGTAAAATTACTGCACAAATATATAGAGCGGACATGAATAGAAGAGTTAGTGTAGGCTACTAGTTAGACAAGGTAGATTAAAAAGGGGCCAGGTCAGAAGTACCAAGAATAAACGAGCGTATATGAAAGAGCAAAGGCAAATAAAAGAAGTGAGAGAAGTATGCCAAGATCGTAGCAAGTGGAGATCTGTAGTCTCTGCCTACCCCGATGAGACACAGGCGTTATGAATGTAGACATGTATGTTATGTTACTAAATTTGGTATTGACTAAGCTAACTAACCTTGTGAACAGCCAGTACTGGTTGTTGGCGCCGTTCCTGGAGTTCAGGAGCTCTTGGTCTACGGGCTCCTCCAGATCCACCAAACGTGGTACGCCCTCACCGTCCGGCATCCAGATGTACCGACTCTCTCCCTCCACATAGTGGCTGTTATCCCCAGGGACCAGGGGTAAGGCGCTACTGCTACATACTGAAAAATATACGATAGGGCTTTAGGTCTATGTCTACGTTTTTAAGATCTTGTTTTTAAATTAACGTGGTTTACCAATATGAATGGAAACACTACAAAATGACGCGTAAGATTGAGGATAATCTCAATGTTTTTAATATTATGAACCTTATTAAAAAAACTAAAATGTAATCGATGGTTTTTTGTTGTTATTTAAAAACATAAACATACGATAATTTTTTGTTAATCAAATTTAAATACTAAGTAGCGTATCGTGCATATAGAACAAATTAGTTTACGATTAGTTTACTCGAGTTAAAAATTAATTTAAACAAGTGGCATAAAAAAAATCCTAGGACTACACTAGAAAATGACTGAAGTAAACATTTTTAAATTTTGCTACAGTTTAATAAAGTTGACTTATGATAATCCTTGAAATAGATAAGTTGCAATAATATTCTGCCAAAAGTCAAAACCAGTTATACTAACGCGCTACAAGGCCGGCGAGGATCACCAAGTGCTTCATTATACAATTCCTACTTAATTAGGCTAGTCCACCCTGCATCAGTATTTATTCATTTTTTTATCTACCTGACTACATATCTATTATACTGATAGAATCCTTGCAAATCTTAAGATAATAAATATACACCTCCCACCAAAAAAAAACGACATAAAATAAGGTATTACTATTGATTAAATGATTATTATTATTGATTAAATAACAGATAATATTAGAAGCTTTAATTTCAAAATGTAGTTTAAAGGCACTTTGTTGATTTTTAATATATTTCCGTAAAATAACAGAATCGTAACATACTATTTAAATTACCCTGATCAATATTTTTGAACCAATGGGGCCAACTTCAAACTTAACAACCGGGACCAGAATGCTGTTAAAAATAAGTTTAATGCAAATTTACAATACGATACACCAACGAAGAAGCCGCAAGAAAACTGATGTTGAAAAGGACGTCGGTGGTTATAAAACTATCATCCATAAATTAATAGTTAAACAATTATTTTTAAAACCCAGAATTTTTGTTGTTCATGCTTTAAAAATTTGTTTTAATTATTATTAATTAGTAATACTACTTGGGACATTACAAAAAATAAAAGTTTCTGGTTTTAAAACGTTTTTATAATTCATGTCATTTTGTGTTTATCCGGGCTGAAGTTTTGATATATTCGATCGATTTTAATATATTTACTTTATTTTTCGTGTTAAGTTAGATATGAGAGACTTGAGAGATGGGATAGTTTAAATTTCAATTTATAGTCGTAATTTCTTTTCTTGGTAAAAATGAGGTATAATGTTAAGACAGGGAAACATTTGTCAGGTCAGCTAGTGCAGCAAATGTATACTTTCTTTTAAAGTCCGACATTTTTATAGACATATTATATTATTATAGAAAGCATGTGGTTAAAATTAGATGGGATGCTGTGAAAGCTGCAGCTCAGACTGATATAAAAAGAATAAAAAATGAAGGAATGAATACAGGAGCAAACTGCTCCTGCATTTGTTTTTCTCAATCCAAGAAATACCAATTTCATAGGTTTTAGAGGAGATCAGACGACACAACTAGGAGAGGACTCTATTTTTATTTAAATCAATTAATGTCATCGGCGTGTGTTGACGTATTGAGATTATTCATTATACCAAACATTTGTGCACATATGAAGTACTGTTGCAATATCTAGGCAACTAGGTTCAAGCTAAGGCGTTTTGACATGGTTCAGAAATGATTCAGCACTTAAATTTAAGGAGATATTTAGACTCTGTTGCATTCTACGGATATGGTAAAAATTACCCCCAGATTTTTTTAATTCTGAAGATTATTTTGACATCTTGCCAACGACGATACACACACTTAAGGACCAAGATACTCGCTTACTCGCCGATAACTGTCTACTCAAGACATTCACAATATGAGTCTCATACTACTCGTTGTATACCCAAGAATATACACATTACAATTCTTAAGAGCTTGACATCAGCATCGATTTTTAAGCATTCTCTTAAGAAACCAAATTCATTAGTGTACATGAAAATATTATTATAAAATGCTCCAATATATGCATTATTTTTTTAATGTTACTAAAAAGAGGTACTGATATCGGTTCAAAATTGGTTGGGTCAGAAGTACTACCAGATTTAAATAGCGCAGTAATGTTACATAATATTATTTGATTAGAAATAAAAGGCTGTAATCCATACAGCTATTTAATATCACGGTCAGTTTAGAGGCGACATGCTCTATTAGGGGTTTAAGCACATGATCGGGAAACCCTCATTAATCAACAGTTTTTTTTTCATTAATTAATTTGAAAGTCTAAATTAGTTGGTGATTCACCAGTTTCCTTACTTAATTGCGTTTATACAACTCTACAGTTGACCATTATTAAATACATTATGTTACTAAATTTGTTACTAATAATAGCTAGTATTGGTTGTAGGCACCGTACCTGGAGTTCAAGAGTTCTTGGTCTACGGGCTCCTTAAGACCCACCAATTGTGGTACGCCCTCACCGTCCGGCATCCAGATGTACCGACACTCTCGGTTTATCTGGATGCCGGACGGATAATATAAGCCTGTCGACGTAAATCACTGTTGCTAAATACTAAAAATATACAAAATGTTCTTTAAATCTTAGTCTACCTTGATATCTAGATTTTTAAGTACATGGTATCGTGTTGAACATATAGGAATGATAGTATAGTATGGTTTCAACTGAATATTATTGTTGTTATTTGAAAACAAAAACATGTATAACCTAATGTATATATATAAACTAATCTTTTCGTCAAACAAATTTCAATACTTAGTAGCGCATTCTCCTTATAGTAGTGTGAGTTAGAAATTGATCATTTGGAAGTAGTGTGAGTTAGAAATTGATCATTTGGAAGTAGTGTGAGTTAGAAATTGATGTATTCATGCGACATGGATACAAAATCTTAGGTACAATATGAGAGAACTATTCATGTAGCTTTTGCCTCAGCATAGCTGCTTTCTGATAATAATTAAAATAATAATAAATTCACACAACATTTTTTATCTAACCCGAGATAAGTCGCTTAAAGCCTTTGTGTTACGGATATCAAACAACAGAGGAATCACAAATATTATACCTTAATACATATATTTAACACCCAGACACAGAACAAAGACAAATATCATTTTATATCGACACCCACGACGCGCTACAAGGCCGGCGAGGATCACCAAGTGCTTCATTACACAATTCCTACTTAATTAGGTTAGGCCATCCTGCATTAGTATTTTTTCATTTCATGATTTATCAGTTTACATATCTGTTTTACTGGCAGATGCCTCGCAAATCTTTAGATAATATATATATTCCACCAATAAAATGACACAATATATGACACTCATTTTACTAATTTTATTGATTGGCTGATAGGATAATATCAATTAGATAATGTCTGAATCTTCACTTTTAAATTGTATTTTGAAAGCATGCAAAAGGTATGCACGGTTTAAGAACGTTAACGAAGTCATAAATAAAGGTAATGAAAATGAGTTAGCAGAATGTAGGAAATCATAAACCTTCTAAATATGAAGATTGCAAGCTCCAAAATAAGATAGGATTCGACTACAGATGCTGTACCCGATGATGGCTGTACCACTTATGCATGCATGCACTTATGCGTGCATGAGTACATAGGTAATTACAATGTAAAAACTATGATAGTGAATTAATCATTTTAGTGTAGCTGGTGACTTGTATAATACAAAAAATAATTAAACACGTTGCTCTCTTGTAAATTCTAGTGGAAGTTAAAAGTCGGTATATAAATAGTAGCAGTCGGTATATAAGTATACAATTTTATTCAATTTAAATGTTATAATACTTCCTTGCCTATTCATCAGAAGAATAGAAGGAAAACCCGGACATGCCAACAAAAACAGTAACTTCATCCAGCCATCCAAGAACAGCCAGTGATACTAATTGTGCGTGCCGATTTAGCAAACAGCCTCTCTCTAGTACACTTCAGTATACAAGAAAAAGCGCGATACCCCAACACCATCCTTTGACAAGCAATTCTTTTTTTCTCTTCCTCTCAAAAAATACGGCAACCACGCAAGCAAATTAATATGGACGTAAACTTACAGATTAAAATTATTTACTATTAGTGCTCTTAGTTATATATGTACATGTACTCAGTTATGAACTTATATTAATTTAAACTAAACTATGGCTATCGTTTTAAAAAATTTAATAAAATAAAATAAAAGCGTTACACTCCTTATTAAAGGATACGTTAAATAAGAAGACGATGAAATATTTAAAAAATTAAATTCATGACAACTAGCAAAATCTACGACATTATATATAACATCAGGCTAAATAAATATAAAGCAAATGACGCAGAGCTCTTGAATAGTTGTAGGCATATTTTAACCATTCCCCGTGAAATGGAAGATTTGGTTCAAAATAATATTCCGACAAGTAAATCAAGTGTATAATAATAATATATTAACTTTTTTATTATTAATAACTGTGGAATTTATCGTCCTGCGTGACTGATACAGACGCCAACATAAAATCATTAATTGCTAATATGACTGGAAATGAACAGAATTTATTAACTTTTGTTTTAAAATATAGATTATTTTAGGCTGTATCATGCTGTGCGCAGTACTGATCTATGTAATTTAAGCAATCTATATATAGAAGATTTCATTACGACATGAAAAATTAACTCTTACCACATAAGGCTTAATTGCTATTTCTACTAAATAAGAACAAATAAAATAAAACATTTTATCTGTATTTGATATTATTATAGTAGGCAAGACAAATACCTTAAAATGTTGTAGAAAGTAGCAACATTAAAAAATACAGAGAAAGAAAAAAGAAAATTTGTTGTTAGTATTTTCGAGATGTAGAAGGTAGTGGAAAATAAAAAAGTAGGACTATCAACAAAAAGAAATTATATCCCATAAAAACAACAATACTTGTCAAAAAAACCAAGTCTCGCAACTCAGTTTTTCTACTGTAAAATATTGTGATCCATTTATGTACTACTAAGTCGGTTATTAATTTATTCAGCCTCTATTAATTTATATAAGTTAATACGTTACTGTCACATATTTATATTAAAAATCTTTCACGTTTTAAATAAATATATTTGACTTGGTAATCACACTAAACAATTTAATTTACAAATGCATTTCTTGTAAAATACATTGTGTTTATATTTGAGGGTGGGACAAAGTTTATTTATAAAAATAAATTTACTTTTGTTTCTGTACCCGTCACTTGATTGAAAATTATGAGAAAGAACTTGGTTCAAGTCTTCCTATTTTTGGCTTTGGCCCAGTGATGAATTGTGTGTGTCTTTTGTCCATTTTAAGTTAAGCACGGTCATACACACAATTTATATTTTATTTTCTATTTTAATTACTTAATTTTGTTAATTAAGTTATTAAAATAGTACAAATATTAGTTACGAAGGCGATCTACAACTACCAATTTCTTTATTTTAAAATTGGTTATTAATACAGCAACACATTGATGCGTTTCTAAATATACTTATACTTATCTTAATTAGATTACTGCTAAATCCTCAGATAAAACACAACTACAGATACAAGTTCAAATGACATGTGTAACTCATAATTCATACATTTTATTAAGTATTTTAAATCAGAATTTACTCCTAAAATAGTTGTGGTTGTGGATGCATCAGACTTCAGGAAATGGTCTTCTGTGTACTTACTTGCACATAGGCGAATCTTGTATAAACTATATGATGAACGGTGGTATATCATAAGCAACGAGTTCTAACAATACGTTAAAGGCGCGAAAGACGAAAAACTTATAATCAGATTGCTACTTAGTAAAATGTGATTCACAAAATTAAAAAACGTTCAGATAAAATAAAAAAAACTACCTGGGAAAAGAAACTGGTAAATCTAAAATTCAAGATATGGCCTTTAAGTTAAAAATAAGAGGAAAAAACAGGTTCTAATCTGGAAGTTGTAATTGAATTTGAAAATTATTTTATAAGACAGACCGTATTTTCAAAAAGATCTTTAAACACCTCGCTCTTGGCTAGGAATAGAAAGAGAATAGTCATTGTCTAAGTGTAAAATATATATATATATAATAGTAATAATAACAGTGTAAATTACCGAGTTAAGTATATTTGGGTCGTCGCATGTTTTCAATAGATAAAATATGTAGGTATTCTACATTAGAAAATAAAGTAAAAATAGCAGTATTTTGGCAGTACTCGAGTACTAAAGTTGAGCGATGAAAACAGATGTGCTTCGAAAGACGATATGATAGGCGTAGGCGTAGGTAGACGTGGTTTTTGTCATGCATGCATAGAAAAATTAAAGCCTAACATTTGTGACCTACCTTCACTCAACTTCAAAAAAGCCTTTGGCATGATTATTTTCTAGCATATCCATGCTGCAATATTATTCACACACATTAATTAATTATACTCTTGAAGCTTTTACAATTATTAATCCCTCCAATGATTAATTGTGTGCGAAAATCATTTATCCATTTTGAGTTTATCACGGTCATACACACAAACATTTGTTTATTTGTACTATTTTATTTACTTAATTAACAAAATTAGTTACGAGGGCGATCTACAGCTACCAATCTGTTTATATTAAATTTGTTATTAATATACCAATACATTGATGCATTTTTAAACATCCTTACTCTTATCTTAATTAGATCACTGCTAAATCCTCAGATAAAATATAAATTAATTATTGCAAACAGTAAATATCGACTTTTATTTTATAATTTTTTATTTATCATTCGACCGCTGACATTGTCCACATCTCATTTATCTTTATCATACCAGCCCCGATAGTCCATTGCTGGACATAGGCCTCCCCAAGAAAGAGGAAATTTGCACAAAATTTCCCTTTCAAATGGTTTAAAATAGTTTTTAGGTGTCCATCACGTGATCACGACAGTTATATATTCAAGAAGTGCCAAGAGTCGTGGGTTACATGCATCAAGCTTCATCATCATCATAATACCAGCCATTGAAAGTTCACTACTGGACATTGGCCAAGAAAGGAGGAATGTTTTCCATAATTGCCGAGCTGGGCAAGCGTGTTGGCAATCGTAGAGCGCAGCTTTCGCGACTGAGATGGTGTTGCCCATCGCCGCCCAGTGCATTTGAGCTGCACTGTTTCGGTTGGATATACCGCTATCTATCGGTTCCTTAGACGCCTCTTACGACATCTGGTTCAGGGTGTGGTACTATTCTACTCTGCCGGTTCCTCGCAGCAATTTTATTTATCTTACACACACACTTTCTGTACAAACATTTAGTATAGTCCACTTAAAACATTTGAAGAACATTATTCGTACACTTGCTGGTTGACCTGAAATAAAATATACATTTGTAAGTTTAGTGACGTAGAATAATGTAGTAACATTGATAATAAATATTTTCTGATAATGTTGGAACAAGGCAAAGGATTCCTGAATAAAACCCGAATATTATAATTTGTAAATTGTATAAAATCAAAGGTAAATAAGATAAGAATACCTTCCATATCACAGAAAATACCGATGTCGGTTACAATAAAAAAAATATTTAGAGTTACTTTCCGAAAGTCTTTTGCTACGATAAGATAAATAAATATAATTAATCACGTCCTGTTTGCTGTTCATGGGTCCAAATAAATCTTGATCAAGATAAAAAGCACCAATTAATTTTCAAAAGATATTGAAGTACTTATAGTTAATCCGTTGCAAATCGGATTAAGCGAGATACAGGCATACGTCCGAGTGATATACGCTACCTCTCGGACGTAGATCTCTGAAAATGGTTAACTGCAAGGCTCTCACTCTGACTTAATGACGGCTCTAACTATACCTGTGTTCTCATTTCTATAATCCAATTCGAAGGTTGAGAGGCACGAAAATACTGTACAGGTAGACGACCTGCAAATAATACCCTTGCGCTGATGCTAATGATGATAAACATTACACAGACCATATCATTACTGCCTACTCTAGTAGTCATCATCATCATACCATCCATTAACCATGACCTATTCTTATTATTTCTATGATGAAAGTATCGGACTAGGTCACAAAGTCTTTCTGACCGCACGCACTTGTTGAAAATCACTGATTAGGAAATTATATAATACACAAAAATATGATGACACTTCATTAGAAAATAGCAATTATAAGCCTCGCAGCAAAAGAAGTTTTACAATATTTGTTCATATTTACTAATAGCAGCGCCCCGCCGTTTCAAGTGCGTTAAGTTGTAGAACTTGTTTCACGTGTTTCATTTATTTCAATGAGTCTCAATACTGAGTTTCTTTCGATAAACTTCAAAAACAGTAGAGTTTGATAATAACTTTGCACCTTCGGAACCAATTTTCTAAAATCCTTTCTCCCTCCCCTACGTTATCAAAGATACCCCTGAGCAACATTTCAAGTTTCTAACCCTTATAGGTTAGGCCCTGCGTTGATATGTCAGTCAGTCAGTCAGCTTCTTCTTTTATTTATGCAGATGATTCTCTGGTAACCAATTAGTGCAGGTGGGCTACAAAATTTTGCGTAGACGCAATATAGGGATATAGAGCAGTACTCTTAAGTTATTATGCAAATACAAAGCTCTAAAACCTTCATGTTTATAACTAGTATCGTTTATAGATTTAGTAAATATAAGGATCCATAATATCGTATATTTATTGTAAATAAATTATTAAATAATATTTATTGTATATGACACATAAGTATATATTTATTCCCACGACTCACACAAGCAAATATTTCTTACTAAAATTCAAGTAATCAACCTGAATTTTAACCGAGTAGAGAGTTCGAAAGTAACTGATTTTGGCATACTATTATATGATTAAAATGATTTTCTACTTTTAAGTATTGATAGGCGCCTATCGAAGCTTACCTACTAAATAGTTTAGTGAAACACGAATAGAAAAGACGTAAGATTTATCTATTGGATAATTTAATTATTTTAGCTATCAGGCACCTTGTCAGTGTACGGTAACCTAAGTCACGCAATATCTAATATAATTAATCAACTGAATCGGATTAACTTTTTAAAATCAAACATGCTGTATAATTAGTTCACGTCAACCAATCAATCATATAACTATATCATGATTTCTGAAATCATTTAAAAACAAATGTTTCTACAGATCGCTCCCTTAAAACTAGCTGATTTAGAATGAGACAGTCTAAAACTAAAATAAAGTTACACGCCATAAAAGAAGCTTACTATGTATTTTATCATGATATCAGCCGTAGTACATCAATTGCTGGACACACGCCTCCCCAAGTTGGCCTGCCAATTGGACCAGGTGTACGCGGGCTACGTGTAGCGCGATCTTGCTGTTTTATTCAGATCTTGCGCTTACCGATCATGGTCTCAATTCCTGAACTTTCCGGCTCCATCGCCATCGGCCATCGATGCCGCACGACTTTGGTCCTGTTACGGATCGTGTAAAGAGACTCCAAACATTACCTTCTCCAAATCTTGTTGGATATATTGAATAGACTAATGCCCAAGACCAGGTTCGAACGATGTACTCTATTAAAATTATTTGTTTTCTTTAAAAATTAATTCATAATGACAAAATCAATTTAAAATACTCTACAACATCGCAGTGATCATTTAAAATCCCCTCTACTAACTAACCTTGGGTTAATAAGGAGCATAAACGATAATCAACGCAGTTTGAATACCCCAAAAGAAGGATTTTTCAAAGACTAAAATTACGGGTCCATGCGCCTTTCTGAGCATTAAGGAAGTCAGTGAAAAATTTTACGTCACCCATCCAAATCTTTGCGATTATTGCTTGACTCGAATAATAGCATTGCGAATGTAATTCACAACTTTATTAACTCATCTAAATATCATGTCGTCATCAAGACCTTTTAACTTAAGAGCGGCCACTTACAAACAAGCTGTCTGTTCTTTTTATGTTTACCTAATTTTAGCAACGTCTATCTAGTGCACGCGATTAATGTACTTATCATTCCTATTAATCTTGCGATGTCTTAAATTTCTTTAATTTCTTATCTAACACACACGTGCTTATATAGAGCTCACAAATCGAGGTTTGTGTAAGTCTAGCAGCAGGGTACGATCAGAAAGTACCTACCTTATCCGCTTGATACTTGTTCAAGCTCAGATCAATTATCGCATAATGTCGTTTATCCTAATGACGGTTGGTATTATTTACTAGACAATCATTTATAAGCCATAATACCCTCGTCTCATAATGTTTGCTTCGCATAACTTTTAAGTATTATATACATTAATAAAATATTATATACAGTCAAAAAGCATAAAATCATAATAAGGAAAACTTTTAAATACATTTGGTGTAATATCTAGTTGATGTTTCTCCTGTTCTTTTTTAAATAAAGCATAATTGGTAAAAAGCATAATTTTAGATGTCTTAATTTTATATATAAATAATTTTCTATATACTACAGCAAAAAAATCTCGTCATGCTAATCCTTGCTAATACTTGTCTGCCCTTTACTAAAGGGCAATTTGGAAATCAATGGTGCGGACAGGGTGAAAGTTACTGAGATGCAGCACCGGAGAATAATATAATCCAGAATGCAAGCTGCGCGCTTGCTTGCATGCTGTTAGCCTATCTGTATGCTGTTAGATAATCTGAAACCCTGTTTGCATGCTACATGCCCGCTTGCACGCTGCATGTTCGCTCGCATGGTGCAAGTCTATATGCCTGCATGCATAAGGAATGCATCGTTTTCTCAATCGTATTCTCAAAACTAAAAACGAGACTATGAAAAACACGAGCTAAAAAAATATATATTATATCAAATACAATGCATTCTGTGAATAGAAAATGAAAGTTTTTTTTTATTATTGTAGATTAACAAATATGTAACAAGCCAAACAAAAGTCCGTGTAGTACAAAGCGTCACCACAGCCTATAGACTCTGGTATATCACAAGCGCGTTGACAACCTTTTGACTTGTAGATATTGTCACTTTACCTAGTAATTTTACTACTTCTCTCACTCTTTAAGCCGGAACACAACAATGCGAACACTGCTATTTGGTGGTATCTAGTAATAGGTGAGAGTAAGGTATCATGCAGGTGACCTTTGTATATACGGGCACGGTCTTCATATCAATGACGATCAAATTTCTCAGTGTGTAAGAGTTATTGAATTAAATAAAACTAGCGAATGGCCGCGATCGTCAATGCCAAGCATCATTACGATAATCAAATTTATGCGAAAAATCATCTGAGCTAGAACAAGTGATAAGCGGACAACGACTGTTTCATTCATTCATATTTGTGTAAAATGTGATCGTATTCGCACACACATACACGTATTTTCTTTTTATTTATTCAACTTTATTGCACAAAATGTACAAATGGCGGATTAATGCCAGATGGCATTATCTCCCAGTCAAAATATATATAGTGTTGCAGACGGTATTTGTATTAATAAAAGTAATAAATGCATACGTATAATAAATGTATATATACGTAATAAATGTATACATTAATAAACGTAATATGTATGTATTTATATATGTATATATATATATATATATATATATATATAGGGTTATAAAGTTAGAGAAGCAGCATCAGTAAATAAAGTACGGAGACAGCGTTTCAGGTTAAATTTGTTTGGGGATTGCTTAATATTCAACGGAAGCTCGTTCCAGAGTCATATAGCTGTCACTGTACAGGAGTTTGTCAAAAAACTAGAGTGGTGAGAAGGAGTTAAGAGCGAGAGAGTATTAGAAGAACGGAGATTACGTTCGTGAGAGGAAGATAGGAATTGGAATCTGTCCTTTAAGTAAATTGGTGCGTACGGATAAAAAAAAGTATTGAAAATAGTGTGGTTAGAACTCGAATTTTGCGACGTTCACGAATAGAAAGCCAGCGGAGAAGAGAACGGTAATGGGAAATATTATCGTATTTACGCAAACCGAAAATGAAACGAAGACAGTCGTTTAATAGACGATCCAATTTATTAAGGAGTTCTTGAGAGATATTAGTGCAGCACACGTCACCATAGTCAATTATGGGTAAAAACAAGGATTGAATATGAAGGGTTTTGGTTTTAGTAGGAAGAAAATGTTTTAATCGATAGAGAGCACGAAGCGTTCCAGTAACCTTACTGCTGATTTCATTAACATGTGTATCTCAGGTTAAGGAAGAGTCGATAAATAGATAAAGATTCTTAACGCATGTGCTGTAGGGCATCACCTAGTTATTAAAAATAATTACAGGTACAATTTTTAAACTGGATAATTGCCGTTTGCTGCCCAAGATAATGGCTTGAGTCTTGGTCGGGTTCACAGTAACACCAAACTTTTGTGAGCAGTTTGTGATGTTTGTCAAATCAGCATTAATCATAGCAATGGCATTATCCAGGTCATTGTTCTCTGCCTGGGTGTATAGTTACAGGTTATCAGCGTATAGATGGTAAGAGCAGCCAATAGATCTGGTGATAAGGTCTATGAAAAGGGAAAATAATAACTGAGAGAGAATGCCACCTTGCGGCACACCAGCATCAACTGTCACCCACTGGGACAAATCATCACCCAGGCGCACCGCTTGCTGGCGTTCTCGAAGGTAGGAAGCGAACCATTCCCGAACCGAATCAGAGACCCCGACGTAAGAGAGAATAGAGAGGAAAACATCGTGATTGATAGAGTTGAAGGTGTTGGAGAAATCAATCAGAATTAAGACCGTTAGACGGGAGTATTCCATTCCAACTCTTACATCGTCCAGGATATTTAGTAGAGCTGTTGCAGTGTTATGTATGTCGAAAACCGAATTGAAAGGGACTTAAAAGGGCGTTTTATAAGACATGGCTAGGGAGCTGTTTATGTACAGCTGCCTCGATAATTTTTAGAAAGATATGGCAAAATAGGGATGGGATGAAGTTGATGGGAACAAGTAGGGTTAGGTGTTTTAGGAACCGGGATAATATAGGTTTTGCGCCATATACTGGGAAAGGAGCCATGTTGTAGGGAGAAATTGATAATGTCGCGTCAATGGTGGTACAATAAAGTTAAGTAATATAAACACCATGCGGCGATTTACACCATCATAGCCAACAGCATTGGATTTGAGAATTGTTTTAAAAGTCTCATCTAAGGTTACAGGGGAAAAATTGTAGTTGACAATTTTACAACGGGATCAAGTGTGGTAGTTAAAGAGATGTGTTTATTAAGCTCGTTGGAGGAAATAACAGAGTTAGAATCGGGGGGCTTAAAGACTTTCCGAGACCCTAAGAATGCAAAAACTTCCATACGTTTGCCGAAGATGATGATTGAACATTGTCGTGAATAAATCTACGTTTGGCTGATCTGACCAGTTGATTACAGCGATTTCGAAGTCTTTTGTATGTATTTAAAATAAAATCAGGCCGGACTTTTTTAAATTTACTAAATGCACTGTCTCTTTGCCATGGCTTTACAAATATCACTAGAAATCCAGGGAGCAGGCGGACGTTTAAGAATAATCAGACGAATAGGAGCGTGTTTGTCAAAAAGTTGTGAGACAGAAGAGTTAAGAATGTTAACTTTGTCATTAATGGTAGACGCTTCCATTAATGGTGTCCAATCAAGTTCCGCAGAATTCTGTTTTAGTTACGTATGTATTAAGTGTAAAAACATTCCTCTTGTTAGAGATAATTTTTTAGCCTCCACTTTGAAATACAACAATTCTCCATCACATGATTCGTTTTACACTGCTCATTTCGGTATTCCCAGGAAAGAACGTACATATAAATATATATATATTGGCAAATAAAAGCTTACGCGCCGTTGCTCATGCAAAGGCCAAGGAGTTTGGTTATAAGTACAAGTACAAAGTGGCAAAGTTTTCGTATCTTAAGTCGATAAAAATTAAAAGTCATGTGAAATATTTCATAGACCCTAATTAGCATAGCTGGTAAAAAAAATCGATTATATATATGTACTTTGCGGTATATTGTAGAACAGTCGGAGAAGCCTTATATCTGATATGATGATTATAATGTTCCCACATGTCTATGGAGTAGAGATGCATATTATCTACTTTACAAAACACAAATTATGGGTTATAAAATTAAAAAAAAAATAGGTAACCATTGCAAGAGTTCTGTGATATTACGTGTACATTCCAAGTTTTTTTCAATTCAAATTAAAAAAGATTTTCATTGCCACATAGTTAGTATGTTAACACTATTATACAACAGAACATCATATTTCATTTAAATTTATAATACAATAAAAATAAATAGTAAATTTGGCCAATCATCAAAAATAACAACACGATACACATTTTCGAATAATATAAAATATAAACAATAAATTCGAAATTGTCCTAGATTAGTAACACCAGCAATCAAAATTCGCAAAATTAGAAATGTGTTACACCCTTCAAGTTCCAATTAAATTAATTGTCCATTAATAACAAACAAGGAATTCAAATAAAAAATCATGAAAATTAAAATTGATCAAACTGATCTACATCTACGGACTTTAAAGCTTATGGAGTTCTTCATACATGTTACGGCAGATCTTAGTGTATTGCATTATTTAAGGGTTTTTAGAGGTTTGGCTGACTGTTCTTAATGATATATAGGTAATTACATTATGCATAAACGGAATCATAGTCTTAATAGGTAATAAAAAAACACATAAGAGATAACATTAAAATCAATACAGCAGAGTTAGGGTAAAACAACAAAACATTTTATACGAGACAGAAATATGGAAAACTGAATATTGACATCAAGTACGGGGAATTAGCTGGCTAGTTCATTACACAGATATCACGCATTTTCTTTTATTATTGCTTATTTTGCATAACAAAAACACATATTAACTAGTTAAGTTTATGGTTATAACTATTATATAAAGGCAACATTGAAGTTGACCCAAGAACTGTTTTAGATTCTAATTAAATTCACCAGTAAGTATCAATTAGTTGGTTATTTGAAAGAGATTGTGTTTACAGTTTGTGTGATAAAATAAATGAGAAATAGAAAAATAAAAAAAGTCTTTATTGCTCATTTGATCTAGTTTCTTGCAAAAGGTTGCACGAAATTTGTCGTGAACGAGTAGATCCCATTCCCACTGAAACAAAAACGCAATATTACAAACATAAAAGTAGTATAAGTTCTCGTTTCTTTAGTTATTTTATATTATTATAGAAATAATACGTAAATTCTAAGTTTAATGTCATAAAGGTTATACAGAATGCACTGTTGGCTAAATCAGTGTCATCATCATCATCATAGAGAGTCCACTGTAGAGCATAGGCCTCCCCGTGATAGTGGGATTGTTGCCCATAATTTTGGGCAACAATAATTCACGCTAACGTGATAGCAATCGCAGAGCGCCACTTCAAGTCGAGGATGCTGCTGCTTATTTCCATCTTGATATACCACCATCTGTAGGCTTCGGTACCTAGCCGTAATCTCACTTTACCAAAGACCTTTAAGGTCCTGAAACCTAATCAGCGTGTAGAGTATATACTAACCTCAATTTTATTTCAGGTCCTCCAAAAATAAGATCCCTTGGCCCACTGCATTGCAAGCTGATGGCGTCCTCGTAATTATCGCAAGCAGTCCCTACGAACTGGGCTGCAGAATTGATCACGGCTGTGAGTGACTCCGCGTAATAAACGTAGGAATGTATGTGAGAACAGTTGAAATCGACCGCGCAGCCATTCTGGAACGTGCCTCCATTCGGATAGAAGTCGATGTCACCCAGAGGATGGTCGTAACCAATAACACCGGCAGTGGTGTGTAAAACTTCTACGATATCTGCATCATCTTTTCGCAGGCGTTCTGGATGATGGGTCCAACCGTGCAGAGAAGGATCCAGAGCTGAAAAATATAATGTACCATTTAGTATCTTTCTATCATTAGCCTGTACCTTATATTGGTGTTTGGTCATATTTCTCTTGAAGTACATATATCTTAGCCTAAACATGGTTTTACTAATCAAAGCAGTAGCCATCGAACGTCCACTGCTGAACATAGGCCAAAAAGAGGGAATTTCTCTCTTAATTACCGCGTCGGTCAGGCGTGGTGACAACCGCAGTGTAACAAATCGAGAAGTAACATTCGAGTCAGGATTGCTGCTGCCCATTCCCTGCCAGTTGCATTTGAACTGCGATGCTTCAGATAGATACACCAGTTGTTGGTTCTGGTACCTCAGTCGCCTCTTACGACACCTGGTACAGGGGTGACATTACTCTACTCTGCCAGCACCGCACGGCTAGTTTTAGCACATTTTGAATATTATTCATTATTTTTCGTTGTGTTTTTGTCAACATTGAATAATACAACAGCCAAATTTGACAATCAATAATGCTACATAAAATAAATGAGTAGTCTGTAAGCCCTTCTTAGAATTCTTTGAGAAACTGCCTATAAAAAATCATGAAGAGTTTAAAATAAAATAACATATATTCTGAAACACTTTTACACAGTATATAAATGAAATATTATCTACATACCAATAATGTGAGGAAGGTCTTCTAGGACTCTTCTAGCTGCAATGCCAGCTATATGACCACCCAGGCCTACCCCAACGATCCTGATATTCTCGGCGGTATATCCAAAACTGGTATCCAGGATGTTTATAAATTCTGCTATGACTTGACCGCACTGGGGAGCGTTCGCCAGACCCTCTGAGTACATGGAGGAGCCAGCACTCCAGTCTACAGCAATCACATTCAAATCCTCACTTTGCAGGTGAGCTGGAATATTTTATAAATACAAGGATAGTTAATGGAATCAAAGGCTTAAGCTATTTTAAATACAACTAAAACTATTTTCTTGTTTGTAGACCTGGTCGAATAAAGAAAAGGCTATTTGAATTCTTTGATGTTGCATTAACTTGGGATGTTTGTTGATATTTTTAGGTTATTTGCTATAAAATTTAACTAACTAAACATACTTATATTCTACAACAATTATATATACAGCATAATACTTATCGCATGATACGATCAGAATTATGTATTTAATCCCCTCTCTGTTAATAGTTAGAGTTTAGTTTAGTATATTTATTTATGGGAAACAAATAACGATACGAATCTAATAGTATTTAGTGTAAACTAAGAGAATATTTTATTTCCGTCTTTCTTGCAGCAGCGCTTTGAAGTTTTACCTATATATTAAATTTCCATATTCTTATATATAATATATGTTATTTACTGATTATGTTACTTTTCAATTGAGAAAGAGTTTTTAAAATTGATTTAGTATTTTACGAGTTATTACAAACGTATAAAAATAATAAAACCTAATAAAACTAACTAATATTAATAATTTTACTAAATTAACATTAGTTTAAATTTACCACGAGATATCGCGCGATTATATCAACTTTAAAATATTTTAATGAATATGATCCCGACTTAATCGTACAAATTTTTTCTCTAAAAAAATATCAAAAAATAAGAAGATGTAGTTTTAAGGCCGACAATAAGGTGCAGCAGGAATAACAACGTAACGAAAATCCAAAAAAATCTATACTTTCTTTTCATAGATGTTTCGACCAATTAGCAAAATTTTGTTATAATTTTACTAACCAGGCACAGTGAAAGCGTTAAAGTTGCCAGCAACCGACTCATTGTGGCTGTGGATAGTGAAGACGGTCCGAGATGTAGGAGAGAACCACCTCGCAGTCGCTATGGAGAACACGTCCGGGAAGAGTGGTTCACTGATCTCAGGGTTATACCTGGAATCACCGTCAGACCAACAATCAGTATTGCTCTTGATTAATGGGAAATTCTGAAATTATATCTAAAATGTATTAGTTATAGTAATGTATGTAAATCTTTGCTCATATTTAAAAAAAAATGTTCAAACCAAAACTTCTAGTTAGTGAAGATTAGACTTAATTAGCGAATTAACGACTTAATTAGCGACTTAAGAAGCATTATCTACCAGTCATCAATCAAGAAAAACAGAAAAAGGGCTAAAGCGGTTCAATCTTCAAAATTAAGCTTATAAGATTATAAATATTTTAATATTTATTCTTTACTTCTTTCTTTTTTATTAATATTAATATCTAATACATAATTAATAGGTGCTTATCTCTCGCCCACGGCCACGCGCCCAAAGGGGCTTCCGACGAAGTTACTTGTATTGAATAAAATTAAAAAGACTTTAGACCGACAACAACATTACGTATAGGGTACGTAATCATAAACAAATGGTAACATTGAGGCGAAAATTTGTTAAATATTTATGATTTTTCTCCTACTGCTGACTATATACTTTATACTATCTGTAACCGACTGGTTTATCTATCGACTGAAACAAACGCCGTGCTAAGTAAACTTTACTGCGTTTCGTTGTATCAAACGTTACGTTAGAACCAATAATTCATCTCAAAAATTTAAATGACTGTCCTTTCTAATTAAAAAGTCCAAAGTTACTACAAATTTAAAATATACACTACCGGATTACTGTCTACGAATTTTATGATCAGGTCCTTACTCACCTTAAACAAATTATCGATTTAAATCATTAAGACAAATTATTTCCAACTATTCGCCCCCAGAATCCAGAAAAAAATTTGGTATCGTTGAGCCCTGTGCTCGTATTTCGTTTGACCTTAAAGAAGCCACTTCGTCAGCTAGTGTGGAGGAGGTAGAGTCAGAATCCTATAAGTTTGAAAAAATAGATCCAGGGAAATAGAGCTTTCCGTTGAACGAATATGCATATCGTTATAATTTAGTCCAAAGTGTCCAAATCAAGATTAAAAAAACGAATACTACTCAAAATTGAATATAGTTGGTTCTGCTTAAAAATTTTATTTTACAAGAAAATAGAGCCATGGAAAATCAGCATCGTAGATAGTTAGTTTATTCGCCTTCATAAGATAAAGTATATTGTTTCTAGTATACTTTTCTCTAGTTAACAAACATAAATGGTTACAAACTGTGTAACTATAAACATCTTTTATGGATTAAATACTATACTAGAACGCTGCGAAAGTCAAAACTAGCATAGGAAAATTATTTAAGGGCTAAAATATGAAAAAGGTACTAAGCAAGGAAAGATATTGAACAAAAAAAAGAGATGAAAGGAAAAAATCAAGGAAGTCACAAAAATTTATTTGGAAGAATTGTTGGTGTTAGAAATTATTCAACTTTTCATAACTTATCATTTAGATTATACTCTTTGTAACCATTAAAATAATTTTCATCGAAAACAGATAGATCAACATTATTTTAGTCCTTAAATTGAAAACGAACCAACCTCGATGATGTCACAAGCGATTGTTTACGAGATAATAGGAAAAATTAAACAAAATAAGTACTATGTTGTAATGCTAGATTACACAAGAGATGCAAGTCGAGTTGAATAAGTTGAGTTAGGTCCGTTATATTCCAATTTGGAAATACTTGTACCTGGTTCAAAATTTCCAGAACTTTTTGTAGTATCAGAAACAATCGGAGAGTTTTTGAATGAGGCAATAAATTGACAATCTTCAACTGAATATCTAAAACTGTAGAGGCATAAATAAATTTCACATAAACTCAAAGTCGTTGTCCGATACCAGATGGTTAAACCGATTTGCTAATAAAAACAATATTATTTTAATATGATTATATAATATCTTAATAATAATCAATTAATGATTTCATAAATAGTCTTAATCTGAAAATTTGGATACTCTTTGTGATTGTGTAGCAATTGTAACGGAAAAGCTAACTCTAGAATTTATTATTTCGATACATGTTTGCTAAAAACATTAATGCGAATTAATAATGAAAGTAAAATCTGGCAAAAAGTAAATTTATATTTAAAGTTCTCAATAGACATTCCACGCAATTTTTCCCAAGGTTCCAAGAATTTAAATAAAATGTTTCAATGATTTTACTACAAAAAATAAAAAGAACGAGTTCATACAGAAAGTAGATATGTATATGATATAGTTTTAAAGCTGTCGATGAGCCTAGTGATTTAAAATTATATTTCGAAATTATTTTTTTAATCCAATGGTATCAACCATAGTCGTACGGACACTTACAAGAGATTTACTGCACTCACTCAATACTAATTTTGGGTTTTTGTACAACATTTTCTAAAATCCTTGACAAATGACGAACTTTTGAAGAAGTGTAAAGATATTAGTCCTTCAACATTATATTCTTCAACATAAAAATAGTAAAGATATAGAATTCTATGTTAAGTCTTAGTTCGTTTAACTGTTCCAGTCTTTACTAAAGGTATTAATAATTAAATTATATTTATAATGAATGACAAATAAAATAAAATATGTAAATGGCAAAATATTTATTCCAATATTTATTTTGCTATAAGCCTAATAGCTAATTTATTTTAATTACCATTCGCTATGTTTTCACAATAGTAATTGTGTTTTAAATAATAAAAAATAAATATAAAAATGCAATACAATTCACGATACAATTTGCTTGAAATGGGGTAGCATGGATTAAAGCAAGATATACCGCTAAAAATTGTATTTATAAGGCTTATACCTTACTTACCACAAGGTCAAGACATGACCATGGCCTCTGGCAGTTTCATTTAAAAAAAAATGCTAGAACCCCTTTTGGTTTCTTTTAATAGGTTCAGGTAAGACTCGAGAAATCTTAACTTCTTTTTAATTTCAGACGGGGATCGAACCCGCATCTTTTCAAAACAAAGAAATGCACTACCCGTTAAAAGACGGTCAAAGGTTTAAAAAATATAACGCACCTAGTAAACAAATGGAAGACTACATCGGTAGAGCCCAGGTTGTAGCTGGAAGCTGAAAAAGTTAAACCATAAAAATAATATAAAATTGAAATATATACTACTATAAAATGAAAACTTCATTTACTACAAATATAATAATAAAAATAAAGTGAAAGTGATGGCGCATTTGATCGCCAAGATTCATCGGTTAGATCCCTACATAGAACAAATATTTATGTAATGAAGATTTGTGATTATTCTGTTTTCATAAAATTTACATTGCCATTGCCATTGGGAGTCCCACTGCAATCTGTTGGTTCTGGTACAGAGGGAGGTACAATTCTACTCTGCATGTACCTCGTGGCTATGTTCTGTTTTATATCCATATAAGTATTTAATCCACATTTGGCATATAAGTAAGGCCGTGAGGTACCGGCTACTAAGGTACCAGAACCGACAGGTAGCGGTATATCCATTCCAAAACAGTGTAGCTCAATTGCACAGGATGGGAATGGACAGCAGCATCCCCCTTGCGAAAGCTACACTCTGCGATTGCCAACACGTTTGTCTAGTGCGGCAATTATGGGCAAAATTCCCCCTTTCTTGGGGAGGCCTACGTACAGAAGTAGACTTCCAATAGTTGTAAAGAACGACGAAGTATTTAATTATTATATTTGCATCTCCCACCTAACACAAATTCTTCAGCTAATTTATTTCAGTGTCAGGTTAATTCCTTCTTCAAAATTCCGGTATATTAGTTTGTTTTTCTTTCTTTTTCATTTTCTATTTTTATTGTTATTATGTAGTTTTGTTTAGTTTATTTTATAAATCATTCAGCATTCGTCAATTGTACGTATTTACTTTTTATGTACAGAGCTTTAAAATTAAGTGTGTGACAGTTAAGCTTGCCAAGATTTTTTAGATTTTAAGTTCATTCTTTCTTGGGGAGTCCGATATCCAGTGAAGGTAGTACAGCTACTATAATGATAAAGAATTATAAAGTATAATCGTGTAGCATTTACCTGTCACAATAACAGCCAGCAAACAAACACACTCCAACCGAGCGTACATATTCCTGCGCGCAAGACTTAATTAATACTAATTCATGCTAAGATCTAAAACATTTCGTTCAAACTATTTATCTAAGATAACCTCTTTCATAAAAAAAAATAATTATATTATTTAAGATTTTTATCAATGGCAATGATACAGAGCCAAGTACGATATTCTGCGTAGATATAATTATTTATATCAATATTATCGGATAATGAAGCTAGCTCTATCGAACTAAACAGGTCCTACCGTTATGACAATTCCATTATTTTGGTGTAAGTCACACGATATGAACAGGTACACGTAACGGTTGGTGTCTGAAATTGTTTACTTCATGATGAGTCCAGCTTTTTTACCACCACTGGTCACAACCCCGAAATTCAGACTTGAAAATAACAATGATTACAAAGACAGGTGACAATCGTAGCTTCGTGCGAGTTATTTAAATATATTCATCATACCAACTATTAAAAGTCCACTGATGGACATAGGCCTCCTTAAGAACGGGCGAATGTTGCCTGTTATGGCCGCTCTGGGCAGGCTACATTTCAGCTGCACTGTTTTGGATGGATATACCGCTATCTATCGGTCCTGGTACCTTAGTCGTCTCTTACGACACCTCGTCTATATGGTATACCAGGGAGATCTCCTCTCCCTATGGAGAGGTACTATTCTACTCTGCCGGTACCTCACGGCTTATATTAGCATTATGATATTTGGCGTCATAATTTCTTATTTATATTGTATACATATTTTATTTAAAATTATTTTATAATATCGTAACTTTGACAGCTATATAATATAAATTACTATAATGCTCCCCAATACATTCCCTCCCTGTTGTGCCACCTTTAACTAACCATTATATCGTGAAACACGCCCATTTCCTAAACCAGCCACAACACGAAATGAGCAAATCTACGTTCTTACTACGGCATTTGTATCGAATAATATGTTTGGCATATCAAGATAATGTAATGAAAAATAATTTTAGCACATTGGTAACATCAAAAATAAATATTAAACTGATATCTGATTTTGTACTTAAGTATTCCGCTTTATACTAGATTGTGTTTCTACGGAGGTTTTCCCAAAGGGTAGTCCTTCAAAAACGTGCCTTGGTATTGTGAACGTCCATAGACTGCGTAATCTGAATACCATCATGTGGGCAGCTTGCTTGTTTATGATTAAAGAGTGCGTGGGTTCGATCGCCACGGAGGACAAACATTTCCCATTTTTGTGTGTCTGGGTGATAAATATGAGTTTTATAAATCTTTTGTATGTAATTTCTCTGAGGTACTTGTTTCGAGTCAGGACAATGTATCAGATGTAAATTTATTACTATTTTTGCTTTATGCGTGAAGTAATACGTAATATTTGATTTTCTGTAAAATTAAATATGCTTTGCCGTGAGATACCAGTAGATAGCCGTGAGGTACCGGTAAAATAGAATAGTACCTCCCTCTGAACCAGGAGTCATAAGAGGTGACTGAGAAGACATACTGGTACCGACAGATGGCGGTATGATCAACCAACTAGCGCAGCTCCAATACTAAAGGCGGGGATGGGCAGCAGCATCCTTGGCCCAAAGTTATGCTCTGCGATTAAGACCATGTCTGCCCAGCGAGGCAATTATTGGGCAAATCATACAAATTATTGTCTACAATTGGACTATGCCCCCAGTCCTATACATACTTACGCTGTGGCAAGTAATACAGAAGTCGGAAGAGTATTAAGTATTAAGAAGAGACGGAAGAGAAGGTTTTTTTTATATTTATTATTCTACGATTTGTATTCCTTTAAAAAGTGTTATTAGACAGGGAGACGTTATATCTCCGAAACTGTTTAATGCCACTTTAGAAGACGCCGGCCAACTCCTGGTATGGAAAGACTTGGCATCAATGATGTAATATAATAATTCAATTAATGACATAAAACGTCTTTGACTTGCCGACAATATTGTAGTCATGGCAGAATCGATGGAAGATTTGAGTAGGTACGATGCCCGAAGACCTCAATCAGGTTTCTCAACAGTAATGCCCATGCTTTACCCACCCCAATACACGCTCCTTGAAGTGCTTGACTCATACGTATACCTAGGACTAACAGTCCAGTTAGGTAATTCCAACTTCAAAAAAGAGGTCAATCACCGAATCCAAATCGGCTGGGCAGCGTGTGGAATAATGCGGAACACTTTCTCAACCGACGTACCGTGTCTCAAGTCGAAAATTTTTGATCCATGTGTGTTACCAGTGATGACTTATGGCAGTGAAACATAGTTTCTAACTGTTGGGATAATTAGCCAATAGCCCAAGGGGCTACTGGCTAATTACGGAGAGGATAATGCTCGAAGTCTTTTTGCGTAAATTAACCAGGAATGAGGAGGTCCATAAAAAACCAAAGTTACCGACATAACCCGGTGGATTAGCAAGTTGAAGTGGCAGTTGGCAAGCACCTAGGACGCAGAACCGTTCTGGAATGGAGACCTCGTACTGGCAAGCGCAGTATAGAACATCAACCCACAAGGTGGACAGATTTTCTTTATTGGAAATTACTTGGAGAGGCCTGTGCCTAACAGTGGACGTCCTGCGGCTGATGTGATGATGATAATGAAACTGGCAGAGTGGAATAGTACCGCCCCTGCCCCCCTTAAGATATTAATTACTAAAGTATAAATAAAAATATTAATTACTAAAGTATGTATGTCATTTATTTGATAATAAATGTCTAAATGAACTTGCGGCATCGTTGTCTTAAGTGTTTATAAAAAAAGACCCTTTAAACAAAAAGAATTTACTCTTAATTTCTTGTTTGTGTCAGTTCTTTTATATCTTATATTTTATAATAGCTACTTTATTAGTTCCATTTTCAATGTTTCCTTTTTTAAAGGTTGATTTTCAGTATCACAGTTCTATAAGGGTTTTCATAGTTTGTTAAAAAGACAAAAAAATTAATAAATCATTTTTTTAAATATTTTCAATAAAAAGTTTAGTTCATTTCTAATATATATTCTAGTCGCTCTTGTATGTGAATTAATTACTAATTCTGGTTAAAATTTATCTTTTAATACCTTTTCTATTTCTCTCTGCTTTTAGATATTACAAAAATGACTTTGTGTTGTTTAAAAACATAGAGATAAGACATTGATGTATGATTTTTTATCATTTGTTTTAATTATCATAACAAAAGTACATCGCCGCTATAATTTCGTCTTTTCCAATGGCGCTGGTACTGACGTCTGTATAATCCTGTTCTTTTATATAAAAAAGACCTTTTACATGAAGTAGATCTTATACAAAATAGGAATGTTCTACCGCCAGATGGGAATGTTTGCATTGCTGTTATAGGTTGCAGTGACGTTTACTATCTATTACGCGGACTGTATGCTTTGTTTGTTGACATGGTCTAATAAAAAAAAAAATTGTTCTTGCTCATACTTCCAAATTTCATACTCGCAGGAAGACTCATATCCACTCTCTGCTAAACAATCTATTTCCATTTCTTATTTTTAAAGTTTCCTGTTCCTTGGTGACAGCCATAGAAAATCTCCTATAAAACAAATCGCTTTCGCGACCTGTACCATCCATAGTCTTCTTTAGCAAATTAATTGCGGTTCAAACCGTTTGTTTGGAATTTGACAGGTTTGATGACGCAGAAGGTAGTGATTCGATCTCATGCGCCTAGGTCGTGGATTCAATCCCACTCAGGACAAATATTTATATAATTTGTTTGTTCTTTGTCTGTGTATTATATATATATATATATATATATATATATATATATATATATATATATATATATGTATACATATACATAAAATTATCACATTTGTATTTCCTCAGTTGTTTGATGTCCATAGCACAAGTGCTTTAAGCAACTTATCTCGAAATCAGATATACAGATGATGTGTGATTTTTTTTATTGAACTAATTTTTACATTATATTACGTAGCCACTGGCTGCAAGGTCCTGATGATATTCTTAACTCTTTTGCATTTATTTTTCAGCATCATCTTTATATGCTTACAATCTTTGAAAAAGTGATTATGCACAATAACAATAATAACAATTCCGATTCAATATTGTCTTTTGAGTTATCTTACTTATCTGCTTTATAAAGACGAAAGTGATATCATTTATTTTAAAAATGATAATTATTTTTATACATAGAATATCATTATCTTAATGTAAAAAGAAAATTGAACTGATGTAAATATTTGGGTATAAGAAAAAAGGATAAAACAATAAAAAACTAAAACAATAAATAGTTATCTAGATAGTTATCTAGAAAAAAAACTCGTTACCAGCCTTTTGTTAAAATAGTTTATTATTTTCACATCGCTACAATCTAATCTAGCCCCTTGCGAACGGGGGCACAAAGTTGGTGACGAATGAGTAGATGCCAGATCCGCTGAAACAAAAAATGTTTATGTATTTATTATTAGTATAACTAGATAGGTATTAAAACAAATTTCAGTAAATCAGTTAACGTCAATTTGATTAATTGTGTTAATACCTATTTTCATGTGCTCTCTGACCTGACTGGTCTGACCTGAATACTTCTAAATTAAAATGTTACTAAAACTAACCTTGTCTTGATTCCAGGTCCTCCAAAGATGGCATCCCTTGCACCAGTGCACTGCATAGCAATAGCATTCTCGTAGTTGTCACATGCTGTGCCCACGAATTGGGTGCCAGAGGTGACCGCGGTAGTGAGGGACTCAGCGTAGAAAGCGTAAGCGTAGGTGTGGGAGCACGAGATCTCAGTTCCACATCCATTTTGGTGTGAACCACCATTAGGGTAGAAGTCAATATCACCCAAAGGTAGATCGTAACCGAGCAATCCACTGGTAGTGTGCAGAACCTCGACAATGCCGGCAGCATTAGAAGAGAGACGATCGGGATGATGAGTCCAACCATGTAGAGACGGGTCCAGGGCTAAAATAAAATTATATTTAAAATCCTTTATCTATCCAAGTCTTCCTATCTTGACACAGATAATGAAGCCCTCTGAAGGTGTATTACTAAACGAGGATCTACATGCAAGCAATAATTATAGATAAAGATAAAATATGCTTTCTGGTTCCGTTTCCTGGGCTCTATAAACAAAAATCCTGATTCTAACGCTGGGACTAAGACTGGGACTAAAATTTCGTTTAATTTGTAACTCTTACCAACAATGTGCGGGATATTTCCATTGATTTTCCTAGCTGCGATACCAGCAATGTGAGCGCCCAGACCAACACCGACGAATGAGACACTAGCAGGGTTGTAGCCGAAGTTGGAACTTAAGATGTTGATGAAGTCTGCGATGAACTCTCCGCACTGAGGTGCCTGGGCCAGACCCTCGGAGTACATAGGTGAACCTGCGCTCCAGTCCACAGCAATAACGTTGATGTCTTCAGCTTGTAAGCTAGCTGTAATAAAGTAAAGGCAATACACACATTCATTATGGATGTAATCAAAGTTTTGAATTAACCAAAATCAAATTAAAGGTGGATGGTTTAGTTTGTGGACGTTTTTTAGTGGCCGATAGTGTATCCGCCCGAAATAAAGTAGCTCAAATGCAACAGGACAAAGATGGACAGCAGCATAGCGAAGCTACGATCTGCGATGGCCACCACGCTTGCCTAGCGCGGCAATTATGGGCAAATTCCCCTTTTCATGGGATGGCCAATGTTCAGCAGTAAACGTTTTCAAGGCTGCCATGATAGTGATGATGATTTTTTTCATTTTATACTATAAACATTGAGTAATATGGTAAGTGAGTCTTTCCCTTAGCTATTAACATAATCCTATGTTTTGCGTCAAAGGTTTGTTCTGTGTCTGGGTGTTCAATATATGTATTTAAGATATGTATTTGTGATTCCTTTGATATCCGATGTCCGTAACACAAGGGCTTCAAGCAACTTATCATGGAGCAGAGTCAATGTAAGATAAAAAAATGTCAGCGTGTACTATTTTCTTTATTCATGTTGTCATAGCCTCTAAATGATGAAATTATGTTCATATTTTAGGATATGGCCGAGCATAATAACTATAGTGAAGGTCATCGATCAATTATGTTAAATACTAACAAGTAATAGACGTTCCAAACTCAGTTATTTCTTCGATAGACTCTTCGACTAGATAGACTTTATTTTCTTGAAAAGCCGTGTTAAGTACCATTAATGCAGTTTTAGCTTTGTTGCATGATTGGCCACGATACAAACCAAAAATATATTGGCATTAAGTCTTCATTTCAAAAGCTGATGTTTGAGTGTATTATGAAGATAACGTTTCAAGAACGATAACGTTGATTATATAATTATTAGAAAAAAAAGCAAGAAATTTGATGATTTTCGTCAAATTTTTTTCAACCCCTTTTTTACGTGTTTTTTAATCTCTCCTCATACTTTTCTGCCCAAGTAAGCAGTAACGTACCAGGCAAGACGAAAGCATTGAAGTTGCCTCCCACAGTCTGGTTGAAATTGTGGATGGTGATGACGGTGCGCGCTCCGAAGATGAATTGAGATTGCGAGATCATAATCGGGTTGGGAAGCAGGGGCTCGCTCGTCTCGGGGTTCCTCCTGCAATAAAATGATAAAGTATTAGTGCGAATTATAATGATGGCATGGGCTCCATGACCCTAGCTCTGTGTCCGGACTTAGTACTATTTGATGAGTACTATACTTAAACAGCTCTTGGTTAATAGTATCAGTTCGTATCTCAAGGTTTTATGGAAATTCTTGAACAACATTAAATCTTCTATTAGTTTTCTTTAGGAGTGCGCTGGATGTAACAGGCCGCATTCAACCGGTACTTTTCAATCAAGAAATCATTGATATGTCTATATCCAGCAGTAAATGTGCTACAGCCTGATATGATGAGGATGAACTTTACCTACAATCGTTAATTGTTCTGTTTCGACATCATCATTATATCAGCCGCAGAACTGCTGGACATAGACTATTTGTCTCCATTTAGACGCGCGAAACATTTAGCGCGATCTTGTGGTTCTAGGCAAATCGTTAGTACACATTGTAAATTAACGCTGCACTAGCGCTTGCTTGTTTTCTATTTCAGAACTTAACGTTACTATGTGTCTATTTAAATGTTACTGTGTGACTATTTAAACTTCAACTCGCAAATGCTGGGCGATGCTGGTAACCTTGGTTCTGTTACGTTTTTTATCTGATCTGATCGTTCAAAGAGACTGCAAGTTCTCCATACTTTGTTGGGCTACCTTACAATGCCTTTTTGTTTACTTAAACTTATTCCAAGGAATAATAATTTGATTTTTTTAAATATGAAAGTCATTATTAATATACCTTGTAAACAGGTGGAAGACGACATCATTGGAAGTCAAGCTGTAGCTGGAAGCTGAAAAATATGAAGGTCAATTTTAATACCATAATTACGGCTGGATTTGTATAATATCATACATCGTAAATACAGGTAGCTAACACCAGCCATAAAACTGATAACCTAATACTGCTTAATCCTCCCTCGATACTATCAACATTATCTCTTTTTTTTCAATTCGAATTATAATATTCTACCGCGATATCACCGTAGTGGATCCACAATGAATTACTTTTAATTTATTATCGCAAAAAATTTCTAAGACATGCTTTCGCCGACCTTGTATTACGAATGAATACTGTAGTTTTACAAATTAATAATATTGTTAACAATTAATTGCACTTTCTTTAACAGCTATAAATCTATATACTTTCTGCACTAATTTTGAATTTCCATTTTGTATGTAAACGTTAAAAGGTTGTGTTCCTGTCCACGCCGAAATTGACGTGTTAACTGTGTGTATCAAGCATTTTCTACGATATTGGTATTGTTTGGTACAGATGGTATTTTCTAGACACCGTTTTTTTTTAAATTTGTGTGTTTTCTCATTTCAACAGTCTGGCGAAGCATCCGTTTAATGTAACTGTAACTGTCCTTTGAAAGTTTTATAATCTAATTATAGAAAGAAAAATCTGTCAGATATAGAACATAGGAAACAAGCTTCAAATTTGTTATGTGCTTTTTAAACCTAATATGTATATATTGTCTGATTTAATGAAAATTACTTATAAATTTTTAAACGGTCTGCTGCACCCGTTAGCTGGTAAAGGAAGGTTTTTTTCGGCGGACTGAAGTATCTTAAGAAGCATACTTAAAGATAATATCAGTTTCATCTGTAAATTCTTTTTGCAAAAATTGTAAAGATTTTATTAGTATTGGAAAGCAGTAAAAATGTAGTTTTCACTTGAGTTCAACGCGTAGAAAGAAAATATTGATACTACTCTCTACTCCTAAATAAAGCAAAACAGCGCTATTTTATAAAACTGAAATAAAAAAGAAATACAGGCGTTTTCTTTTACAATTTTGTTACACTATTTTGATTGTTGTTAATAATGGCCTAACTTCTTATCCTCTCTGTATAATGCTGTAGTATTTACAAATTAGTCATCAGAAATAATAAAATAGATAATTTTAGTTGGATTTCAAATCTAATTACAATCTTATATTTGCTTTAAAGGACATTTTAAGACGTCAATAAATTACATTATATTTTAATGAATGTCTTTGAACAAGTCAACTGAGTTATACGAAACCCAAGATTTAACCCTAAACAAAGATCCGTCAATCCAACATAGATTCAAGCATGCATGTACCACGTGTATGGGCTCTGATACCTGACAACGATATCACCGACCCAAATTACAAGATTTTAGTCACCATAATAAACACTACTGATAATACGGTTAATTTTAATAAGTTTAGAATGCACTGTAAATAGTATTTGTTAAACAAACCTGCAACTGCAGCAGACAGCAACAACAAAGCTTTCGTTAAAGTGAACATTCTGGCAGGACCGGCACTACTTCACTAACGGTAATATTCGGAATTTATATAAATGTAAATTATCGCCTAAATATCGTCTTCCACAAATCATTATCTAACCTGAGATTATCGATTACAAGCAATTACAAGAACTTTATGATACGCTGCTTATGACAATATGTTTCCTTATAATTACATTATACGTGTAAATGGATTCTAATTTTCATCAGTATCAGTATATCAGTTTTATCAGATTGGAAAAATGGATTTGCCCCATCACTTCCAGACACGATTGGTATCAGATAGGTTATTCCGAAGTGTTTTCTACATTCTATTTTAATACTTATTAGTACACAAATATTTTCACTTCCATTTAGTTCGTCTAAGCTAATTAATTGCTGTAAACTCATAATTGCATGTCTCAACATCTTTAAAAGTTTACTCATGTGATCTTAATGCTAGTGTAGTTAATTTAAAAGTTAATTTAAAATGCAACTTTATCAAGTGAAAGCATTTATGTTGTATCTTCTTTTGAATAATAATAAACTATGGAAAATATAAAGTAAAATATTTTATTATTTAATAACAATATTTAGACATTCTACAAGACATTAATACAAGATAGCTCATCTCCTGGATCGATCATGCGGAGGTCCTTCTGGAAATAGTGAGAATTAAGATGTCTATTCTTGCTGATCTTTAGCACTTGGGACAGGAGGCTGACGATTACAAACCGCTCGCTTCTAATGTCTCTTACGTGCTGCGTCAGGCTTAAGCCAGAAAAACCTGTATACCAGTCTAACATTGATATCGTATTCTTGGAGAGTAATAATGATTCTTTGAACTTGATGCGCCAACGCATTGTCATCAATTAATACGAATTAATACCCATAGTAAGCAAACGTGTGTCAGTCAGCGCCAAACATTATTCCGCCCAAAAGATCACGGATTTCATAGAAGGAAACGAGTACTGATGCGTGACTCGTATTTTAGCCATATAATTAAATCCTGCTAAATTTATTTATTTTGCCGGTACAATTTCAGTTGCCGTTTTTACCGTGGAGGTGCTCGCAAATACCTCTTTATTGGGTTTTACCCAGATTATCTGATAATGGTCTTAGCATCTTAATATACAAATGTATACTCTTAATATATAAAATTTTCCTTCAATCATCACATCAGGCATTGAAAATCCACTGCATGCTGGACATAAGCGTTCCTAGAAAGAGGGTTTTTTTCTATAATTGCCATGCTGGTCAACCGTGTTGGAAATAGCAGAACGCAGCTTTCGCAACAGTTATGCCCCGTCCTGTGCATATCAATTTCATAGTTTCGGATGGATATACCGTCATCCGTCGTATCCACCTTAATCGCAACTTAGGTACCTGGTACAGGGAGGTAATATTCTACTCTACCGATACCTTATGGCCTGTTTAAACCTGTTAAAAAATACTAAGTCGGTTTTTCGAATCAGAGCGTATTTAATGTTATTTCATAAAGAAAGACATCGAATATATTATTTGAATTAATTTATTTTTCTTATTTTAGATTACTGTCTTTGACATTAAATAATCTACAATAAGAAAATTGAATTATAAAACATGCTACTATAACAGAAAAAGTTCCGATATATAGCAATTCTTTCGTGGATTTCGATTGTTAGATTTTTTTAAATATTACAGTGATTCTTTAAGAATAATTTTGAATGCAAACGTTTTAATTGTTGCTTTATAGTAGTTTCATCTTCTACATCCCACTAAAATAATAGCGTTAATTAATATCAAAGAACTATCTTGTAGATCGTTGCAAACGATTCTTATAACAGAATAACAAAACAATAAAATAAATATTTTATTTAATTTCTAGCAAAAGGTGGAACCGCGTTTGTGGGGAATACGTAGGTGCCGCATTCGCTGAAACAGATTTTTTTCACATAAAAATATTGTTTGTTAGAAACGTAAGTATAATAAAAATATTCACCTAGTCTTAACACTGCTGTTACTGCTACCACCGAAGATAACGTCTTTGGCCCCTTTGCATTCCATTAAGAACGCTGCAGAGTAGTTCTCGCAGGCGGTGCCGATGAATTTGTTCCCGTTGCTAACCTCTGTGGTGACGGATTCGGCGTAAAATACGTATGCTTACGTATGTGAGCAATCTATATCGACACCGCAGCCAGTTTGAAAAGTGCCTACGTTCGGATAGAAGTCAATGTTGCCCAGAGGAAGGTCGTAGCCTCTGATACCGGCAGTGGTATGGAGGACCTCAACAACGCCTGCAGCATCTGAGCTCAAACGCTCCGAGTGATGTGTCCAACCGTGCAGAGTCCATCTAACGCTATAAAAACATACAAATCTCATATAGTTTTCTCATCCAATTAAACCTCCATCTTTTGTTTATTCTGTATCATCTACATAAGAAGACAATTGAACATTTATATTTATATACCTCAATGCCTTAAGTCGAAAGTTTTCGATCAATGTGTGTTACCAACGATGACCTATCGCAGCGAAACGTGGTCTCTTACCATTGGCCTTATAATGGAGACCACGTACTGGCAAACGAAGCGGAGGGCGTCAACCCGCAAGATGGACAGACGATCTGACTAAAACTTTAGTATTATTGGATTTCCCCTTTACTTTCAGGCGCGTAGGTAATTCCGAAGTGTCTTTTCGATGTCTGGTTGTATATGTTATTTTCATACTTATTAGTACACATATGAATAACTATGAATTAGACCCACCTCATAGTAGCTGGCACCAGACGCGTCTTAAAATTAAGTTAACAGGTATAAAGCGACCCGTAAAATTAACGTAACTTGATAAATGGAAACTTTCTTGGTAAACTTAACGTAACTTCACAAATAGAAACTTACTTGGTAAACTAATGAAACACTACATCCTGCGGTCTTAAGCTGTGGCCGCAAACTGAAAAGAATGTGGACGTATTTTTTATATTACCTTTTTGAGAGATTATGCCTGCACTATGTAATTACATGATTTAGTATTGGTTTTTATTATAGGCATCATTCATAATTATCTGTACACTATATATCCTTACTAGTATTATACATAGACGCGAAAGTTATATATGTATATAGTGGTATGAGTATAGATACGTATTTTCTTACTTTCACGCCGGAACCGCTGCACAGATCTGGATGAAATTTGGTACAGAGATTATTGAGACTGGAGTAACATATAGGCTACTTTTTGTCCCGAATACAATTTCCCGAGGGATAGATCGAGATAGAGAATCGGCACGACTTATAGTTTAGCTATCAAGTAGTGCCATAGAGTTTCACAGGGATGCGATAAAATCCTTGCGAGCGGACAGCGAATACTTGGAACTTGTTATAAATAAAAAGTAAAAATTATATGTTAATAAAACTATTAAATATTGTTAAACTTAATTCAAGAAAAAATAAACTAACCGGAAACAGACAGTGAGTAAAAAAACACATTTCACAAATAGGTTCATTCTGAGGACACCCAAAGGAGATTGTCAAAATCAAACTAAAATAATGTATGCAATTGCATCTTTTATAAAGATTCTGTCCTAATTGGAAGGAGTAGGTTGGTACCTACTCCTTCAATTTATTTCGCCGTCCGTTCGTTTTCCAAAAATAAAAAAGATCATATCGTGCAAATCGTTTATTTGTACAAACACCGTTAAAAACGTATTTAACTTATTTATTCGCACTCATTTATGGGCTTCATATTTATTGATGTGTTATTCAACTGGCAGGCTTCCTGTGAACAAAGCGGAAAAAATATAACGATACCTCATAATAAAGTCGAAAATTTAATAATCTGGAAAATGTAATTAATTAAGCTTTGATCTTGCCGTTGTCAAAAAAATTCCCAATATCTCAAAAGTACTGTGGGATACTTTGCAAACTTATAATTTGTTAAGTTATATTAATGTGTTTATTCTTTCGTACATACTACTAAATTTAATTATAACACATATTTTTATAAATACGTATATAACTCAGAGGAGGCGTAGCAAGTCTAAAATAATAATTATGTATAAAAAACTTCCTCGATATGATACGTAGACCCTGATAACTCCATCCTACATGATACATATGAGTAAGTAGATGGAAGAGGAATTAAAATTATCTTATCCTGTCCTTAAGTGCGACTGTCAGTGAAGTTCGCGAGCTATTTGGGCTCCGGGTGGAAATGCGCCGTTTTTCTATTGCTAATAACAATAAAATGTCGCAAAGCAACCTCGATCTTCGAAGCGATAAACGGATGCCCCAGATTGGACTGGGCAGCCAAGAGGTTGAAATAATTAGTATCGGCACTAGATGGACTGCATCCCGCGAAACACCGATCTGAAGAATTATTCCACTATGCCTTTGGTGGTCCGCCCCAGTGATGGGGATGAGTTGAACCACATAACAAAATACATAGATATTCATGGACAGAATCAGTAATGAAGCACAGGTTAAAACGGCACTCTCTATTGAAAAACATGACGTCGAAACCGAAACCCAAAAATTTTCATTACCGACCGACTATACCGTCTACCAGTCCGCTAAGCCACTTGTAAAACGACGTGGGTAATCCTCGAGCGGAAATAAGACACTTTCGCCATCTTCAGCAATACCTTCTAAGCAGACATGAGTCCCAAGCCCCAGTCCCAGCCCTCCGTTGTATAAGCGTGCAAGCTAGAGACGCCATCCACCACTTCAAGTTCCAGAACAAGTGCGATTCTTTGTTCTGATAAAATTATGCAATACCCTTATCACTAGTCATTGGTTATTCTCTAGTTCGTTAGATCCAATTCTTGTTTTATTTCAATGTGTGGAGTATTATCGCTTTTCCGTATGAATATTTTGCCATTTGACGTCTAACAATATTTACAGTCATTTGTATAAGCGAAATCACAAGCAAGAAATAGAATCCTTTGAGCCTTGCCGGTTAGTGCCTCCAAAATATACAGGGATCGACCCACCTTCTAGTTCAAAGTGACGTTTAGAGCTTTGTATGTGTTCAAGACAATTTTGTTTAAATCCGGTTTATTCTCTTTATCCATTGGGGAGGAGTTCCTAAATTCAGTAGAAGTTGATTTCGAAATTCGCTGTATTACCTCGCTGTATTACCCAAGAGCGGATATTTTTTGGATGTGTTGCTTTCATTTCCTTTTTAGAATGTTTATGTTGTGGACATTTTTTCATACTGAGCAGAGATAAACTCCATGGCCTTTTCGATTTACTGAATTTTTATTTTCAATTTACATTTTTTTTTTATACTGGACTTTAATCTCAGCAATCTCTATAATAGATTTGTGTAGGTTTGTTTTTTTTTTCATTTCTGAGAGTATTTGTTTTATTTTATCTTTAAAACTAGATAAACCTAGATGCACTTCACCAGATTCTCTTCTTTTTTTGTTTCGCTGGCTGACAATTGGAGGCATATCGACATATTCCTCTAATTTGCAGACGTTGAGTCAGAATGGGTGTGTTGTATTTTGTTTATAAGTAGACTTATCATTAGACGCTGCATATTACTTTATTTTGTAGTTTTTGAAGGCGTTGTAGTTACCGCAGAGAAGTCTTTCTTTTTGGATACACAACGAGTTGCGCTCGAGTTGCACGGCGTAAATGCGTCTTATTGTTGTTTCCACTGGGTGCAGTGTTGTTGCATAACTTACAAGTGTTATAAGCGCCTGGTACTTTCAGACGAATAATGTAAAACAATTTATTTAAAAATTGATTAATTTTAATGAAACGAATGTAAGGATTGCATGGAAAGACCTTGTTGCATTGATGCAGCAACAAGGCAATAAGAAAATACAAAAAATATATATGATCACCTTATTCTGCCCAAAGGCTCGAATGTACGGCTCATCCGCAGGATGCGGAGGTTCTCGGTACAACCGCCTCAGTTGCGGTGCGAGCAGTTTGGGTGCCGGTGGGACATGCGCCTTGCCTCTTGCTCGGTTCACGCGCGCCACTGCGGCCCCCACGCACATGGTTACTAGGGCACCCGCCAGCGTGTACCACATGTACGACACGCGCAAGATTGGATTGGCTTCATCGCTGGAAGTACAGATTATAATAAAATAAACACCCACAACAACTCATACATTGACCTGACTCGGTAGTAGCTTTCTTAAGGCACTTGTGTTACGGACGCCAGACAACAGAGGAATCACAAATACTAAAATGCATATATTTAACACCCAGACAGAAAAAAACACAAATATCATCATATAAATATTTACTCTAGATGAAAATCGATCGATTGATTTTAATTATGTTTACCAAATTTTAGAAAATCTTCCACATCATCATCATATCAGCTATTAGAAGTCCACTGCTGGACATAGACTCCCTCTTAAAGGCTGGAAAAAAAGGGGAATTTGCCATTTTGCCCAAATTGCCGCGCTGGGCAAGCGTGTAGGCAATCGCAGAGCGCAACTTTCGCGACGGAGATGCTACTGCCCGTCCCCGTTCTGTGCATTTGAGCTACACTGTTGTGGATGGATATACCGCCTTCTGTCGGTTCTGGTACCTTAGTCGCCACTTACGTCATCGGGTTAAGGGGGAGGCACTATTCTACTCTGCCGGTACCTTAAGGCAGACTACTACTAGTAGGTATTGTAGACTTTAACATTACTAAAGTGCATTCAACACTTAATTTACTGTATATTATATATATTATTATACTCTATTTATTTATATACTCTATTTATTTATATACTCTATTTATTTATATATTATAACTTTTTCTTGTGGAACGTTTAGACCAGGTAATCATGAAAATATTGTTCAAAAGTATTTTCGAAGCTCGTTATAGGCAATTGGTATGTGCACTTACACTGGTTCCTGAGTCGCCACGGGAGACTCAATAGTATAGTTGTATGTACACCCAAACGTATACAACTCCTTGTGGGCATGCACGATCTGCCCGCGTGCTATGGCCATCTGGGCTGTTAAGCACCACCATGACATTGTCGCTAGTCCACTGATGCCTCCTACTAAAGCGCCCTGGAAGTTTAATATACTCAATATTATCATAGTGTTTTTATATTTCTGTAATTCAAAAAACAACAAATGGATTCACATTCTCGTGCTACATAAGGAATATTATTTTTGATGTAAAATATATCCTTATTTCACATTTTATACAGTTCCTATACATCTAGCGTAGATTTTTAGCTATTAAACTTTCATCACTATATTTTTTTCTTACCAAAGAGCATTGAAGTCGAAAAGTTAATGGGATTAGATTCGTAAATCCATTAGATTATGTAATAATATATCGACAAAATTAAAATTATGTTATAATGAGTTACTTACTGTGGCATCCACCCAAGGCATCAAAATACCCATAGTAAACACTCCAAGTTGGGGGCCCATCGTCATAGCTTCTAACGTCATCGTCAGTTGCAAGATTGTGCCCATTTTTTCAACAACAAATACTAAAGCTAAAAGATATAATTAATTGGTTAATATATCTTGTAGCTGTTAAAATTAAATTTCGAATACAGAATTCAAATACAAAGCTGAGATAAATAAAGATATAAAAGTATATTACAACAAAATCTGATAGTCCTTCAATGTATAAAACCAGAAATATTAATTATTATTGTTCATTAGATTTTAAACGTTCTCTTTACGGGCCCGAACGTACATTCGATAGTATCCCTATCGATCCCCACCAAGGACAAGCAGATTTATTATAATTTTTGTTTTTTGTAAAAGTCAAAGTTAAATAAAAAAATATCTATGAATATAGATTTGCCAATTACAATTTTACACAAATAACCGATGATCCTGACAAACAATGTTATAAGAGTCATTTAAACAAATAGGTCACTGAGTGTCCTTCTTTAATACTACAAACACTCAATGTGTCCTGCTTCAATACTAGTCTGCCAGCACCAGATGGGTGTTATAGCTAAGTATTCAGGAGGTTCATACCGCGAGCCACCAGAAAAGAATCTGAAAGAAAAGCTAATGGTGATGTGGGTTCCAATAACACCTAATGATAGCTTTAACTATTTTTTGGAGCCTATCAATGGGCACTGCCGGCTAATACTTATTTCTAGTATTAATATTATTTATGTCACTATTTTTCTGAAAATCGGTTATATTTTTAACATAAATAATATTTTCATTGACATTGACTTTTCAGTTTCAGCCATTATTTTAATTTCTACTCCATTGTCTGATACGTAAATAGTACACTAGTGATATATCAAAACACTATATTTCTCAGGGTCAGGTCTTAAGATAATTTTCGCGTTGCCTGGTCAACAATGAGATATTGTGTGAATTTATTTATGTAAGTTTAAAAGTTTTCTATTAGAATTACTTAATATTATTTTTGATGAATATTCGATCTACATGATGCACGATATGAGTTGTGATGAAGTTATAGTCACATGTAATTAAGTGCAAAGATGATTTATTACTATGAATACATCACGCCAGTGTCCCATAGTGTCCCATCACGCCAGTGGATAGGCAGAGACAATGGATCTCCACTTATTACAATCTTGGCATACCTCTCTCGCTTGTCTTACTCGCATTAGTCCTTTTAAACACGCTCGTTTATTCTTGGTTCTTCTGACCTGGCCCTTCTGTAATTACTCATCCTCTCACCCGACCTGGTTAACTTATTCGTTCATCTAGGTCGTCCTATACCAACCCTTCCAATCATCTTTTACACCACATGGATCTATTATCACCCTATTCTTTAATCTATCTCTCAAACTCATGTACATACATACTTACTGTGAATATACCGTATAGTATATATAATATATATACCTTATTTATATATAAAACAATCATGTTTGACCGCGATGAACTCCCAAACTAATGAACCTCCCAAGCAAAATATTTGTTTATTACATGATCATAATTTATTTCGCACATAAACGTTTGACATGTTAACTATGTAGTATGCATATATATATATATATATATATATATATATATATATATATATATATAGGTATAGATGGGATTCATATTCTAATTCGTGTCAACTTCTTTACCTACACATAGACAGCCTAGGAGTACGACGACGCCTCTCATGAGCCAATTCGCTTGACGGTCCGACAACTCCCTCTTAAAGAATGGTTTGTAAAAATCTTCTAAAACAACAGCGGACATGGAGTTTAAGCTTGTTGATAGTGAACTGAAATAAAATTTTAGCATAAAATTGTATTTAATATAAAAGTTTACAGAACTTTTCGTAGCGTTGTAAAGTGTTAATTATCTCATTGGTTATAATGATGTACCACAATTGATTTATTACCTAATATGACTTGCGACCGAGTCTACGCGCTTAATTATTTAGTAATTATATTACTATTCTCAAGTGATCAAGGCAATAGTATAACAAAAACCTTTAGCATGGGTTCAGTCGTGCCCAGAGGTTTAATCTCCGCACAGAACAAATGTGTTATATATAGACTCGATGGCGTGATTGCGCGATGGTAGTGATAGTCTTGTGCGCCAAAGGTCGTGGTTTCGGTCCCACACAAGACAAATATTTATATGATGACATATATGTTTTTTCTGTGTATATTTGTGATTGTTCTGTTGTCTGATGTCCGAAACACTATATCGGAGTCCCGTCAATGTATCAGATGTTTTTTAATTTGTTCCAAGTTAATTTATCTGCGTAAGTTTTCGATATATGCATATCGTCACCTAGTGATTATGTAGCCGTCTTCGCTTGGCCTCTAGTCTAAATATTAAACTAATAAATAATGAAACACCAAATGTTTATTTTTAAAGATTTTACTCTAGATGAATAAAACACGCTTCCGGAACAATAGCGCTCGGAAACAATCTCTACGTCCGTATGTGATCGGATATACTATGACAATGTGGGTTTCATCTTTAAGTCTATTCAGATATGTGGATAGGTAGAAAATACTAGTAAACTCATTTCTTTTCTTAATTCAACCATGTTTCCCTGACTTTTGAACTTTTTACATCGTTTTGATTACTTTATGGCAACTGTTCTCAAGAAGAGTGAGATGTTATGCCACGATGTGTATCATATAAATTTGAATATATCGATGTCCGTCCTTGAATATGCTTTTGAATATGCTAAACATTTCTCCTAGATCTTGATAAATACAATCTAGTGTTACAGCTAAGGATATGTTAGAGGCATTATCTAGCGACAAGAAGAGGTGTTATCACTGTTTACGTAACATAGAAGTTTTTAAGCTTATTATGTAGGAAGCAGGCCGATATAACATCATGTGAATTTGTACTCAAACAGGCCACACTTATTTAACAACGTCAAAAGTAGTCGTATTAGTAGAAAATCGCGACAAATCTTGATCCCGCTTTTTCCAGTTCAATGATGATCAATGAAATAAATAAACAGTTATTAATTAACGGTTATAAAGTACTAGCACGTAACAAATAAGTTTTATTTACATATACTTTTTTAAAATACCTAACACTTACCTAAGAGCAGCACTGAAAATGCCGGCAACAAAAACTCCTGGCAATCCCGGAATATCGCCTAGCACGTCCATCACAAGCAACGGCAGCAGTTGGTCCTTAGCTTTGGCTAGCTGGAAGTTTTTAATACGAATACATACATCACCTTGTTTACTCATGCTTTATCAATACTATATAAAAAATATATAAGCCCGATACCAAACTGAGATACCAAAACCGACGTAAATCCGTCGGGAACAGGTTATTTTTGCCCAACTGTTAAATGACTTAGGGATCGCTGCTGAGTGTTTTAGCATCTCTCGGTCAAAAGATATCTTCTCAGGGTCACCAGATATGAACGAGGCCTACGACGATTGCTCAAAAGCCTCAGACCACTATGTCACTAAAGTGCAATAGAGCGGAGTTGGGTTGCATAATCCCGATCACGAAGCTGCGCTCTATGATTTGTACTATATCCACCAAAAGATTAGGAAAATAATTCATGGAGGCCTGTATTCAACAATGGTTTATGCCCTTATGGCGCAGGTTGTATTGTCTCTATTTTGTGCGCCGAAAGATAGGTGTTTGTCCCGTGTCTGGGTATTAAAAATATGTATTTAAGTATGATTATATTTGTGATTCCCCCGTTGCCTGAAGTCCGTTACACCAATTCTTAAGCGACTTACCACGGAGTCCGGTTAATGTATGCAATATTGTTAGTATTTATTATTCAATTGTATAGTTTTTGGATTTTCTCTGAATTATATGAATTTAGATTTCTTTGAGAATGTCGATACATGCAGTTTTCGCGGTATATGTGTTTATATAATAACGAGATGTTTAAGAGCAATACCTTTGTTTGAAGTGGGTCGCAGTCGTAGAAACGGGCATATATTAACAATCCACAATACAGACAGAAACAGTATAGTATTGAAATACCGATACAAAATATCACAACCGCCCTGCAAGAAATATAAGCTGGTTAAAACTGGATAAATATGATATGTCGAGTAGTAAAAACTTTTACGTATTGAATTTTCGGATTATCTGTTTCATGTTAAAAGTTTGCCTAATAATATTTTAAGTGGGTACAGATAAGGAATACCACTAATTCGTCTATGCTTTATAATCTTTTCAATTATATGAAATAAAAAGAATTTCTGCCATATTAATCTTAGACTTACAAGAGTGACAAGAAAGTCAGTGTCGGTGGTGGCATCTTCAAATAAATCAGTCTCCACAGCATTCACGTTATATCTTAGAAGATTACCTTTGTAATAGTAATTATTAAAGGACTTAGCAGTTCAGTTTAAAATTGAACTGAAATCTATCGTCTCATTTTTACGTTCAGAAAACATTTTACTTTTAGCTGAGAAAGAACTTACTTAGCCAAAGGCTAAGACTTTTATATTATTGTTGCATGTGTACTAGTATGGTAATTTCACATTTTATAAAGAAAATGTAAATTAGACGTAGATTGACAATATACAATGAATAGAAAAAAAAATAACTTTAAAGGTCGTCCGCATTGATAGAGAAAGTCTTTTCTATTTCTACCGTCAAACAGCAGAATTCGCATTGATTTGTTCCAGATTGAAGGATGAGAAATACCGTTAAATTACTGGGTAATGTAGATAAAACAACGTTGGCAACACGCTAGTCACATCAATGTAATATTACGAGCGTCTATAGACTTCAAAGAGGCTTACGTGAACTGTATGCTTGTTTGCAAACCTGGTCTAAAAAAACCTTATACTACAAACCATTTAGCTCCGCGGAGAGTAGGCAATGCAAGGTATCTCTGTACCATAGTCTGATTGACAGAATTGGCTTGTAGCCAATATATTAGTCCACCCACAACCAAATTCCATATAGTGTGGCGAGCTAATGGATTTGGATCCCAACTGAAAAAGTAACGTCAAAAACAATTAAGTTAAGTTAAACCCTCATTGTAATTCGGACACTACACCAATTAACAGAGAGAAGATGGCATCTTACATATTTTTCATATGACCGTAGTCGATTTTTGGGTTTTACTCCAAATTTAAAATAACATTTGTTATCAAAATTATAATCGTACAGGAAGTGAATCATATGTCTATAAGTATATCATGGACGATAATATGATAAAATTTCCACGAATAATGCAATATAACATTTTAGATTCTAGTTTAATTACTTGTAATCGTTGATCTGATGTCCACAAAAATCTACCGATTAATTATATTATATACCATAATTTTCCTATGTATACTGGTTGTTCCAAATCCTAGTAACAATAGTGAATGAGTTGATAACAAGGATAAAAATTAACCGCGTAAATATTAAACAATAATAATTATAAATTCTCCGACATACTCCGTGGCAATTTGGCCTCAGATTAATATAACGTAATAAAATTCAACATTTAAAATTCCTAACCCCATATAACATACACAGCTCTAGTATGCTAGAGAAATAATTTTCTGTTAGCCTACTGCACTGAATAATTCTTGTCGCAACCAATAACAATATTGTTAACAGTGTGTGGGATACACCGGAAAGCACCTAATTGGACAGGTAACAAGCGTATCTATTTCTGTACTATCTGGTGGGCGACAGCTATAAAGAAACATTCACAAGGTGATGTTTGTATTAATACTATGGAATTATATCACTACCTATATAGGATCACTCTCGGAGGCGATTGGCAACCGAAAGGGTTCGCTGCGTTTCCCTGCGCTGGCAAGAATATGGTCAACGTCCAGAAGAACGGAAAATAAGCCCAAAGAGACGACAATTTGAGAGCCACAGCCCAAGCCTCATCTGTCTATCCGTACATCATTATAATCTTAGCGTATTACCGTTATACCGACAGATGGCGATATATCCATCCAAAACAGTGCAGCTCAAATGCACAGGGCGAGGATGGGCAGCAGTATCCCCCTCGCGAGAGCAGCGCTCTGTGATTGCCAACACGCTTGCCCAGCGCGGCAATTATAGACAACATTGCCACTTTTTTAGGGAGGCCTATGTTCAGCAGTGAACTTTCAATAGCTGGTATGATGAATAAAGAAGTAGCATGGTTAAAGAAAAAAAGTAAGAACATGGTAAAAGAAGATAGAAAAGTAGATTTACTTAGGAGGTTCAATGCGTCCACTGTCCATATTTCTTTGCAAGACTACGCTTATACCTCCGACGTCAATTGTACCCTTAATAGCAACTAGTGCCATAGCACCAAACATGGCAGTAATTTGAATTACATCTGTCCATACCACCGCTTGGAGACCACCCTGAAAAATATAAAGATTCATATGAAAACGTCACTTGAATACCATACATTTAAAACTGATTTCACAGAGAACACAACTCAGTGTACTTACAGCACTCGTATAAAATATGCAAACCAAGCAAACTATTGGAGTGATTATGTGAATATCAATGCCTGTAACTAAAGGGAATCATATAAGAAAATAGTAACTGCTACCATTTAACAAGTATAATAACATTAATTTCTTGATCCAGTTTATTTTACCTTGATTAAAAGCCAACGCTGGAACATATATTACTATCGGTAGCCAACCTATCTAAAAAGTAATAAATAACATTATTATTTTGACATCTATATTATATAAAGGAAAGGTTTGTATTATAGTTTGTAACCAAAAGGCTTAAAAATGTTTTGATAATTCTTGTAATAATGGGCTACATTTATCTAGAAAACATTTTTTTGCTATATTTAAAAAAAATTAGGTCCCTGCCTCCATAAGAATAAAATGATCTACTAAACAAATCCAAAAAAATTATTACTAAAGGAACAGTACCATATAAGCTATATTTTATACCCGTATTGCTGTGGGGTACCGGCAGAGTAGGATAGTACCTCCTCTGAACCAGGTGCCGTAAGAGGCAACTAAGGTACCAGAACAGACAGATGGCGGTATATCCATCCGAGACAGTGTAGCTTAAATGCATAGGGTGAGAATAGGCAGCAGCATCCTCGTCGCGAAAGCTGCGCTCTGCCAACACGCTTGCCCAGCGCGGCAATTATAGGCGAAAGTCCCCCTTTCTTGGGGAGACCTATGTCCACCAGTAGACTTCCAATGGCTGTAATAACGATATTCCCGTATCCCAACGGGAATGGTAACTATGCAGGTGAAGCCGCGGCGCCCTGCTAGTATTGCTATTGAAAACAACAAACATATTGGTATCCCTTTCCAAGCTCTTGCTTGGAACTTAACCTTTCATAATACATGTAAGGAAAGACAGTTAAAGTACATTTGTAAAAGAGGCACATAGTGGGAGCCATTTACGTAGACAATGATAAAAATATTCTTTGTGACCCTAATGTGGCTGAGTTAAAAGTACTTAGTTAAAGAGTAATTGTATCTATCATCTTAAAAATATGTTTACTTACCAAAGTAAATGCAAATAAAATAGAGCCAAAAAGTCGTACCCTGTTGTCGAATCTCATTGATAAGTACTGAAATACAAATTGACGTGTTCATTCATAGAAAACTTAGCATAAACTTCAAATATGGAACCAGAATAACAGGATGTGTGTTAACCCTGTGAACCTTTTTAATGAAGATAACGATTCTTAAGACAGTTATCATATCTACAAATAAGCTACTTAGATAAATATGGGTAAATTTAAAATTATAATCACGATAAGCTTGTGGTACTTCAGTAACATCACAATGTTTTGTGATATGTATTACCTCATAATTAGATGTTATCCGAAGCTGATGAAAAACTGGTAAATAAACTTGTGTCATCACAAAGGACATTAAAAATATTCCACCCATTATGAAGGCGTATTGCGTTCCATACATATAGACCTCGGTAGGAGAACCCAGAAGCGTTATTCCCGAAACAAAACTGTTGATACAGAAAACAATTGATGTTCAGTTTACAATACTTAGGTAAGAAATAGTTTGTAATATGATCATATAAATTTTATTTCATCTTCTTTTATATGAAATTGAAATAAATAGAAGCAAAGAGTAGAAGTGTAAAAGTAAGGTAGTATTATAACACACATAAAACAAAGACGCATACACTCACACACACAATAACAAAAACACACTCACAATAGCATTAAGATAACCAATTTTTTAATTTTATATGTACATACACTAATAGAAAGTATATACTGTTGTACCGGTAGGGAGGTCTGGTGATTTGAAAATAACAAGCTTAGTAAGCTAAGCTTAGTTATAGACTCCAGTCTCCACCGCTCTTGAAGCTTGATTTAAGTACTTCAATGAATGTTAAGTTATTGTAAATTAGTTCGTAAGTGTGAAGGAGAAAAAAATATTATTATTATAAATACGTTATCGTCAAAAACTTACCTAGCTACAAGAGACATAGCTACAGGAACGACTTTCATATTTCGGCCTCCTAAGAGATAATCATTTTGAGTGGTCTGCTTCTTCATGAAGCCCCAGTACACCCCCACAACGGCACTGATCGCTAACATAAAAACGAAAACTACATAGTCCACCCACGAAAACCGCTGCATGTGCAACACCATATCATTCACCTCTCCTGCCATCTTCCCCATGTTGTCTGGTATTAACACCGATCTGATATCATTACGAGACGCTCGCGACACCTAAGGGGCATAAGGCACCCAATGTTCAAATGGCACACAACCACAATGCTAGCTCAATCTGTTACAATGAAACAATTACGATAACCCGCAATTTAAAAGAGGATGTTGCGAGATCCCCCTCAATGGCAAACTCCGAATCGGGAACTGACTAATACTTAAGTGGTTAGAAATGTGTTTATAGGTAACAAGGCGAATCACCTAAATTGCTTAAATGCCCTCATCAAGCAGGGTTTAAGTAGTTGGTTAATGCGTACTATGAATATGCGCATGCGTAACTACGATAATAAATTTAAATATATAATAACCTTTTCTTTCTTTATCGTTATTCGTTTTCAAAAGATTGTGTGACACAAAATATTTTGTTAATCTTTTTTTAGTTAAATAATCCGCGTTTGATAGCGCGTTAAAACAATAGTTTTCTTATGCGGATGTACTTATTTAGACGGACTGCCAGTTAACATGTATTCGCCGCTTAAAGTAGTTATAAATTGTATTCACATTTCTTAGAATCTCTAAGCTGAGTTTTATATATATTTTACAGCATATAGTTATTAACAATTCTCGTTGTTAAGAATTAATAATTAATAATGCTAGTCACTTCGTCGGCGGTAAAGTTTACTTTTAAAGATGATATTCAAGAAACAATTTTAATACTTTTTCTGAGATCATCCCCTCGACACATGAAGCGTCGCTATGGACACGAGCGCGAGGTCAGGTTCAATTGAGCGTGAGAGAGATATTCATACCGAGTATATAGTATAATAAACAAGACATCTGCTCGAAGCTTGAAGATGATCCTAGGTGTGCTGAGAATCAAGTTATTCAGCATTTATTTTGGTACATAACTTAAATAGTTGAGACTCGATACGAGATCCACGGGCAATTTATCGCCAATGGTTATCCTCAGATTAACACCAATTGTCTCTTGCTGAACAATTTCAGTTGTAGTTCCTTACAACAACATAAAACCATTGAATTATAATATTGTTTTATAATCTAACTATATGTTTTAAAAGGAAACATCTGCCAAAACAAAAATGTTTTATGGTTTTTCAAAGTGATCTCAAACATTTTTCTATGTATGTACCTACACTATAGAAAGTTAGGTGTTTTATGCATTAAAATAAGTTATCATTTGTATATTTTCAATCTCAATCTTTAGAGCCTTTTATCACAGCATGAGGTATCAGAATAATCCTTACCTTTTATTGGTCTCTAAATCAAGGGAAACAGGCTAAACCTATAAGCGATTGTCCTAGCGCACTGTGGATTGAGAATCATTTTGCAAAGACATTATATTCGAAAGCTTTTACTAACCAGTATTAAATTCAATGAAGTCATCTGATTTAACTTAATAAATACATTGACTTGTTATTTGTTGAGTTTAGTGTTGTGAAAGAAGTACAGAGAATCTGTGAAGTTTAGCATTTATTCCCTCACTGGGAATAGCATTTAATTCCAAAGTATATGGAAACATTTGCTTTCAACAAATCATTTTTTGTTTTTAATGATTTTGATCAACATTTTCTTCTCAGAAGAAATTAAATTACTTTAGCTACACTCCAAGAGGTTAAACTTATAGCAGCTTAAAATTAATCAATTAAACTCAACTTCTTTGGACATCAGTCTGAGCGAGATTAGAATGGCCCTGAATCAGCTTAAGAACAACAAGGAGCCGGGTGATGACGGAATCACATTAGAGCTTCTGAAGGCGGATAGAACATCGGTACTTAAAGTCCTTCAAAAGCTCTTTCACACCGTAATCTTCGAGAGCATAACGCTAGAGGCATGGAATAGGAGCGTGGCGGTGCTGTTCTTACAAAAGATGATAACACTTTGTTAAAGAATTACCGCTCCTAAACCATGTCTATAAGCTGTTTTATAGAGCCATTACGATCCTCTCGATGGTACATCGAAGTGTTGAAGTGTTTGTATGACAACACCACTACGTTGATCCAAGGACAGGAGCAGAGTTCGAAGACTAAAAAAAAAAAAACCTCTTAAAAGGGGTGTTAGACGGGAAGACGTCATTTTTCCGAAACTGTTTAATGTATGTGTGATGGACAGACGATCTGACTAAAACCGCAGAATCGTCCTGGACACAGTCCGCATACCACCGGTACTATTGGAGATTACTTGGAGAGGCCTATGTCCAACAGTGGACATAATGATTGTGTGGAACAATTCAAGTTTAAATAATTTTTAAATTAGCCTATACAATGTGACAGATGCTAAATCACTTATTTTTACATCAATTACCTCTAAGTCAATTTCTTAAATCAAGTAAATTTTAATGTTCAATATGTTCAATGTTTCCATTAGCTATCTGTTTCAATTCTCACAGAATAAAATGATAAATATAGTCGCTTGTCACACTCGTCTATAACATCTTCATTTAACATTGACGTGTCCTATTCTCCATACATTTAAATCAATATTAGTAGGCGTAAGTAATATGAAAATCTCAGTTTTGGATTTGGTACGAATTAATTTTTGTATACTTTTAATAAATTGATGATAGGGTGATGTTTGCTTTTGTCATGTCAATGTTATTAAGAAAGTTTTGTAATATAAAAATATATTGTTTGTACTTACATCTAATACCGTTAACTTCGTCTAACGGTATTAGATGTAGATGTTTTTTAAACTATAAGAAATACAAGTATAACACTATTTTGTTATATAAATATGCGGTTTATTTATAATTTCCAAAATAAAATTGTAACTTTATTATCTGTATTTTTCGTAAGTGAAGTCAAATGAATAAACAACAAACAAGTAACCTACAACAAGAGAGAAAGTTTGATTTCTTTCATTCGAATTTGTGGCTTTTTATATATTTTCCCATTTAATACGATATTATTTACCATATAGGACTGTTGCTAACGGTACTGTTGCCCTAAATAAACACTTTACTACATAGATTTCATAGGCAACATAACCTCTATGTCTAAGTTAAATCGTAATCCAGTATACGAAATACTTTTTACGATTAATACAATTATGACAAAGGTTAATTTCGCACATTAAAGTGATCCACACACAGGTGTAGAAGTGATTTTGTAGAGAGTTTTGTTGGATCTCGTCCTAATAATCCTGTCCAAACATTTCTCAAATTAATGTCGTACTCTGATAAATAACTTGTAGAGTGTTCAATGTTGTATTATAATTTGGCTCTATACACCAACCATTTAACGAAAGTTCATTATTAAGTTTAGCGAAATATAAGTTCAATGCACTGCACTTCGCACTTGCATTTCACTGCAATCGTACGTTCGATATTTATTTGTTTCTGTTCATATGACGTCATAATAATGGCAGCTGTCGTTTTGGTCAGTTTTGGCGCGTATATTTATTGATTAAATTTTAAACCTTTTTTCTTTGTATAAAGCGATATAATTTCTAGGAAATAAAAATATTAATTGGTTATCAAATTGATACGAACATTTTAAAATATATTTAAAAAAATGTTGAATAGTCTACTGTGCTTAGTCTTAGTAGTCCTTGAAAGACGATTGCGATGTGCGGCGCGGCTAAATTATTTTTTTTTGCAAATAAATTTATTATTACAGTGCTAAACCGATAAGCCAGATTATACCGAGTTCCGGAATCCCATGACATTATTAATATTTTCATAACTACTAGACTTAATAGCGGACTTAATCGAAAGAGGCTCTCCAGGACGGCCTCTAAGCTCTGTATCCGTACATCGTTTACGCACGAACCTGATGCACGTAACCTTTTCCGAGCTACCTAGTTCCCCCTAAATTGATATCAAGCTCGATGGAGGTTTCGCCCCCTTCTTTACCACTTTGAACTAAGGCGCACTCATCTAGATGGCGAAACGGCACTACCGGTTCTGCCTTGTACTTCCTAACACTGTAGAATATTCGAAAAGAGCCGAATTTATCCGTCTACTGATAATAACTAATAAATTAATTACCTTATTTAGTGTTAATAAGCATAATTAATTGTTTATAATTACAAAGAAACTTTTCGATTATATAGCAATATCGATGGCTGCATTTTTTTGTCATGTCTATATGCAGTAGTAATATTAAAAAGTACGGTATAATATCAAAACAAAAGTGACACTTGTCAAATGTCAGATAAGTCAGTTATATTGTTTGTTAATCACGTTGTCAAAGCGAGAATATTTGTATTATGAGAGTTATTTTATAATTGAATATAATATAACAATTAATACAAATGGCAGGTCTTTTACTCAGTCCTACGGAAAAAGTTTATATTTTACACGGTGTCCAGGTAACACTTTGTAGTTCTAACCTTACAATTAAAAAGTTTTATGTAAACATTATTTTTTAGTATAAATATACGCATCATTAATAAAATTTATTGCTGTTTTTATAGTTTGTGTGTATATCTAAATCACTCTTATTGTTTTTAGGATAACTTTCGTACCGATGGGCGATCAAATATCGACTATAGACCGATGGAGCTTGAGACCGATGTGGTCAGTCATGCCAGTGGATCAGCAAGACTTCGACTGGCTAATACAGATATTCTTGTTGGTGTCAAGACTGAGATAGATACACCAAAGATAGATAAACCAGATTCCGGTAAAATTGAGTTCTTTGTTGATTGGTAAGATTTTAATAATGTTATAAACAAATTGTTTTATTATTCCAAGAACGTAACTGGAAATTGCTAAATAGACTGATCTAGTTATTAAGTTTTTAAAATTATTCAAAATAATAATTACCCTTTTGCTGCAACTCAATAGCAATATTACGTAATTTTAAATAAACTTCTTTCAAAATACTTACCATGCATTCCTTTCTTTACATAATACTACTACTACTCCACATAATAAATCTTACCTGTAATATAACCTTAACACAAAATTAAAGAAAGCTAGCACTCCTCACTTCAGTTCTTGAAATATTGTAGATTGCACATTTTAAAGCTTATATTAAAAGTTATAGTTGAGGGAACAAGAGTATTTTATTAGGGTTCTGGCAAAATTATTTATATTCTGTTGCAAAATTTATGATTACAAATATTATTTAGAAATATTGCACAATATGTGATGAAAATAACTAAATTACATATATGTAAGTTAGTAGGTATATAGCAATAATGCAGCCTGAACAATTGTCTACATAATAAAAAATAGTCTAATAAAATATGTTCTTATTATTCTTTTTTGTAATCGTTTGATATTGGGTCCCAAAAAATATTAGGTGTTTGGCTAGTGTTCTGTTCTTGATTCTGTAAAGTTTAGGAACCAGAGGTCCTATACTGTCAACATTATAACTAATAATGATATAACTAAATTTCATGGCATGATATACCCTGGGCAGTCTGAGTCTATCCTAAGCACTTCTCATAGCCAATACTTTAATTACAGTTAGCAAATTGTAATATTAATATTTAGTTTCTGTTTTAATTTAGTTCAGCCAATGCTACTCCTGAGTTTGAGGGTCGAGGAGGTGAACAACTAGCAACCTGTATATCTTCCATTTTGCAGCGTGCCTACAACTCATTGAAAGCCTTCAACTTAAAACAACTTTGCATATTTGAAGGAAAGCAATGCTGGAAACTATATGTGGATATATTAGTAAGACTACATTGTATATACATATGGACTACATTGAAATCTTCTAATGATTTTTGTTATTTACTGCAAAGAAAACAAAGGATGCATTGTTTTATTGGAGAGCACCACCTCCAATATTTTAATTAAACTCAAGAATCATTTGACATGACTTACCTTTCACTTGATTTATTGTTTTTCAACTCTTAGAAATATAAATTTATTTCAGATTTTAGAATGTGGCGGTAACTTGTGTGATGCTGTATCATTGGCAGTAAAAGCGGCCCTGTACAACACGAGAATTCCATTTGTTAAAGCAGCACTGATGGATGGTGGCAATGTAGACCTGCAGCTCTCAGATGACCCTTATGATAGCAAAGTATTAGATGTGGGCTCTGCACCATTGTTGGTGAGATAACTAATAATATTAACTTAGGTTAAGTTACTTTTGCTGTTGCTTATTAAAATAGACTATAGAAAATATTCCATACCAAAACAAATATTTTGAAGTGACTGAATGGATTCAACTTTTTAAAAATAATTTACTATACTGTTATTTATGTGCTATTTTCTGACCATATAATAATTTTCTGCATTATACATTTAAATTGATATTTAAGATAATGCCACATGCACTGTTTTGGGCATAATAGATGGATTTCTCTTGAGGTACAGAAACCAGAAAGGATTTCCATAACACACAAACACAAATAGTGATTAGGTATACCATCATTTTAATCCTTTTTAGCGTACTAACTAGGTATCTGGACACGTCAGGTATTGAGGGGAACACCCTTTAATAATAATCTGCGATTTTTTAGGTGACACTGTGCAAAATAGGAGATAAATGTGTGGTAGATCCATCGGCTGAAGAAGAAAACTGCAGTGTGATATCCCTTATAGTAGGCATCACAGGCAATAAAAAATATTACTGCACCAAAGAGGAAAAAGACAAACTGCCGGATATAGAAGGCAAATTTACCACTATAAAAATGAATGGACCGGGAAGCTTAGCCGCAGCTACGTTTAAAGAGGCCATCAAGCAAGGCTTGTATGTATTATTCTATATTGTTTCAATTCTGCTTTAAATTAAAAGTCCGATACAAGATATTTTAAAGTCATGTTAACTTCAAGATAGAGAAAATGCAGATTACTTTGATGTATGAGGTATCTGAAAAAGTGCAAGTAGTTTTCTTTCTACATGAGGTAGACATCATACAAATGTTATCTGCATTATATTGTAACTTACTCTCACCTCATACAAATGTTATCTGCATTATATTCTATACCAATTTCTACTGAGAAATAGCAGTGTTCTCATTGCTGTGTTTCAGTTTGAAGAATGAGATAGGCAGTGAAATTACTGGGTAATGTGACATAATATCTTCAAGTCATATGGTTGGCAATGCGGTAGTGATATCCTTGTGATACGATATTACGAGTGTCTATAGGTTGCTGTGACGCTTACTATCACGCGGACTGTATGCTTGTTTGTCGATAAGGTGAAATAAAATAAAAATAGATTGTTTTTTTCTTTGTATTATCAAAGAACCTACACAGTTTCTATAGACTATACTAAGTGTAGTCAAAATATATATATATATATATATATATATATAGTATATGAAGTATTTTCCTTCTGTATCAATTTTATTCTTATTAACTTTATATGTTTGTATTATTTCTATATAAGATACATGTATTTACTTCTAGTACATTTCAAAAATTCTTACTTTTGTTCACAGAATTGCAGCAAAATCTTTAGATGAAGCTTTAAGCCTGGCCTTAAAGAGAGAACAGCAAGATAATAACACATGTAAAAAACATTCATATGGTTTTTTGAAATAAACTTTAAATATATTCAAAGGATTTTAAATGGAAACGTATTTTCCTTACATCATATTTTTGTTAAATTTCGAAATAACTGCATATTGTATAGTAACGTCTTCCGCCGCGTCTGTCTGTATGTATGTCTCCTCGCGATAAAACTTAAAAATTACTGCACAAATCTTTATGCAATATCCACCCGTAGATATTTATTTTATTTATTTAACTTTATTGCACAAAATGTTACAAAATGTACAAATGGCGGACTTAATGCCAGATGGCATTATCTCTCAGTCAACCATTACACAAAACAGAAAATATATATATATATAGTGGTGCAGGCAATATATATACAAAATAAATAAACGTGGCATACATATTTGTATAAATAAACGCAATAAATGCATATGATATAAAAAATATATGTATATATATACATAAAATAGATAGTGATTTTGAGGGAATTTTAGGTAGATAATGTAATTTGTTTACACGTTTTACAAGTTTTATGTACGTTGACTAAAATTTAATAGAGAGATATTTATTGGTATTGTCGGTAAAAATTAAACCCCCTGCGAGCATCCAGCGAAAACGCTGGTTTAACTTTTTGAGATAATTATAACTAAATAATGTAACGTGAGATATTTTTCTCTTATAGATCTAAGTAATGGAAAGTCAGCAATATAGATCTAAGTAATGGAAAGTCAGCAATGGCATATATCCGTCTGAAGGAAAACTTATACCCGTTGTTTTAACATTTGGATCACGTATAATGCGGCGATTGCAAAGCTAACTAAAGATTATTAAATACGAACCGTTAAAGACATATTGTATTAATCAAAATTCAATCATTGTCAATTGCCATCGGTTTGGTTAACTAGTCGGCCTATTAGAAGGTCTCTTTGTAAACGATTCCGCCAGTCGGCACATATCTAATTATCTAGTAAGGGATTATATACTTGTTAGTCAAAGATATCAAAGTTACTTAAGATTATTGAGCGTTTTCGAAATCGACCGCACTTAATCCCGCGAACATGCAAGCGGGGTGCGCTCATTAATGAGCAGCCCCCTCCTCCAGTAACGGTGGAATTGATGTCTGACTACTCCAGCATTGGATTCCCAAAAAAAAACAGATCATCCTAAACAGCTTACACTAGTCTGTTAAAATGTTAGTCAATTTTGAACTTATAGATAGTCCTACATCAATATTGGTTGCAAAGTATTAACATGAATAGGTAATTGGTTTCAAAGTTCCGTTAGTTTAGTCTTTTTAAAGTTAGTAGCACGTTTCTGTATTCTAGACAATTACGAACAAACACAGAAAATTTATTTGTATTAAAATTCGTAACTCCTGCTTCCAAATTTTTATTTATTTACGAGAATCATTAATACGTTCCCGTGACAAGCTTTATATATCTTGGACGCCAAAGGTCGTGGGATCCATCCCACCCAAGAATAATATTTATATGTTGATATTTGTGTTTGTTCTTGTGTATCAGATATTATGTGAATTTATTAATTATATTTAAATGTCTACACAATCACTTATATTTTTTTATATTATATATATCTTTAAAACGAGGTCTGTTTAACTGTTTATTGTTATACATAGATGTTATCAACGACGTCGAAGAGAATGTAATCAATCATAATTATTTATTTTCTTTTGAGCAACAATAAATAAAAATAGTTTGATACAAATAATTTAAGATATATTTTTACTAATTATGACAACAGCTTGATGATTAAATAGTACCTAATTAAAAATTTTCCATTATAATAGATGTGAGGAAATCTACTGTATTCCTTTTACCCCACATAGAGTAAATTGTACACCATTAATATTTTTTAAGTAGGTTCAACCTTATTACCTAGTTGGAAACTAGTTGTCACAATCAAATCTGTTTATCACATCATCTACCATAACCATAAAGTTGATTGAATAAATACACATAATAAACCCTAAAAATAGCATACACAAAAAAAAATTACCAATGTGCACTAAATATACTATGTGGAAACAATAGTTAATATTAATTAGTTACATCTCATATATATTATTTACTCACACAACATACATATACCATACATGAACAGCAGTTACATTAATCCTGATGGGGCTTATCTATAGGTTTCTTAATTCTATTCTCATTTAATTTTTCATCCACAAACCTAGGTGGCCCTCCCAATTGGGTTGTTTCTGGCACATTTAATTCTTCATTTAGTTTTTTAGCAAGGAAATATATTTCTGCTAAGGCAATAATAAGTGCGCACATTACACCTAGAAGTAGCTTGAATCCAAAATCAAATGGGCCCACCATCCATTCAACTCCCTTAAATCCAAACAGAAATCCAGCAAATATTGATATTATGAATTGTCCAACAGCAATTAGCTGCCTGTTCAGATGTTTTACTGAAATTAATAAAACAGTTATTAGTTAAGTGATTCAATATAACTGGTATAAGTATATCTTTGTATGAAAATGTCATACATGTCTTGCTAATGCAAATAATCTCTTAAATAGCTGGATAAATTTTAAAGGGAAGTTTCATAGCAGTAGCTGAAGTTACTGAAATTATTTACAATTGTAACTTAGTTTTAAGCATTTTTTTGTTTATTTGTTCCAGTGAATTTGTGGAACTGCTTTGATTTTCATGAAACTTTCATTGGAAGATAGCAGACATTAGAAATAGTTAATTGGGCTACTTTTATTTAAGATATTATAGTACCATTAAAAATAATTTTTAATCATGAAAAGGATTTTATTTAAATATCAGCCATTTGTGATAATTTTTTAGTTTTTATGTTACTTACATTGGTAAGATATACTATCTTCAGGAAAATTCATTCTGACATTATCAACACTTTTAGTCATCTTCCTGTACTCTCGCGCTTCTTGCTGTGCTCTAAGTTTTACACATCTAGCCTCCAGTTCTGGATTCCTCTTAATAACCTCATTTTGTGGGAACTCAATGTGACAACCCTCTAATAATGCATGTAAATAAGGGATTTCATAATCTACTTTATTTCTTTTGTCTTTTAGGTAAATGTATAGCCAGTCTATATCTGAAGTAGTTAAGAATGGGCCTTCTGCTTTTTTTTCAAATTCATCTTTTTGTGTTTCAGTTTCTGAAGATTTAGTACTTTCATTTTCTTCAATTGTTTCACATGCAGACTCTTTGTTCTTATCAATGTGTTCACTTGCATCAACTTCAACATGAGTTGTATCTAATACTTTATTTTCATCATTATTTAGAATTTTTGAAATTATATCTAAATTTTTTAAGTCATTGTTGTTTAAGTGTATATCAACAGGCTTTATTTCATTTTGAATCCTATTTTTAATTTTATAAGTATCACCATGAATTAATTTTCCAATACATTCTGGAACATCATCTTTAAATTCTTCATTTTTAAGAAAAGCTATAAGTTCTTCAGAAGGAAATATTTTCAAATTAGTACTAACAAGAGAGCCTGTGAGGTCCATGATTCCAGCTTAATTATTAGCTATATTTAGTTTATGGTTTAAATCAGCATACAAGTCTCTTAATTCTTCTTCCTTTTCTTCAAATGCGTTGTCTATTCTATTACATTTAAAGTTCATATCATCAATAAACTTGTCCCATTCTTTCTGTCTTTTTTCACGTAATACAGTTCTTTTCTTCTCAGCTTTCTGAAATAAAATTTACCAATTACCATAAAAATACAAAGTCTAAAGCTCTGAGTGGAGTCTAGTATGGTGTAGAATTTCATAATAAATCAAGCTACAATAACTTCCTTACCTGATGTATCTCCAAATATTCCTTGTCTACACTTTCAGATAGTTCAAGTGCTTGATTTAATTTCTCACTGAGAACTGGCAAAGTTTCTGCACCTTTTTTTATTTTTTCCACTTGATTGTCCTTTAATTCAGTTAATTCTTCAAGTATAGCAAACAGATTCTCTACCTCTCGGTCACCTCTTTTCTCCTGTAATTTAGATCACCTTATGCTTAAAACTATAATTTAGGTTTCACAGGGAAAAATTTAATTACATAATTCTAACTAAATTTAAATTAAAAATATATAATCAAATATTTGTGTGAATTAAAGAAAATTAATGGTAATAGATCTATGTGTATTAATGATACACAGTTTACTTTAAAAAAAATATTTATTCTGTATTGAATAGTACCAACCTCAAACTCTTTTAGCATAAACTTTATTTCCCCATTAAGAAAGGGTCGATGGTCGAACAATCTTGACCACACTTCTCCAACTTCTAAAATTTTAATAACAGATTATTAATTTAACTTAATCCTCGCCTGCTTTTAATATTTTCTCAAGAAATCTAATAACCATCGTCATCTTGATTTGAGATTGAGACTAGATTAAGAAATTATGAATACTTTAATTACTTAGTGAGGCTTTGCTAGTTTCTACATGCAAAGTTTTATTCTAAACAAAAATTTTTAAGTAACCACGATCTATAGAAATTGATTATCTAAAAAAATGTAATATTAAACAAATTTCACAAATTCTAATCTTAAAGTAATTGCACTACTGAAATACTAATGTAGACAGTGTAACTACAACTACTTACACTTAGTATTATTAAAATCTAATAACTGTGCATACAAAACTTAATTTTAAAGTCTTAAGGGATTTTCAACTTCACAGGATTTACTATGAATTGTAGTAAATAATAAAAATTAGCTACAAACCTCGTGACAGCTCCGTCATTGCAAAAACTACCATTCATTCTATCATTCGTTCTGAGAAAAAAAAATGTTACATCCTACTCTATAAGACGCGTTCTAGAGTTCTAAAATCTTTAATGAGCTTGGTTGTGTAGGTAGATATAAACAATTCTGAACATAATAATATCATATTCGTACAACATTTTATACATTGATCAGACTTCGAGGTAAGTCGCAGACATCAGACAATAAAGGCGTCGCAAATATAATACTTGAATACATAATTTTAACACCCACACACAGAAGAGATCGACCCACGACCAGTAGCGCATACGATAGGATCACGACCATCTGCGCCACCAGGCCCTATATTTATTTTGTTTTTATCATTACTCTTCCTATATCACGCACATAAAGAATATATATTTTTAAATTTAGATCTTACTATTTCTAACGAATCCGTAGGATTGCAGTCAGTAAGTTTATAGTCAAAATTGTTTACCACCTACATATTTATTTTTTTTGGAAGTTCTGATCATAATATTTTAATGTAAGTAGTATGGTAATATAGATCTCTGTTTTATGTCTATGGTGAGTCTCTTATATACCTACATCAAAAAGGTTTTTGTGGTAGATATTTAATTTAATTTTAATTAAAAATAGGCTATTTTAAAAATGAAGTGATTAGTAAATTTATACTTACGATGGCGCGGGCCGCCAATCCGGTCAGTTTAATTCATTTACGTTAACGAGATTCCCAACACACCTAGGGCACGTTGTTGCCCATACCAATAGGCGTTATGTCCTCAGGCGCCTCCAAACCGCAGCCAACGACTAAGGCGATTAGTTCCGTAAGTGCCGTATCGAAGAGATCCCCAAGAAGAGTATAGCGATGTACTTCTCTCGGTGTCTATTTTATACAGCACAAATCCTAACTTGCGACTAAGATATGATCTCTCTTTTAGACCGGCCTATTCCCTGGACTACGCAGGTTCAATACTGAGGCGTCACTCTCCATAGGCACATTACGTTTGAACCTCACATCAAGATAGTTTGCGACAGAGGAAACTAACTGTAAACGGTCACCGGGATCACTGGTTCAATGGGTGTACCACAGGGCTCCTTGGACCATTCCTGTTCCTAGTCTACGTAAATGATTTACCCTGTCTTGTAAAAGATAATTACGATATAGTGTAATTTGCAGTTGATACATCATATAGTAGTGAGATACATAATATTAGAAATAATATGAATATGTATGTACTAGAAATAAGTATGCCCGCAGAGCAGGTTCCAAAAAATAAGTGATGCGTTCAGAGGCAAAATTGTATTATAAAATCCTTAGTATTATGAACATGCCTTTAAATAAATTCAAGAATTACGTAAAAAATAAACTTATGGCCAAGGCTTTTCACTTTACATGAGGTATACCTGCATTGGTATGCAGACCTTTGTAAGAGGTATACCATTTTATATTATAGGTATACATAATTTAGTGGTAGAAATAGGTTGGTACCTCACTCCACCAATTTCTACCGCCAAATAGCAGCGTTCGCATTGCTAAGTTCCGGTTAGAAGGTTGAGAGAGGCAGTGAAACTACAGGGTAAATGTGACATGGTATCTTTAGTTCACAGGGTTGATGACATGCTAGTGATATCTCTGTGATGACACGAACGTCTATAGGCTGCGGTCACGTTTACGATCAAGCGGACCGTTGGCTTGTTTGTTGACTTCATAATATTTAAAAAATAATCTACGTCATTAGTCTTTTGTTTGATATGGCAAATCAATAATATTATTTTTATTTTATATTATATCGAATCCTCGCCGCCCGATCACCACGATCGCATGATATCCCCTCCCATTGGTTTATGTTATTGTATAATCGTGAATAAGATTTTTTATTATAATAATATGTAAAAAAATAACGTTTTTAAAATAGTGGGTTAAAGTACTTCGGCATAAATTATGTTATTACTTTTGTTTTCTTGTGGTAAAAGAACATACTGATTTTCCCCGCAACCCGATCTTGACAATGCGACATATAGTTGGCCGTGTGAAAAGTAATCTTGACGTAAATCGATTCCTGTGTGTTTGAATGTTTGCCCCTGTGATTTATTAATTATTACGGCAAAAGATAACTTGATGGGAAATTGAATTCTTTTGAGGTGAAAGGGTAAATAATTTGGAATCATTGGGATGCGACGTATAAGCACTGTTTGACCAACAGCCGGACCAGTCAAAACTGTAGCAACGATCACGTTACTGCGAAGGAATTTTACTTGAAGTTGGGTCCCGTTGCATAAATTTGGGGGTTTGAGATTCCTGAGTAAAATTATCGCAGCACCTATTTTTAACTTGAGGTAATGTGGTGGAAGGCCACTCGGGTTTAGAGAATTACAAATTGAAAAATAAAGCACGCTGTATTCAACCGTTCCGTAGGGAGCCGACCACCGACCACGCGTCTTAGCCGCGCGGCATGGTACCTCGCAAAGATACACTCGCAAGTGGTAATGGCAAGCACGGCGGTGGGGCGAGGCCCACCTCTCCCTCACCCGCCGCCGCGCGGCCTGCTTGCACATTATAATGGTAGCAAGCCTTCTTCGACAAATAATGTTATTATGAGTAAATATTGAGAGATAGACAATACTGTTTTTTTATTATTAAAAACCGTTTACCGCAGCGCATGCGACGAAAGACCTCAAATGTTAATAATTTTCCCCGTTTTTGCTACATTTCTCACTGACGCTTCGCTCCTATTGGTCTCAGCGTAATGTTATATGGCCTAAAGCCTTCCTCTATAAATGGACTAACCAACAAAAAAAGAATTATTCAAATCGGACCAGTAGATCCTGAGATTAGCGCGTTTAAACAAACAAACAAACTATTCCGCTTTATAATATTAGTATAGATACGTAATATATTTTCAAAAGATTTTGAATAAAATAAAAAATTTCCCGTATACCTTTATTGAAATAACTATACTAACTACTAGGTAAAATTACGCTTCAGTCATTCTAAATATCACAAAAATTAATGTAACCGTTCAATTTGGATACATACATATGTCCTAATTATTTATTTAAATGTGTTTATACCATAAATCCACATTCAAACTTAACGAACGTAAATAAAATATATACTTTTTATTAAAGCAAAGATATACGTAGGTACTTAAAAACATCAACAATCATATCCCACAAAACTATGAATGAATATATCCTAATTATAACCCATGCAAATGGAAAGTCATTACAATTAAGATTAATATGCACTATGGAATCATAATAAAATTGCAATATTGTGAATATAAACATTAACACCAATCCCTTCAATACCCCCAATACTCTAAGTATACGACTTGATATTATTGAGAAAACGGTAAAAGTTTCACCTACGCCAGAATATTTATTTGAATTCAAAAAGAGAAATACTGTCAAACGATCAAATACGGCTAAATTATTCATATTGCCGCCGATTTATTGATAACGGCATATTATTATATAGCTAGCCAGAACACAATTGCCATGAGTGATTGATTGTAATCTAAATTCAACAAGCACAAATACATAACTGGCTAACCGTACAGTAATATTACAGACACAGATAAAAATGCTTTGAAAATTTAATTCACAAACAAGACATTATAAGAAAGCCTATATCATTGTTTATATACCATCTATATAGTTAAATAGTTTTGATTATTTGAACGCGTTGTTATCTGGAACTACAAATCGGA
>JACJUM010000202.1:14756504-14809424 GCA_020976665.1 Heortia vitessoides
AATCAGTCAGTCAGCTTCATCTTTCATATTTATATAGATATAATTGTAAACTACCAGCACCCGCGTAGTTCCCGTTCTCGTGATAATAATAAATAATAAAATTTGTTATAACACCAGCTAGCGAAATTCAAGTAAAAATTAGTCAAAAATATACAAAATAAAAAATCCTTTTAAAACATTTTCATACTTCACGAGTTCAATGTGATCAAAACAGATGTGTGCAAGTGTGTGTAAGCATATTACACAATGCCAGAACAAAAGACTATATTTACCAAGTATTGGAAACAAATACTTTTGATATATATGTGTATAAAATGGCTTCAAAACAAAAGTAGAGCGACTTATCGGATGATATCAATTCCTGACTCATAGATATTTTCTGTATAGTACGCAAGCCGCGCTAGTTTTATTATCATGCACTAACATTCGCTAGCCGCTTTGCTCGCTAATACATTGAACAATTATTATAACGAGTAAAGATTTGTGGCAGGCTCGATGACGCATTCGGTATTGTACAGTGGGCAACAGCACAACCTACCCAAATTTGTCGAATTTTTGTAGTCAATTTTGAACTCAATGGCTTGCTTTTATAGATTAATATCGATTGCACAGTTTTGACAGATTTAGGTAATTTGATCTGTTGCCGTGTGTACCTATCTTTAGCGCCAAGGAGGGTTTTTTTATTAAAGTATGAGAGATATTAGATTTTATTGAATTTTTAATTGTTACGATTTAACTCAGATACTACTCGACCGATTGTAACCATTACAATACCACGTCACCGAGTAACAATTCAGCTCAAATGATAAGCTAGATTAAAAAGGGTAAAAAGGAATATTTAGTTTATCACGAGAGAATATTTAGAAACGGTCGGTTGTAGATTGTGTATTAATTGAGCACTCGTGACTCGTCTGAATGTATGTAATATTCCCGGTGTTTAATCTGTGAATTTGGATTTTTTGCAAACGTTCTCACCGACGGCCCATCAACCCAGGGTCCGGGCTCAGAGGCGAACTCGAACGATCGCCATCGATCCCATTCCTAAGTGCTCAGTCATTCGTTCATTCATGAGAATCGACTTCTGTATTATCCAGCATTAGGTGCGTTCGTTCGAACAATTTGAATCATCATACCAGCAGTAGACCACTGAACTAAGACTCCCCGAAAAACACCAACAGTGTTATATGAGGCACTGCACACGCACCGTGGTGAACGTTCTAGAACTTTACGGGTCCATCGAACTTCAATTCTATAATGTAATTATCAACTATTATAAATATTTCATTTAAAACTTTCCTGGTTTATTTTTGTCCAAAATAATTTTACTTTAAAACCTATATATATATATACAACAAAAGCTTATATATATCTATAAATAAACTTTAAGTGTCTGTTTGTAATACCTAAACAACAGCTTTTAATAATGTCGAGAACGGAATGCTAGTATTACATACAGGCAATATATATATAAAATAAATAGTCTCCCTACGCGATCGAATCAGAAATGAGAAGATCCGTATAAGAAACAAAGTAACCAACAAAAGACTGATCGATTAGCAAGTTGAAGCGGCAGTGATTTTTATGATAGTATGTTTTTTACTTGGTGAAACTTACTTGGGTGCAGAGGACGCGTAGACTGCGGCTTTTCTTGGGTGGGCGCGGAGGCGTGAGCTGTTTGAGCCGGTTGAGCTGGCTGTGGCTTCAAAGGTACCTGTTGCGGCATCTGCGGCTCTGGTTCTTTAGGATTCAACACTAAAGGTTAAAAATTATTCAGATGAATGGACAAACAGATGGATCCTGAGCTAAATGATGAACCTAATCTACCTTTAGAAACAATTAAATTTTACTAATATTATAAACGCGTAATTTTGTAAGTAAACTTTGATGGATTTTCATGAAACTTTATAATAAGATAGCTCATACATTAGAGCAACATATAGGATAAATTTATGAAGATTTGTTTGCAAAATATAACGATTAGTGTCGTTTTCACTTAAAACGCTTGCAAAGTTCCATCCGCAAATCTACTTTTCGTGTTGTGTTCGTAACGCAGGCGTTTTTGTTATTTAAAACGACTTCTCTATACGATACTCATCCTATAACACGAAATTTCTACAACTCCGTTCGAATATAATAGCAGTCTGTAATAAGCTCATTATTATATTCAGTATTATAAAATACAGTACTCGAAGTAATTATCATGCTTAGTACTTATCATAAAAATATGAATTTTTCTTTCAAAGATAATATAATGACAAAGCGGTGAAACTTGATTTGTTTATTAACCAAATGTTGCTTACCAGCGGTGTTCATATTGAGAGGCGGGTAAAGGTGTGTCACCTCGGTAACTTTCATGCGGAGCTGAAACTCGTCGGGCAAATTGAAGCCGATGTTGGGAGTTTCGGCAGGAGCGGATGGCTTCCCGAAAGCGTCCATTAGATCTGGACAATAAATTCTCATGTTAATATCCGAGAACTTGGCTATGGCTGACAACAGTAGGGCTAAGGGTCCAGAAAAGGTTTGGAGTTGTGAAAAAACCTGCCCAAACTCTCCACCTAATATTGAGTATTATTGTTATAATAATAAGTTTTTACCTTTCTCTTTATTGATCACGGTCCAATCATCAACCTTTTCCGGAGTTGTATCCCTTGAACTTCCATCACTATCTGTAGAAGATGTTTCGGATTTAACGCTCACGTTGGCATTGTCAAAAGGATTTGGCCCCGCTTGAGCCATTTCTACATCTCCATCATTAGGAGCATTAGGAGCTGGAGCAGCATTAAGGGCTGGAGCAGCATTAGGCGCAGAAGTGGCATTAGGCGTGGCTGCGGCTTCTTCTGCGTCTTGCATTAAGTTATCTAATTTCCCTGCGAAGAACATATCCAATATTTTGGGAAATTGTGCCAACGTTGTGCTAGACGGAACGGCGATAGCAACCCGTCTGGGTATTGCCTTGGAAGTAGAAGCCTCTTTAAATTCAGGCTGCACTTGGGTTGCCGCGGAGGCATGTTGCTTGGTAGCGGAGCTATGTTGCTCCTGTGTTTTTTGCTCAGGTTTGGCGTTAGGCTCTGGAGCATTAGCACCAGTGTCGAAGGGGACGTCTCCGGCGAGGTTCGCGAACTCGTTCATGTATGTTGCAAAGGTGTCGAGCCAGGTGCTCGTGCGGCGACGATATTCGCTACGGTTATGGTCTCCACGTGGGTGGTCACCACGAGGGTGGTCACCGCGAGGATGGTCACCGCGAGGGTGGTCACCGCGAGGGTGGTCACCGCGAGGGTGGTCACCGCGAGGAGGGTCACCGCGAGGGTGTTCACCACGATGGTCACGGGACTCTCCACGACGGTCCCCTCCATGGTGATCACCGCGGTGTCTCCTCTCACCACTCTTATCATTCTTGTGTCTCTTATGAATGTTCTCATCGCCTACAACACCGGCTACCGTCTTCAAGAAATGACGCGATCTCTTGATTGCCGCCTTGATTAGAGTTCTCTGTGGAGAAAAAAATTAAATGCATCCAATCTTCCCTTGCTTATTTTTACTTTACTAAAGGATTATAATTTTTGTTAAAATGGCTAAGAATCAAGCCTTGTGCCGCCATAACGAGTTCACTTATATGGCCGTCTTCGATATCGTTACGAATCTTTGTTGATCATTGGTCAATGACTATTTTTTAATAGCTTTCATTATTTAGATCTAGAAACAGGTTTAATGTAAAATACACAAATTTAATACAATAAGCACAGCGTAGCTGTTTGTACGCCGAGCGCTTATTTACATAATTGAATAGTGTGTGAACAAGCGGAAAAAAAATACAACTAACGTTACTCATATAACACATTTTTCTTGGATATGGTTAAGTTCAACAAACAAACAGAAGTTCTAGTATTAGATGGTTTTTATAGTTAATGTTGCATAGGTAACAGTAAAATTTTATTCCATTTATTCTACCGTGGGTGCGTTTTTATTCCGTTCGTAGGTTTTCGTCCTGTCTTTAATCTAATAACTAATTGTAATACAAAACTTTCAAAAATACTTCCTGGTTTCGTTCATCCCATACAAACCTGGTCTTGATAATTACAAACAACAATACTATAATTTCGACGATTTATTTTTAATATATGATCAATCAAAAACTTACCGGCATAATCGGCGATGGAACTCGCACCATGCAGTGCTCCGGGTGGAGACCAGCGCCCTCGCATTTAGAGCACAAGTCAAAATCATCGCAGCTAGTACACTTGTAGCGGAAACCTACAATCTGGGTGTCACAGCCATCGCACATTACGCCATAGTGAGTAGATGAACAGGGGCCCACTGTAATTTTGTGTTTATAATTAAAAAAATTCTTTCTTTCTCTTGTCTATATATTAGGTTTCCATATATGTCACCCATATTTTATGATTTTGAAATCATACAGCTAATCATACCAAGTCACACCACATAACTCCCCCGCCTGTTTATGTGTGACATACTTTCTGGAAAGCCCCTAAGAAAACAAAGTCCACACAAAATATGTATAGATAGAAATCAACTGCTGGGCTAATTTGTGAATCTAAATCATCAGAGTCTATTTGAATGCTTTAACAAAAATTCATTCAAATCAATCCAATTAGTTGCAGTATACATAAATAACCTAGATATCAACTGCAGAGCCATCTTTTGGGCTGATTTGTGAATCTAACTAAACCATCTAGGTAGCTCTGGACCCATAAACATACAATAAATATTATTCAAACCTGTCCAGCCATTTAGGAGTTCAGTAACATCCACATATACAGTAGAATTATAGATAGTAATTTACTCAAAAACTATGCAATTGCATATAGTTTGTATGTTATATCTGTATGACTGAGTTGATAGATAAAGTTACTTTTAATTATTATAGCCAATAAAACTATCTGAGTGAATACTGTAAAATGACATAAATTTATATGGGACAATAAATCATAATTGAAAGTCATAATTTACTCACCAGTAGGGTTCTCGGCCACATCTCCCTGGTCATCTTTACTATCACCTTTAACATGGACATTCAACTTGACCAGTTTGCCAAATGGGGCCGTCAATGCCACCATCAGTTCTTCATCAGATGAAATTGTTACATCATCACCATCCTCATCTATAAATAACATTTTAATGATTACTGATGACTTTTTCACAAGTTGGCTTATAATAGATATATATAGAATATATATAGAAACTATTAACATTTAATCATAAAGGTTTTTGCAAGTTTATACACCTGTATAATAATTCAATGACTACATATAATGTTTTTTCTCAAACCAATTAAATTACATTAACATAATAATAATAAATACTAATCAATATTTATTCTTGAAAAATATCTATCAATCATACTCAATAGAAATATAATGGTAATTTTGCATATCTGTATCATTTATATTTCACAATAACAAGTTATTATACATCATCTTACCATCCCAGCTAAGAGTATAGCTCTTTCCTTTCAAGCCAGGGTAAATATCCAGAATCTTAGCAATAATATAATGGAAATTGGAAACATCAGTCTTCTCCACTCCAAACCTGCGTACCTCCGGCTTTGAATCTTCACTCCAGTATGTAAATACTTTGAATGGTACTTCGTCCTCCATTGCTGTTATAAATCAATAATAAGTCTGATTATGCAATATTTTTACATGCATTTTTGTGTAATAATACAAGTAATTTATATAGAGGAAAAAGGAGCAATATTTTTGCTTAAAAAGGTTTCATTAATCAGTAATTAAGCAATGTATGCCCAGCCAACCGTGTTGTTTACAGCCTACTACGCAGCTGTGTGAAATTTTGATTCTATAGTTTAACATGTGAATATAAGAGGGCGTGCTAATAATGCGCACTTAGCGCTTTACTTACCCAAGTTTATATCTCTACTCAATTATCGAACGAATCAACGAAGAACAAAAAATACGTCTGTCTCACAAACGATTCACAACTGATATGTGTACCAAAGATGTTTCATATAAATACCACTTGTATAGTGAATCACCAGCGGCGGAACACTGCAGAATGTTTTTTTTTTTTGTGGTGCAATACAAGTACAATTATGACATACTACATATTATTGATCGGTAATCAAAATATAAACAGAGTCATCGTTCGTTCAGAAATAATATCTTTTTACGAAATTTCCATAGACTAGACTTTAGAGATCATCCTCGGATAAGCTTAGCTCTTACTATACTAAAAAAAATCGTGCTACATTTCAATTAGTTGTATTATAATAAAATTATATAGACAAATAATACTATATTTTTATATATTATGATTAATTCAGTTGTCGTACTGAACGCTAACGCGATACAATTTAGGAAGTTTCTGAACGAAACGCATCCTTAATATTCGTTCGTTGCACACACATCAGCGACAGATTATAAGTTTAACAAACATAATTACCTTCCTTAATTAAATACCTTCCATTTCCGCTTTAGTACAGAATACTTTTCCGATAAATATAAATTTACTTAATTTCAAAATATGAATATTTTATGCAACGTTTAGAAAAACATACTAATTTACCTTTAAATAAAGGTGGAAACCGTAGATACCATCACAGAAGAGTATAAAAACCCGATATTAATTTTGGTTGCCTGGTCCCAGCCGATAAATTAACTTCAATTAACGCCTCCTTTAGAATTCCTCTCACTAGCGTTCCATGATCACAAATAAACATTTATTTCGTAAAGCAGCAGGTACGGTAGGCAACAGATCAACCTACCCAAATCTGTAAAGTTTTAACAGTCAATTTTGAACACAATATCTATTAGTTAAAGATTAATATCGATTACGAAGTTTTGAAAGATTTGAGTAGATTGATCTGTTACTGTGTGTACACCGCGCTCGCCGGTGACAAAAAATGTGTGAAATAATATAATTGTCAAAATATTAAATTTAGTAACTTAAGACCGAATTATTGCCTTACAAAGTTTTTTTTATGTAAAAATATCTTTATTTTCAGTAATTTATATCATATCAAATACATACTCAAAGTAAATTCATAATTACCACCAGGACTTTCTCTTTTCCATGTTCACAAATATTGAAGTAGATGAAGTAATTAATCATTAAGGGAGATGACTTTAGAGAACTTGTGTGTGAGCCCTCCAGAATTAAAAGCTACCCCTTGGTTCCTGCTCTATTTCCACAAACAGGGAAAATTAAAATAATTTTTCATAGTAAAACTAACTTGATTTTCCTGCAGCGCTCTTCAAACTGATTTTTTAATTTGTTAGTCAGATATTTTTCCCAGAATATGAGCGAATATTATGCAGAAATAAATTTGCATGACGTGTGGTAATATGTTGTAGTTACAGTCAAAACTATCTGTTTGAAAAATTCAGGCAAAAGTAGTTTGATTGACTCTCTAATGGGCCTCAATTTTTCGAATTGGTGCCACTAGAGGTTCAAAATATTTTACAATGTAGTTGTAATTGGGAAGATTAAAAAAAATATTAATATTAGAAGTAGATTGCCAAATTTATACAAGAACACGTGAGCATGTTAGTGTACCCCTAACATGCTCACATGTTCTTTGTTCAAAGCAACAGATGAAATCTGCCTTATTTGTATATAAGTACGTACTGATTTGGATGCCAGAGGATTTATTTGAAAACTAAAAGCAAAGTCAAAATAGTCTTTATTAGCATTAAGCACTATAAATAAAATGATCAACAAAAGTGTTATTACTATATTTTGGGGTCATAAGAAAGGATCATTATCTAACATACAGAAATTAGGCCTAGTTAAAGCAGTCTGCTGGCACAAAACAGATCTTAAAACTAAGTTTACTGAATACTAATTACACATGTAAGAAGAAACCTGAAAAACAAGTGTGATAAGTTATTATCACCAATCATTATCATCATATACATTATCACCAAGTAATTAGTGATAAAGGAACTTCTACTGGCATTAGATTTAACAAACCTTTGTCTTAAAGCTTGCAGTCAAATCAATTGAACCCCCGGCAGTTTTATTATTAATATTGTCCTCAACACCATATGCTTTAGATCCATTATTATGATAAACTGGTCCCATTCTTATTGGCCTCTTCCACAAACTTCCACTTTGTTCCTGCAATATCACTTTATGTTTAGAAACAATAATTTAGGATTTTTTTAGAAGAAATAATTTAGGATTTACTAGAAAAAACTAAATTAAAATATAGTAGTACATGCAGTACTACTATTACAGAAAAGATGATGATGAAGATATTTTTAAAACAGATAAGCTATACCAGCACATACTCTCTTGTTTATTTCCAAAAATTGTAGTAGCAACTGGTACCTCTACTCAAAACTCTTTTACTTTATCTTTACCTTTTTCATCTGAATGCAGTTAATGTCACCATTAACTGCATTTAATATTACAATAATTCTAATATCCATCAACGTCTTCATTTGTTGTTAATAAGAAATTATAAGTACTTCAAATACTTAGCGATGCTTTGCTACAAAGTTTTATAACCGTTAGAATTAATTTTTCCTTAACAAGAAATTTTTCATAATACAATTAATAATAATATGCTTCATTATTTTATACAAGAAATAAATACAGTACCAATTTTATATATTTTAATCTTATAAGTTCTAAATGATTTTAACACTAAGGAATTCTTTCAACATTCATAGAATTTAAAGTATATTGTGGTAAATTAATAAACATCCTCGTCACTACACTGCAAGAACAACGATCATTCTAATCATTCCATTATTCGTAATGACAAAAAAAAATTGCCGCGTTCCTGTGTTTTTAAACCTTCATGCAAACATGAAAAACAAAAATTTTATCTTTAATATTTGAATGTCTGTTGCAGGTACATAATTATAAATTAGTAAACTTAGTCCACAATTTAGATCTGACAGTCTACTACCATCTTTTTGATAAATATAATTTTTATTTTATCTCTTCTTGTTTCACGCTTATAATGAAGATACTTTGTTTTTTTTTAAACTTTCGTAGTATTTATAAAGTAATTATGATATTCGAAAAAAAGGCAATCTTCTGGTTTTTTTGCAGATTGATTTTATTTATAATTCTGCAAATAAAATAGTTGCGACGCGACAACTCACTGCCGTTCTCTTTGGTGCTTGTTTGGTTTTAAGTAGATTATAAGCTAATAAGTTTAGATATTTAGATGAGGAGGCATAAAAGGTATGACAGATATAAGTTACGAACGCGTTTTATCTGAACCATTCATTCCTTGATCCGGTGAATATGTCTAGAGTTCTGAATGATTCGTTCTAATTTCATTCGTAGGTCAGAACTCGTTCAATCAATTTAGTCACTTCATTCATTAGAACTGAGATGGGTGGGTTCGTTTTGAAGTCGTAGATGTGATATTGTTTTTATTTGCGCAGTGTTTTGTACACGAGGATGTGCCCGGTTACGGTTGTTAATATCAATAACTGTTTTGTGTGATACTATTTCAAACGAATGTGTAGAGATTTTTGATTGTGTTCAGATTTGTGAGTGAAGTGGTAATCATGCCGGGACTTATAGGTATCGGCGAATTTATTGAGGAAACTCGAGAAGATTATAGCTCGCCGACTACATCTACATTTGTTTCGCGTATGCCACAATGTCGCCAGACCATCAACGCATTAGAGGAGGTAAACTTGGTTAATTATAATATTCCCTTAAACACTTTTAGCGCTCTATCAACAATTATGTTTTTCTTTGAATCATTACCGATTATAGCAAATTTTGTAATTTTTTTCCTTTCATACACAATACATTTCTGTTTAATGTTAACTGTGATTAACTACGGTTACCTTAAAAAAAATAGGCTAAATGTGCCTACAAAGTTTACGTATGTACAAACTAATCTAGCATAATATATTAGTACTATATAGGTACACAATTAGTACTTATAATCAATTGGTGTCTCTTTTATACCTTATGGATTTTCTTCGTTTAAGAAGCACAAAAAGACACGTTCAAATAATTAATTCCAGTATTAAGCTACACAGGCAATAAAGAATTCGGTCACGCGATCCCTTCGAATATTTTTGTTAACAATCGGAGTGCTAGTGTAGGTAACCTACCATAGGTGACCTACACTAGCATTGCATATTTGTTATCTTAATAATATAGAGCGCAATACACGAATTAACATTTTTGCGCATTACCACGACTAAACGCTAGAATCTTAGAATTACGCGGAAAGTTCCTGGAGTTATTTCAGGAAACAAAGAAGGGTTTAAGAAATTATGAGAAAAGAATATGAGATTTCCTTTCTAACATTTTTTTTGCATTAAACGAGAATGCATTATTATACAAAAAAAATCAGTCAAATGTATAATTTAAATTTATAAATAAAAAATATATCTACATATCATTCATTTTAAAGGTGTATGTGCTAAATTTCTAATTGAGCTAACTCTCAAGGCCTCTTGTGTGGCTGTCGCTAGGCATAGCCTGCACGCTTATTGATATATTTATATTTGCCACAACGTTTAATAAATCAATCAATTTTGTATATATAAATAAATGTGTGCCATTTTAAAATGTGCACTCCTATTTTTGGTTATATTTTAGACATAGGTAACCGTGAGGTTTTATCGAGGGTCCAGACTGGTTTTCTGGAGTAAACAGGTACAAATATCAAGACTCTCATTTCGTTCGTTAGTGTTTTTCTCTACGAGGTGAATACGTCGCGTAAATTTCTGAGCAAAGTAACAAATAACGTCTCCCAAGTTTTACTGATCATTTGTTTCAAGTACTTTTTAGAAATCACTAATCAATTCTTATACTATAGCATGATCGAGAATTATTACTTAGTTCAATTTTATCGGCCAAAACATAGAGACCATTAATGTAAAAAGAAAAAATATTAGTAGACATTTAAAAATTCGGTGATTGTTTGGTCGCAAATAGGATTCTTTGTGAACAACTCGTCATAGTAATATCCGCATTATTCTATATATTTCGGTGACTCAAGGAAAGTGCAGAATATCTTTACGCGAGTGTAAAATAACTATTCCTGTCGTAACGCCAGAGTCTTATAAACCCACCGGTAGCCTTGTTTTTATGCAGGGTTCTAATAATTGTTTGAATAAAACAATTATTATCTTTCTGATCTGGCGATCCTTGAGGCGGCATCCACGCCCCACGTCTTGCAGAAGGGCTTAGGCAATTGATCGCTTATTAATATGAGACCTAGATTACTCGGTCTCGTATTGATATCAGAGTAGTCTAGCAACAAGTTTGTCTGAAAAACTTAACTCTTAAAGCCACGAAGTGTGAGCCTTAAGTATTTGCTGGTGCGACCCGATGTGACCGACCGTGGGACTCCAAGGTCTTGTGCTCCACCATAGGCTTGCATCCTGATAATTAGCACAACAGGAGACTTCTTATTTCCTAAAATTAAGAAGAGTCATTTTAAAAGCAGAAGCGTGCTATTAGAATTATCCAGTAAAGAAGTATTTGATCGTACGTATTTTCTTTACCAAAGTCTGAGATATATTAATTATTGACTTTGTGATCCAATACTTCATGAGCTCAATAATTAGTATCAATTATGTATTTTAATATTATAAAATTTGGTCTTAAATATATTATTGTAAGCTATGAATTTTAATCTTGGTTTTCGTTGGTCATATTTTATTCATAAATTTATATGTATATCAGCATGACTTTGATGAAGTAATTACCGCAATTGATTACACTGGCAGACTTCGATCAGTCATTTCGGTTCCTGGCCTATATTATTCTAATCACTTCGAAAGCTGTGACGTGTTGAGACAAATTTCTAATTATTAATATTGATTGAGTAACTGAAACCAGAATTTAGATAGACTCCATACCAAAATATCAGAATTACACGTGCTCAGTTTAAAGAAACCAAAGATATATAGTTTTCAGTTAACTTTATCATTGTTAGGTTTTAATAAAATGCGTGTTTATAAAATTCAACGCGGGTCACTGTGTTATTATGCGAGGGCTCATATCGTAGGCCACATCGTTTCGGTGGCCTTGGAATGCGGCATCTACAAAGAATGAGTTCCAGTCACTTTTGGCTCTGGAGGAATTGAGTAATGGTTGACATTGTTAGAGTACTATTGCTGTCCAGCAATTGATGATCGTAGTGTAGCCACTGTACCTTACCTGCTACAGTTGTAGGTAATGGAACCGACATATAGCGACATATCCATCCGAAACAGCATAGCTGTAATGCCAACAAGCCCGGATAGGCAGCGGCTTCCCCGTCGCGTGGCTACGCTCGGCGATTCCCACCATGACTGCTCAGTGTGGCAATTACTCGTAAACACCTTTTAGTTTTTGTTTTCTTCTACGGACGAAGCTTATGCTGGTTTACTCAGACGTCACTGCCAGTGCACTCAGAGCGCAAGGCAGTTTATTAATGAACGTCCCTATTCTCGAACGTTCCCACAAGATTTTCTTTTAAGAGACAAATTTCTACTGAAGTGGTGTTCGGTTACTAAAATCGTATGGACGATTACTTCTCGAAATGTATTATCGAAAGTCACAATCTAAATTCAGAGAGCTAAAGAGTATATTGTACCTTTCATTTAGTTTCTAAAGATTAAATAAATTGTGGCCCGTTTGCATGTCACAGTCGCCGTGTTATTTATATCGTGTTACTGCAAATGTAGGGCGCAGCATGGTTTTCAGTTTCCTGCGAGACCTGATACCGTTATACCGGAACATCCGCTAACAACAAAATAAACTATCGTGGAATGGAACGAATGAACGTGTGCAGGTCACTGGGTTACCGAGGCATTTTCATTTATATATTTATGTGTACGTATATTAACTTAATTATGGTACTGTTAACCTACCAGCCTTATTTACTTTTATATACCTTTATAAAAGGTAACTTCATGCTAGAATACATGTAGTGTGCTTAATAAATACATGATAATTGTTTACTCTAATTTCTTGATATGAATTCAATCTTTTTATATATATTCCTACCGTACATGTGTTTGTCACTGTCACATCACCTCCTAAACGGATGGTCCGATTTGAATGTTTTTGTATGCTTTTGGGTGGCGCCCTGGGTGATTTAGATTAAAAAATCAGACTGGCAGATGACGCTGCAGTCGGTGTTCAGGACATTGTCTGTTTATGCTGTTCGTCATGGGTCTGCTAAATATATAAATATACAAACTTATTTGTTTACCCCCAGCATTTCTGAGGGCCTTCCTTCTAAAAAGTTAAGAGAACATTCGGGATGGTGAATCTTGGATATACCGTGCTTTTTAGGCATTGTTTTTTGTAATCCCCATTGTGAATACTGTAGCTGGGTAGCTTTAAACTTCATCTCATGATGGGATGGCGCTACAGCGTCACCACGTGTAATCGGATACGTTTCTTACACACAACACGCCTTAAAAGCCCGACAATAAGTTCTTGTTAATGTATGGTTATACAGGTTGCAACTTGGGCGATACCTGGATTTCTCAAGAAAAACATGACTAAGGTCAGGTCAAGAATATTGTCTACCTACTAAAAATCCATCAAATTTAATAGTGGAACATCGTGCTTAGTCGGATTAAATACATTGTTTGAGCGCTTTCTAAATCTGTTCATTTCTGTCTGATTTATGAAACATTTCCCGGTGTGTTTCCCTCGCTAGTTAAATAGGCATTCATTATATTATTAACACCAATTAATTTTAGAATAATTAGAACTCTAGCAAGTAGGGTAGAATAGGAACGGGCGAATTATTTGCCTTGTGTAGTAAACTCCATGTTCAGCTTCTTAATTATTATTTTTTTTACTTTAAAAAGCGAGAAGTCTGGATCTTGCTGTTGGTAATATTACCGCCAAGTTTATACTCGGCGTGTATTCATAACTCATTGTCAGAAATATATTTATTTATAAAACATATGCTACTTACATTCTTACTAATACTATAAATACAAAAATTTTATTAAAGTTATTTTATAAAAGTTTATTATATACTTTGAAGCCGGAACGATTGAACAAATTTGAATGAAATTTTATTTGTAGATCATTGACAGTCTGTTGTAAATCATAGGCTTTTGTTATCCCGAAAACATGTTAGATTTAACTTTTTACGACGACATATATAGATAAGATAGTATATATATATATATATATATATATATATATATATATATATATATATTAACCCGTAAATATGTTGTCTTTTTTCTCACGCGATAATTAGACAAATTTATATAACAATTTCGATATAAATCATTATTTTAACTTTGAATTTCGTAATTGCAATTATTTTACTACATACATTTTTTTAGTTGTTCTCAAGATTAGCAAGATTTTTAAATTAATGTGCTAAGCATAACTGCTTATGTTTTAAAATTTTAAAAAAAATTGTTTGATCTTTTTTTTTAAATTTTGTTTGAAAAATTTGTTTGATCAAGTTTTAGTTTTGTATAAATAATCATAATTTTTTGTAAAGTGCATCCATGCTTTAAAATAGAAATAAACATTAAAATTGAAGACAAGTCTGGCTGGCGAGATGGCTACGGCATGAGTATGGCTTAGAAATTGTTAGTACAAATCAGCAGCGTATTCTGTTATATCCTTTGATAAGACAGAATACATAGGAAATAAGAGAAATTATTTAACACACACCTAATACTCTCGATAGAAACAACTGTTCTATGTAATTTGTTAATGTAAAGCAGGTAATTTAATGTACATACACTACAGCCATGTAAGGGGCATCAGAATGAAACACCGGATTGTACTTTCTGGTTTACATCAATGAACACAGAAAAATATACATTCACTTTAATAAACAAATGTAGTTTTCAATTAACGCAGTGAGAGTGACGAATAAGCGTTTACCAGCGTTTCGCTTGTGACTTTGTCCGCGATATCTCATCCCTGAAGAACTCTTATAATTTTAAGGAAAAGCGTGACAGCTAAACTGAGCAGATAGATCGTTACGATATACGTCTTCGTGATAAATAGTTCATGAGTTATTCCAGGCTGTCAACCATCTCGTTGCCAAATCTAATCAAGTCGTTCGAGTTTGCAAGAGTAACTAATGTCAATACATCCATACAAATGTTCACGTTATAATAAAGAGTTAGAGATAGTAACAGCTGCAAGGTGGATTTCAATCCCTCTTAGAGGTCTTTGACATGTGTAGTAAGTCCTACATTGATGGTAAAATCTCACCGAATATCTGGTTATGAATAACTTTAACTTTTATTTTTTTAATTAATATTTTGATAACTTTAATACGCGATGCAGGGGAGAGCGGGGCTGGTACTTACAAATTTTGTATTATGGTTAATATTTTCATTAATAATCAACTTTTTCGTTTTATTTTTTATTGACTACATGCTTTGGTTATTCAGCTATGGTATTAGTAACAAAAACCATAAGGAAGTTTGTATTTTCAGAATGAAAGCTATGAAATCCTAAAAAGTAATTTAATACATACTCCGCATATGGGGTAAATATTAACAGAACTTAAGTAAGTATAAACGTAAGGGGCAATTATTAACAGAGTCTAAAATCACTTACATTAATGATTTTTTTTACAACAAACAACTCAGTTTACCTCAGTTAAACAAATCAGTTTTTTATAGAAACTGAAAGCTAATAAACGAAAACGTAAATAAATACTTGATAAATCCTGAAATAATTACATGTACTGTATGTAATGGCACATTGAATTATGTATGTATGTTATGATTCTGGTATATAATGACTGCATCCCTACACTGTCTCGTCACGTCCAGAGATAAGCCGCTTTGCATGAGAGATGCGGTATGATGCTGTCTCTAGACGAGACGTGTCTAAACTCAATCATCTTCGCTTACGAGGTATCCTATTTAAATTCATGAATAGATACCGATCATGTTACTATTTTTACTTAACTAATATCTGGGTGTATTACATTATTCTTTTGTTTAACTTTAAAACTACTTTGATGGAAAAACGTCATGGCATGGTTTTATAGTGGCGTAAACGAAAGAACCAAGAAATTACATAAAATCAATCCAAATTTATGTAATTTCTTATCCCAAAGTCTTAAGTAAAATGAAAGTTCAATTTCAAGCCTAAAAAAAATCTTCGTCCTGTATTACGAGAGGTTGCCTGGAAAAAATCGCTCTGCGATTAGGCCGGCAATTGTATTATAATTGGTAAGTTTATTCTTTCTCTTTGTATTTTTTTTTGTATAATAAGTATTATAATTATGAGAGATTATTTGATATATTTAAATTTGCCTAAGTAATTTATTAATACCCAATGAACTAACTAACTCCTGCGGGTGTATACGACGCATACGTCGTGTATTAAATAAAAAAAATGTATGTCTACGCAGCAAAATGAAACTCCTATCCAGATTGGCATAGCGCCAATGGTAACCAGGAACAAATTGAATAAACGAATAGTTAGTTGTTTATCACTGTCAGCGAATCCCGAATTCCAAGTGAAAGTAAAAATAGCACGACTCTTTGTTATAAAAACCACCTTATCACTATTGAAGTGTAATAAAATAATTCGCATAATTATTACAATAGACTAAATAGACACCTTTGATAATGCTGATTAAATGTTGTAAATAAATTAAGAACGTAGTAAATATAGTACCTTTAAGTATGTAAATAAATCAGTGCTTCAGTGATAAAATAATCTTATAGCCTTATCACCGAGTACCACTAATCTAATATTAAAATAGGCCTTGTGGGTCAACAACCGCTGACTCACAGCCATCTAATACCGGTGCATACAAAGATGGACCACGAATCGGTACGCGCAAACAGACAGCACGATAAAGCCTTCCGTTCATGTCAAGTGTGACTCATATAGAAACTATCCCGTATCATTATAGTGATCTGTCATTCATTACATGTAACTAAGAAGTTTGTTAAATATCCACTCCACACCTTCCTATGGTAAAAACTTCAAGATATTAATCTCTACAAATGTTCTTGTCACTGTATTTTTGCTTAATTAATTTACATAAAAAGTCGTAATTGATATGTTATCTATGGCTGTGCGTGTACTTTTTACGTTAGCTAATTAATGTTAATCTGTGGCTCATTTATTTGAATGTACTGTATTACGGCTTAACACTAGAAAGACAGATATTTTGAACTACCTATAAAGACCAAGTGGGGTCAAATGACTTATTCATGGGTTGTAATGTTTTATTCGTGTATTATGGTTTTAAGTTTTTTTTATTAACATGACTTAAACAACTGAATACGTGTCATTGTTGTTAAATATTTAATGTTAGGGTAGAGAGAGTATAGTGACACTAATATGTTCAATATGTACTTGGGACAAGTGTTGGTGATAGTTTCATAAAGATTATTTATGTTAATTTCCACATATAGACTGAGAGATAAGGTGGGTGGGAAGTATATATTATTTAGGACAAAGAAAACTTCATTTGATTCAATTATATAAAAATTACAGTCATTACGTCAATTGTAGATTTCAATGAGAACTATTTAGAATGCCACAATAGCAAATAAAATAGATAAACGAGTTATGAATTATTCATTTTAATAAATATATTTTTAATGTAGGTATGTTATATATACACTCATTTGCAAAAAAAACGGGCGGTTTTGATTTTAATTCTTCTTTAAAAAAATACGGTACCAAAATGACTTAAATCATTTGTACATGTTACTGGCCGGTTTTAAAAATGCCGTGGTGTTTTAAACAGTACGTTCTAAATTAAAATTTTCCACTTTAAAGAAATTATCCTACTTTTTTGGTGCGAAGCTCCAAAAAATAATATCGGTTTTCATAACTTTTAGTCAATTTTTATGAATTTATTTTATATTCTTAATTGTGAAAGTTTCATTTATTGCTGTTTAGCTGTCTCAATAATGTTAGAGATAGTGGTAAAAGCTACCAAAATTATTGCGCTGCTCGAAGAGGGTTACAGCCAATGCTTCGTGGCTCAGAGGCTAAGTGTGAGTCGCTCGACGGTTCAAAGGACCTGGCAGCGGTATCAAGACACCGGTTCCGTCGAGAGAAGGCCTGGTTCTGGAAGAAAACCATGTACCTAACCACGTTATGATCGTTTTCTTGTGAGTCGCGCATTGAGAAATCGTATAAGTAAGTCGTAAGTCTTCGTATGTGGACCTTAAAAACAACCTCGAAGAAGTAAGAAATGTGCATATTAGTCTATGGACGGTCATGAGGAGGCTTCTCGCGGCCAATATACGCAGTCATCGCCCGGGCCGCGGCCCTAAATTGCTCCGTGAGTACAGAGTTGCCAGGCTTAGGTTTGCTCGAAATTGTGAGGACTAAGGACTCAAGAAGGCTGGAATAGGGTATTGTTCTCCGATGAAGCCAGGATATCTCTGTTCGGTAAAGATCGACGTCGGCGAGTGCTACGAAGACGAGAAGAACGCTTTGCAGAGGCTTGTTTTGAATAAATCACACCTTATAGTGGGGGCTCTCTTATATTTTAGGCAGGAATAAATTCAATGGATCGTACAGAGTTAGTCTTCATTGAAAACGGCTCAATGACTGAAGTTCTAATTCCTCACGCACAAACCGCATTGACCGCTTTAGGCGAAGACTCAATTTTTTTGGACGACAACGCTCGCGCCCACATGCGACGTTTCTGAAACGACTCGTGAGATCAGTACAACCGGCTCCGTAGACCGTCAGAGAGCTGAAGAATGTGATTACCGCGGAGTGGGAACGTATTTCGCAAGCAAGTATCCGGGATATCCTCGCTAGCATACCCAGACGAATTCAAGCTAGAGGGGGTCACACTCGATACTAAACATTTATCTGCTTTTACTTTTTTAAAGAAAAAACAAACAAAAATCTTTGTTAACTATTACTTCACGAACTTATGCAATACTAGCGAGCATATACTGGTGAACTTTAGCATTAAAACCCATAAATTTTATCAAAATTTTATGATTATACTGACGAAATTAAGAAAGTAAAACTACCTATAATATAATTATCAAACAAACCAATAGTAACATTTGAAATAGTTCATTTCTTAGGTGCCCGTTTTTTCAAAAATGTGAGCATAGGTATGTATTGTTTGTCTTATCTGCAAAAGCTTCAACAGTCTCGTCTATTTGTACTGCTAAAGTGGCTATAGGTAATCATAAGCCATAATGTCCTCAGTCATATGTTTTTCAACGCGTAATATCCTGGCGATGACGCGAGCTCTCCGTGTTACGTTGACCAAGCGGGTCGTTTAACCAGTTAGCTTTAGTAAAAGAAAAAGAAGAGAAGTTGTAATGAGCTTCAATCATAGATAGAAACTATGTATATTTAATTACATTCTTGATATTACTGATCAGGTTTCCTGTACTTGAAAAATAATCTACAATCTGTAGCGTGTCAGATAAAGCGAAAGTCCCCTACAACGTGTGTGTATACGTTTTGTAATGGACTTTCTCTCTTAATTAAACGAGTGGGCGCTTCTTGATCGCCATCGAATTTACTGCCAATGTTTTTAAATGCGTGTTAGTATGTGCCACTTTAATGTCAGGCTTTCCTTCAGACTCAAATGTTTTTTACAAAACCAGCCGTTTCTTTCACTATACTGTTATTAAATGACTTATCATTTGATATCAACTATACTTTTTGGATCAATCCAAGTAAAAGTTCCGTAATATTGACACTGTATACTAGCAGAAAAACAAATATCGGCCTAGTTAGAAACAGGTTTATCTTAGAGGTAGCGTATTTCCTTTCTAATAGTGAAATGAAGATAAATAAAGAATGAAAATTCTGTTCTGTTTTACATGAACGACTACATCAGTAAACATTTACACTGTATTGATACTGTTATCAAAGTAAAATTGTGAACAATAAAATCTGTGTAGAGAAATTTATTTTTATATCTATTATTCTTAATCTCTATTATCCACATGATTTACAAGTCTTCCTTAACGTCTTATTTGTTTGGATGTTAGCTGTTGTTGCTAACATCAAATTTATCACAGCAAGTATGTTTTTTCAAATTAGCTAGTTAATTACACTTATTAGGTATTGTATTTTATAGTTTTTCATTTATATGTATTCAACTATAATAAGCAATTAAAAGATGTGATAACAGATGGTTCTAGTATAATGTGTCAATTTATTAATGTCTGTCATAATATTATATTTCAGTCGTTATGTGTAAACTATTGAAGTGTTTGGTTACTAAAAGAATTATATGTAGTATTTTTATTTTAGATAGTAAAATAAAACCATTTACAATAACTGACCCTTTTGGGAAATTCCCAGAGGAGCAGTTTATAGTAAATTTGCTAACATTCGTACAATACAGACTAGACTTTTTAATTCTTCTAAGATTTATCTTCCCATCTGTTACTATAAGATACCTACTACATACTTAGATAATTTGTCCCTAGAAAGTGTTGCAAGGTGAAAGTTTTTTTTGTGTCCGATGCAATCAACATCAACATGTTTCTTAATCACAAAATACAAAAAAACAACGTCCCCCTCACAGACGCGCTGTCTGCCCGAACGCGACTAATACTAAAGGGATCTCTACAAGGAAGTTTTACATGTGCATACTCTATATATTTACTCTGTAAATTGACTGAGATGTGACGCTCATTGTTAAAGATGGCGGAAAAAAACGTTCTAACTGTGAGTTTAACTGTGGGTGACTTAAGAGACCAGTATCTTATTAGAAAAATATATTTAGGTTCATCAATATGTGCTTGTATTACTTAATAAAGAGCAACATTAGTCTTACATATATTTTACCCATATGATCGCACAGAGATAACGTACCTACCGACATACTGCCAAGGAGAAAGATTTATAGGGCTTAGTACATCTTGTTTGAAAATTTCTCTGCTAATTTACATCTAAGAAAGTAAATTTTAATGCATTTACAAACAGAATGAAATTGTAGGTCTTTTTTGGGTTGTATATTATCGATGTTATTGGAAAAATATCGAATTACATTTATATTAGTTATATTTCCGTAAAAATGCAATCATCATCGACGTCATCTAGGCTCTCTCGTATGATAGTATATAAATTTTATTTAACAAGCTCGGACGAGCAATCTGGAACTTTCGATGCCGCCTCAGGTTACAAGGTCAACAGCTTTCGCTGTCAATGCTTAAGGTGGCCGAACAACTTTTTGCAATTCGGCCCTTATAGATAGAAAGAACCCCGAGGCTCTGAGCGTCTTCAATACACCGTAAGGGCGTCGAGCACAAAGAAACTTATTATAATATCGTAAACAAGAAATAACAAATTAGGCGTCTATTCGCAAAGTTGTTGAATGGAAAAACTCGTTTTATCTCCTTTATGACGCATACAGTAGTCATACTTGAATGAGTTGACTCACAATCTTACTGTGCATATTTTTTGTTCTGAAAGTCAGTGATGTCTAGAGATATCGCATTGATATAATCATACACTTACAGTTTTGTTACAGTAATCTCGCATTATGCGGTTATTTAGATCATGTTTATGTCATCATCATTATCACTATAAAGTCACCATCTGTCAGTCCTTAAAGTTTAATGACCCAGTTTTAACAGCTGTTCTTACATTTACTATGCCATCTGTTTTCAGGTTATTGGAATTCATCTTATTGTGATAGTGTTATTTAAATCCATAATTAACTTTATGTTAATATATGGATGGAATATATATTCATGGGTAATGTAATAATTAATATCTCGTTTTGTGACTATGTAATGACCATGATGAGTGGGCAATGGTGATAATTACGCCGCTTTATGTTTGCCCTCATGATGATTTTATTTTGCGTTGATTCACAGGTATTCTTGTTCAATACAACTAAAACTGTATATATTAAGCATTTTCCATTTAATTTATGTTATTTAAAATTAACTTTTCGTTCGCAAATCCACCCGCAAGAGCTTTCCTGTGATCCAAAATAACCCTAATTACATTAAAATCGGTAAACCGATTTGCCATAAAAGCTTAACAAAGAAATAGCAAATACGCTGTAGTTCCAGTAGTGGGCGATAGCGATCAGATCTCATTATACTTATTTATATTGATATATATGAGAAATTGGTATGTACAAGAAATGTATGCACAAAGAGTAAGTAATTGGTATTCTGTGCGCACTTCCAATAAAGGAGGAATGTTATGAAACCACAACAAAAGCCCGTAAAACAGTTTTGTATGAAGTTCGGATGACGTAATAATACGTACTGTAGTATGTACACACAGCAACGTATCAACCTACCTAAATCTGTCAAAACTTCGCAATCGATATTAATCTATAATAGCAAGGCAGTGAGTTCAAAATTGACTGTAAAATGTTGACAGATTTGGGTAGGTTGATCTGTTGCCCACCGTACTACCATATCGTCGAAATGAAACAATGCAGATAAGTGTCATCGTTATGGCGACTATGACGGGCCTTGTGTATTACGATTATGATACTCTTGGTAATTGCTGTGTATATGAATGTGTCGGTGTTTACGCAAATGTCTATGCGTCGTTAGTTGCAGGCAAGAAAGCGAAATGCGTTTAAACTATCTATGAAATACATCTATCTACATAGTATTTAATTGCATAACTTGTGCGTATTTTATTTACTAAGAGTATACATTTACATAAGCATGGTTATATATAACATATTTTGAAAACTTGTAAAAAGGATGTCGACATCGAAATTCCGTACCCTATAATAAAAAAAAATAGCACCTCTCTATACCAGGTATTGTAAGAGGCGACTGAGCTACCGAATCTGACAGACGGCTTATCCATCATTGACAGGTTAGTTTAATTGCTACAGGGCGGGAATGACTGTAGCATCTTCCTTGAAGGTTTTTGAAAGCTTCTGAGGAATACTCTCGTAAATCACAATAAACCAATTGGAGGTCCTGTTGGAAATCACTTGGGAAAGCTCGTGTCCAGCAGTGGACGTCCTACGGGCTTTATTGTGGCAGAAACGACATAAGGCTTAAAATTGATCGTAAAGCTGCCTTAATTGCGTTTCACGTTAAAGCGAGGGTTAGTTAAGCTCAAACAAAAAAATGCACCATTTGACCTAGTTGCGTAACAAGAACGGTTGTAGTGTTTCACTGAGGAAGAGCTCTCAATAATCTGAACCACTACAATTTTACGAATATTTCAAACAAAAGCGAAGAAATTTTCATTTTAAATAACGCTAACTTCACAAGAAACTTTGTTAAATATATATTTGTTTGTTTTATTCACATTTCTAACAAAACGTAACGTCGCTTCTTTATTCGTCTTACAATGTTTAGAAAAGTTAAGAATTCTAAGTCTAGCTGAAGGTGAAATTAATGCCTCTGTACTGTACGTGTAATGTTTTGATGTGATAAAAGTTATTTCGTTGTATGTGAACGTTTGGCAAAAGGAAACGAATTAAGTAGAGTAAACGTGTTACCCTATTCACGCATTCGAACCGGTAGCGGCCAGGTGTTGCAGCCGTTTGGCAGAATTTCTCGACACGTGCGCTCGTCCATTTGTAATGGGTTAAATGTTATACAGAATATTTTAAAATTTAGAGAAACGTTTCCTGTTCCATTGCGGTACACGTCACTTATTTTTAAGTGAGCCTATTTCTTTGAAAGATCAAGTAGATTGCCAAATATCGAGCCCTACCGTACTATCGAATTCTAATTTATTATCTCTGGAGTATTAACGAAGTAAATTAAACATTAATTAGATGTATCACCATTCGAAGATACCAAGGAACTCAGTGACAGCTTCTTAGATTTTGCCTTAGCAAATTCAATTACAAAGCTCTAGTTGAGATACATATTCGGGTAACTTAGAGATTACAGGTAACAAACTGATATGTAATTGAAATTGAATGTTTTTATAGAACACACAGGGATTTAAAAAAGTCACCGATTACCGACGACACAAAAATGCACCGTGCTTATTTTGGCCTCGGTTGCCGTTTCTCTGCCTAATTCGGAGGGGGAATTGATTAATCGCCCCAGGACCGAGCGGCAGATGTTCACTGGGCTCCAGTTGGATGGCTCGTGGCCCTCTATTGTGAACTTTTTATGTATGTTCATATGCATCGTTCACGTAAAAACTTAACATCCTGCGAACTTCGTCTAAAATATCTTAGATTTATATTTAAATTGTTTGATTGTTGCAGACTTTGGATTTCGACCGCGATGGCCTGACGAAACTAAAGAAAGCTATAAAAGCAATACACAACTCCGGAAATGGTAAGCAATTTGCTTCAACAAAATATTACTTGAATACACGTGAATTATGTACCAATTTATGAAACTATAAATAATAGAATGCCATGGGTGGTATTTTATATTGATTAGTCTATTTGTATTCCCGCGTCGCTGCAACTTATCCAGGCGACACGAGAGTCGGGACGTGAATTATAAATAGATGAAGAGGAAGTACACGAATAGATGATACTAGAATAGATGAAATTCTCTATGGATCTGCATTAATGAACATGTTGAAGCTCTAGCTGGGTTGGCTATAAAAGAAAACAATTTGTACCACGAATAGGGATCACGTATACACTCGCAGTTCAATGAATTAGGTGAAAACACAATTATTACACATATTTAGAAAGTTACGATCATTTTAAAACACTATGATTTCAGTGAGCAAACGGTCGTTTAATAATTTATTTCAGCTATCGATTTTCTTTGTTGCTTGCGCTGCGGTTGCATTTTGTCACGAGTCGCTTTTACGAGTTCACTCACAATGCTAGAACCGTGCAGTTTTAAAACTTTATTTATTGCTACTAAACTTTATTTTGAAGCTCGTATTTTGAATGTACAAGTGGACGATTTACACGCTCTGGTAATTTTATTCCTGAACTTAGATAAAGGTCGGAATTGAACATCTTTAGAAGCCAAGCATTTCTTACTATAGGCGAAAGGCTAAATTACTCCATATAACCAAGTAGTGTTACATGCCCAACGTAGAAACCGGCTCCTAGGACGGGAGGTCGTTCAACCCACTGAGCTAGAATGACCTAAATATCGCAACAATGATGTTTGATAGACATGGTTGAATAAATGAAAATTCCCTTTTCAGTATGCAACAATTTTCTACATTTTTAATTCAAGTAAAACAACCGATGCACAACTTTTTGTGATATCATGATCGTTTGTGTATAGAATGTTGTTAGTAGAAACTCAAGTGTGAATAATATAGATGATTTTAGGTCGCGTATGCATTATTTCGTGAAATGTTCTTTATGTCCCTCAGAATGTTAGTCAGGTTATTTCAATTTAACTTGCCAATAGTCAGAGGAATATCAATACTGAAAGGATCTCTAAGTGAACAGTTAATTACAGCAGATTATTAAGGTAATCATTGTTATATGTAAATATCTAATGGCTTACTATTAATTTGTGAGTGTGAAACATTCAGTGAATAGCTCGTTATCAGAATTATATTATAGAAAATGTACATAGAAATGAGATCACTTTCATACGACCATTTTTCAATTATAGCTTTCGATATACCAGTTATGTGGTAGCTCTCTACATTACTAAAATAGATATTGAAGCAATCTCTTTAAAGTACATTGAGTGCTTTCAAGAGATCGCTAATGCAATGACTTTTTGTATGTGCCAACTTGCCAAGAGTTTCACATTTTTTCCAGTAGATATTTTGTAAGTCCTTCGTCTTTGAAAGTTATGGAATCGATAAATAATTTCAAACTCTTTCCTACATATTTCTAAAGAAAATTTGTAAATTAAAATGCTCATACCATTAATACTCTTAAAAAGGTCGCGTCATCATTCATTAATGCCATTTGCCGAGTAATGCCTAATATATCTATGAAATAGATGTCGAAAGTTGTTATGTATATGCTGTATAAAAGTCATTATAATTCATATCGTTATTAAATTCACTCGTATAATTTGAAAGCGTTTATGTAAATTAAATTACTGGTTTTAACATGCCTAGCGCTAGTTTTGTGTGTTTTGTGGTAGACCTTTGCTGAAGAGATTAAAACACAAACTGGTCATAAGACTGCGCGATTGCCGGCGAATTTCCCTTCTTGTACGGCTTGTCAACGAAAGTGGGTCGAATGTCTGGTTTCGCTCGCAGCGCTGGTATAACCAGCCGTAGGTATTAGATTATTGTTTCGGAAATTCGGACCCAAGTTATTGGGAACGGCAATCTTGCACCTGCTGCCGCTTCTGTTGCCCCCAATTAGGAAGTTTCGTGAATTATTTATTTTTCTTCACCGTTGTCTCAGAGAAGCTATTCATATTTTATAAGTTCCCATTGAAACCATTTTGCAATTATAATAAACTTTATAATCGCGAATTATTATTTTATTACCTATGCACGTAGCTACAGCTTATAGATAAGATTATTTATGTATGTAATACATGTAACGTCATTCGAGTTTTAATCTCACATTTAATGCTTTTATTTCATTGTAATTTATTAATCTCTAATTTTTAATCACTCTTTATAAATACTGGAGTAGTTAGTCAAAGTTAAGCTAATTTTAGAGCGGTAACATAATTCTAGAACATGGTTGCAGACAGGCTTATCGTCAATGCAATTGCAATTCCATCGCGTGCTAGGGTTTGTTTATCGCTGCACGCCGCCGGTTCGGAACTGGTCGTGCGGGTTTTGATTGCGCGCAGCCGCAGCAAGCAGCCGGCAAGGTCGCGCGGACTCGTGCGCGCGCGCCTGCTAAAACGACCAATCCCCGCGCAGCGGGTGCGCAATTTGCTGGTAGCACACAATTTAAGAGTTCTTCTCGTCTCCCATAATACAGTTTTATTCCTATAATCAAAAGACAATACAAATTCTTGTCATTATTATTGCATGATGCCTCTCTTGAGGAAAACGTGTCTAAGAGTTTTTGTTGGAAACTCGGTCAAGCTTGTTCAGAATATTCTAAAATTTTAGTAATCAAAGAATCGTTGGATTAATTTTACGCGCTAGAAATATTGGTATACACAATATGTGAAAATAAGTAACAAAAATATTCGACAATGAAGACGGACCTAACAATAGATCCGTGAGACGGAACTGTGCTACGGTTATTTTATTTTTAATTTTGACAAAAGCTACAGAGCCGTTCGGTCCGTACAAAGTGAGGACAAAGTATGAACTCGTGGATAAATTGTAAGGCCCCAGCCTGCTCTGCCATTTAAAATGCAGAGAGCGTCGGCGGGATTGAGCTAGGCAAAGTGGGCCGCGACACGGATCTCTGACGCCTCTTTCATCTGTTGACTTTATAGTTTTTAGTACTTATAATATAGTAATTCATCAAAAATCATTATTGTTTTTTATAAATACCTAAAGTATATCTATGAACGGAATATATTGCTCTGTTACGCAGACCATATCGTAAATGTCCTTAAAAAAATAGTAATTGCCAAAAGAAAGAAATTCTATGAAAGGTTTAATTAAAATTCTTTATAGAGAAATTGCAATTCCCAACCGGCCATAAAATCCAACTTGAAACTGCGCTTAATCGTATTAAATATCCGGTGCAAGCGAAAGAAACGACGTTATTCGACTAGGGGTTATTTCTATTACTGCTTACTTAGGTAAGCATATAACTTTAATATTGCGGAGGTTTCAAACTAAAACTGCTGCAGTAATACATAATACTTGGTAAATCTAAACCATGAGGTTTGCTGCAAATGTCTAATATGGAAGAAAAAATCTTTAAATACATCTGAGATAATCAAGTTTACTCTATAGATAAGCACGACAACACAAATATTTATCTTATAAAGTCACATCGCCCTCTGAATGTCAACGCTTTCTTAGGCTTCCGGATATTACAATTTTAATATGTTTCCAGCTCATGTGGACAACGAGATGTACCTCTCCCGGGCTCTCGAGCGGCTTGGAGGGAATGCACTCAGCAGAGACTCGGAGCCAGACATCGGCGCAGCATTCTTCAAATTCGCTGTCGTCACAAAAGAGTTATCAGCGCTTATGAAGACTTTGGTAAGCTAAAGCTATTAATTATCATTTATAAATATTAGCCATATCCAGTTTATGATATTATACCTAAGGGAATGCGGCAGCTGATTTTATAGCAGGTGCTAAGGCTATTTCTGAATGGTTAACCTTTGAATTACAACGGAAATATTTAAAATAACAATAATTGTAATTACCGATCGTAACCCAAACCCGCAAACCGCTTGTTTGCACAAAACGGCAACCGCCACGGTCATTGGCCGACATTAAAAACAGCGCCAAGATATCTTCCAAATTTCAGACACATTTAATCGAACGCGATAAAGTATTTAGGTTCTACATTGAACACAAAGTGATGTTGTGTGTGGTGAATGTATACATGTATTTATTCTCCTTTTCACTACCTAGATGAATTAGTTAAGTCACGCTCCAAGTAATTTTATGCGCTGTGAGTCGCGACAATGTCTAATCCGCGGAGTGTGAAATGAAACAAGCGTATCAAACATCACCCACCCCCGGCTGAAGCCACCTGAAGCCGTCGCAATAGCGGGCGGAAATTATGCTATTGAGGGAAACGAGAGGGAGCTCGGCGAATGTCTACGGAGTGCCGAGACCGAGACGCGGCAACGACCGCATCGAATCAAATCAAATAAAAGTCAGAATTATACGAAATAGACTCTTATCTCATCTACTATTTAATAGGCGACCCGGCAGACGGTAGCACTTGGATTTGTTTCGTATATATAGCCTATTGCGTGTTTTTCTGTAATACGTACGATTTGATTTGATTTTATATTTAATTAAAGCACGATATGGTATTAATTTGGATTTCATCTAGTTAATAAAATAATAAAACAGCGAATTCATGCTAAACTTTTGAATATTTTAGGATTATTACATTGCAAATTGTAGTTTTATGTATCGTCCTTCTCCGAAAAGTGAAGGCATAAACGTGTTTCGTGTTCACAACAGATTGACGTGTGTAGAAGTGTGGGCGCACCCGCAGATTTGCCGGCAAATGGGTCAGGGTGATGATTTGACGAGGCGATACGTCGTATGCTGCCAGGAATATTATGTGTCACGTTGTTGCTAAGTGATAGATGTGGTAATTCCTTACTACATCTAACACTTTGGATGATGCATTATTGCTGACATGAATCATAATAAAACTGTAATAAATTATTCAGCAGCGTCAAATGCATTAAGTAGTAGATGAATTAATTAGATTATTATATGGTACTACAACTGACAGTCCAATAAGAACCTTGGAAGTACGGCAATTGCAACCTTACCTATCCTTGACATAGCTAATTTAATTGTATAAAAAACTCTTATTATTAATATTGATGTGTCGACGATGATATTCAATGTTGCAAGTATGGACAAATAAAATAGTGTACCAAAGATTTCCGATACAAACAAAGGTAACCTCGCCGCAGTCCTTGGGAGGACCCCGCCGAAGGCCCGCGGCACTGCGCAGAATCCGGTCCTGGCCTGCCCTTGACACGGCCTCTCGGCTCTTGCAATCCTTTGTCCCTGCGGAACTGAGCGGTTCACGTGCTCAAGGAAATATGCTTGCTAACAGCTTACGGATGGGGAAGAAAACTAACGACTCCGCGTTCACTAAACTTGTATTGATAGGCCGGCGATTTTATATATATATTGTTTGATTGACACTTTTTTTCTGAAAAAAAACGCAAACAATATAGTTGAAGTAAAGACGTCCCTGTTTTTTTTTAATGAAACGTACAGTTTTGCCTTTTCTTCAAAGTTGTTACTGTGTTAAACAAAGTTTTTTTATTTATTTTGTGCCTTAAATTTTTTTCGTTCGTCTTTCGAGTATGGTTGTTTATTCTCTTGTTCCACTTTTTTGAGTCGGCAACTTGATTCGCTTGACAAACTTTTTATTAGAATTACTTAAAGTCGCTCCCGGAACATTTTAATTTAGCTGTTGTCGGTGTCCTGTATAAATTAAAAAGATAAACATTTAAAAGGTTATTACTTAAACAGTGGGTAAGAGTTAGTATAGGTCAAAAATATAAACATCTTGTTTACGTATATGTGCAAAATGTGTTTTCGCAATCTATAGGCAGATCTGAAAGTGCGTTATACATATTTATGCTCATACATCGATCATCATGAATAAGTACTGTTTTGTAAGCGGCGAAAACCTTCCTTTTAATACATAATGCGCAACCCGAGTTGTTCTTTAAATATTTATGCCACACCAAACCGTGCTGTAACGAGACCCTTCAACTGTTTACAGTTAACACTGGTTAATGAATTGTTAATGCCCGCTTATTAATGAATTTGATTTAACGATGCAAAAATAATTGATGACGCAAATAATAATGAGCTATTTGTAGTAATATAGAAAAGTAGTTTTCTTTGTCAGGTGACTCACTACATTCATATAATCATTAAAATTCCAAAGTTTACTAATGAAGTATTTAATTTCCGACGATATTTTATTGAAGTCTGTCTGTCAGCACTTAGGCAAAAATATAATTCTATCTATTTACTTTTAGCCGTGAGGTACCGGAGCTGTACTTGCTTTTGTATTAGGTGTCGTAAGAGTCCACTAAGATACTATACCGACAGATAGCGGTATTTCAACCCAAAACGGCGTATCTCAAATGCAACAGGGCAAGTTTAGACTTTGTGGTTGCCACCGTGCTTTCCCAATGCGGCAATTATGGTCAGAGATTTACCAAAATGAAGCCGCAGAATGGTGGTGGATGCGACCGCGTACAAACGATCCTTTTGGAAATATATTAGGAGGCGTATATTTAACAGTGATTGAATATACACCTCCATAAATATTCGATGGTGTGATGTTCTGCCATATAAATTATATACATTCATTAAATTACTAAAATAACTATTAAAAAATAGGGGTTGGTATTATAGAACGGTGAAAATATTTTTTAACATTTAGGTTGTATAATTTTTTTATGTCACATAAAAAATAAATGACTTTTCCAAAAAATTTAAAATAAATGTTTTTTAATATAATGTATTTTGTTATTCAATAATATTCTTTGATAAATTATTATTTTTTTTTTTAATTTAATTAAATTAATATTTTAGATTCTTATTATTCTTATCTGTAGTTTTATGCATTCGTTGATAGCACGACGGTTTCTCTTTAGATGTGTAACAGTAGTCGGAACCGGAAAAGTAAATTGTTAACAAGCGAACGACCTTAAACGCCCGTCCCTTTACGAAATCACTGGCCTGAGATTGGATTACGGTGTGGGGTTCTGTTGCATGAAGCGTGACCCAACGCCGAATTCAATTACTTGAGAACTTCGATCATAAACAAGTTATAGTTTCTCTAAATCAATCTCCATAAACAACGTATAGTGTAACGTGTAGTAATAGTACATTAAACATTATAATGTGTTCTCAAAGATAAAATATTAGGCTCCAATACTTTTAAGGTGTTTTCATAGTCATTGTCAGTCAGAGTCAGTGTCGGTTTGCATAGTTGTTTTATGTTTGAAGGGTGAAAGAGGCAGTGAAATTACTGGGTAATGTTACAAAACATTTTCAAGTTACAAGATTGACCATGCGCTAGTGCTATACTTGTGAAAGCACGAACGTCTATAGGCTGCGTTGACGCTTACGATTAGGCTTACCGTACGCTGGTCTGTTGACTTGTCATATAAAAAAAATCTTAGTGTCTTGTCTCTAATGAAGGTATAAATAATGTATCATAAAGTATAATTACATGTAGTATCATAATTTGTTTATATTCACGGGTGATGCATTTTATATCAATAGTCGAGAATCTATTCATTATATATTTATAGCCGTGAGATACCGGCATAGCCGTGAGGCACCGGTAGAGTAGAATAGTACCTCCCCCTATACCAGGTGTCGTAAAAGGCGACTAAGATACCAGAACCGACAGATGGCGGTATATCCATCCGAAACAATGCAGCTCAAATGCACAGGGCAAGGATGGGCAGCATCATTCTCGTCGCTAAAGCTACGCTCTGCGATTGCCAACACGCTTACTCAGCGCGGCAAAATTCTTTATTAGGGAGGCTTATGTCCAGCAGTAGACTTTCAATGGCTGGTGTGATGATGATGATATATTTATATAATACAAACAATAATAAGCTAGGGTTTCTTCGGTTGAACTCGCTAATTTCTAGAATTGTTGATCTGAATTAAAAAGAAATATGTTGAATAGTCTTTTTATCAAAGATGTCTCTAGGTTACACATGACCAATAGCAGCGAAGCATAAATAAAATATAAACGCAGATAAAATTGCAGGCAGGCTGCTATAATACAATAAATCAAGTGTTTATTTTTATGAGCTAACTTCAACAAACAATTGTTATTGAAAGTAAATTGTTTGTAGAATTTACTGCTTTGGTACTTATAAGCGAACACATTTAGAAAATGTATACTGTAATAAACCGAATAACACTGCAGATTCAATTAGCAGACACGGGAACTGTGCCAAAATCTCAAGGTATTACTTGACCTGAAAAGGTTAGAGCGGACGTTCGTAACTCATTTCATTTTCATTGCGAAGTAGATACCAACATAATAACAGTACCGGGAAACTTACGACGACCAACTGCGGGATTGTTTCGAGAAAGTTCTACGTTTAACATTTTGTTTATTTGTATTCCGGCAAGGATATTCGCCTTTGTTGACGTATTGCACACCTGACTCTCCATTAGTCAGTTCAGCTATTGTACAATTTTGTCTGTCTAATAATATACGTCTCTATACAACTTTGTATTTTACAAAGGTAGCAAAGGAGTTCAAAGAATATATTTGACGGGCCCGATGGCGCAGATAATAGTGATCCTATCTTTGCGCCAAGGGTCGTGGTTTCGATCCCCACTTAGAACAAATATTTATATGATGATATTTGTATTTGTCCTGTATCTGCGTGTTAAAAATATTTATTTAAGTATTATATTTGTTTCCTCTGTAACACAAGTGCTTTAAACGTCTTATCATAGAAATATATATATACCTGACTCCATAATACATATATATATTGATGCTTGCTTGATATATATACAAATCAAGCAAGCATCGTCGAAGAATTATTGTATTTTTTTTTCTTAAATTAGTTCTAGTGATGACTAATTTTTGCACAAGACGGGTAATAAATATAATACGTAAGTATATATACTATTAAATTGCTGTACCCGACAGCTGAGCAACTTGTGGTTCATGTTGCATACAATTGAATGTGTTTTATCGTGTGACAAGCAATTTACACACAATGGAGTAGCGTAAAGCTCGCACGTGCTCCCGATTCAAACAATCAACGGTGTTACACGAAGGTTTCTGGCGCAGAAATATTTTGTTCACAAAAAAGTGTTCTTAACACGATTAATAGCGCTTATGAAGACGTTGACACTCTATTGTTTCTTAGTTCAAGTAAGCCCGTTTCGGTGTTAGCTCGCAATCATACAACGCTAGATTTAAATATATCGTCAATTATAGTAGCCCTATATGTTAATAATAATTGTAGCTTAACTTAGAATTTAGTTAGCTTCGTTGATTAAACTTTCTATGCCTTATATGTATTTCTAAAACCTGTTCCACTTTCCCTACTAAAAGTTATTTCTTCTCAACCAAACAGGCGCAATATGCACACTTATACGCATATGGCAAGTACTATACACGCGTATTATGTACGTCGTTAAGTGCATTCAAGTCAAATGACCCTTATGAAGTTTTTATGGTGCAGTAATTAGCGGCGTGTTCAGTGGCTGGCAACAATGTCCGGAGAGGGTTTCACTATACGTTTACAACCCTTTGTTCCACCTCCCCCCAGCACTTGCCTGTGACAAACCTTTTCAAGCCATTTACTTCTCGATCGACCGTCTGTAAATTAGCTTTTCGAGCCACCGTATTCATTGCTTTTGTCTACAACAATTTTCAAGGGCCCATAAAATATATTGCTTTTACGGTCTGCAAACAAATTGAATGATCAATAAAACTTAACTTAAAAGAGAAGCGACATTGAAAGGCGAGAAAGAGCTCCATAGGCATACGATTAAAGATAAATAAACATATTTTTTATCATCTCCAGTTTCCTGAAATGGTGAACATCTGGTTACCGGACGGCCTATGCTGTACCCATTCTTGATTTAACGTGAAGTTTCTAGGCCACGGCCGCTATTTAAAGACAGGTTTAATACACATATGTACATCTATACATTAAGGTTACTAAATCGGTATAACTATTCACCGCGCGTCGTTGGTGCCTATTCGGGCGGTGCATTTGCACTGTTGTATAGTTTTGTTATAGGTATAATTGCGGTTAGAATGATGCTGGTGAGGCAACACCTGAGCGAAGCCAAACGCGCCTTCAGTTGGAATGTGGGCGTTTTGCAACCTTAACGTTTTATGACGACTATGCAGTATGCAGACAAACAAAATTATTTCCGCATAATGCTCAGCATTACCTAATATTATATAAGATTTCTGCGTATATTAGTTGTCGAAATGTCTTTCTCAATGGGTTACGTTGAACATTTCCATTTCTAGATGTATTCAAAGGAGTATCTTAAGAAACTTGAGCTTGCGCGTCAGCTTTCATATTTCTATGGCTGCATGGCGTTAATGAAGCGTGACGACAGCCTGATGTTTCACAGGCAATTACGCTTTCCTTAATTTCGAAGCCGGGGATTAACTGTCAATTTTTGTTCTCAGATGCAGAACATAAACAACATCGTGATGTTCCCGGTTGATAGCGTCCTTAAGGGCGATTTGAGAGGAGTCAAGGGTGACTTGAAGAGGCCGTTTGATAAAGCGTCCAAAGACTACGAGTCCAAATACCTAAAGATAGAGAAGGAGAAAAAATCACAGGCGAAGGAAGCTGGCTTGATAAGGACAGAAGTCACTCCTGCCGAAATCGCTGACGAGATGGAAAAAGAACGAAGATTGTTTCAGCTCCAGATGTGTGAGGTAAATAGTTAGTTAAAAGAATATAGATAAATTGCACGCCTAATTTTTTCACATTTCTTATTATTTAAAGGATGTTTGCCCTATTTTCAGTTATTATATATAACTTTTAGTTTCAACTTTTCAAATTCAACATAATGCGTAAAAACTCGTACACTATATACTATTTTCATAAAATGTTAATTTATCGTAAACCTCATTTCTACTATTTTTTAAACTAAATAAATTATAAAAAAATATATGCTACTCTAATAAAATGAAATAGGAGTGCAGTTCTGGTGTTCGTTGTGGACGCAATGAAAGTAGACTGGAACCTAACAAACATTTCAGTTCGATGTTCAGTGACCTACTATAACGTCTAATTTAATTTCTACAGTTATAAAAAATAAGCCAGACACGTTACATAGAGAATTTATATTCTACTAGCGACCCGCCCCGGCTTGGCACGGGTGCAATGAGGATAAAAAATGGTTATGTTGGTTATCCTTAAGAGATGGACATGTTTGATGGACCCTTTTTATGGTGTACAATAATGTAGTACATTATTTTGATCTATCTTGTCGGGTTCATCTACAGTTTGTGATGCAATCGCAAAAAAAATGTTTATTTACGTCATCTTATTAGGAACTTATACAGAACAATTACTAGAAAAATATTATAGTAGCTAAAATGCGTATAATAGATAAATGTTATTTATAACAAATATAATTAGGTTATACATACAGAAACTACATCAATTATACGCAATGCAAATAAAACAATGCGTTTTAGTGTATTTAATATTAGAAATTCATAAATTAGTTATTGATCCTTTGTATACTACCACTACGTATTGTGTACTTTTATATACAAAAACTCGACTAATTGATTTATACAATTCTTACAAAATGCCACTGCCAATTTTTAACTCAATTACTCGCGTTTGGAGTTTAATATCAATTGTATCATTGTGACAGATTTGTGTAGGTTGATCTGATACATTGTGTACTACATGGTACATAGTAGTACAAAATGCATACATTTGTGTATAATATTATCTCACAGTAGACCTTCTATTTTTTTTAATCCAAAATTCTATGTAACTTTTTTATAATATTTGGCCTTTTAAATGACGGTCATCTGTGATTTAACTAAAAGTTAACCATACTACACTGTCGTGTCATTCAGTTCATCGTCATATCACCGGTAATACATCATCTAATCGAGACAGGCTTCCCTAAGAGATTTCCGATATGATCGGTTCCATTCAGATGTCTGTTCACCATGTGGATGGGATCGTCATCGAGCTGCGCTTGCCGGTCTTCATTTCAGAACTTACCGGCCTCGCCGGTCATCACTTCTGCAATCGGATTAGCAATTAAAATAGCTATATGCGAGCCTATTGCCATTTTTATTGCTAATCCGATTTTCTCATGTAGTACCTACTTCCATTGCATATTAAAGTTACATTTCAACAAAACATTATCAACGGTAGGATCTCTGTTAGTGTGACTTTACAAAACCACAGATTAATGTATTATGTTTGTGAAAACAATTTAAATTAAGGCATACATTGATTGAACTTCAATTTCTTCTACTTATAAACAAACAGATACTGAGTATTTAGTTCCGTATTTGCCGGTTTTATTACCCTATTATGTTCTCGTGTGAGTTTATGAGTTTATTTTCCTTTTGGTATAAATAACTCCCCAAGTGTTTCTCAATGGGCGATGTAAAATAAACTGAACGCCTTTCGGTATTCAAGGTACTGTTTATTTAAAGTAGCGTTTATTTTATGTGCACACTATACATTCTAACTTGGAAAGAATTCTGAATGTTACGTTAACATGTCACTTTACAAAACATAAGGGAAATATGCATACTTTTGATTTAATGTGACACAATCTATATAATTATAGATTATTAGAACTATTAGGGAAACTTTAAATTATCTTGTAGACTATTAAACGAATTGAGCCGAGATTAAAGTTTGAATCAATTGTTAGATCGGAATTTGGCTTAGTGATTACTCATAACCTGGAGTACCACCCTAAATCAATGGAATTCTATGGAAGATTTTAAAATTCCTATGGAATAGATCTGGTTTCTATATTTCCCTATAGATTCGGCAAAAATTTTGCAGTTTAGCTGTCACGGACATGGACTTCTTCCCGTAATAAGAGATCCTTAGGGATGAGACATAAATTGTAAATGTTATCTTAGATTTTTTCAGAATTATTTATGATTTCACGTAAATACAGGCGTAATTACTTTTAAAGCAGTTTAAGTTACTCATTGTAAACTCCACTTATGACCAGTCTAATTGACATAGGACTAGGTATTACGAACTTTATCCGGGCCAAACATAGAAACGGAATGGGTCATGGACTGGATCCCCATCCAGGAAAAACATTTTTGTAATGAACAGTTTTATTCTCTGGCCGGATGTTCAAAATATGTATTTAAATATTACAATACACGAAATGATATCCATAGTTATAAAAAGTAGAATCAAATGCACCGTCAAAGTATTATTGGGGCACAGCTGGAGTGCTGCTCTGCCAAAAGGTGGATTATTAATTGCGAACAGGCAATTAGTGGCTTCGCAGTACCTACATAGCCAAAGAGATACCTGTTGGTAGCTTACCTCGCCTCTGATTGTGCAAACCCGAGCCTTATGCTAATCTAATCCGTTCGATTTGTTTGACGAGGGAGACAATATCCGTTAATAGTAGGTATTTTTTAAAAGAAAAACCTACTATTAATAGATATTTTTAAAGTTTGGACAAATCCTCTTTTTGGGTCCATACAATTTAAATACAATTACGTTAAGATAGCATAACTCTATATTTGTTTTATAAAAAGGTTTGAATTTAACAAGGTATTATTAATACGTTGACCCTTTAGTTTAATAAAGTGTTTTTTTCAAATATAATAGCTCTTTGATTGCAAACATTTTTTTTGTATGTGTATGTTCTTTAGGGTTCAAACTCATTGCGAGAAGGGATGAAATTTAACACAACTAAATTCTGCGGAGAAGTTATTTTCTTTAAAAAATGCGCACATTTAATTAATAACAATAAATATTACATACACTATTGTTTAAATGACACACAACAGTGATGTTATTAGGTCTTATTGAATGTCAAAATTTTGCTGAAATAAAATGAAAGTTTCAACTAAAATCGAAATTCGTCGAAGTTAGACCATTATTTTTAACAAAATATCTAATATATTGTTAACCCTTGAAAAGGTAACAAAGGGAAATACCTTCAAGCTAGCATATATACTATTAGTATGGACATAGGTATTACGTCAGGTAAGTTGTATAATTAATTCAATGATGTCTTCAGCTATCTAGGACGCCTGGAGCGAAATTGATCGGAGCTGTGCTCAATCGCTCGATCTTAGAATCTCCAATATTGCCAATCATTATGTATACGAGAAACTCGGTGAAAGTAAATATTTATGCTAAACTTAGAGTATCATTTAGCTAAATACCATGATGGTAAACAGTCTTTGTTTAGGTTGCCGAAATGAGAATGTAACTATTCCCATTTAATTGATCTTAAAATATTTTGTCGTAGGAGGTCTACTAACTCCTTATACATACAGTAGACATGATCACCGCTTTTGCCAAATACAGAATCGTGATCTAAAATTCGATTACAAATGTACACAGTTTGTTCGTCGAAAATATCGATCACGGAACCTCGATATCCGTGAATTATATACAATCTAAAACTTCATTTTGCTTACTTTACACGTATGTTTTATCTCGTCGAGAGGCTCTCTAAAGGCCATTGAACTAATTGATTTATTGACCCGTCCTTGGTCCCATTCAGGCCAGAATGAGGTTGTGTAATGTGTTCGTCGTCTAAATCCATTTATATGTCATGCACTCATTCAATGTTTCTATCGAGCGGAATTAATATGGGTAAAGCTTATTGAAACTCCCTATATTCTAAGTAATTTACTAAGAATGTTCTAGTTAGTTGGCAAATATCAGGTATTTATTATCATGTAGTTACAAAACATCTGTTTAGTTAGACAAAATGTAGTAATAAAAAAGTCTGAGTAAAAGTTCATTGTTAAACAAAGAAACATTGTCGTTTAGCTTGTGACCCGTGTGAATGACCGACCTCACACAATACACTACCAATTATCGTGCCGCATTCACTTGCAGTATTTGGATAATTATGCTTAAACGCGTCGTTAAGAGATTCATAACTAACTAGATCGCATGATAACCGTAGATCTGTTACTGCAAACATGAACACTTTGTTGTAACTAGTCTTCAATTTATTACTGAATGGACTTGTATAACAAGCTTATCAATTTGCTATGTATGGAATATTCGTGTTTTGTGTATATCTGGTATATTTGTTTGTTATCGTTTCTCTCGCTTTTTAATAACCAAAGGAATCTTAATGAAATTTGAAAAGTGGAAAGCTTGAACATAATGAAGAGACGCAACATAACGCGAAGTTGTTGACTTGGACGAAATCGCGGACGGTAAGCAAGTTTACAAATAAAACGGCTGAGTGAATAAATACTTCATCCCACGTCAACGCCGTGCAACTTGTCGTTGGATAGCACGGAATGCCATTCACATTATAGTACAGGAATGCAATTAACAGGCCGTCAGTAACAATATATTTGCCCGTGACAGCCATTGTGCAACTGTTTCCCTGCTTGTCAAGTGCCATTGTGGTCACCGCAGAGGCGCCTGTACTATCGCTGATATGCGTTGGCACAATGCCGCATTCAAAGCAAATTATCACATTAATCGGTACCTACCCAACGGTGGGCCATGCTCCTTCCTTATTATTAAAACTCGTATTTGAACTACTTTTTTAAACGGCCTTAAAACTCAGTTTTAATGGTATTAAAAGTAGTTTAAACAATATATATATATATATATGTATAAAGTGTAAAATAACTTATGTGGATGCCACTGGATGATCATTATTTTGTGTTTTAGTTAATCTATCATTAAACAATATATTATCGAATCACTATACCTACCCACCTATTCGTCAAGATGGGCATTAACCTCGTTTCTCAGTGTCAGACTCTATTCTGTACTGAGCACCCAAACACAAGATCAACCTGTGCAAATCCGTCAAAATTTCACAATATAGGTACATTCATCTTTAACGGTAACCAACTGAGTTCAAATATTGACTGCAATTTTGACAGATTTGCGCAGGTTGCTCGCTTGCTGTTGAAATTCGAAGGGCGTTCGTTATGTCTTAATGGAATTGAAAATCAGTAATGAGCTTTTAATATTGGATTTGAAATCGCTTTACTTTATCAAATCAATCTCGGTAAGTGAATAGAGTTTTAATGACGTTGACGACATCAAACGAAAGTTACTTTTAAAAGATCCACGTCCGCGGCCACATAATAAGGTCTTGGAGAGATCAAGATAGTAGTAGAAAGGCCAAGAGCATTGGCAGTGACACTGATCGTACAGTTATTCGTTTTTTACATTCTGTGTCAAGCTTGTTGTGCATTATACTGTCAAATAACTATACTCGTGCCAAATATTGAAAATATTAAGTATATATTCGGCCTTTATTTTAAGTAATATTACCCTTCAGAATAGTGATTGATATGATAGCTCGATAATATACGGTACGCTTATTTGTTATTACATTTTACAAATATATATATTTTAAATTGCAATACATATTTTGTTTTAAAACGACAGTAACAATTTTAAATGAAAGATAAATTCGTTAGTCTAGGACGTTCAACTCTGCAGTGACACTTTAAAAGCCACCCTGTGTATTCTATTTAGTAGTCTGCAGCCCGTCTTTTCCATATGCTTTAGTGCCTCCCCCGTGCCAAGTGTCTGTATACCCCAAGCCAGCAAGTACCATGCCAAATGGCGACAGTTCACGGTCGCATTGCACAATCAGGCATGATGATTCAAGAGTGCTTTAATTACCTACCATTTGTGCACGCATATTTGGAAGAAATTGATACCAATTGATTAATGAAAGTATTGGAATCTACCACACTACAGTATGCTTACTGTAGTGTGATAGATTCCAATACTCTTTGTATATCCAATATTTTACAAGCATCTAGTTTTAATAAATAGTGGAGTAGGTTTTTATTTAACGGAGACTTTTTCTTTACCAGCACTATTAATAAAGACACTATACGTCTCTAATCAATAACAGGTAGAAGGTTCCTTTAAATGAAAGTGTTTATTTTTTGGCTTAATGTTATTTTTGTTGGTACTTTTGTCAGGATTCATCTAAGGTCGTTATTTGAACTGCAGAGTTCGATTGTACAAGGTTTATTGCGATCCTGAAATTGGAGAGCGCCGACTGGATTCTTGTTTGGTTTATTTTTGCAAATGAATTCGCTAGCTTATTGCTTATCTCGCGAAATGTTTTTGTTATAATCAAGATAATTTGAGGCAATGGTTTTAATTAACGTTTATGATGTTGTAATGGTTTTGCTGGGTTTAACTACATACAATAACATTTGCCAATTGGAAAGACTATTGGTTTACCTAAAAATGTAGAGATGATGATCGATCAAGCTATCCCACACCCTCTTATCTATTATGGAAATTATTATCAGATACGATAAATTGGACGTATGTTTAAATGTTGATAAGTATATCTAAGAATTGTCACGTGAAAAATATTTATTCAAATTTATTAAATTAATGGATAAATGTACAGTACGCTTACAATTACTTAACTAGCTACCTACACAGCATTCCGATTAGTATTTACAATTCAATTAAAATTCATACAAAAAAGTCTCGCAACTCGTGCTAAAATTCCATGGACGTTTACGGCTGTGTTTAAAAATAAAAGAAAACATGAAGCCCTTCGGGCGGTGGTGCGGTACCGCGGAGGCGCGCGTCAGGTCGTCGACCGGCCTTGCGCGGCGCAGGGCCACCGGCCGCTCCGCACGGCTCGGCCTCGGCTGACCCTCGTGACAGCGCCGCCCGCTTCTGGAACAAAGCAAGGCTCACTTCAATCTGCGAATACAAATAACATCAATTCAAGTGTTCCTTACATGCAAGATATTCCGTTTTGCCATTTCACGAATTAATTCACACTCTTATAAACCTTTCAATATTTTGATACAGCCATAATAAGATATTAACAATTCGAACGTAAACAGTCGGCATCTCGCCAAGAAAGTTGTGCAAGGTCGCGCACTACTCCTTATTATTATTGCACAACTTCGCAAGACGAATCGGGATCCACTGTAACGTGCGCGTGCGTCATCAAGAGTAATTTTAACTCGCGGAAGGGCACCATTTAATATTCAAGCTCTTCCACAGTACGCGTTCGGCGCCGCTCGTGTCTGTTTTGGCGCATTCCATTAGGCGCGGTTCCTGATGAAGTAATAGGCGTCGTGCCCACGCGCAGTTTTCGGCGTCGCTCTGTCTGATTACTGTATGGAACTGGCTTCACTCCATTTTAGAGTACCAACCAGCCATGTAACGTTTGTCATTATAAATATACAATGTTGTATTTTGTTTTAGTACTTGATAAAATTCAACGAGATAAAAACGAAGAAGGGGATTGAATTGTTACAACATCTAGTTGAGTACTATCATGCCCAAACGAACTATTTCCAAGATGGATTGAAGACGATTGAGCACTTTGGCGTGTATGTGGCAGATTTGAGTGTGCAACTTCAAAAGATAAGACAACAGCAAGACGACGAAAGGAGAAGGCTTTTGGAACTGAGGAATATGTTGAGGGCAGCTGCGCCTCAGGATCGAGAGGTGGTTATATTCCTTGGATTGAAACTTTATCTAATAATGAATAAATGATGAGGATAATAATGACATTGTACATTTTCAGGTAGCTTCATCAATAGGCGGTTATTCACTTCACCAACTTCAAGGCGACAAGCAACATGGTGTTACCAGAAGTGGATACTTGCTGAAGAAGTCTGAAGGGAAAGTGAGGCGGGTGTGGCAGAAACGACGGTGTCGGGTGACTGCCGAAGGCTTTCTAGACATCTTCCACGCCGACGAAAACAAACCCCCCGCTAGGGTCAACTTACTGACTTGCCAGATTAAAGTTTCCGCTGACGACAAAAGAGCGTTTGATCTAGTCTCGTGTAAGTAGTATGATAGTGTATCTTTTGTTTTATGCATATGTTACGTGTGTGTATTTAAAAATGTGGCGATTCGTATTTGTTTACACAGGAGAATGTTATAGTTTATTTTTCTCATCGTATATTGGAATTTTACAGCTGCTTAATAGCTGCCAATAATTACAAATGTAAACGATGAATCTCTATTTATTTATCTAATTCGCTTCAGCTGCCAACTATTTCGTTTCGCAGCACATTATTTATATACTTTTTAGAGAAAACTGTTTGTAAACAAATATGCCAGTGACGCTTTATGTGTCGGTGCTATCTCCGAAAATAATTTCTGCAGTAAAAACTGTACATTTCCAGACAATCGTACGTACCATTTCCAAGCAGAAGACGAAAACGAACAAAGAGCATGGACATCAGTGCTGGTAAATTGCAAAGAGGGCGCCCTGATGAGGGCGTTCCACCAGCAAGCGGGAGAAAGCAACGACTCGGGACATTCTCTTTTGGACCTTCAGAGGTCTATCATAAGGGCGGTGCGATCGATGCCTGGAAACCAAGTGTGCGCGGACTGCGGATCCAGTAACGGTAGGCTCGTTTTGATTGATTAAGAAGCACCCTACTAATAGATAATATAATAATAATCATAGGCCTCCACATGGAATATCATAAATGAGCTAAAGAGCAGAACAATAAATCATTATATTAATTAATTATTTTGTAAGTTGTATTCATTATTATTTCAGCCTCGTTTGATAAAAAATAAATAAAACATGTTGGGTTCTCCGAGGTTGCCGTCAATTAAAATTTACAGACCCGATGTCGCAGATAGTAGTGATCTTATCTTATATGCCAGCGGTCGCGGGTTCGATCCTCACTTAGGACAAATATTTATGTGGTGATATTTGTGTTTGTCCTGTGTCTGGCTGTCCAAAATATGTAGGTACTTAGTTTTATATTTGTGATTCCTCTGTTGTTTGATATCCGTATCACATATCCTTTAAGCGACTTACCTCGAAGTCAGGTCAATGTATGAGATATTGTGTGAATATATTATTATTATTAATCATACTATCAGCTTTTGGACTGCACAAAAATGGGGAATCTTGCCCATAATTACCGCGCCTCGCTTGGCAACCGCATAGCTTTCGTGATAGGGATGCTGCTGCCCATCCCCGCCCTGTGCATTTGAGCTATATTGTTATGGATGCATATACCGTTATCAGTCGGCTCCGGTACCTCAGTCGCCTCTTACGACACCCGGTATAGGAAGGTACTATTCTACTCTGCCGGTACCCCAAGACAAAGTTAATTTTTATATTTAATTATGACTATTGAGCATGTATACCAGTAATCTTTAAGTGCATCTATAATAAATAAATAAATTGCTTTGAAGTTTGAAATGGTATCTATATTTGAGGGGCCCACCGGTGCACTTGATAGTGCCCCTATCTTTTTTGCAATTTCTATGGTGCATTCGTTTCCACCATAACAAATATATGTGAGGAACATTATTTTATTACTGTTTGGATGTTAAATATGTATTAAGGTATTACATTTGTAATTCTTCAGTAATCTGATCTCTTAAACACAAGTGCTTTGAACTTCCTATCTCGAAGTCAGATCAACGTATGTGATGTACGAACTTATATAAAAAGATCTATCTTAAGCGCGAAACAATTTGTTCGTTTCTTTTTATTGAGTAATCTCTCTTTATAATACGACTCTGACAAACAATGTCAATATAGTAGTGTTCTATATATATATTATATTGGTATTATGTAAATATACTCTGTATATATCATATGATCTTGATAGAAACATTTGTTTAGACATTCATCAGTAGTTGCAATTAGCTCTTTATATTCTGAACCATAAGGTCGTGTTTGTGTATGTTATTCGTGAAGCAGCTTTCATTCTGATGAAAATTCATACACTGAAACGACGCGTGACCGCTCATTAAACCGAATATTATATAAACGACTCAGGATGTTCATCCCGTTTAGATAAATGTCATGTATATGACGTCCGTCATAATATTCTAATAACAGGATATTGATAAATTTCATGGTCAATATGTACACGAAAATACATTTCTTGGTCATTTCGTATATTATTTTATTTTATAATAACTGTACTTTCCAATTCTGTTCCGTACTGAGTTTGTTTACAAATTAGTTAAATGTAGATACATTAGGATATTCGATCGAAATAAATACACTTTATTGTATACAAAAAAAATACGTAATGAGAAATAATAAAAACTAACAAGTTATAATACAATTGGCGAACCTATCGCTCGGGGCGATCTTTTCCAGGAAACTTTTGAATGGACAGACGAAGAAAATGTGATTCAGGGCAGTTACATGTGTACTACTATGTTATTTATAAAAAAGTAAATTAAACAATAACACTAAATATGTCTATATAACAATAAACTTATATACTAATAAATACAAAATAAACATATATTATATTGAAATAATGAATACTGTATGTAGTCTTCTGTTAGGCAGTCGTTAAAGTTTTTTATAATGAATACCGACGGTGCCGTGAGATACCGGTAAACTAGGAATCGTAAGAGTCGACTGAGGTGTCATATCTGACAGATAATAAAATACATCAGATCGGAGTTGAGTAGCATCCCCGTCGTAGCGTCGGCACTGTAAATGCCACTACGTCTGCTCGCTATGCTAGTTATAAGTCAGATTGAGAGATGAGTTGATATGGTCTTATAACATTTTCTATCATTTAAGCGTTCACTGCTCATAATAAAACTACTCTTTTAACGACTTTAAAACGGGGGTTTTTAACTTTTTATATTTTTTGTTTTATAGATCTCTCTTAATCGGTCAATCTTGACAATTGTTGCCGGAAGGTAACCGAAACATCAAACAAAAAATGAAATTAAAAAAATACCGTGTTTTAAAGCCGTTAAAGAGTAGTTTTATTATAATGATAGACGAAAACCTGCTTCGAAACAAATACCTTTGAAAATTTAAATATTCTGATATTATTGACAATGATATAATTTTGTAATTATTACTATCAAATCTATGCATATGAATACAATTAAAGTGTCTGTTTGTACTTCCAATTTACCTGCTTTTTACTAAATGCATGATGTATGTACGTATAGTATGTATAGTACTTGACTGTCCCTCTGTTTGTTCCGGCTAATCTCAAAAACGGATACAGTCCCTGTTTTTATCGGGACTTTCAGTGGCGGATAGGTGATGTTATAGAGAGTAACTTAGGCTACTTTTGTTATTGATTATTCTCACGGGAACAGAAACTAGCAAGTAAAACCGCAGGAAGCTGCTTATTCGTAAATTATAACATCTTCGTCTTACCCCCTTTACAGATCCAACGTGGTTATCAACGAACTTCGGTGTGATAGTGTGCATCGAATGTTCTGGCAGCCACCGGGAACTGGGCGTGCACATATCACGGATACAGTCCCTGACGCTGGACCGGCTCAGCACGTCGCAGCTGCTTCTCGCGCGGCACATGGGCAACCAGATGTTTAACGAAGTCATGGAGAACACGCTAGATGAGAGGGATAAGCTTACGCCTGAAAGTACTATGTAAGTTACTTTTCAAATAAATTAATAAAAATATGCTCTTTTTTTAATGAAAATCATGTGCTACCAAAATATTTTTTATTTCAAAATATATATATTCAGCATCCTAATGCAGATTTCTAAGATTCCTATAAAAGCAAAATTTTATTTACATGAGGTAGACCTCATACAAAATGTCGCCTGCATTGGTACTTCACTCTCACCTATTTCTACCTCCAAATGGCAGTGTTTGCATTGCTGTTTTCCGGTTTAAAAGGTGAGAGAGGCAGTAAAATTTCTAGTTAATGAGACATAATATCACCAAGTAACAGTTAGCAATGCGATGGTGATATTACGCAACTGAAATAAAATATAGTCAAAATTAACTAATGAAAAAAGTGATCAGCTGTGCCTTCGTTCAGTATTGCCAAACATTACACTTTTACTACTACTACTATATATACTATCACATTTTTCATTTTCAGAAAAAAGTGTGTTCACAGCTTTTAAACGAAAATGCCTCGTTTCCATTACCCAGGGAAGAGCGTCTAAGGTTCATCCGAGAGAAGTACGTGTACCGCACGTTCGCCGCGCACACTTGCTGCGACGCGGCCGAGCGGCTGTCCGAGGTGGAGCACGCGGTCAACAACGGCCACCTGCAGAACTTGCTGCAAGCTTACGCTGAAGGAGCAGACTTGGCCGCTCCTCTACCGTGTTCGGTAAGCAAAAAGGCAGTTCTATGCACATTCAGAATATTTTAAGAAAACTACATATTGTAATATCATCTAGGAATATTAATGCTAGAAATTGTATTACTTAAAAAAATTGACCAAAAATACAATTTTTTGGTCAAACTTCCGCCTGTATATATATGATATCTTATATTTTAATTACTTATTTTAGAAAGGGGCAACTAACTTACCGGTACTAGAATATATCCATCAAAAACAGCATAGTCAAAATATATTGCCACAACGCCTATACAGCGTGACTATTATGTTTTATAAATCTCCTAAATGATAAAGATATCTTAGAGAAGCATATGTCCAACAATGTACGTTCACTGCTGAATGTACATAATGAGAATATAAAGAACTCGACTTATATAAAAGCTTCATGCAGTAATAAATCGCACCTGTAGATGAAATCTGTAATATTAACTCCAAATTGCAGTTTAACGTAGACCTGGCCAAATGATCGTAAAAAATCGTTTTTTGGGGTTCATAATTCGAATACTCTCATTTGCGAAAGAATACTTGGAAAGTATTCTTTCACTAATATGCATTCGAAAATGTCTTTTGCATTTTTAATGTAATGACAGCTGACATTTTGTTTAAATTTGCGAATAATTCGCGATGTTTCTAGAATCGTTGGAAATATATTCGTCTTTGAGTCCTATCATCATCATACCAACCATTGGCAATGCACTGCTGGACGTAGGCCTCCCCAAGAAAGTGGGAATTTTGTCCATATTTGCCGCGTTGGGCAAGCGTATCAGTCGCACTCGACAATCGCAGAACGCAGATTTCGCGACAGGTGTGCTGCTGCCCACGTGTGCGTGTGTGTTTTAACTTCACTGTTTCTGATGGTACCTTCTGGCAGAGTAGAATTTCGCACTCATAGTGTATTCTATGAGAAACCATAATGCGACACTCAATTATTCACGTCCCAGGATTGTGGAGAGACAGCGCTCCACCTCGCCATATCCCGGGAGCTGGGCGACGGCTCCTGCCTGCACATAGTCGATTTTCTAGTCCAAAACGGCGGCTCCCAACTGCTAGACAAGACCACGTCGAGCGGAATGACCGCCCTGCACCTCTGCGCCGCCACCGACCGCACCGAGCCCATGAAGTTATTACTGAAGGCCGGAGCTGATCCCACCCTTAAGGATGGCAGCGGCAGAACTGCTCTGCAGATTGCAAGGCAGATGGGGCATCACGCGTGTCAAGAATTGGTATGCATTTAGTTTTTTAGTGATGTCTGATATCGTGAGCTGATGATCTATTAAGCTGTTTTACAAAGTCAAATACGACCTGTACTTGTTTTATACCTCTCTTTATTATACTTATATAACAAGTTTTGACATTATTATATAAGTACTCAAGGATGGTAGAGACGACACTTGTTTTATGTATTGCAATGAAAATTGCGTTTGTAAAGAGCTAGTAGTACACTTTTTTGGAATTAAATGAAATTAATAATTAAATATAAATTTACAAAATGTATGAGGATTAAACAAAATAAATATGGTGAATAAACATGAACCCTAAATAGAATGTATCTTGTTACAGTTGGAAAATGTAGACAAAAGGGAGAAGAGTATGTTCGAAAACATAAATATAGACTGGAATCTATCACACGACGATGGCTCGACTGATTTCTCTGACGATGACACTGTTATCGATGAAAGAGTAAGTTTTTATGTCTTTATAGCGAATTAAATTAATATTGTATTTATACTGTCATATTTTAGTAAGTGCTAAATACATGATCCTCATTTTTACTAAACATTTGCAAAAATAGCTTCTATTGCACAATTTTATTCTTTGATAACTTACCCAAAAATGTTTAAGAAACATTATGTGAAATAAATGATTATTTGAGTAAGATATATTTAAATACCTTTGATATAAAAAAAATAGTTGATGTGGTAACCAGTGTTTAATATTATTCCAGCAAAACGGCAGCGTGACACCAGAGAAGAAGTGTCCCCGGTCTCGACCTCCTTCATACGCTGGAGGGGCGGTAGCACCCCCCAACACAGATCGGTCGGGAGGGGGGGACTCACCGGTGCTACGGTCACGATCGTCGACGTGCGACTCGTTGCACCACGCACCGCCTACCCCCACCACTCTACCGAGGAAACCGGCAATGTGTGAGTACTTAGCTATTATTAACCACAAATAGTATACGGTCCAAGTAAAAATCCTTCTACGCAGCGCAGACTTAACTAGGTAATTAATAAATTTACACAATATTTTATATACTGACCTGACTGCGAGGCAAGTCGCTTAAAGCAATTGTGTTAAGGACATCGTACAACAGATGAATCACAAATATGTACAAATATACATATTATCTGTATCCGCTATACAGAACGAACACGAATATTTACGATATAAATGTTTGTCCGGGGTGTTAGTTAATTGAACCCAGGACCCTTGTCACACAGTATTAAATCACTGCCACCTGCGCCATTGGGGCCCGTCAAGTGCCATTATCATAAGTTTCCTTAGAATATGCAGGCATGATTGTAGCATCTGCTACCACAGATTTACCATAGAGGTAAATATAGGTCATAGAGAAAGATTGAATAATTCGCGGTCTAAGTGACTAAACATATGATTCGCTGTGCTTGATTATAAGCGGTACACATAGTGTCAAAGGCAAAATTCAATTTAGTTAGATCCTATATTTAGATCATACATTTGTATACAATTTAAAAAAATTATTGTATGTGGTCTCAAATATTATTCAGTATATAGAAATTATCATTCTTTGCCTTAAATATTATTTTGAAGCTTACCTTGAAGTCTATTTCCTACATAAATCATCAAAAGTATATAATTAGCAGTACATCGATAGCGGAATACGGGAATAAAAAATAAAGAAAATCAAGCTCACGTTACTTGTTGATAATCTGACGGTGAAAATTGATTCAGACGATTCAAACTGCCGGTCCATGCAGACGGACAGACCGACAAAAAAAATTTATGTATTTTTTTACGTAAGACACATGTCTACCTTCATATGAGTAATTTATTATATTTACAGTTTAATATTCCATATTTTGTACAATAATAAAATAGAATTTTTTGTACACATACATTATAAAGAACTTTATATTTATTAGCCTTAGCCTTTGCCTTATCACTCTGGGCGGCAGAACAAACATTAATATATAAATGGGGCGGATCGAACCCACGACCCTTGACGAGACATCAACCCACAAGACATCACTACCATCTGCGCCATCGGGCCCAGTGTCTCTTTGATCTAAAATGTAATGTAAAGAGTGTTTATATATCTGGCATCTATCAATACTGCAGATAACATAGGAAGTTTGAAGAAGCGCGCGGCGCCGCTGCCGCCGGCCGTCGCGCTGTCGCACCCGCCGCCGCACCCGCGCTCTACGCCCTCGCCCTCTGCCGATAGCGCCCGCTCGCTGCACGGTATGTGGAATATATTATTATATAAGGAGAGTAATTTAATGATATATAGAGTATAACAATTATATAAAGACAGGAAGACACTTGTAGGCTTCATATAACATCTCACACATTGACCTGACTCCGTGATAAGTCGCTTTAAGCACTTGTATTATGGACATCAGACAGCAGAGGAATTACAAGTAAAATACTTAAAGACATATGTAACACCCAAACAAACACAAATATCATCACACAAATATTTGTCCTGGGTGAGGAACAAACCCACGACCTTTAGCGCACAAGATAGGATCTCTGCCGTCTGCGCCATATGTGCAATAGTTAGTTATTGCGAGGTATGCAAGATCTTTAAATGATAACTACAAAACTAATCTCTAACAATGGCCACCCAAGCCTAGGTCGGCCCTCAGTAAAATCGGGCGAACAAGCAGCCTCGCCCCCGCCTTCGGTGGCTCTGAAATTGACCTTTGAGTAGTCCAGCAATAGTCCGTCCGAGAAAAAAACTACAAAACTGCTTACCTACTTAAAGTCAATGACCTCGGAGCCAATTGATGAGTGTAAAATATACGTCATTCCAGTGGTAGGGGGCGTGGTGAAGCATCGGCCGCAGCAGCCGCCGCCGACGCCGCCGCCCGCCGCGCTGTCGCTGCACAACGGGGCGCACCGCGACGAGCCCACCCCGCCTCCCAGGAAGGTGAGCGCACATGCTCATGCCGCGTTCACGTTTCCGTACACACTGATAGGCAGTAGCTATCGTAGTTCGTGCTATTTAAGGTCGACGACCTTTTTTTGTCATGCCTCGTTTACCTTTACTACTAGAAACTTATAGGCAGTGGTAGGAGTAGGTCATGCCTCGTTTACATTTGATACTGGGCACTGATAGGCAGTGGCGGGTGTAGGTAGTACTATTTAAGGTCAGCGACCTTTTTTACTATTAGACACGAATAGGCAATGGCAGGAATAGGTCATGCCTCGTTTACATTTGTTACTAGGCGCTGATAGGCAGTGGCAGGAGTTGGTCATGCCTCGTTTACATTTGTTACTAGGCACTGATAGGCAGTGGAAGGAGTAGGTAGTGCTATTTAAGCCTACCTAACCATTCAATCTACCTTATGTTCTATTTTGTTTATTATGTTCTATTCTATCTTGTTTATACTGAGAAGCAGTGGCACGAATAAAAAAAGTATTATTCCTGTATTTTGTTTCTTTGAACAGCTTGTTTTTACATCTAAACCTCGGGATTTTAATTTACAAACAAACAATATATTTTGAGGTAGTTATAATCCGAAATTGCATTACATATTCGTATAATTTGATAAAAGAAGATAACTACATTCTTACTTTTTCAAGAATTAAAAATTATACCATCTTTGAAGTTTTACTAAAATCTTGTTAGTATATTAATTACTGTTAGTATATAAATATAATACATGAAGATTTATTAGATTTATAAACTCATTAGTTAATGTTAAATAAAAAAAACTCGTATAACTGAGAAAAGACGTTTTGCAGTAGTAAATGCATCAAAACGAAGCTCTGCGCTTCAAGTTGAGGTAGAGGTTTAAATAAATATGATTTGTGTTATCGCTACAACTGACGTGTAAATACAACGACTAACATAAAGGATGGAGTACAGAATTATATTTGTTTTTGCTTCAGAAGAAAAATAGATTGCACCTGGAAAAGGCAGTGAAAGCGAAACTGAGAAGGGTAACGTCCGTCTGAGAGCGAACCACTAGTGTACTTACACGCTTACCCTTGTTTGAGTTACGCCCTGTGTTAATATTTATTTTCGTCTTTGACATCACTTTCCTGTCGAGATAACAACTTTTTTTTATTAAATCTGCTATAAGATCGTTAAAAATTTTTAAACGTTTTGGGTTGCCATAAGCTTACCCGCTTCTAATACCGAACTTTGTCGATTATATTTTTTAGTTTTATTTGGCTATATCGGAAATTAACCGACGAAACATTGATAAGACAATGTTTTATCATTCGCCATAAACTATGCATCATTATACTTTTACTTCCATGCATAGTTTATGGTTAGACATTCGAACTTCTCCAATGCATGTGTCTTTCTAACGGCTTTAAGCTTTTGTTTTTTTTTTAACTAATAATTGACTCAATGTTAGTCCTTTGTTTAGATATTACAATAGATCAAAATTCTTCTAATAGTATGTAAAATCGAGACTGCTTTACTGTTTTTTTATATACACAATAAATAGTTAAATTTCAAAAAATAAAAAATATATTAAATGCGATGAAATAATGCATGCTATGCTAATTAAAAAAA
>JACJUM010000202.1:14809824-14945666 GCA_020976665.1 Heortia vitessoides
GGCCGCGCCGACGGCCGCGCCGACGGCCGCGTCGACAGCCGCGCCGACAGCCGCTCGCTCGACGTGTCCGACGCCTCCAGCGTGCACTCGCGCTCGCCCTCCGCCTCCATCGCTATGGTGAGTCGCCGCCGCTGGCTTCCCTCGCACGCCGAGACAACTTATCCGGTATCCGAAGTAACCCGTGTCCACGCGGGCGTCGTTTTTCACAGAAATCGATCCATCTCTTGAACCGCGAAAGCGTGACGAACAGAAACACTATTCATATATATAAAACACATACATCACGCCTGTGTCATATCGGGGTAGGCAGAGACTATGGATCTCTACTTGTCTCTACGATCTTGCTACTTATGCTTTCCTTGCTACCTGCTATTTTTTCAATAATCGTAGAGCTGGATGTCTCCGTTGGAAGCCTCGAGTTTATTCGTCGTCCCTAATTTGCCGCACCTACATAGAGTTATGTTCGTCATTGACAGATGGGCGGCCCGAGACGGTGTCGGGCGCTGTACGATTGCTCGGCGGACAACGAGGACGAGCTGTCGTTCCGCGAGGGCGAAGTGATCGTAGTCATCAACGAACGCACGGAGGACGACAACTGGATGGAGGGCCAGGTGGAGGGTACGCTCCGCCGCGGTATGTTTCCCGTCTCCTTCGTGCACATGTTGCCCGACTAGGACGGCGCCCCGCCCGCCGGCGACCTCGCGGACGCGGAGCGATCGTAAGTTATAGCAAACAGTCTTCGAGTTTGTTCTAAAGGCGAAATACAAGAGGTTCGAGACGATCGCTTCTCGGGTTGTAATGACAAGGCCGATCGTATGTACGGATTCAGTGTTCAACACCAAAATTTAAGTAGACGGTTGGCGTTCACCGATGTGATTCGTTTACTTTGGCCTAAAGCTTTCGGCTTTCGTTCAGGCCCTGAGCTTATTTACTATAGACGTTATGTATTCGATTCTTATACAGCGCTGTTAACCACGTACTTTACAATAACGTTACCTAAACATTTCGAGATTTGGACCACTACACAGCAATTTAGTCACATAGTTATTGCAAGGTTGATTTGTTGTTGATTCGTTCGTGTTCTATCATCTTCATGGAGGGCTTTATGTAAAAGCCACACACAATATTATTCGACGTTATGCCAGTATATTAACGATTGTTATACACAGACATTTTAATACTCATAAATTTTAACCATTCCACTTTTGGATGTAAAGTCTACAGTGTTTGGAATATTAGGAATTGTTAATTAGATCTATTTAGATCGTTGATCACAGCGCGTCTCAAATATTGTTTACTATATCGAGTTCAGCTGCGAATTTAAGACACCAATAATGTAATATTGTGCCAGTAGATAATCCGTCCCGAAGCGGGTTTAACTTCAACATAGGTATTCTATTATCTTCCGTAGGAGTGCTTACAAGTTTGCTCATTGATTTCATAATTTTAAATGTAAGTTCTTAGAACGTTAGTATTATAATCGAAATCTGTAAACGCATGTAACTCCAAATGTAAATTGACTCAATCGTATTACAACTCTTTGATAGTTTGTTTTCAAGTTATGTCTTTGTTAGCGGTAAGCATGAAAAGGCTTAATTTAAAACATAAGTAATTGGTGCAAAAATTTGATTTAATTACTTGCTTCAAATCTGATTGCTTAACACATAAACTAGTTTATCAAGTTTTCTCTTATAGGTATGATTACAACTGTAATTCTTAATATTGCTGTTTAAAGTTGTAAGCTGGAAATGTATAATTTGATCTCTTATTCAATTATGACGACTAAAATTTTGAGAGATTAATTCATTATTATAGATGTGTAATTTAATGGGTGTTTCAAAATAAGCAACAGTCAGCATATTTAATACAATATGATATGAAACATTGAAGCATTCCATTCATTGTTTGTTATATACTGGTCTTTGATTTATGGGTTAATGTATTAAAATTGCTGACTGTGATTTAAAGATATGTCATTAAGGTCATGTAAATCTGTATGTAAATAAATTTTATAGAGACTTAGAGTCTAATAGTTAACTATATCTTGTAACTGTTCGAAGAATGTACACATTTTATGTATTCAGAAAGGTATTCAACTTGGAGTAGCCATAATAAATATATATCTGTACTCAGATGATAGCGATTTGCCAAAAAAATATATGTGATCAGTAGAAGAGATATATCAGCGACAAACTATCGGACCAGTGGCTGTTTGTTGTCTAGTTTGTTCTCGTAGTTGATATTGAGGTGTCTTAGATTGTTGGTGCATGCTGTCTATAAAGATTATTTCCTCAATTGAGTTCATATGTCAGTCGAGTTAAAAAAACCGACATAACCCCTAAATACATTACAAATGTCTGACGTGTGGTGCCAATGTGTTCCATTTCTAGTTCCTTCACAATGGACCAAAGAGTTTATATTACTAGATGAATTGGAATTAGATAAAGGCGGTTGACGTATGAACTCGTAGAGATGCAGAACTTTGAATCTTGTTGTTACATGTTAAATTTTAACATTTTCCATGTTTAACGAAATACCAATAATTTACGCAATAGATTTAGTAATAGCACAGCATAGACGCTCGTGAGTAGAAGTCAGGACGAACAATAATTAAGGATAATAAATTCAGATGTGTAAAGCTGAACCATTATATCCAAGTTAGTTGAAAAAATAGTCCTTTAACAATGGTCTTCACATTCCCTACCTTATGATTAAGTTTTCTGTATATTTGGTCAATAAAGATCCCATTATAATAGGCTATTAGCATGTATTGTATTCCTTTAAAGTTACCTGTTTAAATGCGTGGGTTGCCATAAATTAGAGATAGGAGCAGATAAATAAATTATTGCTCAGTGCTCACATTATTATTACATATTTCACAACACTTGTCCTCTTGTTTATAATATTTCAAAATAAATGCCACAAATTAGTGATTAATTGATTATGTTTGTTATTTACTCAAATATAATAATTATTGCATACATGTGATTATTTTAAATTGCCATGAAATAATTTTGCATGTAATTTGCAACAATATTATGTAAATAGATATTTACTTATGTGTAATAGATGAGTATGGCATCCTTAATTTATTATTATTGTTTGTAATAGTTGTTCAGAAAAGTATGAATATCACTTAAGCTTTGTACCTTTCTGGAGCAATGCAAAAAACATATTTATTTATTAATATATTGTGAAATCTAATTGTGATGAGATATTTTAATGCCATTTTAGCCTGTCAGTATGTTACTTATAAAAAAGTTATGTAACCAAATGATGCTAATAGAGTGTAAGATGTTTTATTCTTTATGAAGTTGTAGTTGACATAGTTTTTTCTATTGTGTATTGTATGTGAATGAAAATCTGTATGAATTTATTAATACATCACTTTGATGTCTAATATGTGTTTTATTTGTATCCCAGCTATCATAGCTTTCTCTTAATAAAATCTATATACCATTCAGGTGAATCATATCACAATTTATCATATTGTTTGGGATTTTGGGAAACACTTATATGATAAAAATTAACCTTAAATAGATATTTGTGAGACCTCTATCAAAATAAATAACCTTATCTGCTTGTAAATAAAAAAAAGAGCTTTTTATCCCTTAGGATTATAGATGAACACACAAAATTATAAAAATTTGTTCATAATATGCATAGTGTGCATTACTGCAGCAAAATGTTGTTGAATACTCACATTTATGCATGGCACATATAATTAGTGATTTTAAAATAAACTCCCCTAATAATAAATCCCCTAAAAATAAAAATAACCCTGCTCTATGCATAAGGAAAAAAGATTTACCACAGAGGGGTATGATTACGACTTTAAACCAACACAACAGTCAGCTGATATATTTTTTATATTTATATAATTTCTTTACCAAGACTGGTATATTATTTCGGGCCTGATGGCGTATTAGGCAGTGTTCCTAACTTGTGCCCCAAAGGTTGTTTGTTCGATCCTAATCCAGGACAAATATTTATATGATTTATGTTTGTGTTTGTTCTGTGTCTGGGTAATAAATATGTATATTTGAAATTTTTCTATATCTTTAATTCAAATGATTTAAGCTTCTTATCTCAGAGTTATACAAAGTATAAGTATGTCATCACTCATGAGATGTGAATTTATATAAGAAAATCGCGAGTCCGATGTGGTAAGAAACTATTATTAATTCCGACATATATTCTAATAAATTAAGTTCGAGTTTACATCCGACATCGTAGACCGCGTCACGTCTTAGACGACCCTGCCGATAGTATAACCGCTAAAATCGCAGCCCTTTCTCGCCCTCTTACTGGCACAACACGATCATTAACACTCCACATGCATTCGTTCAACAGAGCAGTACACTGCGTTCGCCGGCGAACGCGTGCAGTCCCTGCCCCCACGAGCGATAACCGACAGCCCTAGAGCTGTCGGGCTCAATCTCTCCGTCCTCCTTTGCTGACATTTCATAGTAAATAGAACGCCAACGACGGCGGCCCGAGCCTAGGTCGAGCCTCTAGAGGTGCCCTCGGGCGCGCCGTCGATTCCGCTCCGTTCTCGCGAACTTCGCGGCCTCGACCGCGCTAGACGCGCGGTCGCGGCCGCGGGGCACGCAGGATGCATACGGGCATCGGGCCTCTCATCTATGAGAGGCCCCGCCCTCTTTTTTCGGTGGCGCTGGAATTGACGTCTGAATAGTCCAGCAATAGGTTCGTCCGAAAAAAAAAAGTTCGAGTTAAAGAAACGTACCTAAATTAAGAAAAACACCGATAATTCTATGATAAAGTACTTTGTAAATTTGAGTTAACTATAAAATCAGTTTGTAAATATTACACGTTTTGGATTTAAGCCCAATTTCAAATTTCTTCATTTTATCTTTTCTACCTTTAACCTCAGTTAGATAACTTAAATAACAGAAATTTGAACTTTGAGCACAGTAGAATCTGACATGATTACATAATGTCAAAAGGGCCAGCTGATTGATTTGGTGACACTCGTTTTGAGACATGTCGTTGTTCGAAAATTATTAATTTTATAAAATGAATAGGCGAAATACTTGTAATTTTAAGATATTCTGTTTAATTCGACAATATCAACATTTAATTATCACTAAACACAGTGATTTTGATGGATTAGTTTAAGCAAGCAAGACATGTAATTAAAATTTACTTGAATTTATAAGCTACGCCTATTTATGGCATCAGGTAGACTTCTTAACAGTTTCGTACTTACTGAGTTGTTTACTTCTCAATGTTATGATAAAAATAAATGATTACTGCCATGATAAATAATGTGATAAGGACGTTTAAAGTTGTTGAATAATTTTAACAGTAGTGTAAAGTTTAAAGTTTGATAAACATGGGATCGCGCAAAAGGGTTTTCGATTTGCTGAGAACTATCAATGTATCATCGTAAGTAATACTAAATAAATGGGTATTAAAAAAAATACAGGTGCTAATAATTTCTTAACGTGCTTTTCTAGTTGCCAATGCCCAGCTCACGGATATCGAGGCAATATCAATGTGTCTAATGCTACACCAGTCAAAGACTATGCATTTGAAGTAAGTATGTTGTTTTAGTCGTCTTTCTATGGTGCTCTTAAAAGTATTTTTATGTTGCAATGTCACTGCGATAAACAAATATTATCAATGTGTATATTGTAGATGATGAATTGATTTTAAATAGCTCATGCATTGATCTACAGAATATAACTTCGACATGAATTTAAACACTAAATGATACACTGAATCGATTGCCTGTTTGTTTAATTTGAACTATATCATTTAAAGTATTTCTTACTGTAGTGAGAATATGGGCTTATATTTTATCTTGAGAAGTTTATCTCTGTTATAAGTTGGTGTAGTTTTATTTATATGGTATGGACTAAGGGATTAGGTACAGCGACATGATATGTGATATATGATAGTAGCATGTTGGTCTCACCATGTCTCAGTGGAAATGCTGCAAGTATTTGTCGGACATGACTCTTTTAAGGAATCCATAATATTTTTAGAATAATAAACAATATTAGTATTGTCATGAATCCCTCTAATATAATAATTATTATGATGTCAAAAAACCGTCAAGTATATATTTTATTTAATTTTGAATATTAATATGTATGACAGTTATCTGTAAGTGTATCTGTTTTTTGGGCATAGTTTATGATTACGAGTATGGTACTAGGCAAAGTCCTATTTCTTAATTATCCTTACTAATTGCAGATCAAAAACTCAACAGTCCGTTATGGACTGGGTGTCACTAGAGAAATTGGAATGGATCTAGTCAATTTTGGTGCAAAAAATGTTTGTGTCATGACTGATGCCAATTTGGTATCTTTGAGCCCAGTAAAAGCAGTTCTAGACTCTCTTACAAGAAATGGAGTCAATTATAAGGTGTATGACAAAGTGAGAGTAGAACCAACAGATTCAAGGTATGAATACATTCCATAGGTGCAAATAAATATAAAGGCATATCTAAATCCTGAATTTACTACATATTATACATCTTTAAATAGATACTTAGGTTACTTTATAATCATATATTTCTACTTATCATTCTCTGTGGAGACAAACACTGATACATGTAAATCGTCAAAAAATAATAAAATCCAAATATGATAAAGCCTAAATAGAAAGAGTATACTATAGTTTTGTACATTCAAAGGAATTAGTTCAAAGAAATTGTTTGTATCCTGCCCCTAATAGTAATAATACATTTTTTGCATTTGCAGTTTTAAAGATGCAGTAGAGTTTGCAAAAAAGGGCAAATTCGACAGTTTTGTGGCAGTAGGTGGTGGATCAGTAATGGACACATGCAAGGCTGCAAACTTGTACTATTGTGATCCAGATTCAGAATTTTTGGACTACGTCAATGCTCCGATTGGTAAAGGGAAATCTGTTGATGTCAAATTGAAACCTATGATTGCAAGTAGGTATTGTTTTTTTTATTTAAAAATAAGTTTTTCGCGAATGTAGGAAGAAATCATGCTCATTATCATCAAGTCTTAACTATTTTTATTCCTTCTTCTTTCCACAAAAAGACGTTCGATACTGTGACGGTACCTACCTATGCTATTGGATATATTAGAAAGAATTGGAATACTTAGAACTCAACTAGATCTTTTGAGAGATTACTATTTTACTTATCTAATCGTTCTTAGATTGTAAAAATTGGTAATATTCTGAACAACTAATCTCCTATACGCAAGGGAGTATAAACGGTCCAACTCTCTATTAATGTTATATTATCGAAATTAGGAATGGCGAAATAACATCTTTTGCTGATGCTACTGCATTGACATTTTCTACAGACTCTTGGAACGAATTGTACAGACTGGGACAGGAAGGTTTTGATTTTGTGTCTGAATGGCTTGTAATCAACAGCCTTCCGTTAATTGCAATGAAAACAAAGTACATCTGTTTTTCCATTCGCAATACTTTAAAGCTTCAGATTCTCAATTTTTTCGCACACATGTTCTTTTCCACCCTTTGGGTTTATGTCAGTGAACGGTTATCGGTAAGCCGCCACATATAAAATTCCAGGGCGTAACAATTGATAAGGATCTAACTTTTACTGAAACATACGCATGAATATGTTCAGTAAAATACGATACTGTCTCTCAGAGAACTACGAAACTTACATTTATATTGAAACAATTACGAAGTGTGGCGGATGCCAAAACCATGAAGGCGGTCTACACAACTTTAGCTCAGTTATATCATATTGCATAACGTCTTGGTGTGGAGCAGCGAAGACCAAACTAATAGAGCTGGAAAAGGCTCAAAGATCCGTCTTGAAGATATGCATCTTCAAACCGAGACTCTATTTACCCAATGTTACCAAATACTATATCGAGAAGCTAAGGTCCTAATGGTCAGGAAGCTCTTCGTTCTCTCCACGGTACTTAAGCAGGATACTCTCGTGGAAGGTGGTCATATCATAAGAACCAGAAGAAATTATTAAGTCTGCAACGTTGAACAATCACGTACTTTGTTCGCCCATTGATTTTTTCTACATATCAGCCAAAAAAATATGTAACTACATGAACAAATTAAATAACATATCACGGAAAACTAAATGTGAGTGTAAAATAATAGTAACGAATTGTTGACGAACTGAAATAACATATGATGAGACAGAAAAAATATTTAACTCCTAATTCCACAAGTAGTGATTGTGACACGAATACTTTTTTATACTAGCACTGAAACTTTATGGGGGTACTAATAAGGGGTTTCTAATATGCTTTGTTTTAGAATAAAATGCTTTTACCATTGTCAGCACATTGACTGCCTGCTACTTGTTTGAACACAATGACGCGTGGACTATATACGGGTTCATGCCCAAGTAATATCTAGTTAGAGCTTGGCATGCTTTTTCATTACAGTTCCTACAACCAGTGGAACGGGCAGCGAAACAACGGGCACCTGTATTTTTGACTTCGAAGAGATCCACGCCAAAACTGGAATATCTCATACGGCACTGCGTCCGCATCTGGCCATCATAGACCCCCTTCACACCCTCACGTTACCAGAAAAAGTGTCAAACTACTCCGGCTTCGATGTGTTCTGCCATGCTCTGGAGAGTTTCACTGCGATACCGTACGATGAGAGGGGCCCGGCTCCGTCGAATCCCGCTTTGAGGCCTGCTTACCAAGGCAGCAACCCTATATCTGACGTGTGGGCCCGGTTCTGTTTACAAGTAAGTATACTTTGGCGTAAAATTAAGTACATAATAGGTCACATTTCTTCTCTTCTACTTTGTCATGGAGCATGTTTTAGTCGCATTTATTTAAAAAAAGTATTATAATCAGTGTTCGAAGCAGGTAAAAAAAGTTTTGGTGCATTGGCCGCAAATTGAGGTTATATAGATTTGCCCCGGAAGGTAGACCACATGTCGAAATTCAAGGAAATAGATTTATTACACTCTAATTCAATGAAAACATCTTTATAACATACCTATCTAAGTTAAATACCTGGGAAATTAATTGATTAATTACATTTATATTTTTTTTTCACTCTAATACATTAAATAGCATTTTAAAGCATATTCATATTGAATACCTGGGATACTAGACAGACCCGTATTCAACGTTAAGCTAGAAACACCTAAACATAACTGTATTTGATCCGATCACCTTTATTTATTATGGCTGCGCGCTTTATTTATATAGTTTTTTCATTAGAATCACAAATTTTGGATTGTTTACGGTTAAAGGTGATTTCATGTGATCGACATGCCACAAAAAACAAAACTGAATTACCTACTTCATATTCATATATTTATTGCATATGTTAGTGTACAGAAGTTGGTAAAATTACGCAAAAATGTTCCATCCCATGAAATTATCGGATGATTTTTTGTGTGTATATGGCAGAGGCTATGATTCAAATAATTCGGGTGACATATAGACGCAGACGTTATCCAAGTACATTAAAGCTGTCTATTTGTTATAATAATGGCTTTCTTTGATCATGTACCTACATTAATGTTTATATTAAGATATTTAACTCGATTTGATTATAAAGAAAGATATGTAAATGAAAGCCAATGAAAGATAAAGAACAACTGAATGAAAATGTGACAATAATTTGAAAGGAAGAAAAGTTGCCGCGGATATTATTTAATAAGTTGGGGAGTAATTATAATAATTTAAAATTTATTTTAGTGTGTATATTTTATTTAAGTTTTCTGTTCTGAATTCTATATTAAGCCCAGTCAATCTTAAGTTTAAATTACATCCAAGTGAAAGAAACACATTATACAAGTAAATAATTGTCTGTAAAATGGAGAATTAGTAACATTAAATAGCATATATTGTAGCCAATTTGAATTCCTATTAATTTTACAATAGATCAACTGCGAGCTCGTTGGCTCGCTGTTGATCTATTGTAAATTTTTTACAGATTTTAGTAGGTTAATATGTAGGCTTTATGCAGCAAAAAACAAGAAACTGTCAAATACCTAAATTCATTTGATGATGTTGCATTTTTTTATAACTAAAATTTTAGTACACAGAATTTGGCACCCATAATTTTTTTTTATCGGCGAAGACAACAACGACGTATATTTATAATATTTAACTTAACTCCATTTTATATTTATATTCTTAACGATACCTTACTACATCAATAGTTTTCTTATAAAATTTTAGTCATTGCCTAAATAGATTCAAGTCGAATCAATCTAAACAACACAACACTGTAACGAGACATTATTGGGGCGCGGGAATATATAACTTACGTCTCAAAACTCACCAGACGATCCACAAGTACTTTACCCGGGCGGTGTACAATGCGGACGACGTTGAAGCCCGCTCTAGCATGCACCTGGCCGGCACCATGGCGGGCGTGGGCATCGGCAACGCGGGCGTGCACCTGTGCCACGGCCTTGCCTATCCCATCGCTGGGAACGTCAAAACTTTCAAGGCGCAAGACTATGGGTAGGTATTGATATGTTTAGAGTGTACAGTCAAAATATAGTTGTACAAACGACTTTAGAACGTGGTAAAAGTATATAAAGTATTATTTTGTCGTTATATTGAAAGGCCACTGCTTTTTTGACATAGTCCACCCTAAAAGATTTGCATTAGGGGTTATTATGTTGCCTTGTCCACCATTTTTCATATCTTTCTAAGGTGACATAATCGTCCAAAACAGCTGAGCGTAATGTCTGCAGGCAGCTTCCCCGTCGCGATGCTACGCTTTATGATTGGCACTACACCTGCCTAGTGCTAATGATAGCCCTACCCCCTTTCAATAGATCCTATGGCTGATGTAAAAACTTATTTGAATGTAGGAAAATAAGTGCCGTGTAATTATAATTATGTAAAATTTATATCGTGGGGTAGTACGGAAGGTTCCTGTGCCATGTGTCGTAAGAGGCGATTGATCAACAGATTACGGTATATCCACCCGTGGCAAACAGTGTAGCTCAAATGCAACTGAGCGGGGATGATCAGCAGCATACCCGTCGCGAAGCTACGCTCTGCGATTGCCACCACGCTTGCCTAGTGCGGCAATTATTGGCGAATTCCACCACTTTTCGGTAGGCACGATGATGATGATATTTAATTCGTATATTCTTGGCTAAGTAAGAAATCGTGTATTCCCAACTGTATATTTACTCCTCCTCTTTTACTATCAAGATAATTTAAGGCAAGTATTTTATCTATTTTATATCTAGTTTTATATTCACCGTGACGCTTCCTACTGATATGAGAGTAGCATGAATGATCGCGTGTTGAATTGCCACACTACCACAAAAATATGATAGGTCTCTGTCCTAGGTGTTGGTGGTTGTTGATGGTTTTCTTAATATATAGTATATTAATATATAGTATATATAGTACATATAGTATATAAATATAGCCAGCTCATAAAGAAGGGAAATAAAGTGAATTATGGCTGGAAATATAATTGCAAGTCGTTTTATTTAACAAAAGTATATTGGAAATATATCCACTAGGGTCAGAAGAACGTAGTGGCTTGTCACAAAATTTGTTTTTATTTACGTTTATACCAATATTCTAGATTCCAATACAAACCAAACCATATATTCTAGGGAGGAACCAATAATCCCCCACGGGCTCTCAGTAGTGGTGACCGCACCCGCAGTGTTCCGGTATACGGCTGCCAGCGATCCCGGCAAACACTTGGAAGCGGCGAGTCTGCTGGGCGCTGACGTCACAGGGAAGAAGGCTGCCGACGCCGGAGCGGTCCTAGCCGACACCATGCTCAAGTACATGGATGCTTTGAAGATCGAGAACGGACTGAGCGAGCTCGGGTATTCTTCTAAGGATATACCCAGTTTGGTGAAAGGGGCTTTGCCACAGGTAAACTTGTTCTAGATAACTATCTTCATTGCTCTCATTCAAAATGATTATATGGTAGACTTAAAGCAAACGTTTCGTCGTAAAAAGGTAACAAGTAACCAGACAGACAGGCACACTTTCATATTATAGTATAGATACGTATGGATGCGATTTGTCCGTTCAGTACAAAATAAATAGCTGTAATTAGTTTGACCAAAAACTTCATCATATTATGAAAAGTAAATAGTCATCTTTATTTATTTAATTAATATTGCTAAACGGCTCGTGTGTTTTCTAAATCGTCTGTGTTTTCATTTATTTGAATTAACTAAATGATTGACATTACTTTCAGAAACGCTTACTACAACTTTCTCCAATGGAGCAAACCGAAGAAGATTTGGCCCAACTTTTGGAAAACTCATTGACTGTTTACTGAATAATTGGGCCGGTTTATATAAAATGTTTTATAGCTTTGCACGTATTTTTTATATATACATATACGTATTTTTGTTAAGTGTACATTTACAATGCCTGTTGGTTTACTGTTTTGTAACTGTTTTGTTATTGGTTAAAATTATTATCCTGAGCATCGACTAAAATCTATATAAATAAGTGGAGTTATATTTAGTTTTTATTTTCTACTGATGTATACCATATAAATATAGTGAAATGTTATCGTTTATAAAGTTTGTTTCATTTTCTTCGAATATATTGAAAATATTTTCCCATTCTTATAGGCTTGTTTACAAATGTAAATATTCCAGTGTGTTGCGGCGTATGCCGGCTTTGAACCACCTCATAAACTCCCAAAATACAAAAAAAACGTAATATTTACACAATGAGTAGAAAAACTTACAATCAATTTTGAATTATAATGAAGGTTGTGCTTTTCATATTCTCTCTTGAATATGAGAGGATCCTCTATAGAAAAGAAAGGTAACCTAATCACATATTTAAAAATATATTCTTGGTATTTTATTTTATAGAATTAGATCTATTCTTAAAATAATTGCATATTAATATATGTTAATGTTACTTACAAGATAATAATTTTAAAATTATGTGGGAGTAAATAAAACTGCCGATAGTTTTTTAGTGTTTAATTTTAATATTTAAGTACATAAAATAATCCTATTAACTAATTTGTATAATATATAATAATATGTATATCTTAAATTAATTTGTTGTAATTTGACTTCATTTTGTTACTTTATAATCAAGAAGCGCTAGAATAAAAAACATTGGTCGTAGCATTGTTCGAAAGATTCGTTTGAAGGCACTGTACTGAGAAATGTAAAATTGTAGCGTTATTCGGATGTGACTAGCGCTGCTTATCCATCACTTACTGCTTATGCAAGAGTTAACGCAGTTGTTAGTTTATTTCTTTAACTCTAACATACGGATGTACCATAGGTACTCACACCGCTTCGGGCACGATGTTGCTGTGATGGAAGGGACTACATTCATACGACAAGTTGGAAGCTTGCGCGGTGTATGTCGGCAGAGGCTGGTAGCGGCTGAGCTTGGGCGTCGCCGGTCCGGTGAAGTCCTCGGACAAGGGCTGGTATACGAGCCCGCAGTCCTTCTTTGTGCGGCCAGGGTGGCTCATGGCGGCGATTATGGCACTGTTATATCTCACCTGCTTATTCCTCCTGTTGCATACCATCTTCACTACCTTTGCGATAATGATCAGCAAGAACAGGGCTAGCAGAATGGCCATCAGCATTGGCCACAGGTAATCGTAGGTGCCGTGTTCCTCGTCCTTGATCGACGCGTTTATTTGAACCTCAGGTTCGACACTCTCGTACATATCTTTGTCGAGCATAGTTTTTGCGGTCTTAATTTTACTTTCCTTAGTAGGCTCCGGTATTGGCACGGTGAGTAGCTTAAGTTTGAGATCGACATCGTCTTCTTCATCACCGTAGTCCTCCGAAGCGTCCGCATCATCTTCATCCTCGTCGTCTCCCTCTTCATCGTCGTCTTCGTCATCAGCATCCTCTTCTTTGTCATCTTCTCCATCCAAATCATCGTCTTTGTAGTCGTCGCCCTTTGTTTTGTCTGCAACCTTGCCGTCATCTAAAGTGTTCTTCAGATCAAAGTTGCCTTCTGCATCTTTGTCAATCCTTTCCCATATTTCTTCATCTGAGACAGCAGGTAGAGTCTCCACGGGGTGCAAGATGGATCCACCGCAAGTTTTGCGTGTAAGGAATTCCCAACTGTATGTTTCCTCTTCCTCTTTCGCGTCCGTAGCTAAATTCGCGATACGAGCAGTGTTAGCGTCAGGGGAGACTTTGCGTTTGCTCAGCCAGGTCATGAGGTTTTCGAACTCACGATTGCAGATAAGTGGATTGTTACTGATATCCAGTGAACGAAGGTGGTTCAGTGCATCAAGTTCGGTTTGCTTGATTTCAGCGATGTGGTTATTAGACACGTTAAGGAATGTTAGATTCTGGAGGACAGTTGATGGCGGGTTCTTATTTGTTTTCCATAGGGAGTTCAACTCAGCATTACTCATGTCAAGCCATGTCAGCATCGGAGTGCTGATGAACACTTCTACGGATAAAACTTTGAGAGGATTGCCCTGGAGGAATAACTTAGTCAATTCGTTGTTCTTCTCGAAAACTTTAACATCAAGTGTTGACAACATGTTGTCGGCTAAGTTGATCTCAACTAATTTAGGGCACATCGAGAATACTTTGTTGCTAATCGTTTTGATGTTGTTGCTGGATAGATTAATGACCGACAAAGCGGTAAATGTCTTCAAGGAATTATCGTAGATCTCTTCAAGACCACAGTTCGATGCGTCAAACAAGTAAATATTGAATTGTTCAGCGGAGCAGTTAAAGCCATCAACAGGCAAATATCTTAAAAGAGGGTTATTGGAAATTTTGAAAATGTCCAGTTCAATATTTTCTTTGATGAGCTCACTTGAAATGAATGTCAAGTTATTGTACGAGAGGTCTAGGTAATTGAGTTCAACCAGTTTATGGAATGCTTGGTTATGGATCTGCTCCATACTGTTTCCGCTCAGATTTAGATTGGCGATGAATTTCATACCATTCAACATAGACGGCCCAACAAACTTGATTTTCGTTTGGCCAGCATTCAACGTAAGGAGGTCTGTAATGTTTAATCCGTAAACGGAGTCGATGGGGTTTCTTTGGATATGGAGCGTAGCAAGCTCAGCATTCTTCGAAAAGATGTCATCGCCGAGAGATTTGATATTATTATCACTCAAGTCAAGTTCCTCCAAATCAAGAAGCTTCTTAAACGTGTCTGGATCCATGTCGGTCAAGTTATTTCCTGCGACATTCAAGTACATCAAACCGGGCATGTGATCGAATGTATTAGCAGTGATGTATGTCATATTACAGTATGAAACATCTAATTCTTGCACTGTGCTTGCGTTGAGGAAATATTTATCAGATCCCCACCCGGGGAACTTCAGTGGGTTGCTCGCAAGCGTCAATAATAAAAGCTTTTTGTTATTAGCAAAGGTTTCAGGATCAAGACTCTTTAGTTTGTTGTTCGACAAGGTTACTGCATAGAGTTCCGACAGACCACTGAAAGCGCTTGGGCTGATGAATTCGATTGTGCTGTTCACAATTTTAACGGTTGCAATTTGGTGCAGGCCCAATTTCCTGAATATATGATCTGTCAGTTGAATAGACATTCTGGGATTGGCATTTTCAATTACTAGATCGGTGATATCATCACCGAACTTTTGTGTGCCGACTTCGAGGCGGTTGCATTTTGCTATCTTGTACCCTTGGAATACGCTGCATATGCAGTCCCTGGGACAGGGTCTGTCTTCGCTGAAGAGTACTTCTTGCTCGTCTCCGCCTTCGTAGTCATCGTATTGATAGAAGATGGGACTGGAACCGCTTTTGCTGGCAGTTTTGTTTACGGGCTCACTGAGTGAAAGCGCACAAACTGCCAGGAGCAGCAGTAACTCCCGAAACCGCACCCCCATGTCGTTGTAGCGAACTCTGGAATACAAAAACAAGAATAGTTAATGACACGTGATCTGGAAAGAACGTGGTACTTTAGTTATGTCAATTATGACATATTATCAAATAACGAGGCAAAGTCACCGTTACCATGAAACACCTTGCTAGAAAACAATAGAATGCGTGTGCAAACTTTTTTATTTTAGCGAGTTTAACAATGGCCTAACATGTTGTTTCATAAAGAATCCAAAACATCTTTTAGAAAATAACTCATTTTACGTCAACAGGCACAATAAGTAGTCTTAATCTTAAGAAATACACAAACAAATGTATTTTACGTTTATTTCGAATTTCTTTGTAATAATTTTGGTAAAAATCATCCATTTTGTTCGCTTGTAAAGGATGGCGGATTCTATCATCACGTATCTAAAAATACGTAACAATGTATGTGTAGATAGCATTGCCGCTGTCACTTAATACTCGTGCTGTGGCAGATGTGGCTATTGTTCCAGTGAAATCTTATCTGCTCATTGTCCACGTGCGCCGTGACTCGAGAGACGGCTCCTCGTCAAGCCTTTTGTTCTGTAGCATCTAAATTAGGACCTAGGTTCGCTGGTTTTACCTTGATGAGTACACAAAAAGTGTTTGCTTTAGCTTTTAAACAGATGCGAAAGTCTTTGTTTGGATTTCACCGTTGAGTTTCGAAGTAGAGATATTTCTTTTGATTTTGAATAATATTTGTTCAACAACTGTTACACTTTGTTATCGATATCCCAAAAACAAATACTTTTATATGTAATTTAAATAAATAAGAAAATCTATATAAATAAATGATGCCGTAAGGTATCGGCAGAGTAGAATAGTAGCTCCCTCTGTAACAGGTGTCGTAAGAGGCGACTAAGGTCCCAGAAGCGACAGATGGCGGTATATCTATTCAAATCAGTGTAGCTCAAATGCACAGGGTGGGGATAGGCAGCAGCATTCCCACCGAGGCTATAATGCACAAAATTCCCCTTTTCTTGGGGAGGCCTATAGTCCAGCAGTGGACTTCTAATGGCTGATATGATAATGGTAATGTAAATAAAAATGATTTGTCAAAATGCGTGTACTTAACAATCGTAACGAAAAATCTAGAACGATTGCACCAATTGAATTAACTGTTTTTTGGGATGTACATGAATGTTCATGTTACGTGAAGGCGGGGTCGGCCGCTAGAGAAGAATGAAATACAATAATATGTCTTAATAGGTCACTCAAGTATGCATAGTGAAAATTAGTCAACTGCAAATAATAATAATAAATTGACACATATTCGTGTCCACATTAAACATACATGGCATTGAAGGCTTTGTTGGAGCCAGGAGTATATAAGCATAATGTCAAATAATGGATCGAAGGACAGGACAACAATGTGGTGACAGATTACGAAGAGATAACAAACAAGTTGAGCAAACAGACCGTCACTAATAAAGCCAGTTCACACTTCCGGCGTATGCATAGAGTCACTACGGTACATTTTAGTGCCTAAGTTTCCATTACGTTAGTACAACGTTTTATAGGATATGTACAGTTTATTTCAGTTTTTGAGCCATCTGGTGATATTTCTCCATAGAATCCTCGAGTCATGACAAGAAGTTAAGGTACTCTTCATTAAATTGTGTTTCGTTTTTTGAAATAAATGAGTCAAAAGGATGAATTATCGTAGTCTAAAAAAAAAATTCAGGCGTCATTCTCATACGCTTACTTGGTCATACGCTAAGTCGCTTATGTGTGACGAATATTAAACAACACAAGAATCAAAATATAATACCTAAATTCACATTAAACACCTAGACACAGAACCAGCATAAATACTCTTTATATAAATATATGTCATGGGTGGGAATTGACTCCACGATCCTTGGAACACAAGATAGGAACACTAACGAATGCGCCATCGAGCCCGTCAGTCTAATAATAACTATAAATGAAATACAGGATATACAATAAAAAAGACTTTCGAATCCATAACCCAGAGAGGCATTGCACTAAATAATAAGCAGTAAACATGTTCTAGGAACTACGATATAATATTTTATACGGCAATAGTATTAGCATGGTAGAACCGGTCTTGCAACGCTGTGCGCGACTCCCTACTCCAGTCTAGGCAGTCTAGACAGCTGGAATTATGTTTTAAAATACGACAAGCATGTAATGACTGTCTGGGATTTAAATCCCTATTATTCCTAACATCGATATCACCCAAAACTCAATGCTTATATATTCGCCATCTCTAGATGTTTCTATTAAGTTCTATTTATATATTTCCAACAAAAATTTAGTCTTAAGGTCAATTTGTCAGTTGCTACTTCCGTAAGAATATTGATTTCATCAATAATTTGCATTATAAATATAAAAATTTGCTAATTTGCTGTGTATTTTCAACATTGCTGTCTTCAATGACCAAACTGGAGGTGATGCGTTTTAATGTAATTCCAATAAATAAGGTGATCTATATTTAAATAATTCAGAACGATTGCACCAAATGAAATAACTCTGTTTAATGGAATGTAAGAGTTTATTTAAAACGACGACATTTAAACAAGCGGTCTGATTTGGTGCGGTCTTCTCTCACCCGGTGATCGTGAATATTGTAGAGTATAGGATGACTAAGTTGTACGACCAAATCAAAATCTGTGGCAGTTTCTTATATAAATGCTGTTATAAGAGCTCAAGGTTTCTCTTAGTTCACAAATACAGATGAGATTGATAATGTGTAACAAGGGATCCTAGCGAAATAACGAATTTAGCCTGTCTTACCACCCAATCAGCCTGGTGAGATTGTATGTGTAAATAAGGATATTATAAAAATAAATAGCCGTGGGGTACCGATAGTATAGTACCTCTCTATGTACCAGGTGTCGTTAGAAGCGAAGCCATAGCAGCGTAGCTCAAATGCTACAGGTCGGGAATGGGCAGCAGCATTCCCGGCGCGAAGGTAAACTCGGCGATTGCCACCACGCCTGCCCAGCGCGCCAATAATGGGGAAAATTCCCCCTTTCTTGGAGAGGCCTATGTCCAGTAGTGGACATTCTACGGCTGCTATGATGATGAGTAATAATATTAAAAGTCGTTTCTTTGTCTTCAATATGGCGGATACATTAAATTAAAAATGAAAACATTGCAGCTGCAGACGTATGGCTCAGGAACTGCTAATATTACTATTTGCAGTCTCTGCTATCCTGCCATACCGTTAAACTAAATGTAATAATGTCATGTAATACGCCATGTTAGCACAGAACTGACACAATATGTATAGAACATTAATGTATATACTTTCGACGCCATCTTGTATTTTGAGAGAGAAACATAATTGAATATTATAAGTGTTGAAGATTATGAGGAAGTGTTGATGTTCCACGTTCTTTCATGACAACAACTGCTGTAGGCAGAAGTTTGGCACAGAGAAGGCCCCAAATAGCACATTAAAAAAGCACGGTTTCCGCAGGATATTCAGTCATTTCTAGTTATTTTTGTCCGTAGAGCGATTGATGTAATTTTTTGCATATGGGGGGTTGACACCAAAACAATAATATGAAGATTTAGAGTTACTTTTTTTCCTAGGGTATGGTACCAATATAGTAAAATGACCCAAACATCAGACATAGGTCTAACATTTAACAATCTATACTAAACACATAGTCTTATTTAAATACAGGAAGAGTATGACGTCCTAAACGTCATTGCAACAAATTGCCTTACACTGAGACAACCTTGGCTAAGAAGCGTTACCTGCTCTATTCAAATAGATTGAATTATAAACAGGTACATATAACGTAGATTGAACGGCGAGAAAAGCAAACAAATAAGTAGATATACCTTATAAATAATTTTTCAGAGCAGTCGGTTAATATTAAAGGTCTTTGTCGCGCGGACGGGCTCTCATTTGGGTTGGGTCTGGGTGTTGTGTTTGTTCCCTCGTTACAAAAGATTGTTGGTGATGTTATCGAATTTATCTATTGATATTTGTATTAAGTATTGCCAATGCTGAGTTAGGCAATGTTGATCAATCATACATACCAATATTTTAAATTAACAGCATCTGCCGATTTTTTGCTCTTTCGGGTACTGATGTTGGCCTTTAATTGGAATTAATCCTTGGCTTTTTATCCCGGTATAGAGTTCTTGCTGATCACGATATAGAGCGAAAATTTTTATTGGCAAAATAGAATATTCAAACCGATTTCTTCATGGTTTGGAAAATTTTGTTTTATATGAGTAGAATGGACTTCGTTAGTTAGAATTAGTATCATCATCATTATATCAGCCATTGGAAGTCTCTTGCTGGGAAACTCCTCCCCCCAGGAAGGGGCTATTTTGCCCATAATTGCTGCGCTAGGCAAGCAAGTTAATGCTGCTGTCCATCCCCGTCATGTGCATTTGAGCTACCCTGATTCAGATAGATATACCGCTATTGTCGGTTCTGGTACCTTAGTCGTCTCTTACAACTCCCGGTACAGGGGGAAGTACTATGCTACTCTGCCGATACCATACGGCAATGCCAATTAGTACCTATGCCATTCTTAAAATTTATAAAACATTAATAACCAACGAAGGCGTGTTCTATGTACGTATTGACAATCTATATGGGTAAGTATATTGGTGATAATGTTATATTATACACATATATGTATGTAGTAGAGTAGTATGTACAGACTCTATAGGTAGACTGATAACGATAAGATAAAGATAGACTATGATATCGTGTGTTTGCTATACATGTTTACACTTATAGTTTGGCTTAGATATTGTTTTAGAGTGTAATCTCATTAGGGAACCAGCCATGTACATAGTCTAATAGTTATTGTACGATTTATTTTGTATTCCAGTTGGTCATCATCTTATATATAGCATATTACTGCCGTAAAACGTCTACTGCTGGGCATAAGAAGGAACCTTCCCAAGAAAGAAGGAATCTTGCCCATAATTGTCGCGCTGAGCAGGCGTGGTGGCAATCGCACAGTGTGATTTTGCGTCGTGAATCCGTCCATCGTTTTGTTTACATTTGAGTATCGGATGGATACCTACATCTGTCGGTTCTGGTACCTCAGTCGCCTCTTAAAACACCTGGTACGGGGGAGGTACTCTGGCAGTAACCCATAGTTCGTTATAAGTCCTACTGATATAGGTATTCTGATAGATTCTCGCTTGTGAATAGAATAGAAGTACATTACCCTCATGCTATATAGCTATAGCTAGACTAATATAGAATTGAACACTTTAATCGGTCATTTCATTGTTATTTGAGCGAGAAAATTGGCTTTTGAAAGTAGGACGTGCTACATGTGAATAAGATAGGAAGGTCGCTCATAGACGGTAAAGGCATTGAATGTATTCAGGGAAAACTGAATGCATTGTAGAAACGCGGCCTGTTTCGGCTTTGCACGGATAGAAATTTGTTTAACGCCGCGACGGCATTTAGTATTCGATATAGTGTAATAGAATATGTCGTACAAGTTATATCAATGAATTCACGCGTAACTTCTACTGAGGGATAGAGCAATTGTTGATTTGCATTTGCCTGTATCCTGACATCCCCCTTGCTTCCTTTACATTTAAATCTCTTCATACACGATTCGGAGGAAAGATATCTGCAGCGAAATTTTCTAAGGATGTCTTCGTTTTGGTAAATGATTACCAACCTCTTTTAACGTTGCCCTGTCACATTTGCACTTCAACATTCGTCTCATACATTCATTCATAAGGAAAAAACCACCTGAAAGAAATCAGGGTGGGAACTAAAATTAACCACAAGAAAACCTTTATTGTCTGAAATCAGTAATAAAAGTACTTTAAGCTACTTATCTCGGATTTAGGTCAATGCATAAGATTTTGTGTAAAATTATTTAATTTATATATTTTCGATCGATTTTAAAAACAATAACATTACAACACAGTACGTCAACCGTACTTATTGCAACTATGGATAAAAAATAAAATCCGTCCTCATGCAAGGGTCACCAGCTGAAATCCGCACTGTATGTACTCTCAAGCAGTAATCTTATTTCAACGATCCGGTTTGAGGAGTGCGAGAGACCGCGCGTTATATCCTGATGTCTCATAGTTAGATGTGATATCCCTGCAATGTGCTTATTTGTTAGCCGAGCATATTTTTATATTGCAATTATCAGATACGCACACCGTGCGCGTGCTGGTAAGCGTCATGTTATTCAGAGATATCACGAGCGTGTCGCCACCACTGTGACATAAATATTAAGTCATATATATACTAGTGCAACAGAAATAGCGGTAGAAATAAGTGAGCTCCAGGTACAGACGATCTTTGTAAGATCTACCTTTGGAGTAGTGATCGTCTTCTATATATATATAAATGAATTTTGCAAAGCGCAAACCTTGAAAACGGCTCGTCCTATTCTGCATTTTTTCAAAGGTTTCTTAAGGTACACAGAAAGTTATACAAATAGTAGCAGTGACGATATTTACCAGAAAATAATTAATTTGTCACAGGTGTCAAGGCGGGACTCGAACATGTATTTTATTACTACTACCGAGAAAGTCTTTAGAACAACGCTAGTGCAGTAGCTGTTCGTATAGTGTGAGAATTTTTTTATACATATTTTCACTGCTGTTGAACAATATAACATATTTCTTTCTGTCTAACAATTGACGTAAGTTGTCAAAGTTTTTTTAAATAAAACACATTTGAAACGTAACAAGAACAACATACATGGACCATGTCAGAGCGTGTTACTAATAGGTATAAAGAAATGCGAATCTCGAGATCTCTGTCAGTACCGATGTGCCGGACTTGTTCTTGGAGTTTCTTTTTGGTATTGACATCCGAATAAGAAAAGTTTTAGATAATGAGAATTAACATACAATGGACATTGTTGCTGATGCAATGCGCGTGCAAAAATGCATATGGGCGAGCAAGAGACAGTAATATATTTCGTGTCACCCTCTAGGCCGCATAATGATTTTTGGGGTTCTGCGCGTAGCCATGGCAATATTGGTAAATTGTAGGCTTGTGATTTTCGCTCCTCTGTTTATATTTATTTTTTATGACGCTCTTATTGATTTCTGTTAGAGACATTGATTTGAGTAACCCGATTGTGTCTCACTATTTAATATCACGTTGAATTGATAGTAAAGGTAATATAGCATAATACACGCATTTAGAAAAACAGAAAATTAAACCATTCTTGGACAAAATGTATATCCGAAATAAGTACATATACGTATTAAGTTTTTACAGAGATTTTTACGCTAACATTGGCATGTTCTCAGAGCTTTGTCATATGTCATAGTAGACAACTGGTTTAAATTTCAAAAGAATTCTCATCTAACTAGAATATTAATATACACCAAAAAATGATTTTTTTATATATTATACAAAAAATCATTTTTTGGTGCAAAACTCCTCCTTCCTTTTAATCAGCTATGCAGGTAAAATCTTTTATGGCTCCCCTCATACATGAATCGATCGCGCAGTCTTATCAACGTTATCATCAGAGAAAGGTAATAAGGTCACAAAACAATACACACCTATGACCCTGTTCAGCCAATCGGGATCTTCTTTATTATAATCTGTAACAACAAAAGAAGCACTATTAGTACTGGCCTGTCACATCATTAGGTTACAAATAACCATCCAAATCTCATAAATACGAAACTATGTAAAAAATTTATGAAGTCAACATGTCATTTTATGAACAAACAAGCATACGTTCCACTTGATGATAAACGTGACTGCAGCCTATAGACATTCGTTTCATCACAAAGATATCACTAGTGTGTCGCCAACCTTGTGAACTGAACAATGTCACGTTTACCCAGTAATTTCGCTGCCTCTCTCACCCTTCAAACCGGAACACAGCATTGCAAACACTGCTATTTGGAGGTAGAAATAGGTGAGAGTGAGGTACCAACGCTACTATTGATCCCGGGAAAGTATCGCGGATGAATGCTGACAACATTAAAACTGTTTCCTAAATTTAATTATTGAAGTTTTAATTAGTGTCTACTGAATTTGACAAAAGAGTTGTATCAATGGAAAATACTTATATATTGTAAAAAAGTTGTTCTAATTTGCATCCAAATATATGATCAGAAAGGTCACGTGTATTTTTCCATATGTAAAAACTATTAACTAATCGATACAAGACTACATCCAATTGCAATTCATTCACACGAAGAATCAATACCTACTGAAATAGATATAACAACCTCAAATAACCCCCAAGCAAAGTGAAGTGAAGATGCGCAGGTCACTGCCCACTGATGAATGTTCGATATTCACGTTCCGAATATTAAATATATCGATTTTACAATCGCATAAGTATCGATAAACCAGTACATCGATAAAAGATAACAACGAGCATGGTATGGGCGTGGTTGGGCTTGTACCTAGACAGGTTTAGGATTAAACATTACTCAGTATAAAGAGAACAGCGAAGTATTACTTCATTCGCTAGATAGCTTTTCTACCAGTTAATTTATTTTATGATATATGGTGATAAAAGTACTAAATAAAAGAATTTTACTTAGTTTATTATTTGATTAAAAATGATAAACTGTTGTCTGCGATTAATCGAACCTTAATCAGAATTTACATATATGTTAAGAAATAAATTAAGATTATCAGTTGGGCATCTGGTTATTTGTGAATATGTTCGATGTTTTATATTTAAAGGTTAAATTTACAATAATGATACCCTTTAAAAATTGAACATACGTGTGATATAATTTTACAAACGGCGTTTTAATGTTGATTGCTCGGATTAACGTGTTGATGTCTCGTATTGCTATTTCACTCGCGCTCACTACCTGTTACAGCGGTGACGTCATTTGTTTTTATCACTATCCTGTTCTTGAGTTCTGACATTTCCCTACCTACTTTATTGCACTTCTAATCTGGTAATTTTTGAGTCGATTACTAATGTTCTTTATTTTAGGTTTTGGCTAAAACTGGAGTCTAGCCTACATGTTTATAACAGCCACTCGACCCTCGTGTATGATTGTACATAAGGCGTCAAATCAATATATACAAGGCTGTCAAAATTTCTCAAACAATTTTGAACTCGATTAATTTAAAATCTGGACAGATTTGGAAAGGTTAATCTGTCGATTTGTGTTGAGTTATTTTCGAAAATCCCTTAACTACAATTATATTATTTTCTCGAGTGACTAGAAATAAAAATTCGATCCCCATAGCGGATTCTATTTTTTATTACGTTTGTCATATTAATATATTTGTAGCTGTCTGGCATTATAATGAGTTTAGAACAATACAAATGTTTAAACGGATGACGTCAAATGGAAATGCGATTCTCTGGTTGGTGTAAAATACGAAAATTATAATGATTGTTAGCAATGGTTAGTCGTAAACTGCACATTAGATGGCCTAGATGCCATGGCTTATTACTCAACGCATATAAATTATACTTAAGGCATATACATTCCCGTGTTATACTGGTATTAACATTTTGGTGTCATATTTCAAAATAAACAAGGCGCCTTTATTTTCACGATGTGATATGCAGACACAGACTTGTAATAATTCTTAACCTATCAATGAAGCTAGAGATAGCTGGTCACAGGTAATACACAGAAAAACTATATTATTTTTCTGGTTTGAAAAAGAAATATATCCCTATTTATTGCCCACCTTTATATGTAAACATTTCTTGTAATTTTGTTTGTCCATGATGAACTATTCTCTTATATTTTTTCGCATTACTGTGTACCGTTAAGTTGGATCGAACAACTTGAGAGATAGGCTAATTCATTTCTCATTATTTTTTCCCATACATAGTCAAAACTGGGCAACGCCTGTCGGGTTGGCTAGTATAATAAAACGTAGCTTAAGTCCGCCATGAACCATAAGGCAAAATAGAAGATAAATATTACGGCAATGCTGAAAGTTTGTCAAGCCATATTTGTCATGAATCTCATCTCAATCAAATATTCAACACCTTTGGACTATAAATATTAGAATAAAGAATACTCACATAGTCACTATTCATGATAAAAACCACTGATAACGGCTGTGAAACGCGGTTTATTTAACTTTTTATATTTAATTTGACGTTTAGGTTACTTTACGGCAACCGTTTGGGGATATTTGCTGGCATAATTTATTCAAAATGTACACACACAAACGGATAGAGAAACAATAAGCTATAAAACCAAAGTGACACACAAACCTAAAGCGGAACAGGAAACCGAAATTGTTAACGGGGCTTTGTAAAAATATTCGAACGGTTTAGCTGCATATAAATCTATAGGTTAAAGCTGCAAATAGGTTGGTAGCAGATAGGTATTCATTAATTTAGCTCAGTTTTTAAATATATTTTAATAAGTATTGCACCTGGCTCCTTCCTGTTTTTTCCGATAACTTGAATGGTGACAGATATTGACTAATTGCATTGTCACTCATGTGTATACTGTATATTCAATATACATTTTTGACAGATCATTGATAGCTGAATGAACGCGTGTACCGATCATGACGAATACGTTTTAATAAAGTCGAATGAAACATTTGCCTACTCATAGTTTTAAAATTGGAAAAAATAATAGCTTTTTTGTTAAATTATGAAGTCAGCAAACAAGTATAATGTCCGCTTAATAGTAAACGGGACCGCAGCCTATAGACGCTCGTGTCATCACAAAGATATCACCAGCGTGTTGCCAATCCTGCAAACTGAAGATAACTACATAACATTTCCCCAGTAATTTCACTGCCTCTCTCACCCTTCAAACCACTTCGTTCCGGCAGCAATGCGAGCAATGCTATTAATTATAGATATTGGCGGTCGAAATAGATGAGAGTGAAGTAGCAAAACAGACATTTGTAAAAGGTCTACCTCATGTGGTGTTCGCATTGCTGTGTTCTGATTTAATTTTGAAATTACTGGGTATTGCAACATAATATTTTCAAGTCATTAAGTTAACAGCGCGCTTGTGCTATCCTTGTGATATTACGAGCGTTCTACAGGCTGCGGAGACTATTACTATCACACGGAACGTATGTTTGTTTGTCGGCTTAGTCATATAAAAGAAGGTAAAAATTTCTAATAAACAAAAACATTAAAAAGTCATAAATACACTGTGATGATAGCAAGTAATGATAACACATAAAGGAGTGCGAATGAATAGATGAAATAAGCCTCTGTTAGCACTAAGATGGCCATGGAATATGTAGTTCTACGTTTTGTCGAGGATTGCATATGGCATGGCACTACAATGAGCACGAACCTTGAACCGTGCGGTGGTCCGTGCCATTGATTGTGAATTGCTTCATACATCACTTTGTTATTTATTTATTGTATGTGTTATTGATTTTGTGTATAAATACTGTAAATGTACATTGTATGCAAGAATAACAACACAATCTTTAAGTAACATAATTTCAGAAAATCACTCTAATAGACAGTTATTATTTTGAACCTATTTTGTGGTTTGTTGATATTTGGATTAGCCGAAAAGATTCTATTCGCTTCAATTGAATTTTAATGTTCTTAAACAAAAGAAGATCTGAAATTAATGTTCTTAAACAAATGAAGATCTGAAAGTTACTAATAAAGCGTGCTGCAATTTTACATTTAAAATTATTTTACATTTCTATTTTTTGCCTCGCCATGACTATTCAGACTCAGTTCGCAAATCGATCGGGCAGGTTGGGGCCTAGACTTCTCATTATGCGGGCCATGAAAAGGCCCGTGGCCTTCAACGCGACCGCGTGTTTCTATTTCTAGTTATCATTATATTCACTGCTTTGGCAAACCATTCATAGCTACTAGTTTTAGTTAATATAAAGGTTTGCTTAATCTGTATTTACTAAAGATTGTCTTATAAACTCGAAAGAGTGATTTATTCTATATGTTATACAATACATAAAAACATAACTTATACTGTTCCCCTCTTATAAAGAAATTTATTTACTTAAAATAATTAGATAAAAATTGGTTTTTCTTATGTCAAAATAACAACGATTTCTTTTACACAGATTTTGGACTATCGAATGGAATGTAGATAATTAAAACAAAATTAAATATCTGTAATAATATATTTGTTATGACTTTTCTCTGAAAACATGGCTTATAATAGTAGTAGGCTAATTTTGTAACAAAGTAGTATGAAACAGTAAATAAAATCAGATGGGAAGTGTAATTTAAACCTACTTTTTAAACACACAGACAAAGTTGCTGCTAGCTTGTAATACTAGATGGTATGTATATATGTGTGTATGCATGTTTATATGTATTTGCATGCCTGAGACTAATTTTAGATGACTTTAACGTCAAATAAAACATTTTTGAAGGTTAACATTATGTGTTCACAATATTATTTGTTATCAACAGACATTGAGTAACAAAAATCAATTACCTTGTCAAAAACGTTTATTATAACTTAATGTATTTTGTTACGTTTCCGGTTTTATTTACACTGATGACAAACAAGCATACAGGCCGCCTGTAAGCTTTATGTCCTAAAGTAGTTATATAAAATAACAGTTGATCATAATGATAGTTTTGTAAAAACTAAACCTGACATTAACAAACAAGTTAAAAAAGTACGATGCCTTGGTAAAAGGTAATAGCGAAACAGGGCGATATCTTTAAACGTTGAACTTCATAACTAATACTAACTACTTTCAACTAATATTATTAATATTTTTTTATTACTATATTCAGTTTATTTATCTTGAGAGATAGAATTGTTTGACTCATTTGATAATCGTATTATTTTTTTCAAGATTTTCATATAGAGTTAAGACAAGACAACGTCTGACAACGACAATTTTATTACAATGGCCGTAAATTAGGTATATAAGGCATGTTTTGTCTCATTTTCTTACAATCACTCACGATTTTATTTGCCTTTCTTACAATCGGAAGGTATTTGTGTTCAGTGTTTACATTTAAGCTTAGTTTTTAGTCACGGAAACAAGAACAGTTTAAAAAGTATTTCTTTGTTTCTTTTTTGTACGGCGTAGATATTTTTTACTGCTTGAAGGTTAAATACTACTAGTAGTTTATAGAATAGTAAATAAAATAATAAATAATAGTTATTATTGTTTAATATAATATAAAATATTTCAATGAATGATAATCGGTTTGCGGGGGAAGTACTGGTCAAACCTACTAGACACGAGTCGGTTTGTAATAACAAGAATATAGCTATTAATACATACAGTACATAATTTAACTGTTACGGTTAATCTTAAGGTGGTTGGAAATTTTTAAGTGGTTAATACATAAATTAATTAATGCCTATTTTCCATAGGTAGAGACTTACTAAGTTTACTTGGCAATAGTTTAATGGCATTGCTTTGATTCTGACATACATTAATTGCTTTCTCAATGATCTCTTTATCCACGCACTGGTTATCCCCGCACAGACTGCATCAATTTAAAGTAAATGAGGCAGTATCAATAAAACTCAATAAAAATTGATTATACATATTGAATACCACCCTCAGTACCCAGTGTCGGAAGAGGCGACTGAGAAACCAGAACCGACAGATGGCGGTACATCCATCAAAAACAGTGTAGCTCAAATGCGTATTACGGGCCCGATGGCGCCAATGTAGTAATCCTACCTTATGCGCCAATATATATGAGTCAAGTAAGTCAATATATAAGATGCTGTGTGAATATAATTCAATAAAATGGGGGTAGCTGCAGCAGCAACCGCATTAATAGCTTACCCCACATTACCCCAGCTATTCATTGCAATTGCCATCACTTCGGCAATGTTTATGGCCAAAAACCCTTTTTGTGGAAGTCAATGTCCAATAGTGGATATCCTATGCGTGATATGATACTATATATATTCTATATTAAATATTATTATTATGTATTAAACACATAAAAATAACATGTGTCAGTTGCACAGCTGTTGTGGGCGTAATGCGACTATTGGCAGAACCGTATCAAACCATTGTTATGTTTATATTCTGTTATTTACTTTCTAAAGAGTAAACCTGTTTTGTAGGAGAGAGAGATATATAGTTGAGTAAATGTATTCTAATATTTTGAAATATGTTTGAAGATATCTTTTATTTGTCTTATAAGCTAATTCAATACACTAATGGTCTATGGCACGAGCATAGCTATTAGCGCGATCGAATCTCAAATAAGGAGAAAAGATCTCTATAAGCAACATACATTAATAAAGCCTACCGGATAAGTAAATAGCACGCGGATCTAGACAGTACGTCCAATCACAAGGTGTATAGACGATTTGATTAAAGCCGCAGGATCGCGCTGGACGCGGGCCACACACGATCGGTCCTATTGGAAATACCTTAGGGAGGCCTATGTCCGGCAGTGGACGTCTCGCGGCTGATATGACGTGGATCTGATGGTAATTGGGGGGGGAGGGGCATGTCACGGTCGATCACTCAATGTAGATCTTTTCGAGTCGGTAGTTTAACATCCCGGAGTGGGCAAGCCCCCCCCCCCCTTCGGCCCCACCTTCTAGAGCAGACCACGTACAATCATAACGACAACGTTCACTCACAAAGTGGACAGTCGATATGATTGAATTGCGGGATCGCTGATATGGTGAATGTTTTACTGCAAAACTTATCCTTTTTTTCTGATTTATTGTTATTTTTTATTCACATGACTGATATTATTATTGTCGATAATAAACTTTATCGTTTGATAATGTCGATCACAATATTATCAAACAATAGCATTTCATTTGAGTTTGAACAAATCACAGTATTTTTAAATTTCTGAGACGGTTAAGATACAGCAAAATGGTTTTTTTCTTTACGGGAAAAATCCTTTATGTCAAATAAACGCACCTAAAAACTATATGGCATGCCTATTTTTTTAATTTATAGAAATATTTTAAATGTAAAAGTAACTCTTATCTCTCCGTCTGTAACCGCTTCAACCAAAATCTAGGCTTATATTGATTAATTTTGGTATAGATACATATTGTAGAGTTGAGAAAGAACAAAGACTTTACTTTGTGTTGCAAAAATATGTCTCAAATACGACGGATAATTGTACTGTATGAGCATAAGATGATGTGTGTATTTTTTGTTGAATAAAAATGCAAGTCTATGTGTTTGGTTAGGATTAATATACTATTTTAACATTTTAGCTCAATCGTGATCTTGATGAATAAATAAATAAATAATTAATTCAAGGACCTCCGTCATATATATTATACTTTGTAGGAATAAAGACTACACTTAATACAGACTACATTTAATTTATAAATTCACATTAAGTTTCTGTTTACCAATAAAAGATGACAGGTTAAGTACTGGCAGAGTAGAATTGTACCTCCCCTTGTACCAGGTCTCGTAAGAGGCGACTGGGGTACTTGAACCGGCAGATGGCGGTACCCAAAATACCATAACTCAAATTCAACATGGCGGGGATGGGCAACTCTGCAATTGCCACCTCACCTACTCAGCGCGGCATTTATGCGAAAATTATCCTTATCTTGAGGAAGCCTGCGTCCAGCACTGGACGTCCAACGGCTGATATGATCAGGTTTGTATGGGATAAACGGGAAGTTTGTATAAAAAATTATGTATTTCTATCAACAGGTCGGAACGTGACAGGGCAGAAAAATTACAATGTACTTAAACGAAGTCGGGTGGGCCGCTAGTATTTGTTAAAATTTAATTGCCACAGCTTTTTCAATGGTGTCAAATTACTCGTGACCACCTGCCCAGTCAGTGCATAATAAATATATGTAAATGTATGTAATGTCGGCTTGTTTGTTGTATCTGACTCTCAATTATATGCAGACCTCGTTTTCACGGTCCTGTTCACGTAAATAAATGGCTAGTGCATTTTGTATTTGGCAGCGTTTTCAAAATGATTTTCCTTTATTGGGTACTTTGTTGCAGTTGGCGGGTACAGTGTTAGGAAAAGCAATTTTAAGCTTTATATCACGTGTAGATTAGGTTGACATTTCTTTGGTAAGACGCAGCGGATGAAGGTTACTCGACGACCTTTTATTTATGAGCATACGAAAAATAGTTCCTCAAAAAACAATATTATAAATCCGAACGTGACTGTTTGTCCGTCTATTACGTTTTTATGGTTTTACAAGTGACGGTTTGGATGAATCGGCATCTGATTAGCTTGATTCCTGAGGATGGAAAAGCTATTGTGGACCGTAGAACAGGTGGAAAAGCGAAGAAAGTTGTGCTGCCACTTTCTTCGCTTGCTAATCTTCTAAAATGTCCCATGGTCTTCTCAGCGAATATCATGGAAATTATCACTTCATAATCTTAAATGATAGCGTCGCTTATTGCACGTTTTTAGCACCTCTATCAGTTTACAGAGCGCGTCACTTGCACGACCCACTTTGCAGGCCTTGTGCTTAATATCTATGAATACAAGATGCTGTCGAAAAAATTGTGAAGCGCGATCGTCGCCCACGGCAGACCTGGGAGCCGTCAGTTTTTGAGACATGATTATTTGATCGCTTTCTGCGTTGGATCACCGCACATTACGATATGCGCGATTAGATTGGCCGCTGTGTGGGCGTTTGTTGTGAAAAAATTTTTTTTTATATGATGTTATTTTTGGCAATACCAGCTTTGTAGTAACTAAGTAGACGCAGGAGATGTATTATTTATATACAAATACTTTATTAGTACGTATTTGTAGTGCAGCGCACCGCTGTTTTACCCGCGTAGTTTCCCCGTGAAAATAATATACAATAAAATAGCCTAAATTACTCCTTAAATCGGCTATGAAATAACTATTTAAGGTGCCAGCTCCTTTATAAGATTAACCGGAACAAACAGACAGACATACATTTTAAAAGTTGTTTTTTACGTATATACTTTGGATATGCTTTAACTGAACATGCACTTCAATTTTAGATATACATTTGTATATATTTCATCTGATCTTGGACACTTAAATCAGATTAAGACAATTTTGCAGGCTCTCTACTTTTTTATATAATTTATTGACTTAACAGACTTTCTAGCTTACGAACGTTCGAACGGAACGATCCAATACAATAATACGTACCTATTTACCTAAATATTTTATCGGTTTCGAAATTTTTAATTTATCTAGTAGTCTTCATGTGTTTTTCTAGCTGATATCTAAACTAGCCATACCCATTTTAACGAATATTTCACTGACGTCATAAGAAGTAGCTAAGATCATTTAATTACTCTGAAAAAAAAGAAATAATCACGATATGTTGTAATTAAGGAATGTTATTATTTTATACAGAAAATCTTATTTTGATTATAGTTTGTGGTACTGGTTAATTATAATAATTATAAATTAATACCTTTTTTTAATGTAGGGATTATCCAGAATATTCAGTGCAGCCCCAATTCTGATGCAACGAGTAAATTATACGACAAAAACTAATTTATCTTTTTTGTTATTTCTTTTTCTCGTTATTGTGTATTTATTGCTAACTTATATTTGTGCTAATATGTCTGAAAAATCTAACAATAATTAAAATTAAAATAATGGCTTCGAATAGTATTACACTACAGATCCCTAAAATATGTGAAGCCAGGTGGTTTTGTTGACTGCCGTGCATTTATCACAACAGCTGTGTGGAAACCTGTTTTACGCGAATTTCGTCCAAGATGGCGATCAGGTGCGGGATGGATCACTACATCTTTTATTTGTAGTACAAATATAGACAAGGATCTACCACGCGGTATGTGACGTCAGAGGCAATATGTTCGATACAAAAACCTTTTTGTATGCAACTACTTAATGCATGAATACTCTCAACTCTCACACTATTCGTTTGAATATTCTTTCGAATGCACTCTCGACTGTTTCTACCGCAACACGCCAGTGTTCGCATTGCTAGGTACCCTTGAAAAGTGAAAGGTAGTGAAATTACTGTATAATGAGACATAATGTATAATACTTAGGTTACAAGGTTGGTGATGCGTTAGTGTGAACGTTGATACGAGCGTTTATACGATGTTTGTGTTACAGATACCACTGAATTTTCAAGTATAATACTCAAATACATATTTATTAATTTTTTTTATTTAGGTGAGGACCGGACTCGCAATACATAGTTATATATATATTAATACAAAAAGAGTAGGATTTGTACCAAACCCTGTTTATCGGCACGATTTCTTCATAAATTAATCATACACTGTAACATTCCTAATGAGTCACACGTCCTCCTGTGAAAACCGAATAAAAATCTATTTGGAAGTTTAGGCGTTCATCAATAAATATAAATAGCAGTCGCGACTGAGGATAATAATAATAATATGGCACCGTGTGCGCATTATCTGTGCGGATAATAATTTTATATTTCGCCTTAGATTCGCACAAAAAGCAAGTTAAAATCTTGGTAAGTTACCGGATAGAATTTGTATTGAATGCTTTCAGTAACATGAAATCGGCCAATTTATTTTTATTGTATTGGTAATACTGGTGTATAATAGTAGATAATATAGTAAACTAATTATTCTAGAATATATTTAGACTAAAAAACATCAAAAGTATCAGTACATAAGTACAGATCAACATATACATGTCAGTCGAAATTTTATAACACAATCTCCAAATCTATGACTTGCACATAAAGTTCAAAATGCCAAACATTGACAGATAAGTATAGGTTGCCGTATTTACTTTTGTAATAGTGGTAGTAAGAATATATTGTTTAAGATGCACTATAATATACTCCTTTTATTAATCGAATTAAACTAGGATATAATAAAAGAGTAACAAAAATTAAAAGTGTCAGTTCAATAGGAACAGATCAATTCAAACCAGTTCATGTCAGTTAAAATTTTATACCTTCATTTCGAACTCCATGACTCGCACATAAAGTTCAAAATGCCAAATATTTACCGATATGTACGATAGGTATATATATACTGTTGCCACGGTACATTCAGTATAGTGGTCTCTTTTTTTCACATCACTGTAGGCAAATCAATTAAAGGTTATTTGTCCCACTTTTTTACAAGAGATCATCTACTTAAAGAGATTAAAATTTTTTATAAAAACTATTACGTCATTCGTCGTACATATTTTTTGTTGGCGGTTCGTTCTAAGACTGAAACTGCTTATCAAAATATACAGTTATGTTAAACTACATTTAACAGTCTCTGGCGGATTCATCTATTTTTATAAATTTGTAATAATAACTGTCTTTGCTCGAGACGTTGTACGCGAGTTTTTTTTTATTGTCTGAGGAATTCTAGTTAACATCGGAAGAAGATAAACGTTACAAAAAACCGTGGCATTTCTAACAGATATTATTATTAAGTTAGGGCTGATTTATCTAACGGAAAAAGTTTTGGAAATAAAAGTATACTATGGATTATTCCAGAACATCAAATCTCATCCCTGTGCAAAATTTCATTCAGCACTGTTCAGCCAAAGATTTTAGCATAACGACAGTCAAAAACTCAAAGCGTAAGAGACATACAGGCAAGAATTATTATATTTCTTTATTTCCGACTTAGAATAGTTTCAAGTAAAAAAGGATTCAACTTCAATAATATTTGTTAAAACATAATTAAAAATAACTTTTCTAGGTTTTAAAAAAATAGAGTTATGACGAATGAATTGTTTTTATTTTCTTCATGTTCTTCCTGAAGACCTGCACATTTTTCCTTACGATAATTGAATTAATGACCGTTTTCTTTTTCATTATTGTGAAGTTTAATATAAACTATTCAGTAGTTTTGGCGTGTACAACTTACGTTTCATTTATCATCATGACATGAGCCGTAGGACGTGAACGTTGGACATAGGACCTATTTAAAGGACCGGTTGTAAGCGGCTTGAATTCCACGCGATCCTGCGGTTTTCAAAAGTACCTTTGTCCTCATACCTTATGTTGCGCTAGTCTGGTAATATGTATTCGAAACCTAAACGGCACTTTTGGCTATCAATTCTGCTTGTTTGCTGTGTTATTGCTTACTGCCACTTCATTTTACTAATCCGCTAGACTAAATCGATAACTATGGTTCTTCTCCGGATCTTCTCGGACCATTCGATCACATAAAGAGACTCCCGAGTGTAAACGTTGGTGAGAAAGAATACACACACTTTTATCGTTTATAAAAATAATGAGAGTGGTGCATAATTTCTTTACAGATAATTGCTTTCATATGTAATTAATTCAGTATCTCTACATGTTATATATTTAATTATCTTCTCAATTGCTGTGTACGATCGGCACTCAACTTTGATCTTGCGTGTATAGCTCAATTGGAACCCATTGAATGCAATACACTCCTATCCATGGATGGTAAACGTTAAAGGGCTATATAACTTTCTGATAGTAATTGTTTAAGATATTTGAAGCATAAAATCATAGGATTCAATATATTTTTATACCAAATTATAAGCTTGGGATAAAATTGCATTTACTGGAGACGTAGGCCACAGTAATGCGATCATGCGACGTATTCACTGTTTTAGTATCATTCAATATATGACTCGTACTCAGTCTAGACATAAAAAGTGCAGTAACAGGTTGCAGTTAAATTTTAAATACTTAAATTATTACACATCCGTGTACGTTTACTTGTGTAATGATAATCGTTGCGCAGAATTGATATAACCAATTGAACCAATTCGTGTCGAATGCTCGACATATCGGCTACCAAACCATCAACGCGTTCCAGAATGCAGGCCGAGAATAGACAGGAACAATGTTTTGCTATGTTTATTATTGCTGCTCGATCGGCTATTTAGCCCCTTTATTATTTCCTGCAGGATACATCCGTAGATTCCCGGTATCGATAGATAGTGGCAGCTGTTGGCAATTATCGAATGCTGGAAAATCAATGTGCGAACGGAAAAGAAAAGCGTCTACGTGTTGATAGACAAATCCATACTGATATATAGATGCGAAATTGACCCTGTCTGTATGGTATATTTTTAAGTTTAGTTGGTGAATAATTGTTGGAATTTGCTAAGTGAATTCTTAGAAAGAAAATACACTCATGATTTTAAAGTGAATTTTACTCCGGGCAGAAATCAACCTGAGAGATTAGTACCTATGCGAAAAAACTATCGTCACACGAACGTGAACATATAATACAAATTGATTAATATGTAAAAGCAAAAGATACAACAGTTCTAAAAGAAAATCTAGGTATGTCAGTCTTTGTTACGTGGTTTTTCTGCACGTCTCTGTCTGACTATAACTTTGGTATTGATAAAGATATTTAAAATATATATTTTTTATGGGCTTACCTATGCTGGGAAGGATTTAACATAAGAATAAAGGTATATAATGGAATATCGTCGATGATCGTGCAATACCGCGTATTATTTGCAATTGCTACAGTTGCAAATAAAGTTGAAAATTCAATTAGAAAATATGGAAAATGGACCTTATTAACATAAGCTACATACGCGGTATTGAAGTATCATCGACAATATACAAATAGCTCAGCTGACGTTTAGCTTCTATGATTCGGCAAATCATATTTTATCTAATTGACGGGCCCGATGGCACAAGTGTCGTCGTTTCGATCCCACCCAAGACAAACATTTACTTGATGCTATTTTTTTTTGTTCTGTGTCTGGGTGTTTATTCAAGTATTATATTTGTGATTCCTCTGTTATCTGATGTCCGTGACACAAGAGCTTTTAGCGACTTATTTCAGAGACCGGTCAATGTTTGAGATGTTTTGTGAATATAATTTTATATTGCAAACCACTTAACCGGGCATCAAAAAAATGCACCGCGGATCACTTTCAGGACCATATAATCAGATAGTCAGATATCGTTGGAAAAATGACACTAACTATAACATTAACTTTCTACCAATGAAAACGTATGTGCTATAATATTTAGACTAGACTTATTGGATTATTGCCAAGATTATTTTTATTATGATCCTATGACTTTACACCACAACAATGTAGTTCTTGTATGAAGCACGAATAAACAATTAAATATGGGTAATAATACAACCAAAGCAAGCTTCAAAAATAAAACAGCCTTTTAAACAATATGGCGCCCAACGCTATTTTACGACGGCGTCTGAATGGCATTGTGTAAATGTCATGACACCATAAATCGAGGGGCATGAGACGACATTGTTGGGTCCCAGACCCACGTCCATACTAGATTGGGGCGTGCGGGACATTGACCTATTTAGTGTGTACTTATAGAGCGTATAAGAGGAGACACTCATGGATTGATATGTACCACACGAACTAAATAACAGTTTTGTTCATTCCTCTAATATAGTTTGAAATTAGAATAATGATCGATATCTTAAAGGTAATTTTTTTTGTTGTCTATGAATGAATGTAATACGAAAAAAGAATACAATAAAAAAAATTCAGACAACGGAAAGAGCTCCCTGACTATATGTTTTAGAGTATATAACAAAATACCCAATGAAATTGAAAAATTGTCTATATTTAATTTTTTTTTGTGTTAATGCGGTTTTCAATATAAAATCATGAAATGTGTGGTTTTGTATCATGATTTGCATGCAAATTGTATTTGCTGCACTTTACTAGAACTTCAGAATGTTTTATACCATCGTTTATCGCAAATAAAGAATTATGTTATTATTTGTTTATGTTATTATTAGTGACATGCATACTTTTTCAAGCGAAAGTTGTATTTTAATTGAAAAGCGTCAATGTCATTTACCCACGTCGTACTAAATTCATGAAATGATGGATTATGGTGAGCCGGGTCGCCGAACCAACCTTCATAAAATAATCCAGACTATTGCCTTTTTTGTATTTTCTGAAGTCAGCGAACAAGCGTACGGTCAGTTTGATGATAAACGTGACGCAGCCCAGTTATGGACACTCGTGTCATCACAACAGATATCACTAGCATGTCGCTAACATTGTAAACTGATGATAAAATGTCACATTAATCTAGAACTTTCACTGCCTCTCTCATCCTTCAAACCAAAACACAGCAATGCACACACTGCTATTTGGCGGTAGAAATAAGTGAGAGTGAGGTACCAATGCAGACGATATTTGTGAAAGGTATACCTCTAGTGAGTGAATGAATCGTAATATTACATATAGTTAGATACTAGTTTTTTTCTATAGAAAGCTTAGTTGGCAATAAAACAGGAAGTGGTTAATTGCGATGGCTGTGAATGCACTATTTTTCTGAAAGCTAAATATATTTACAGGCAAAAGAAAATTTGTCTTGCGTGTAACATAACGCAGGTTTTAATGGCGGATTAGGTTAAGTGCTTCCTATTAAATAGATTTAACAGGATCTCGATCCCTTAGTTTATTAAACAATATAATTAATTTAGTTGACTATTTGAAATGTAAAGTCAGGTTTCTTTTTGTCTGGACACAATTATTATTTTAGATTAAAACTAATGTATCGAATGTATGTCAACTGATTTTATTTTTGTAATTTTTCATAATTAATTAACAATATATCGTAAATTTTTTAATTATGTCAATTCATCAGTGTAAATAACTAGGTAAATGTTATTAAATCAACATAAATAGTTAGTTTTTATTGCGAGACAGTGATGTAGGTCATTTCGCGGGTTAACGATGGTCATGCACATAAAGCTAGCTCCATGTTTACTTTCCAACCGTTATTGGACTCACGTCCGAGCGAGTAATCAAATAGGTAGAGATGGTCCGTTCCATACTACGTATATATCTATGTATACACGTATGTTTTCAAATATCCAGAACTTCCTATGCCAGATGACCTGATCCTCCATGTATGTGCGACCTAAAATCACAATATCGGTGGTGCGAGATATCTGTATATATTTAATTTGTGTGCGCACCGAGAGCAAAAGATGACGAATGTCGAATTATGAGATGTATTAGAAATCGTTTCTTAGTATCCGTTAGAGCTTTAGCAGCCGCTGTTGATCTTATCATACATTACAGTGCGGTATTTGTTTACTTTTATTACTCTAGCAAGTTGATAGTAAAATTTATTGCATATATGACACGTCTAAGCGAAGTAAAACAAAAAAAAAACAAGTGCTGTGCATTTTTTCTACAGAAAAACAAAAGATTATCGCTTAAGGCTTCATCATTCATTAACGTGAAGATTATAAATACTATTTTCTCTTACCTGTTTTGTAAGTGAAGACTATGTAATGAATTGATTTTATGGTTTTTAATCGGTGTAGTGAAATTTAAAAAAAGAAAATTACCTTTTATTATTGGAACATTATTGTATCACTATCGTTACTTATAGCTTTTGTTGTACCTATGTTTGTAAACTGCCTTGCAAGTAAACGTTAGAATTTTGAACTAAGGAAATGTCAAACTTTTTAAGCTAACTGTCTAATCATTGTTAAACTAGTAAAGTTTCTGGGGTGACGTATTTTACAGTTCAGGATCATGTTCATAAATAAGTGTTTAAAATTAATAATGCCCATTTTGCTTTCCGTTTTTATATGATTAAATCGATAAACAAACAACGGAGCACCGCAGCCTAGCAGTCTAGACAGTCGTATCATCGACAACAGTCGTATCTAATTAACAAGGGTATCAACACTAGCGTGTTGTCAACCTTGTGACTTAAAAATTTCACTGACTCCTCTCATCCTTCACACCGGAACACACAATACGAACACTGCGGTTGGCGGTATAAATAGGTGAGAGTGAAGTACATCTCCATAGACGACATTTGTCTAGCTAGAGAGACAGTGACGGTCTACCTCTAGGAGCCTTTTAACAAGAGAATAGCTGAATAAAACAATGTCTCTCGGTTACTTTGTCAATTAAAGCAGTGAGAAGTAAAATAGTAAGATTATGTATAAATAGCGACCCGCCCTGACTTTGCACCGGTCCAATGAGGATAAAAGATGGTTGTTGTAGGCTATCCCTAAGAGATGGACATATAACGCCGCAGACGTTTTTGTAGTCCATTTCAAGGTGTACAATACTTAGTTCATTATTTTGATAAATCTGGTGCCGCCTGCGTTTGCCTCCTTAAAAATAACAATATTTCTTCACTATTTAATGGACATTATTACACATATAAACCTTCCCCTTCAATCACTCAATCTATTAAAAAAACTGCATCAAGATCCGTTGCGTATTTTTAAAGATTTAAGCAAACATAGGTATATAGGGAAAACAAAAAAGCGACTTTGTATGTAGTGATACTTTCACTTACGCGTTCGCGACTGATAATAAAAATGATATTTAACGGCATTAAAACATGTTTTATTTATTAATTTTTCTCGAAGTTTCAGTTACATTACGGCAGCAGTAATTTGTAATTTTGGAGTGACACAGAGACTGAATAATGTTGTTACCTGAAGCTCGCTACAAAGTCTCTGTATATTAAAATTGGTTATATAATTTGTGTGATTAGCATGCACAGGCGTATCTATCTAGCTTTCCGCCCGAAACTTCCTCTGTCGGGGTTTGCACTGTACACATGACAAGTACCTATATATCCCGGTTCACCAACTAAGTCCTGAAAGTATAACAGAGAGACACACTTTCGTATTTGGTGGCCGATGTCGTATTTGGTGGTATTCCCATCTTGATCACCGAAAGTCGCTCCCCATCCAGAAATATATTTTTATGAAGAATATTTGTGTTTGTTCTGTGTCTATGTGTTAAATGTATATTGAAGTATATTTGTGATTATTTTGTTGACTGACATCCATAATACAGATGTTTTAAGCGACTTATCTTAGAATCAGATCAATTTATGAGATATGTGTTAATAATTTTATTTTTATTTGTAATGTTAGTACAGCAGCGATGAAGATGGAGGATCTAGTAGCTCGCAATGTTCGAACGGACGTTCGAGCAACGGACTCATGAACGGATTAAAGAATATACAATATAAATGGACTGTACTGTAACTGTTTATTGGTCTTTGTTTGCTAAGCTCAGTCTTTTTCTAATACAAGCGGATGCGATAATTCCTTTGCGAGATAAGCAAATTTTATAAGCAAACTCAACTATAAATTTGAATGCTTTAAGCATAGTGCATCTGCCTCCCAACATATTCAATTGAAAATGCTCAAGGTACAAACGAAACTAATGATTTGTATTCGGAATGTTGCAATTAATAAAATGTCAATGTTTTAAAAATACAATCCACGATCGCAAATAACAGAAGAAGGCCGTCCTGTTAATAAATCTTTTTGGTCGCTAAGCTTTACCGCCTTAGATTCTTAATCAAATGGCGCCAAAATTACAGGATAATTTGTTCATGGAACGCGACACATAAATCGTAGATGCGCGCGAGTTGAATAGGAAATGAAATACATGTACGATATTCAAATTTTTGACACACCAAATCAGTACTTATGTCATACATGTAAGGTGATCTGGTTTTATTACAAGCTAGCGTGTTCCACGAGCCCTTTGTGTAAAAAATAGTTTCCGTGTTGTATTACATTTACAAAGTTTAAGACTTTACCGTACCTATGCTAGGAGAAAATGAGCTACACATAGAAATGGAAATACCATAAACAATATTCTATCGTAACAATATCACCTTGGCATTTTATCACTTACACTTATATTCTGAATGAATAATATCTTTGACATTTCTATGCACTACCGGCTTCACTAATACGCCATGTTTATTTTTCGTTCACGTATAACGAACCAGATGTCGATCAGTCATGTTATATTCTGGCACATTGTTTACATATAAGAACTTCAAGATATATTTTTTAAACCAACTTATATTTTAGTCGTATAATTAAAATTTATCAGATTAAAAAACTTCAATCTACCACAATTCCTCGAGGTCGACAGTAATCGGCCGTCTAGACCAATTGGTCGTTTTTATACACATAATGACATATGTCTAAATCAATTAACGCGAACCATTCAGTTAGTTAGCAATTGCAGTTAATCATTACTGACATAACACCTTTAACCTCAAAGTGGGTTTTCATTTAAACGCGACGATCATACAGTGTCATCGACGAAAATAAATGTATGGTAGGAGCTACATAAGCATTGAAGTCACGATCCGATGATGTATTACCATACATATATGTATAATTTGGATATACATAAATACGTGTTGTATGTGTGCGTATACAGCGACCCGCATTTGGTGTTACGTTTATGGGCGTGATTGACAGCAAACCAGGCGATTATGTAGTTACAATGTTGTGTAGGTTTATAGGTTTGGTTTAGTAATGGTTTCTTGAGCAGTTAGAGGGCGACTGCGCAAACCAGACATACTTTTGGAATACCTGATTCTTCTGCAGGTTAATTGTGTAAACTTAATTCTCTTGAATATTATTTCAATGGGGATCCTTTCCCTCAAAGTAAATAAAGTATGTTATAAAAAAGTTTCAGCTATAGCGAATATATATGTTTATATAGTGGGTATCCCCGCCCGTCAATAGGCCCCGTAGGATATTGCAAAAAAGTAAGCAATTCAAATTTTATTGCTCTGACATAACGTACAAAATACGTAAAATCGTCTCTGACTCGAATGTTTTGGTAGTATAAAGAAAACTTTATTCGGAGCGTGTCCGAAGAAGCGTCAACGCCACTTTCCGTTTCATAAATTAAACATTGGTCAGGGATCGATTCGTATCCGCTTCGCGAAATAATTCTCGTATTCTTCGTAGACTGGCGCTAGCTTCATGGCCGTGCTCAAGAACGAGAGGTGAAGTAGCTAAAAACTAACTTTTCACATTCATCATCATTATCATAGAAGCCGCAGAACTTCTGGACATAGTCCAAAGAAAGGGGGTAATGCTGCTGCCCAGCGTCGCCCAATTGCAATTACGCTGCTTTGGGTTGATTTTTTTCGTCATCTGTCTATTCCTGTACCTCATTTGCCGTTTACGGTACCTGGTACGGGAGATAGGTACTATTCTATAGGTGCCTCACGTATAATCATATTGACATTAGTTGCACGGGAATGATGTAATTTCATAAATTTCTCACCTGTGAAAGGCCTGGCTTACTTTCTTTAACATTGGGCAGATTCCTTGGCAAACTAAGAGTATGACGAAATAAGGTGAACCTAAAATCTGACTAAATCCGTAGGATTTAGTTGGACGTTGAACGCAAGTCGTGTGCAACCGGTCCTATTGGGAAGCACTTGACTCCTCAAGTGCTTTCCAAGTGCTTTCCTCAAGTGCTGGACATAGGCCTCCGCCTATGTCCAGCTCTAGACGTTCTATGTGATGATGTTGATAATTGGATTAATAGCTAAAATTCACAGATGTTCTTTTATAATGTAAGGGTTTTATAAAGAAAGGATTTTTTCAAATTGACCCCCTAAAGGGGCAAAACGGAGATGAAAAGTCAGTATAAAAATGTTGCTGTTTTGGATATTATTCGAATGAAATTTTAGTTATGAAATATGTGTAAAATCTTTTTTCGAAAATCATTCCTTAAGGGGGTAAAAGGGGGGTGAAAATCTATTATGAAAGTTCAACAACTTAAGGCGGTTGAAACCGCGGGGCACTACTTGTTAAATATATAAATTAAAATAACATATTGACTCTAATGAGATCCTTAAATTTCTATCAGACATAAATTAAAACCATTGATTTCATTTAAATAATCTAATTCTAACTTAACCACATAGATTTGGCTGCTTGGAAATATTTGTATTAGTACTCCAATACGCCGTCGAAATTCACATCTTATTAATAATGCATTGTGTATGATCAACAACAAATATAATAAAATCTATTCATGTATACAATCCATTATCGCATGAATACATGTATTGAATCCTTGAATTTAGTCCCGCATGTGTCTGTAGATATTTTTATAACTTAGTATTTTATTGATCTAACTATACTGCAATTAGCATCGAGGATAGTCAGTAAGTGGTATCTTGATGCTTTAATAAATCAATACATATAAATAAAGTCAAGACACTCCAATTTTATTTATTCGTAATATTATAATAATTGCTTTGTTCTGAATGCAAATGGATGTATACACGGTACCTTACGGTTTTTTTTATTTATCTGTTTGTTTGAGGTAATCTCTGAAACGGCTAGACCGATTTTGATGAGACTTTTACTGGCAGATAGCAGATACAATATGGAGTAAGTTAGGCTATATAACATCACGTTACGATAAGAAGCGGAGATTAGGAGAAATATGGCAAAAACGGACGCAAAATATGCGTTCTTGAGCTTTTTGCGGGCACAGCTATTTATATAAAAAATAACGTGTGTGTTGTTTGTCCGGGATGTACTTCTACTACTACTGAATCGATTTAATTTTTTTTTGCTTACTATGTACAGTTTAATCTAACTTGTGAGATTAAATAGTTTATATCTCAGTTTATGGTTGCATTTTTTATAATGATAAACATAGGTCTCTGTCGGGTTTTATATCAAACAAGCAGTCCTGATTTCGTCCAGCTACATAGTAAAATTTTATATCCTTGGATTCCGTTGCCATGGGAGTTTTTATTCTGATCTCGAGTCTCTAAATTAGTATCAAATTTTAGTAAATATTATTATTATTTCCCGATTATTATTCGTATTCATATAAATTCTTCGATCCTGTTGATCCATATATACTTTGGCTTAACAATTACAAACATAACTAAAAAAATATATCCAATTTGGTACTGTAGTTTAAGTTTTCTACGCGTACATACAATTCGACGATTATTTTTTATTTATTTACAGTACTTTTTATGTATTTAGAAATGCTGTTCTTCTTTGAGTTTACTAAATGAAATATAATTGTTAAACATACTAATAGGTAATATTTATATTTTCACTTTTACCCGTATAAGAGAAACGTAATTGTATATTTACGCTGGTTTTATGCTTGTTTAATGTGTTAAGCTTAAAAGCTTTCTCCGAAGATGCAAGTCGAATATTCTATTACACATAACTTAAATACCGATTTTATGTATTGAAGTCGTAATACAGAAAATTTTAGTAAGTAGTATGAAGGTATTTCCACACGAACGGCCTATTGCGTTTATGTTTTGCAATAGCTACTAGGGGAAGGAAAAACTGGCTTTGAATGAAAACTGGGCAAAGCAAATCGAATGGTTATCAACTACTTAACTATTATGTTGCTAGTGAGTTGTTATGATTTTGTATTCGATGATTTTCCGCTGGTATTTTTGTAGTAGTAACACAAATTTCCAAGTTGCATATCTGTGCGGGTTATAAGGGTGAAGAATGTACATTTAGCTTTTGATAGGTATTATGATTATAGTATTATAATTCCAACACGTAAAAATGTTTTGGGAGTTTTGTTTGACCGTAGAGCGTAGCTCAAACGCGCTGGATGAGGTTGGGCAGCAGTTTAACCGTCGCAAGGTCCACGTTATGCGACAGACAGAGTTGGTGGCAATTTTGGGCAACAATATCACTCATTTCTTATTATATTTATTTTTCCACTTGTAGTTTAAGTTGCCATCTCAGAACTGCTGTTTATTTTGATACATTAGATATAGAGGCGTATCCATATAATAACTTATATATATATATACATATTATTATATTACTGCCCATAATCTGGTTAATTAGCAAAAAAACAAAAATAAAAAGAAACAACATATTACTAAAAGCAATTTTCATCGTTATCATTGTAATAAAAAAGGCTAACCTTCTTATTCAAACAATTATTATTTAATTTCTAAGAACTTATTAACACTTTTAAAATCATAGTTTTGATTTATTCAAATACACATGGAAATAACCAAGCTATTTCAACGTATACTCAAAAAAGCAATTTATAATGTGGTGATAAAGTATCAAGCAGTTGCAACATGCGAGGAAACAAAATAAAATAATAATTTTATGTTTATGTGTATGTATACGAAAAGTTCCTCTCTGGTTACCGTTAGGTGCAGACAATTCGATGGGGAGTCGACTCGAAGCGGCGTTCAAGTAAGCTATTAAGGAAGTAATGCACGCTTTTAAATGCTAAAACTCGTATGAACATACTTTTTACTATGTTTTTAAGTATAAAGTTGAACTTACAAAGAAAGCAATATTGATACAGTGCCTAAAGCATTTTTTGGATTGAAAATGCATGCAAAACACCCTTGTGTATCAAAGATCAGTGAAGTTACTTACGTTTTGAGTCTGCACTAAGTCCTTTGAATAAGTAAATTAAACACAAAAATAGTCCGTTGTTTGCCGTGATATTAATTCGTAAAGAAAAAGGAAGAATGATACACTTAATGCACTATACATTAATGTATTGTAAAACGTATAGGTACTGTACTAAACCGAGCAAAGCATAACAATATTTATATTGAATATACTGGTAATGTCGCTTATCTCTCCGCTGATTACTTTTATCAAAGCACACTTGTGATATTATATCGAAGTTTCAATGTTTGTTTTATAAAACTTCCTACGTCACAAAAGATCGTTAAAGTTGGCTATACTAATTAGCGGAAATTAAAAGAAGATTAGTTCGATTGAATCTCGACTGGACGAGTCTGACGGCCTCTGTTGCTTAATGTTTACCTTATTACTTACTGCCGCCGACACGGACAGAAATAAAAACACGCCTACTGTAAAACGACCGACTTCGAAAGGCCCGGCATTGGTTCTCGGGTCGTTTTAAAAAGTGGCTCTTTAATTTGGTCGGCGAAATAAGTACAAATGCGGGACCGCAAGCTGTGTGCTTACGAATAGTGTTGGGCTGTCTATGAATGGCGCATAGATGTGAACTTTTCCCGCTCACACTAACTGGGTAGAGTGAGAAAGACAAAACGTTAAACATATTGTTGGAGAGAGCGGCTGTTTAGTCGAATGTTTACGTTGCCGCTCGTTTTATCTGTTGATAGCAATACAAAGAAGCTTGAAGGGCATCTTTTGTTTCTAGAAATGTTAGGATTAATTAGTGGGCGATACGTTTTTATCGTGAATTAATAAAGTCCACGTAATATAACATCCTAAATGAATTAAGAACATTAACATTTTAGAGATATAAATAAATATATATTAAACGACTAAAACTTTTAGCTTGTTTAAAGAAGAACTCTTTGTAGTCATGAACTATTCGTCGACTGTCTTTGGTCAGGGGTTTTGGATCTTACAATGACATTTCTTATCTTAATGATTCTTGTGCTTCTGGTTTATCGTTTAAAGTATAAAAAATAATCTAAGCTTGGATAAACATGAAGGTCATTAATGTATATTATAACGTAACAAGTATACATGAGTAACAAGTATCCGAATCGCATCATGTGTGAACGCTTGCTATGTGTGAACAGCGAAGGTTGCCATGACGACAAATAATTTCAAGGATTCGACAAGCGTGACCGGCCGATTGTCTCGGTGATTCCTTGAATCGCCTGGCTGGAAACCGATGAACGATTACCGAGGTAATTGATCAATCTACTTTATAAGTTGACTCCAGTACAGACATATACATCTCATTTATAGGTATAGTTGTACACAAGGAGGCACATCTATACAAATCTATCAAATATTCACAATTGATATTGGGCTTTACGTGTGAGGCATTAAGTACATAATCGGATGCAAATTTCTGATAGATTTGTTTAGGTTTAGAGCAATCTCTATTTTTTTCAGACATGGCGCCACATTTGCGACAAAACGTATTATCAGAAAAATACACGTACTTTAATTCTGCGATAAAAATGTCGTCATTACGTTTTCTGTTCATTTGTTTTGACGGATCACACAGATTATTATTTAGAGAGGATCTAATGGTGACCTTACTATTTCTTTGATTTTTAATATCAGCAATATTATGTCTTTACTAACACTGTATTTTTGTTTCTGAGAGATATAAAATACCATGTATCACTATATACTATGTTTTAATATATCACTTACGATACGAATGATGATGTAACGTGTTCGTGCCTCATAAAATACCTGTAAAGAAAGACAAATAACATTAATAAGAATAAAAACAAATTATAACAACCAGCACTATAACAAATACAATCTGATATGTGTGTAAATAGGATAATGAGAAAAACGAGCTCAATATGTCGATAAAGTATTCTTAAATCTATATATCTCATATCGCTGCATTAAGGTCCTGTCAGGGTAGAATAGTACCTCCCCCACCAAAGGTAGGGTCGTCAAAGGCGGGGGATCAGAATAAGTAGATGGCGGTATATCCATCCGAAACAATTAAGCTCAAATGCACATGGCGGTGATGCCAGCGCGGCAATTTTAGGCAAAATTTCTCCTTTCTTGGCAAGACCTATGTCCAGCAAAAGTAGATTTCCAATGTCTGATATGATGAATATTTCATACATTGTCCTGACAACCAGATAAGTAAAAGAGGAAGCACAAATATAACTCTTAAATACATATTTACACCCAGACACGGAACAAACACAAATATTTATCATATAATGCGACATCGGGTCCGTCGTTTAATAAACACAATTAAATATGAAGAGTAAATGGAGATCTCCTTGTTTATTAGCAGTTGCATTAAGTTTGAATGTAAATTAACTGTAGAATATATGTGAAATAACTGTGTAATATATGCAGACGGATTAGTAATATTGACAGTCATTTGTGACGCCATCACGTATTTACATTAACACTAAGTATTTAAATAGTAGTTACGAACTTGTTTGTTTTGAGTTTCAACGGTGTTTAGAAACACGAAGCAAATGTCATACTTTAAGGAAAAATATAATAATAATCTATTGGCGGTTGTAAATAAAAAAACAATAGAACATAGATAATGATAAAGACATTTGATTATAGAGCGAATTAGCATTATCTCTACCAACTTGGCGTTTTTGGAGTAGCTTTAGAGAATACTTCTGCGTCGCTGATATATAACGCACGTCATACAAATCTTATTTATTAATTTCAAATATAAATACAATACTCGAATAAAGTAAACACTGATTTAAGTACATACCTACTACAATATAGAGCGATTAATCAATTATTATATATTATTACTAGCGGTCCAGGCAGACGTCCTGTATGATTATTCAAGAGATTATTTGACAGGCCCAATGGCGCAGATGGTAGTGATCCTGTCTTGTGTGCCAAAGGTCGTGTGGGTTAGATACCCACTCAGGACAAATATTTATATGACGATATTTATATTTTTTCTGTGTCTGGTTAACTATGTGTATTTAAGTAGCATTTCTCTGTTGCCTGATGATGAGGAATTAGGTTAATGTTTGACAAGTTGTGGGAATTTATTTATTATTACACAAAGTAAAAAATGAAAGATAAATAATATAGATAAATACACTAGATACCGACTGCAGTAAATCTAAATCATCCAGGGCGTCACCCAAACGCATACAAAAACACATTCAAATCGTTTAGGATAAGTTTAGTGACATACACACACGTGCGTACAGTAGAATTATATTAAAAAGACAAGCGTTTACCCGCGGCATCGCCCACTTGAAATTCATTTCAATTGTATCTAGGTTATTTATGAGGGCAACATCTGCCTAATCCGCTAGAATTTTTATGATTGTTACTGTTAATAGAGAAGACAATAGAAGTATTAGAAGTTGGGTTAATGATCTAGCCAGGTTCTTCTGTTTGCCTCTTATCTTCCAACATTCTAAAAGGATCAAAATACCTCGTTTTTATGGTACGTGATGTTTAAACTAGACATTCTTCGGTGATAACGCGGCTTGTTGGAGGTAAACGTGGTGTGGAGTAATGAATTATTTATCTTTACGTCCACAAAAAATATCGTATTTTGTAATTTGCCGCTTTTATTTATTTTTTGGGACCTAACTGAACAAGTTAATATCATACAAGCCATTAGAAGTCCATTGATCTACGTAGACATCTTCAAGAATGGCGGTTTTGCCCAAAATTGCGGTGCTGGGCAAGCGTGTTTGTAATTGCAGAGCGCTGCTTTCGCGGCAGGGATGCAGCTGCCCATCGCCACCCTGTGCATTTAAGCTGCACAGTTTCGGATGAATATACCGCTATCTGTCGGTTCTAGAACCTTAATTGCTTAGTTATTGCGACTTATAAATCCCTATTTGTAGGCTTTCAATATCAAGATTGCTTAAATAAAATTATTAGTGTATACTTTGAATATATTCAAATTTATCAGGTATATATACAAACATTGAAAGATTTTTAGAATAGTTCAATTTATCTCGACATAGGCAGGTTTTTATTTCGGACACCACGAACATTATTTTCACAAAGGCAAAATAGCGCCATCTATAGGATTACTTTAAAACTATTCGATTTTACCAAATGCACTATAACTACAAATATTGTAATTTTACATCATCATACCAGCTATTAAAAGTCCACTATTGGACATGGGCCTCCCCAAGAAAGGGGTTTGTTGCCCGTTATTGTCGCGCTAGGCAAGCGTGTTGGCAATCGCAGAGCACAGATTACGCGACGGGGAAGCTGCTGCCCATCCCCGCCCTGTACATTTGAGCTGACTTTTTTGCATGGATATACCGCCATTTATCGGTTTCGGTACCTTAGTCACCTCCTACGAGACCTGGTACAGGGGGTGGTACTATTCTACTCTGCCGGTATCTCACGGCCCTGCAGGTACCTCACGGCCCGTAATTTTACATGCGTATTATTATCAATTACTCATATAATACAATGAACCCGAATATTTGTAAAGATATAAAAAATATTATAAAACTAAGGAGTTTCTTTGTTTGGTTGAACGTGCTAAACTCATGCACTACTGGTCTGATTTCGAAAATTCATTTATTGTTTGGTAGCCCATTTATTGAGGAAAGAATCATTTATATTATTTATAATATATAAAACATCGTGTTACGACCAATAGGAGCAGGCATAGATGAAACTAAGTGTGTTCTTCAAATCAAGCGGGTGAAATTGCGGACAAAATTAGTGTTACATATTACGAATAAAAACAAAGAGACAGTTGGATGCAACGATTTTCTTTACTGTTATTATTGAAATTATTTTAACTTCAACATAGTGTCTAAATTCAATCAACTGAATCGATTTTGTGGCCTCTTTTTGAATACATTTAAACGATGATATCGAGAGCCGTAATTAAATACCACACAAATATTTACACCGCAATATTGTGAATTTGGTTAAATGAGCAAGTTCATGAAAACGCAGTAAGTAGGTACTAACTACTAAAGTAAACAAATATTTTTTCCTCTAAGTAAAATAACCAAATGAAGTAGTTCTACTTTGTTGTTTGAAATAACAATGGCAATGACATCACTGCAAAAACATTAAAAGAGATAATAAAAATGACTCAAAAATAAAGAACTCTCTTCTTTGTACTGTTCATACTTTAAAAACTAGGACGTCTACATTAACATTTATTGTTATCCGTGCAGAACAGTTTTTCCAAAGCCAATGGTGGAATGGGTAGCAAAATTAGCTACACCATCATCGTAAATTATTATCGTATCATTGATCATTATCATTGCATTATCATTATCACCGCAGAACGTCCAATGTTGAACATAGGCCGGATAAAAGGGGAATTTTGCCAATAATTTGTGTAACATTTGAGTTTTAAGTACCCCAATTGCCACGCATTTACCTACCTCATACATACGCTGTTTAAGTACCACAATTGCGTCTTACATCTAGTACATTCTGCTCTGCTGGTTTTGTTTTATACTATAAAGTCAGCAAACAAGCATACGGCCCGCTTGATGGTAAACGTGACCGCAGCTTTTAGACACTCGTGTCATCGATAACGGGTCATGTTTAACCCTGTCAATTGCATTTCATACTAGAACACAGCAATGCGAAATAATTATATTTAGCGGTAGAAATAGGTGAAAGTGAGGTACCAGTGCAAACAACCTTTCTAAGAGGTCTGCCTCATATATCTTAAGTCCCATTATGATAATAAAATGTTAAATAATATCCAAGGAAGGTCTTGGTCTAACAGCAGGTGATCTAAGGCTGGTATGATAATGCTGCGAAAACTGTCTGTTCTTTACCTTATCGGCGTGCGCTTATCAGATTTATGGAATGATTAAAAATAATATATCGCAAATCCATCATTCATTTCAACTAGTACAAGTTATTGGCGCAGAAAAGAAAATCTAGATCGTATATACATTTAATAACTATTTGTTTACGTTTGCGTATATTTAGCCCTATATCTCAGCCCTGAGGAACTCTTGTTCTTCCGAAAAGAAGTCTATGTCGCTCTTTGAGCTGAACTGTATAAACATAAAACTGAACATAAAATCTCATGGGAACCTGTTTTCTGGATAATAAGTGATAGAAAGAGTCTGGGACGAAAAAGAGTAAAAAAACATTTATCCCCATTAATAAAAATTTTTGCATTTACAATATTAGTGGGAAGTATGTAGGAATGTTGTACAAAATTATTAAGTGGATAAGTCAAATGACTTAACGTTCAGTATCAATAAATTGTCATAATTACTATAAAAATCTATATCCTATTCACACAAAGAGATGATAAAAATAAATTACAAGTTCTTATAGCAGCCATAGACAAGATTAAAATGAGTGTTCCTATTTTAAGAAGTGTGCAAAGGTCGTCTTTATTGGTTGGCAGAGTTACAGTTTGTGGGTAAACATCTAAACACAGAGTTTGTTGACTTCATATTCTAGTGCAGATAAAACTACAAAGTGGGTTATCGCTGAGCAAATTGAAAGGTGTGCAAGTGAAACATTGTGTTAACTCATGGGTTGAAATTACATCCTTTATTGGATGTGAATCCAGCACTTGTCCCATTATGACACGCTATACACCCAACATAAATACTATTATTTTGGATATTTGTTTATGATTGGTTATATATTCAGATTGAAAGCTCTGTGATTTCAATAGCGTAGGATGAAAGAGTTTTTAAGTTAATTCATCGCAGACGTACAAAAATAAAAAAATTGTTCTCATTGGATAATTTTATGCCAGGATTTCTATATAATATAATCTAATTACTCATTGAAGATGTAGCCTTTGGGTTTGATTATAATCGTTAAAAAAAACATTAAATCTTTCCTATTTATAATAAAATCTGACTATTGACTTTTTGGGCGTCCCTAGACAACCCTATCTCACCCACTTGACAGCGCGACATGGCCCAGCAGTTTACTGTACAAAAGCACACACAATAGCTGTAGGATTCAATGTACTAAATTAAAAAAAAACTAATAAAAACAAACGGTTATTGTAAGCACGTTCTAAGTTTAACTACTTGTTAACCACCACATATTTATTTGGGTAATTTTTGGAACACACACAATAGATTGCTTTGGGTAATTTTAGGAACACGCACACACAATCGATTTATTTCAGTAATTTCATTTTAAATGATGTTATATATTAGGCCTATTATTCCATCGGGTCAATAGAAATATAGATAATTTAAGTAATATTGTCTCTATCTATCTATTTTTACAGACAATAAATGTTTGATAGTATCAAAGTGATTTAAATTTAAAGGCTTATTATAAAAGAAAATTATAATTTAAGCATCAAACCTGATAATTGTCTATTGCATCGTCAAACCTACACCGTGAGGTAATCGTGCGTGCCTGCCACAATTTCTATGCCGGATTTTATTAGCTACAATTGTTTTATTATTGCTTAAATTAGTTTTATCACGTAGACTTCTATTTATAGGGAGTTTATGTCAAATAATACGAAGGCAAGAGTTGTAGCTAACTCTACAGACAGTAAAGCAGCCTCAAAAAATCGTTACCAAAAGGAACCCTTCGTCTATACATATGGATATATGTTGAATTGACTTAGAGATTAGCAGGTTTAAGCATAATGCTTAAAATATTACACCCAGATACCCAATAAATACAAATTTTCATCACATAAATATTTGTATTGGCTGGGGATCGAACCCACGTTCTTTGGCGCACGAGATAGAAACATAACCGAATGCGCGGTGACAAAAAACTAACGGACAGATTTTCGCACTGGATGGACTGATTAATTAGAAAGGTTGTATAAATAATTGATGTATTGTATAAATTAGGTGACATTTCACGATGATTATTGAAGTTATCGTGAAAAATCATGCTGATTTAAACCTTTACCTGTTGCGAAGCGAATACAAGTAGTGATTGCTTAGAAAAAATACATTTTCTTACAATAATGTATAAAAATGTATGAAGCTTCTAAGTGGAAAAAATTTTGGCATTCTTCCTAACTATCCCGAATTCTTTTCTATTAGCGTCTGTTTTTATATAACATTAATATGACCTAACATTAATGTTGGTAAATATAGTATAATAAATATACTATGAACTCAAAATAATGGTTATAATTCTGCTGGTACCGAAATAAACAATTAAAACTAAACTCCGGTTACCGAAACAATACCAAATTTATACATTAAAATTAAGGGGAAAAATTTTTCAAATATATCGTACAAGAAAGCTTAATAGATCTGTCATACATCATTCGTATCGATACATTTCATTTAAAAATTGGCCTTAGCTGATAGTTTTCCGCCAACCATTTCTTTTGTTTAACGTACAAGAATTGTAAAGAAGCAACGGTTCAGGTATTAAAACGTTTATATAGACGCTCGTGTCTTCGCAATAATATTACTAGCACGTCACCAATCTTGTAACCTGCGGAATGCAGGCACTTCTGTTTTGTGGTAGTCTATAAAATGATGAACATAATACCATAATTAGTCTACCGAATTGCACGCAGGCATTAGACAGTTTATTATAGTATATATACACAATCATAACATCGAGGTAAGATTTGTATGTAACGAATGGAAGCATAAACTACTGGACCGTTTTTAAATATGTTTTCCACCTTAAAACCCTACATCTTTACTATGTAACATAGACAATATTATATTAAAAAAAATAGAGACTGCTACGTAAAATGTAACTATGTAAGCACGATTTGTATTTTTGCACGTTTGTAACAAATAAACTCAAAACTATTCGATCGATTTCATGAACTCTTTCACTAATGGAAAGTGACTTTCGCCTTATCAACAATTATCATAAGCTATATTATATCCTCACATTCTCATAGGAAAGGGTAACACGCGCGTGAAACAACAGATCGCTGCTAGTTTTAAATAAATTTGGTATCGCGTTGTTAAGTTGGTAAGCCCTGAGCAGGGCTAAAGAGACTAAGTCTGTCATAAACTATTCCCGGATCTGGAAATTTGAGAATAAAAATACTAGATGTTGAGTCAGTGGGTTTTATTTAAAGTGGTTCCACTTTAAGATTGAGGTAGAAGTAAAGACAGAACAATGATGTAACAACCTCGCCTTCATTTTCCGCATGCGTCACATGCAACAGTTATTCGATCAAGAAAAAGAAACAAAAATTGGCTTCGGGAGCGGGGTAAAACATTGAGTCATCGGTGATAAAATGCATAGTTTGATTATACATGTTTCGCAACCATTGATAGAAGGACCACTGTTTCACACGTACGGACAAGACTGTCTCGTATAATGTGATGCAATTTATGTTTAAGACATCTCTTGACTTCTGCTTTTGAATTCCGAGTGCGCCTAAACAACTGTATATTCAGATATACAACCTCTTAAGTAACCAAATAAAATAATAATGAGAAGTATCATAGGTACTCTTTTTAAATGTCTTAAATTTCTTTATTCATGTTAATGCGTAGTCTTAATTAATTTAAGACTGCGGGAAGTGTAATTTTTTTTATTAATTTTTGTTCTAATTCTAAAATGTTAGGTTCTATACATATCAGTCACTCTTTTTTCGTTCATATATTAAGCAATTGTTTCAATTCGTAAATGCCGTTCGGAAACATTAGTCATTATAATAGTTCATATAGTTTTACGCACTATTTTACTTTAATACTATCATATTTTAATACTTTTATATAGCTCTTCCATCTATGTAGCGTTAAGAAATAAAACATCCACAGACAATAGTATTTCTATACCATGTAACGACTATAATTATGGCGAAATGTTATATATACTCTATGCGCTTACACAATATGACGCAAAGTCTATAATTTGTTTAACGACATCACAACATTAGATACAGAAAAAAAAATTGTTTTAAGTGCGTATGTGTTAGAATCAGGCCAATTATCGGTCGAGTATACAAAATGAAATGCACTCGCTCTCTAGGCGTTGGCTACGTGACTTCTCAAAAATAAAGAGTCAATATTGAGCCACTGTTTCTATATAACTTTGATCGTGACTCAGCAGCTGTGAAAGTTTGCCCGAGGTGAACTTTACACCGGGACGTAGATCGACACAGCCCAGCTGAATACCAAATCCGTTTCGGATAAAGTTCTTGATAAGACGTTCCAAACCTTAAATACCTTTATAAATCCAAACCTTTTATAAAGGTTTGGATTTTGGTGTTTTCCTAAATACATATGGTATTACGGTTAGAAGTTGTTGTTTTAACTTTACTTAAATATGAGAAAAAATCTTTGGGGTTTTTATTGAATGCTATGGGGGTTACTAATTATTATTAGCTTGGTTAGGTTTTTAAGCAATTCCATAGTACCAACACGTTTTATTCCAATAATGCCTAACCCCAGCACACAGGCTCCGAAATGACACAATTTGTATCTGTCCCTAACGGTACAGATATCAATTGATACCTCTCGTATGTTTAATTATAGTCAAGTACATGGGGCCAAAATTATATATGTCATACCTCAAAAATTGTGTTGCTACTCCTAAAATCTTAAATACAGCAGTCACGATACCTTTTGTTAAATTGGAGGTAATTATGATTATTAAGTACATAGTTAAATAAACCAGATTCTACGGCTGATAGAGTACAATTAAACGAACAGCGAGTTTAAATGAGACGGAAGAGCATTTATAATCCTAACCAAACTACAATGTCATTTAAATGCTCAACAACAGCTCCAACAATTGAGAGTAAAACAGTTTTTGCCATAACGTCAAGCATGCATGCGCGCAGGCACAATAATGCTCGACTTTGTTCTAAAGTACTAGCTATTTTAAGGAAAGCCCCATTGTAGAGCTGCTCACTATTGTACTAACTTGTTTTGTTTGAACCGAATGAAATCTTCTAACTGACGGCAGCTGTCAGCAATATGTCTTGCCAGCGCGAAATAAGCTTCACATTTTAACTTTGATTCTGTTGTTTTTATACCTGGCAATTTTTTATCAGTGTAACGATTATTCGATATTCGAAGTGTTGAGGAAAATGGAACATAGTAACTGTATTTCCATTATTCCATTTCCAATAGTTCTCAATAGATTGACACATAACTAGGTAAGTGGACGGTTTGAAAACATAAGCCCTATTTCGTTGATGTAAGGTATAATTTCATAATTTCGATGTACTAAAAACATATAAAAATATATTCATAGTAATACTATAGGAGGTAAACACGTAGCTTGATATTTTTGTCATTGACATGACATCTGCAGATGAAACGTTTTGAAACTAGGTGTTAATTACGATAATATAGCAACTCGTTTGGGATGACGTCATGCCTGATGGCATATGGTCAGCCGGACCAAAAGCGAATATTTAGCAGTGAAAATGTATTTATTTTTATTTCTAGTCGGGCTACATTACATATTTTGTGTACATCAACTACTTTTGAACGTATACATTTATAATGACCTCTTTTTATAATAACATAAACAATTCTTTTGTACATGGGTATGTCATTGAATCCCTTTTAAATTCCTTTCTTTATGTGAATGGCTCCGCTAAAGTTAACAATGGGACCCAGTAGGTGGCCATGTAATTTTGGCGCGACAATGTGGTCTCAGCTAATGTCAGTATGAATATGTCAATAATTATCTTGTCCAGGACATGCGTTATTGCGGTTAATATGTAACCACATCAAAAACTATTTAATGTGATTACAGGTCAGAAAACGGTTATTTAAGTTACATAAATAATGATTTGACTTTGAGGGTTTCATGTTCCCACTTATGACGACAGATGAACTATTTAAATTTATAAGCCCAGATAAAATTAACATCTTTGGTTACCATGACAAATAGAACATAAAATATAAAGATACCTGTAAAAAAGGAGGTTGGACTAACTTATAATTTCGCTGTGCAAAGATGCATACAGATAAGATATTATACCGATAAGAGATAATAACAAAATTATAAAATAAAACCAACCTCTAATACTGTTTTTTTTACTTGTTATCAACTAGTAAATGCGTCAAGCAATGCTCAATTTAGTAGGTATGTTTTCCGTGAAAGTCTAGAATAGCATTAGACTCAATTTTATTTTTGGTTCTGTATTACGTCACGTCGTATATAAAACTTTCAGTGCTCTATAAAACTCAATTTGGTCTTCTTGGTACTACGTACAGGTTAATTAATTTAATATTCTCAAAAATATTTGATATAAACGTGTATATACCTAACACATAAAAGCAGGTATCAGTAATCATAGCATTTCCATTGACCATACGTTTATGATCCATTTCTTTCAAAGCGCTTTTACTTTACTGTCATGTCACTGATCACAACAAATAAAGCAGAGCAATGCAGGAGCGGTATAATACGCTTTAGGTAATTAAATAGTTAATACTACAAAACCTTTAATTGCAATAAAAAAATATAAATAAAATTTCCGTCTAACATTTATTTAAAATCGTGTTATTCGGAACATTTATTCTAAAAAATGGAAATCGTGTGACCTCACTAAAATGCAAAAAGTTTTTAATGTCACCACATAAAAAAAATACAGAACTATTCAAATCAAATGTATTTGGAATTTCCGAGAATTCTTGATTAGAAACGTAAAAATACCAATTGTAAGACGGAATCGGAACAGAGGTCGGTAACGTTGCAGCTGCAACGGAATTGTCTTGCGCGTTCTCAAGGCTTTTTTTTATTTTCATTATTTGTCCTGTTTCTTCCGAATTGACACTTGTTATTGTATTCGGATAGAAAGATGGGTAATTCTTTTTATCACTTTGTTTTGTATCTTAAGTTTCTCATTTAAACATGTTTATGGGCTTCCGTTTACGTTAGTTTTCCAAGCATTTCTTTTATTACAATTTAGCGGAAAGCTAGTTTTCTACCTGGAGCTACATCCGAGAGTACTTCTTTCATATGAACTTTCTATCGTGTCTCCCTGAATCTCTTTGTTTTGCTACAACAAATGTTGGTAATTACCTCAAGTTCTATAATTTTTATTTCACCGCCTAGAGCTTGAAAGCGTAACAGACAAATCAGAGAGTCATACTTGAGATTTATGATAAAGTATAGGTAAGCTTTTCTAAGGATATATATTTAATAATGATACAAAATAAATAATAAATTCGACGTTAATTTCATGATATCAATAAAACTTAATAGTTTGCGTCCTCAATAAACTTACAACTTTTACTTCTAAAGCACTTGTATTGGTATGACTGCGGGTATGATTCACTTGACGTTATCATTAGAAAGGGTTTTCCTATGAATTGGTACAAAAAGGACTCATTATATACTTATAATTAACGAGTATTTTCAATGTTATTTTAGCTAGAACGATGTGCTATATTTACTGTTAGAATTTTTCCTTAAAAGGGAAAACGTGTTAAAACACGTACCAAGTTTACATTATTTAAATATATCTATTTATCATGCAAAATCTTATACCCTTATTTAATAGCTGGCTTTCTAAGCAGTTGGCTAGCTTCTATAGGCAGCTGTATAAAAAGCCAAATTATAACAAAGTCGCGGGTACAGTGGGCATAGGATTGCTTATTAATGAGCGGCCTCGCCCACTTTTTCGGTGGCGCTGGTATCGTCGTCTGAGTAAAAGGGAATGGAGGAGTTTGAGCTTTAGATTCTCCGAAAAACAAAATCGGATTACCAGTTGAACAGTACAAGCACAACACAGACACAACGGCATTTATAATATTAGTGTGGACCAGTAGTTTCCTACGAATATTCTATTTCACTTGGACAGTAAACTTGATATAACAAATGTTCATTGTATCAATTTTCCAAATGACTTCCTCAAAATGCGAGCGAACTGTGCCGGCGCAGGCGGGCCGCATTGTAAGCCGAGTCTCGACCGTTCTGCTGACTCCGAGGAATGCAACACTGCCGGACCCTTCGCAGAAACGCGGGCCCGGTTGCCATTCGCAATTTGAAGATAGTCGTGTGAGAAACGCAGGTACAAAACGTTATTTTAAAGTATGTGCGGTGCATAGTATGCACCGTACATACTCGTACTTTACCCATAATTGATAATAATATAACGCTAAAAAACACAGCTAAGAAAGAAAAACTAAAAAGTCATATGTTCAACACAAACTACATGAGTTCTATTATGTTTAGGAAGAAATTAACGTACGGATATACTTTTTCACGTGGGCAATAGTTATTCCATGTGAATGTAATATAAAGCTACAGATGAAGAAATATGATCTGGATGAATCAGACGCGGAAGTGCAACTAATAACGATAAACTTACATCAATCATTTTTGTTTTAAGTGGTGCTACTTCTTCCGCATAGATGTGGCACGTTTCTTTGAGTTATATAAAATTAAATTGTTATTCTTAATTGCCAATAATATATGTTCGGTTTAATATATAAATAATATTCTTAGGTCTTCGCGTGTTGTGTTTATCATCACTTGTTTACTGTGTTGTCGCGTTTTCCGACATTGTTCGTGGGATTGCTTCACTGCATTCCAGTTTCTACGGGATCGCTCAAAAGTAGGGTAACTTAGGGTTCAAGTTGCCATGCCAAATTTCATTTTAATCGAGACACTTAATCGCAATATCACTTTTAAAATAGATATATATTTGTTTGTTGTGCGTGCTCATATTTATGTCTGTTTAGTGTTTGGGGCGTTAAATAATGTATTTAAGAAGTACATTTGTGATTCCTCTGTTGTCTGATGTCTGTAACACAAGTGCTTTAAGCTACTTATCACGGAATTAGACCAACTTATGAGATGTTGTGAGAATTCATATATTATTATATATGTATAAATAGTTTCCAGTTTACAGCATTTTCTTTTACATTGTGGTTAAAAATTTCTCATCGGTAATACCAGTTTACTGTGTCGCATTCTGTGCAGGTCATAAACATAACCAGGTGATTTAATAGGCCGGTAATGTCTTGGTTAGCCTAACATGTAGTTAGGATAACGTCATCGGCGATACTTGCAATTCCCAAGCGGATAGCAAGCTATGTCGCGCATTGCCAATTACGTACTACTTACATCATTATAGAGACGGGCTTTGTGGCACTATTCTTTATTTATAACTAACAATGTCTATCCTGTCTTACTACTACTCATTTTATTTTGTTTGACGACCTGATAGCGCTTTCGGAAATATTCCTGTCTTATATAAACCTTTATGTTTGTACTGTGTCTGGTTGTTAATATATGTACTTAAGTACTATATTTATAATTCCTCTATTGTCCGATATCGGTAACACAAGTGCTTCAAGCGACTTATCTCGGAGTCAGGTCACTTATGAGATATTTATTTATTTATTGGTAAACAAGTAATTGTTACACCGTGATAATATATATACAAAAGCCAGAACTTAAAACTAAGTGTACAATAAGTAGGTTCACACAGCATGCGTTGTGCGATCACACGACATTACCTTTCTTATTCATCTAATTTAATACTAATTTAATCTAAGTTTAATTCATGGTTTGGGCGCTTAATTCTATAGTAAGGGTAGGAAAATAAGTCAATCTTATTATTATACTTATTGTGAAGTAAAACAAGGAATCGGGGAATTAGAACCAAAAACTGTCTTTCGTAAGGGAGGGGGAGAGAAGATTTATAGGCATCCGGGGATATCTGAGAGGAAGCTTAAATTTATTTTTCAAACGTAATTCGGGACAATTTATGTTACCATTCAGTATTTTAAATAAATATATTAAATTGGAGATATTGTATAAATTTACTTTTTTATTATTATTACAACACGTCCAGCGGGATCTTTTTCGGGATTGTAAATTATTTAACCGTTACAATAGCACGGTTTACCACGGTTACTACCATTGGAATCACGCAAATCCTTGCAATTGCAAAAAAAAAACCTTACACCTTGATTCAATCGTTAAAAGAAGACAAACATGTATGGATATCTTTTAAGTAATGACGTGTTTTCATTATATAATATTGTCTGGTAAAAACGAAAGTTCCATTACACTTTACTTATTTTCATAATCAATAATTAAAGATTTAAAAGCAGTTATAATACGCTATCCAAAGTGTTATGTGTCACTATAAAACACTTAACGAGATTACAGATGTTTTTGTGTTTGTTTGTATACTTGGTGGGGAATCATTCCACAAATTGTTTAATAACTAACACTAGCCGTTTGTATACTGAGTCTAAAGAAGAGACAAGCCACATTTCAAGACGGCATTTTGCAGTCGTGGGTTATCTTTCAAAGCTTAGAATCTGTCTACATATTTAGATATCTCTGATAACATTTTAAGTGCTAGCCTAGATGATTTTGCTGGACCAACAGACACGTTAGCAATATTGCGGCAGTCATATGGTGACTAATTGGTTCCAATAAAGTTCAGTATGCTTACCCTAATAGACTCAAGCTGAGCTTAACTTCTTCGACATTCCAGCATCGATGAAGAGAATCTTTGCACACCTTTTTGAGGAAATTACGAGAATAGATGAACGTGAGATTTGACATAGTTACAATGTGGAGAATTAGTGCATAAAGCCATTTTTAAAATATTTCAAATTTATTAAATTAATTAAAATAATCTAGGTTTATTTGCCATGTGGTACTGGCAGAGTAGCATAGTACCTCCCCCTGTACCACGTGTTGTAAGACACGACTGTGGTAACAGAACAGACAGGTGGCTGCATATACATCGGTTACAGTGTAACTCAAATGCACAAGGCGGGGATGCACAGCAGCATCCACGTCGCGAAGCTACGCTTTGCGATTGCTAACACGTTTGACAAGCGCGGAAATTATGGGAAAATTTTCCTCTTTCATGGGGAGGACTATATCAAGCTTTTCAATGGCTGATGTGATGTTTGTTTTACACACACGCAACTGCTTGAATGACATTCGACATACTTAAATGGAGTCAACAATAACTGTCTATAATATATTATATTTTTTCAAATCTTATTAAAGCCAAAATGTTGCCAATGCCGAGAAATAACAAAAGATTAAGATTGAAGAATTTTTGTTCGAATTCCGACCACCGAGCGACTTGCTTTTGCAGTGTAAATATTTCTTTTTTATTTTGTGCGGCCATTTTGTATTGTTAATGACAGATTTGGCATCTTTTGTTTCTTTATTAATCTTATGTTTTATTGCGGTACATTTTAAAAATCTCGTAGTGGCAATCATTGTACTGACGTCAAACACAAAATCATCTGTTTCCATAAGTATATTCGTTCCATAAAATGTTCCTTACACGTAACATACAGATGCTGTGTACGAGGTTAATATTTTCGTTCAGTATTGGATCATTAGTTTGACCTACGCCACCCGCTGTTTGCTTTCAACATTTAATTAAATAAACATCTCCATAACAACCAATAAGGTTATACCATTGTTGAAGTTACGGTCGATTTAACATTGGTTTTGTTACGTTTGGCAAATTTATAGCCAGTCATCCATTTACGTTGCCATTTACAAGGCGTTATGTTGTAAAGCCAGGTTATAACTTGTTTTAGGGTTTGTTCTTCTTCCATTTGGTCCAGCGCGCACCGAAATCGAAGAATGTTTTGGAAACACGATCCGTGTTGTAAGACCAACTAAGCCTGTTGCCAACCGCTTGTTTTGTATTTGCGACTTAGGTAACCCTGTTAAAGCCGTAAATATCTAAATTTAACGGAGGATAAATCACGTCGGGTTTACTGCGCGCATAACAAAGTTAATGGAATTTTGTTCAGGATAAAGTTAAGGTATATTAGTGATAGAATGAAATCAAAGGTAAAGTTTGACTCACAAAGAAGCCGACATTCGAATTATTCCTGGAAGGGTCCAAATGAGAGCCTAATCTGATTATTTCTTATTTTTCATTTTCACGAATATGTAGATTAGTTGGATGCTTTCTGATTAATGAGTTTTTAATTTAAAAAATATAAAATGGTCTGGTCTGCTTTGTATTAGTCGTCCTGATGATAGCAACGAGTTATTCTCTCCGACAAAAGTCAAAACACAGAACTTCAATAAATAGGAGAAATACCGCCACAATCTAAACATGAACTGATGATCCAACCATTAAAAAGGTAAACCCCATTATATCTAAGATTTCTAGATTTTATAGGCAGAAATCTTAGATCAAATGGGGGACGATATAATTGGTTCTACAATAATGGGAACGAGAGGTCGAATCTCTATTAATGGCGGCTAGCTTTTCTGCATTTCTCTTTGAACCATAGATATGAATACGTCTATGAGTATCTTTGTAGTCTAATATATAAAATTCTCGTGACAGTTTTAGATACCATACTCGCCCGAAACGGCTTGATTAATTTTTATGAAATTTTATATGCATAAATTTTATAAATTCTGATGGTCTAAGAATCGGCTACTATGTATTTTACATACCCTTAGTGATAAGGGTTATCCAACCCTAAAATTTTTTTGAACTTATTTTTTTTTATTTGGCATTAAAATTAGATACAACCTTACAAATTCACCCTTCCTAACCCCTATTTTTTAATAGTTGTTCTAGTAATTTAATCATCTTATATCATTTTCTTTCGTATGGAGCGGGACGTCTGCTCGTTTCACTTCGTGTCGCTGCTGGTCAGTGAGCAAAATTACATGACTAAGTTTTTGTGCCACGGTATCCAGCGCGGGTGCAGACTGTTTTTTGCTTGTTAGGAGTGTCATAGTTAATTAGGTATAGATAAATTGCATATTATTAAGTTTTAGACTGCTTTGGAGAACTGGGGAATTAGACGGTATCGTTAACTCGTCAGTTCATTTGGATTCAAATAATTATATAAATGAATTAGTGCTTTAGATTACCTTTAACACCTCAATAAAATTGCCGATAGCAGGTCAAATAAATTGTAACCATAATTTATAGGTTCTAATTATTAATGGTCACACGCGATGTCGGTTTTGCAGCCTGCTCTGCTTTCCACCCACGATTGAGTCGAGTTATGTTATTTCAAAGTAACTATATAATAGTTTAATTAAAATCTATGCAGCAGTTTCTGTGAAATAGTAACAAAATTCAAAGGTACATGCCTCCTCATAAACTCTCGCGTTTTTTGTTTACTGGGATAATCCACAGACAACACTTAGTCTAACGTCACTTCTTAAGCACGGCGCAAGTTTAATAGGCACAATTAGGTCAATCAGTCGACCGATCCAACGAAAAAAACCAACGAGACAACTTCTCGTTGGTTTTTTTTGTCATTGTCCGCTCCATGCAGATTGGGTTCCAGTTTAGATTTTCCATCAACTGATTATGCAAAACCGGTATTTATGAAACTACGATTCTCGATTAAGATTCACTCACATTTTGACAATAAAAATAAATGTCAGCGAATTCTCGATTTGCATTTGTACGTTTAAAATTTTCCGTTTTTGAATTTTCAAAATATCAAAATTTATGATATAATAAACTTATGTATATGAAGTATATAGGTGTGGTTCGAATTAATTAAAGCCACATGTTAACAGACTACTATTACTAGTTACAGCCTGTTATTGGTCAAATATAAATGACTAATATTATAATTGTCTATACTACTAGATTGCTCAGAACTTACACTTAATTCCATTATCATTTTGTTCTTACGTAGTCGGCAAATATATTTGGGAGTGGCTTTATACCACCTCAGATCGAAAACAAATTTAGAAGAGACTTTACAAATTGTTTACTGTTTCGATCATATTAATGCAAATGTGAGGTACTACATTTGATTATTATAAAGGATTAATATATAGCTAACTCATTTCATATTTTATTAAAATGAAAAGAATATTATAATTACGCCATAATAATAAACAAAATTAATAACCACTTTTTATACAAGATAACGTTCAACTACGTTTCTATTAACGATCTACGTTTTATAACATATAATAATAAAAGCAGTTCTAAACAAATCCATACATCCACGGACATTTCATATAGTCAGCTACACGTCCTTATTTATCTCTTATTGTTCTTTACTCATACAGCCTACAAGGTAGAACTCTAAAAGGAAACTAACTAATGGTCGCACTGAGCGAGATAGCTGTATTTCTATAAAAGACATGAAAGAGTTTAGTGCGTACAGGCAAGTTTGCGATGTTGTCATGAAACCAACAACAAGAGACAACGAATGACTGATAACTTCCTGAGAATTTTACCTGTAATTTAGGCTTAAATACAAAACTTGACACACGGTCCGTGGATTTTTCTAGGCCGTATTAATGTTGGCACCATAACATTATTTTATTCATTTTGTTTTATGAATGTGTTTTGTTCTTGATGTCCAGAATAATAGGTAGAATTATACTTATATGAAATTATAAATTTCTCTAAATAGACAGCCGGCTATTAATTGGCTTTACTATTTTAAATGTAATAGGTACCGGCAGAGTAGAATAGTACTTCCCTCTGTACCAAGTGTCGTAAGAGGCGACTAAGGTTCCAGAACCGAAAGATGGCGGTATATCCACCTGAGACAGAGTAGCTCAACTGCATAGGGTGGAGATGGGCAGCATCATCTCCGTCGGGAAAGCTGCGCTCTGCGATTACCAACACGTTTGCCCAGGGCGGCAATTAAGGGCAAACTTCCTTCAATTTTAGTGAGGCCTATGTCCAACAGTGGGCTTTCAATGATTGTAATGATGATGATGATGATAAGGATATTTATACTTTTCTTCTTATGTTACTTACAGTAGCCTAGAACGAGGTCAAAATTTCCACAGAACTGCGATTAGCGGGCGTGTAAGCAAGTATCTTTTAGTTAACATAAAATATATGCAAGAAAGTACAACGGATATTGAGAAATACTCAACTTGTAACGATTACTTAGTTAATATAAGAAAATCTTATTTTAGGTGTAATAATTTGTAATAAATACCCAAGTGCGCCAAGGGTCGTATGTTCGATCCCCACCAACGACAAATATTTGTATGATTAACATTTGTGTTTGTTCCATTTCTTTGTGTAACACATGTGATTTAAACGACTTATGTCAGAGTCATATCAATGTATGAGATGTGTGTGAATTTATTATTATTACCGCGAAATTATTCATTCGTTCCCAGTCAATTCATCTGCGTAAATTTTAACATATCGTTTTTTAGTGAATCACTGTCCTATTATATTGGTAGGTATAAATTAAAAGTTTGTACTGAATATTATTAATAACCATCACGTGCTTAACTAACTAGAAATTGATAACGATGAGTCACTTTATTTGGGACAACGGCTAGGAAGTGAAAAGGCTTTGTTGCTTCGACTCACATACAATTGTTTGGATTGACTACAAATGGATAGAGCGAGAGAGTGAACCGGAATATTTTTTGCAGTCTCTTTATCACAAGTTTATAAAATTAAGTAATTTTCCATGAACAAAACATACATATATGTAACTTTATAAATATGTATGATGATAGATTTTTAATCAAGAAAGATATAGCGTTTGTAAGGGAAGGATAAACGGGATGGTACGATACCACAAAAGTATTTTAATTAGAAAAGCGTAATTAATTTTAATAGCATAATTAAGTTTTGTTAATAGGAATTCATTGGTCGGTGTTTAAAATGCCATTAGATAATGTCTCAAATAATAAAAGTTAATGTAGGTAAGAAGTAAGTGGATCCAATATCTTGGGCAACTTCCTTAGCTATTACAGTAAGCAGCGAAATGGATTGTGGACGAAGGATTCCACAATCCATTTCGCTGAGATAAGACAACTGTGTTTACATAATTTTGCAATATTCGTTAGTATGAATGTTTTGTTTCAAGATTACAATGACAATGTAGGTATATGTTTGTGCATGAATATAATTACAGTTCTCGACTTATGCAACAGATGTTAAGCATAAAATGAGCATATTGAACGGCATTAGAACCACATAAATCAATTATATGATACGGTCTTAATACGCTTGCGATAGTTTCGACATGTAATTGAAATGTAACAATTCCTTCGATAAATACAAAATATAATTGTGTTTAATTACGATACACATACACGCCAGACAACACCTGAACAATGGAATAACCATTAATAATCAATTATATTTTACATACTAGTTTTATTTTGATAAGTAATGGTCTTTAGTCTTTTAACTAATGCATTCCTCGCTTGCTCGAATACGGAGACTAGATAAGGCACTCAACCTCGAAGGATTACCTAAGTAGTAATAAACGAATATGCGTCAGCGCGTTGAAGAGGTTCACTACACAAAGGAAAAGTAATTTGTCTTCCAAATTTCTCAACAAAACAATCACCACGCACATACCAAGAGCACAATCACGGGACCTGAATAAAACACGCACGATTTTACCAAAATTGTCACATCTCGGTTTATCGCTTTGAGTGTAGTGTACATACAGGCTGCGCAAGCGGCGAAGGCAGCGCCGCTCTCCTCGCTGCGAGCCTCCGACTCACTCATACACACCGCCCTCAGTAAATTCCTTGCATAAATAAGTTAGAAAGCTTCTACTTCACAATAAATCACATACACTTTATAAAACTGCACTGTTTCCAAAACATCATAAAACTAACTTCCTTACCTTACACTGCGCAGTATTGATGTTCAGACGCGATCGTCGTATGAAAAACAAGCGAAACGCAGACACAGTCACAGGTACCGATAGTTCGAGCGTAATGGCGGCGCTGCCGCGATTGTCCGTTCCAACTCGTCGAATGTCTCACACCGACTCGGAAAGCGAGCCTTGTTTGCTTAGTGACGCGAAGCTCGTCCCTCCCGTCCTTTTCTGAACCGCTCACTCTGCTATACGAAATAAAGAGACAGGTATAACTCGCACAACACCACTTCTGATACCTGCGGTGCAGCAACCTACATCACCGGTACTTCGGACAATGTCATGTCTTGTGTTTGCTGTTCGTCTCAAAAATGCTGCAAAATATTTAAATAAGCCCCCTTTCGATCAAAACACTTATCAACCTGATCTAGAAACAAAATCAAAACTGAAAAAACTTTTCGTTGAATTTGTTTTCTTTCGTTATACTTTATGGATGTTATTATTGTTAATTAGTAAAAAAATCCTACTAATTTTAAAAAATTAACATTGATAATGTGAATATTGTATTTCAAACAGTTATGTATATGTGGGATAATCATTGTCATCAGCACGCTAGCGTTATAGACTGTTTAGTCTAATAAAGAAATACATGGACATGGTAATATAGAAGTCAAAAGTACAAAGGATGCTTTCAGTGAGATTAATCACGTGCGTTATTATTTTAAGTCGACTCAAATAAAAATTTTTATACTTTACACATATTCCGTCATCTATCGGTATAAGATTGTTATTTAATTGTTGTTTTAAGTAAAGAATTTGTAGTCTAAGTGTTGTGATACTGTACGTAACAACTAGATGGCGCTGCAAGTAAAAAGTATTTCTTAATAAAGTACATAGATGGCGTGGTTGTGTTCAGCTCTAAATTTGTTTTTGAAAAGATAATAAATCGACTTTAATGCTAAGTTTACTGCTAATAGGAAAGAAGTATTTTTTGATTATTAATTTCTTGACGAGGATGGTTTAGGCATATTACAATGTTGAAGAAGCTTAAATCAAAAAAATCTTTCAAATTTAAAGTTTACAATTCTGCAGTGAAATACGCAAGTAACATTCGAAATACATGGAAGTAGTGGCGTAGCTATCATGGGTGGCATCCAGGTCAGTTTTGTAGAGGAGTCATCTGAAATTAAACAAATTTATTATATACTTAAAGAATTAACCTTAAACGTGTAAGATTAAATATAAATTATGGTTAAACTAGCAAAAAAATATGTAGATATAATACTTTACCAGGCTTAACAATAAATTATAACAGTCAAGCTGGCTAAATAATTATTATGTTTATAGGTAGGTACATAAAATTATTACAGCTATGTAATCTACCACAGTTTTTTCTAGGTAGTACTATAATTGATGTTGACGGATACATCTAACTAGGTGAGACACGGTGGGGATCACCCCCGCCGCTCCCCTCTGTCTACGCCACTGTGCAGAAGCACTACCTTATAATCTCCATTTCCCTTAGAAGAAAAAATAGCTACAGATGACCATAGTATCTTCCTCCCACTTCTAAAATTATGCGGGTAAGTACGGACTCACCCGCATAATTTTAGAAGTTTTAGAAGAAGACGGCTTCTGAAACTACCCGTACAAACCTTCTAGAACACTTGGGTAGCTCGATGATAGATAGGGAATGAATTTTATTAGGTTATCCTATGTATATTATTTAACTTTGTCGAACATAAAATTTATAAAACATTATTGTATGGTTTTATTTAATACTAGCGGCCCGTCCCGGCTTCGCACTGGTAGACATAAATAGGTACAGATATTTAAGTTAATAAGCATGCTAATTAATACGACCATGAATCACTAAATTAGAAAAAAATTGTATGCTTATCTAACAGCCTTCCTGTACACTACGTTGGTGTATTTGTAGGTGGCAACAAAATGTATTGATTTTCAGGAGATCCTACTCAAGAAAGTGCCACAAACAATTGCTCTCATCGAGTTAGTTACTCGATGCACTGTGTGGTGGCCGCCGCCGGCCATTATTTGAATAAAAAATTATAAATGGTATGTATAACACGGTCTGATTTTGATCGGCATTTCTATCAATTTGTTAAATATCAAAAAGTAGTTACAGTGACGTAATTACAATAGAGACATAGTCTCACGAAGTTTTTTGTAGATATTGATATTTTCTATAATATTGTCAGACATGTTTTTGTCCTATTATTAATACTGTTCGCAACGTATGCGATGAAAGACGTTTTATGGCTAATTTTTTTACACCTTCGGTTGGTTATAATATGAATTTTTAAAGATTTCTATAGTAATCCAGCCTATGTTACTCAGTGATAATGTAGCTTTCTAATGAAAAAAGAATTATTAAAATCGGTCCGGTACTTTTTGAGTTTATTTGTTACATACAAGAATACAAATCTTTCCTCTTTATAATATTAGTGTAGATCAATTTGATAGCTAGCATCCAAACTGAGTTTAATTTTCAATACGTTAAAATAAAAATACAAAAAATTGACCTATATTATACTATACAGAGGTAATATTAGTTTGGTAATTTAAATAGTTCTTTCTCTGTTAGAAAGCTACAAAACGTCACGGAGTAACATAGGCTATATTATATTTTATAAAATCAATCTATAAGACCTAAATTTACATTTATATTATTGTGCTTTTGTATTAAATAAACTCAGAAACTACTTGACTAATTTCAAAAAATCTTTTTAGAAAGTTTTCCGCAGTTCCTAGAAGTATACTATATTTATGTACAGCATATCATATATTTTAAGTATTAAAAATAAAAATAAACATTGGGAATTTTATAAATAAACTACTGCTTATACCTACATATTATCCCGATGATCCTATGGTAAGAAGTCATTTAACATATGCAGACAAAAAGTGGATTAATGAAGGCGAAACCAACGTTTTCCGCTCTTCTCAAGTCAATCGAGTAAAATGTGAAAATAATATCGCAGGAAAACGACTTCATTATCTTACCAGGCATATCCAACCGAATCAGTGTACCTTGTATAAAACAGGGCAGAGGTGAGCAGCACTCTTCTCGCGTGATTGTCCTCTCCCATTGTCCAACCTTCGTGGAAATTATGGGCAGAATAATTTCCTCCTTTATTGGGAGGCCTATGTGATGATCATAAAGTTTTTACTATCTTAAGTATGTGAAAACTAATAAATGCGAGAGTGTATGAGTCAGTTTGATATATTCAGCTCGGGCCGCTAATAAATTTTAATAAAATTAAGATTTTTATAGATTTTATGAGGTCAACAAACAAGCACACTGTCACAGTGTCATCAAAGGATATCAGTAGCGTGTCGTCAATTTCTTTTTTATTTTCTGAAGTCAGCGAACAAGCAGCGAACTAACGAAGCCACCAGATATTACTAGCGAGTCGCTACTATCTCACATTTATCCTGTAATTTTACTGTCTCCATATTTCCTCCCTTCAAACCGAACACTGCTATTTGGCGGCAGAAATAGGTGAGAGTGAGTTACCAATGCAGATGACCTTTGTAAGAGTCTAACCCCATGTAAAAAGTGTGCAATGGCCGCGAAAGGAAATGAAGGACTGAATCGAGTTTATAATTTCTGGTTGCTTATAATTTACGAAAAGATACGTCGAGTTGCGGAAACCTGCTTAGATACATCTATATATATAAGACTTGACTGCTTAAGAATTAAAATGGTTAGAAACTTTTTAAATTTTAGGGTTCAAAGGAAAGAAAGAAAAACGAGCGTGCATAATTTGTATGAAATTTTCGCTGTTTTTGAAGTTATTTGAATAGAATTTATTATTAATGTTCCTCATTGAAAGTTATGCAACACGTGTAAGATTTTTAAAGTCTTTACTTGAGGGATAAAGAGGGGGGGGGGGGGGGCATTTTAAGTCTGAAAGTAAATAATGAAAGTACTCTAATTTTTAAATAATGATTATTGCCGATAATATTATATATTTAGATGTTTATTACTCTCACGGGAACCGGAACTGCGGGGGTAATACCACGCGGCGCTGTTAGACTTTATTTACAGCTAGTTATAATAATCTGCCAAAGTTAATTGTTGATACAAGCGGTTGTTTATTACATATGGATATTAATTATACATGGCTTTATATACGAGCTCGTATTATGACATGTTTCGATAGCTGACTATATTTTTTACAACAACCAATGATTGATGCTCGTAAAAGTCAAATTGATTTGTGCATCCAGTTTAAAGAGAAATTTGTTAGAGCATCGTGATTGAGACATGTTATGAGAGATATTTTAATTTTTATTGTCACAATATTATATAGAAAGTCTGGTTGTTATGATTTTAAATGTTTATCAGCAGATTTTGATCAAATTTTATGATTGTATTTAGTTATACATACATATAGGTACTGGAGGCAATTGAGGCCAATTTATTTATTATTATTATTATTATTAATTATAAAGAGAAAAGACTTAATTTATGTTTGTTTCAATTTAACTCAACAATTACTAGGCCAATTTAAAAATAAATCTTTTACTATTGTTAGCTAGACTAGGATAATTGCTATATTTTATTTCCAACCGCGTTCAACCAAACAAACAATTTAGATGTCATAGAAGATAAATATTAATATTTAATTAATATAGTATTTATAAAAATATGTAAAATTATATTACACGTTCACGTCTGAACCTAGCAGAACCCTAGGGAATAATATATTTTATAATGACTAGACGCTAAATAAGTGATTCTCATATAGCTGAAGTCTCAGACGTGCGCCAGATAATTCAAAAAGTGATTATATATCCAGCAATAATTCAAACGGCTTCACTGACATAATTACTTTTAATTGCAAAATTACAGCATTCTAATACTAAGAGTTTCGAATCTACGTTTGCAGACAGACAGTTTACGATGGAGTCCTAAAAAAATAATTCTGTTATACCCGTGTTCTTTAACTAGCAACACTAAACAATATTTGGGGCTGACAATTCCTATGATTACCGACCATAACAGCCTGTTGGGGGCGATTAGCCTAGTTACGCCGTGTTTTAATCGTGTACTCCTCAAAAACCATTACAGCATTCACTTCACTTCTTTACATCAACATCTAATTATACGCCGTTAACTCGGCGAAAGTTTGCCAAATTGCTTTTCGATAGATCTAAGGATGTTAAACACAACTTGCGTTGGAGGTTACTTACTTTCCGTTTACGTGTTTTTATGAGGAGACAACATTCAATCGCGGCTCGCAGATTCTGTTATTCTTCCAGGATAAAAATAGCTAATATCCTTTTTGTAGCTCAAGTTATTTACATACCGTTTCAAACGTGAAATTATAACAAACAGATAGACAGATAAACTAAAATACGTACTTTTGCATATATAGCAGGTATATTGAGACTCCATTAAATCTTTAAGTGAGATTTGTAAGACTAGACGATAATACAAAAGTCTGGCTAGATTATTAAACAACAGATTAAAATTATTTTAACGTGTGTCTATTTCGGCGGATATACCACCGACTGTCAGTTGTGGTACTATAGACGCTCTATCGACACCTCATGTAGGGGAAGGTACTATTCTAACTCTGCCGGTATTCGTACATAAATATATGTAGTGGTGTGCAAATACAGGATTTTGGTCGTCTTTACATTTCGAAAGTAACTAGCTTAAGCAACAAAATATTTATTTATGTTTATATTGTAAACAGTGACCCTAAGGAAGTTGGCAGGTCATTCGCGCACACGTGTCGTGCAGGATCATAGAGTTCACATGTTATTTACCAAACACTGCCAGGATGCGCGCGTGCTTCTGACGTCGTTGACCACAGTTCGCTAGAAAAGTACTTTATATATATTTAATTATATTCATAGGTAATCACAAGATTTTATGAAAGTTTTCTATAATCAAAGTAATAAAGCGCGTTTATTACAAGCAAAAAAATATCACCAACATATTTTATATCAGCTTTTATGTGCGCTCTTTATATATGTACTTATTAATATAATTAATATATGGTTACGCATAATAAATATATAATGAATTTTTGATGCTAAATGTATATCTAAATAATTTTATTTTTTTGTACAGAGATAAATCCGTAAAAAGATAAAATTTTATTTTCACAACTAAAGCAAAAAAATGAAATACATTAAAATAAACTTAGACTTATAAATGGCAAAGTAGAGAAAGTCAATAAAGTTTCGCTTCTTCAAAGATATAAATTTATTTATTCTCCGATCCGATACCGGCTCGAAGACATTTTCCATTTAAAATGTTTAACCTTAACTATTAATCTAACCTTTGATAAAAGTACGGGTGTCCAATGTAAAGCCTGGTAAATTCATGATTGCACATTTATTGTGCTAAAGGTAAGTTAGTATTCGGTACACCTTTAGATCCTATTAATTGCCATAGATCAGATGACCCAAAATCAATAAAAGTATCCTGAATTATACTTGTGTAAGAAATATATGCTGATACCTAGTGTCTTTTATAGAATCACAGACAGACAGACAGACAGTCATATAGCATCTTTTTATTTTAATCATCTAAAATGATATCTTAGAAGATAAATATTTTAGTGACTTACTCAGAACAGATCTGATCAGAATGAGTTATTTACTAAAGTAGAAATAAGTCAAAAAACAGAAGTGGATAGAGATTTAGTGTCATGGTATGCTTGAAGTAAGTAGTACGTTTACTAACCAAATTTAACAGAAGTAGGTATTACGCAACATGTCGTTAAGTTTAAATTAAAAAAATAAACTGTCGACTGTGACCACGAGTGTACGTGCATTACGCTGATTATCAGCATCGTCTATATTAACAAACCAAACAACGGGTTGCCAAGACAAAACAGAAATACGATGTTCGACTGAGTGAGTGCGCGCGCTCAGAAACCGGAACACGGGAATTGATCACTTAGGATAGGAAAGTTTTTGTAACACTGCTCGGGTCTTACTTGGGTTTTAGGAACGACTATTCAACTTTGGTGCTTATCTGAAAAGATTGCGGATAATTTTCCATAAACATGTAGAATCAGATTGTATAAAAATGAAAAAAAAAAATTAAGCTATAGGCTTTACAAGACTGCTTTTATAAATATAGTTAGTGACAGGGTACAGACAGAGGCGAATGGTAACCCTCTACGTGTACTAATTGGCGTCTGAGGTACCGGTACTTACCGAGGGTGGTATATCTGTGGGTCAATCATTATAGCTCCAATGAAACAGAGTCAAGATGGGTAGTAATATGTTGCATCGTGAAGCTACGCTCTGGGATGGCCACCACGCCAGTGGTGGATTTATACATCGCCGTCAGCGGGCTGTTAAAATTTTGCCACCCTGCTGACCTTTCGGCGTTTTGCCTGTCCCAATTTCACTAAATGATTTTTGCCAAGGTTATGTCAAATGTCCAAAAAAAGTTAATTTCCTGACAAATAGAATTCATGAAAAAGTGTCAAGATTCGCAGACACGAGCTATTAGGCGATGATTAGGAAAAATTATTTTTCTTACTTATTTGCTGTCTGTAATCTGTTTTAAAACTTCATGAATCATCAATAGATTGAACCCATCGCAAAGGGCTTTTTTAAATAATTGGTACTGATCCTTGATTCCCAAATCGTTCAACATAAGTCTAAAAATGAATTGTATGGAATTCTGCTAACAGTTCTTATTTCATAATTTTCGTTATTCGGATCACCAAACTTGATTTTGTCCTCTTATAAGCAAGGTCACATAAATACTACAGCAAAAACTCTTCATATCATTTCTCCAAAAAGTATTTCTTCATAAACGGTGTAAATGATTGATTCGTTCATAATTTATTTTATTATGGAGTCACCGAGCATACGGTTCGCTTATACGTGACCGTAGCCTATCACTCGTGTTAACACAAAGATATCATTAGCGTGTTGCTAGCCCTGTGAACCGAAGATACTGTGTCACATTCGCCCAGTAATTTTAAACCGGTAAACATCCTCGTCCTTCAAACCGGGACACAGATGTAACCAAGATATAAGCAAGAGAAACATACATAAGTGTCATGGCACAAAAAATATACAATTTTTAGATTACAATTTAAGAGATTGCATATTAGACTACAATACACGAAACATTAAAAAATAAATACACCACCTGAGGTGACTTTCCTTTTTTTTATATTATATTTGTATTATAAACATAACTATGACTGAATTTGCCGCCCCCTATAATTTGTAGTTTTGGACTCCAGTGAAATCTGACTATTGGTAAATCATTTTTTTCTTAAATTTTGCGTTCCTTCGGTTTTTAAAGTCAATGTTTATTAGGTAGTATTTTTAAAATTTCCCTTACGATTTATTGACTCGAATTCGCTATGAGTTAATGATACTTTTTCTTTTCAATGATACTGTTAATTGCTTTTTTTATCCATCCATGATATCGGTGCGCAGTGACTGTACAGAATCTACTTGAGGAACGTTAGTAATTATTATGGATTTGGTTTATTATTTTCTAACTTTTACGCGTCCACAGCTTGAAACCATGTTTAGGCTTATGAACATATTTTGAAAAAAAAACTTTATAATTATAGCCTGTATGTTACTTTAATATATAAGCTATGTTTCGTAAAGTTTCATTAAAATACTAATAAATAAATTAAAATACTAACAATACTAATAAGTAGCCAGCGTGATAGAGTAAAAAACATACATTCACGCATCCATGCCTTTATAATATATAATACAACTCAAAAAACTAGTATCATTTTTAACAAAATTACAATTAAGCCACTAGTGTATTTATTTATTTGTTTAATATTTATTACCAGCACATTGGCATATGGCACTTCTTAAACCTCTTGGGTTTTTTAACCTGGAGATTTTAATATTCACATTAGATTTCTAGAAAAATTGTCAAAGTCGTATAAGTAAGTTTTTAATCATTTCTCAATAATGTTAACTTAGATAAGATTTTCGAAAGTCGATAAACTATTATATACCTTTCGAAACAAACCAGGAGCCACAAATTGTATGATAATTATTATGAATAGAAAGCATTCTATGTTTATTGATAATCAGATTAACGCGGGCCATAAAAGCGATTGTCACGCTGTCGGGCCAACGTGGGTAGACCACCCATAGCCGAGATTAGGGGCTTTGTCTCCAATATCTTCTAATAGGAATAATAAAAAGCCTTCAAAAACAAAGTGCCTTTGACATAGGTTGCCTTCAACATTCTTGTTGCGTGTTAGAAAATATTAAATTATATTAACTATACTATTAGCTATGTGCGCGACTGTGACGACGCGTAGCGTTTACAACATTTGCGGAAGCTGTCAAATAATAAATATGTAAACATTGTTAGTTTTCTTTGCAAATATAAATAAAGCCAAAGATTAAAATAGTATTGTTGACATTATTTAAGTGCAATTAATTCAATAGTTTTACTGTAGAATGAATATAATAATAAAAACCAGGTTTGAAACTATTACATATAATATTAGTTGCCAACCACAAACTGAGATAAAAGGCAATAAATTAGTATTAGCCGAGCATGTAAGAAATGTGGAAGAACTGCGACATAATTGCCAGAGCTTCTTAATACGAGCCCACGTAATTCGTCAGTACAGTAGTTTTATCAGGCCAAAATACTAAATTGGCAGTTGCAGAATTTAATTTAAATATTCTTGAAACTCTGGTTCTATGAACACTAAATAATACACTCAATGCTGAAAATGTCAATTCAGTTTTCATTTTTTTTTTAAATAAGATTGCGGTTTTTTATAGAAACTTTACATTTTTTACACACGCCAATTCGTTAAAATTCAATCTATTCGTCGTGAAAGACGTACGAAAAAACGGATAGACATTTAAAAGTTATAATTTTTTACACACACACACACTATTCTCCTATATAGACTTTATCGTTTTGGTGCAAAGTTATTAAAAAAGAATAAAATGAAAAAAATTCTAACATGAAATTATTTTTATGTTTTTTCGCAAAATTGCGACTTTTTTCAAATAACTTACATTTTTAAATTTGTGGTATCTTTCGGATGGAATGGCCAAATTTAATAAAACAAAAGAAACTATATTCTGAAATTGAAGTAGACTTAATTGTGAAAGTATTTATTTTGATAATAGTCAATTCCAAAGTATAAATAAAAGTGCTTTTGTGGCGGTGTCGGTTAAATATATTTTTCAAAATAAAAACACTTATTGTGACTTAATTATAATAGTTAAACGTATGCTGTCGCGACGTTTTTTGTAGATAATTACATATATACTGCAACATGCTGTAGTACATTATTTTGTTCTATAATCAATAAATTTGCAGCGTTCGCAATGTAAGATTTTTTATTGGTATGTTTACACCTTGGCTTACATTATTGGAGTCTTAGTACGGATCTCTAACTTAAAAAAACAATTGTATGGTCTTTGTTCACCGGAAATAGTGTAGCTTCCTAACAATGAAAGAATTTTTCAAATCGGAGGCTATTCCCGACAAACAAACAAACAATGAAATATTTCCTCTTTATAATATTGTTATAGATATACCAACAAATTCTTGACCATGTGGTAGTTAATTGATCCATATATGTTTTTTGGTCCGTTATCTTATGGTCCGTTCAACAGCTTTTGTCTTTATTCTTTGAAGTATTTGTTGCTATGACTCTGGAAGTAGATGCAATATCTACTTGGATTTCAGCATCACTGTGATCATTATAGATGTATCGATTGCATGTAAATGTGGTTTCTTTTTATATCAACTCAGAAAACACACGAGCTTGGCATCCTTTATGGGTCACAAGCTGTTGGGGTTGAATAAATACATTCGTAGGACGCTCTTGAGAATATAGTAAATTAACATTTGCAATTGAGGCCGTTATTTTTGCAGTTTACAACGCAACAACAGTCATGGCCCATTTCTTTACATTGATTTTGTACTGCAATCAACACTTTTGACAGCTGATCATCCGCATTTGTTTCCATTTTTGGCCGCGTTGTGCGCTGCGGTCGCTATCTGTCCGCCATTACTCGCTTTGCACATAGCCAATACCCTCAGAAATAGATTGTGGAAACGAGGTAATTGACATACCGATTTTTTATTATACGGGTACGGAAAGTACTTTGCATTTCTATATTAATATTAAATAGAGAAAAGTGTTGTAATTTTGTATGTAAATAACACTTTTGAACGATTTTAGTAATTCTTTCACTAATAAAAAGGCACATAAGCTACATATTAATAAAATAAAGATCCCTACCTTTAGTTAGTACGTGACACACAAATACATATACCTAATTCTTAAACACAAATTTTCAACACCCAGATACAGAACAGATACAATATTACATCGTGTCTGACAGTGCGCAGTAAGTAAGCAGAACATTTTGTAATCTTACAACAAAATGCAACATGATCTTTCTATAATATGCTTTCCTCTCTGTAATGTCTCGACATGGAGCACGCCAATTCACTCAAGTCGCTCTGTATCTGAGTCTAAAACAACAATTCTGAATTAACTATTTAACCGGCCACTCGTACTTCGTTAGCGTTCATCATTATAGCAGCCGGAGAGCGTCCACTGCTGGACATAGGGACATGAGGAAGGATCCCCCATTTACCCATTATTGTCGTCTTGGGCAGGCCACAATGCAAGAGAGTAGCTTCACGACGGAAATCCTGTTGCATTTGAATTACACTGTTTTCGGTGGATATACCGGTATCTGTCGGTTCACGTATATCAGTCGCCTCTTACGACACTTCGTACAAGGGGAAGTACTGTTTCAATCTTTTGTGTACCTCTGAACAGTGTATGATGTCAAGCGGCCCGGCTTCGCACGTGTAGACAATTGTTTAAAACATGGATTGGCTAAAGTTGATCATAGTCTTGAGAATCTTGTACCTACGACCCAACCCAGAATCTTCACAACGACGGCAACGACGCGAGCAAAATATTTTGTTTATATTGACATTTTTAAACTCGTAATATCTTTTAGATGTAACTGAAATTATTCACAAAGTTATTTATACAAGTACTGCAACATTCTTTTTTTTGTATAAGGATTAATATATGTATAAACATAAATAACATGGCATTACAAGGGTGGTGTGGTTTTGGTTTAGATTTCTTTAAAAATGTGTAGTTACATTAGCTGGATATGTGGTTCCGCAAGGTTTTTATAGATATAAATATTTTTTATATTATAGTAGAACATGTTACAGTTATAGTTTCCGTAACGCCTGCGGTGAAAGTCATATTATGATTTTTTGTATTTGATAATTGATTTACTTATTTATTGTACGGGACCGAGGCCACAGGTGGTAGATATCCTATCTTCTGCGCCAAAGGTCGTGGGTTCGATCCCTACCCAGGACACATATATGGAACTAGCTGTGCCCGCGACTTCGTCAGCGTGGAAAAATGTTTTTGGGTACCACCTTAACTTATATAAACTTTGAATGTCATGTTTATTTATATCGAATGCATGACCTGAAAAATAAGTTTCAAGTTTCTAGCTCCAAAAAATAGCGATACTTCCATACAACTTTTCATCCCCTTCATCCCCCTTTCGACCCCTTACAACCCTCATTTTGAATTAAAAAATAGGCTATGTCCTTTCTTGAGATTGTCTGTGCTAAATTTCATCAAAATTGGTTGAGAGGTTTAAGCGGCAAGGCGTAACAGACAGACAGACAGACAGAGTTACTTTTACATTTATAATATTAGTACGGATTGAACTGCTTTAACCGCTTTCTTTACGATTGTTTGTGAGCGCCGACGCCGGTGTTGGTATTATTAGCTCCAACTACTACGTAGGTGGTGTTGGTAGAACCTTTATCACTACCAGTTTTTCTTACAGGTTCCTATATGGTGGAACGCGTAATGAACTTGCAGTAAACTTAGTTTTAACTTAGTTTACTTGTCTGGTGCCGGCAGACTACATTAAGGTAGGCCTTATGAAATTATCTGTGTCAGATGACTTTTATGATCCCTTGGGTCATTAGGGTCGTCTGTATTATACATTAATATGCTTAAAATCCCTTCCTTATTGGAAATATTAATGTTATTATTATTACTTATTTTATTGGCGATTCAAAAGTGCTAGTAATAATTGCGTGATTTTATATATTATTAATAAAATATATAACGTTATTAAAATCGTAAACTAGTACAAAATCTGTACACTCATCTATTCTTATTGTTTTCTCGTCTCTATCTGATGCATTTAAATAAATAAGGATAGAACGGTCCCATTACCAAGTTGGGAACGGGGCGTTTTACATGCATTGTGGAGGAATGTCGGCCTGTAATCGGAGTGGTTCGATTCTCGCAAACTGATTATCGAGACCGGTCGCTTCCTTGTATCGATATATTACTTTCTTTAAACCGATCATGAAAGAGTCAGTATCGATTTCAGCGTGAGGAATGTTTTTAGAATTCAGTGTTTTAGCGTGTAGCATCGTTATAGCTTAAATGTTATTTTTATTTAATAATAATAATTGTTTTTAATTCGAAAGTATTTTACATGGCTTGTTTACAATTATTAGTTACTAGTCTAATAAGAGTATACTATTTAAGTAAGTTAGCATTTGTTGCCGAACAAGGTTTGGAAAAACCAGCATCACGACTAACGCCATTACCCATAACTTTTGTCAATTACTTTATAAAATTAACTTAAGTACTACAGTGCAAAAGATTATTAGAAGGCAAGACTAATAAAAGAATATTAGTGTGTAATTTTCTCTTTGTAGGAAGTGAACATGTATGTGAGTGAGTGAGAGAGGGTATGAGAAACCAAATACTTATGAATTCTATTGCAGTGATTTACAATGTATATTCAGCAATTATTAGGTTTTAACAGTTGCTTAGTTTTTTTTTATTAAACGTTGCTTAGTTATCAAAAACCAAAATGGCTTCTCTGAAGATAAATGTTATCGGGAATTATAATATTTATTAGCTTAGCGGTTGTTTTTGAATTTTGTATATACATTACATTATTATATATGTATATACTAGTTGGCTAAGTCTTTCATGTTCACTTATTATATACGTTTTAAGATTCATACCGATTTATTTATTCAATATAATTTGTGCATATTCTTTGCAAAACAATACATCCCACATAAAATTGGCAAGAAATTCTGAATTAGTCGTTCTTGGAGGAAATCTCCTTTGCCAGGAAGTACCACTATAAAAAGGTCGATAAAAGATAATGTGATATGCAAAAAATGCTTAAAGAAAATCGGCGTCTGTGTTGGTTTAAAGCAGTTTGTTTACAACTTGAATTGACTCTGACGCGGAGTCGAACAATACGTAAGGTATTGCTTCCTTTTTTACAGTGCAGATAAGTGCATTATCTCACACCTTTCCTGCCTATACTCATTCAAGGTAGTTTCTCTAAGATTTGTTCGCGGTCACGTATTTAACGTGCGTATGTGTGTGTATCCGAAATATACCTTTAACAAATTTCGGTGTCGCAACATGAATGTCAAACAAGATAACCGATGTGGGAGGATAATGATCCCGTCACCCCATGATAGTTGGACAAATATTGTGGCAAAAAATTGTTTATTCCGCTTCTGATAGTAAAGTCAAATAAAAAGCGTGCGAGTGTAATGTTTTTTCACGATTTTTGTTGTAGACTGATAATTATGTTACAAATGTCATTGATATTTGCAATATCACAAAAAAAATATTTTTTAAGCTGAATTTGTTATTAGACTTAGTTAATTACTGGGTAACGAGCCCGCGACTTCGGAAAATGTCGATTTAATTTATTTTTCTTTTCTTAATCATATCAGAGTATGTTACGGTTGTAATTTCTTTGCGCGGATGGAATCAGCATCGTCAAGCATAGAGGTTAATGACATTTACTAATAAAATTTACACTTTACATTTTGTAATGAATTCTGTTTTGCATTTTGGTAATAGATGAAACATTTTGTTGATCAGTCACGTTGTAATGACTATGGATAGTATTGTAAAATAAAAACCTTAGAGTAAAATATTTGATATTTTGTTTTTATCTCTATTATCTTACTTCATGGTATTATATTTTTCCTCATTTAAAAATACCTAAAATAGTCAGTTCTCAATAGGGTCGTTTTTTAAGATTTTAGTTTCTGTCTCTGAAGATTTATAGCTTTTGTATCTAAACCAATTGCCTGGTTTATTACACGGTGTAGAATTTGACTATGAATCAGAAACTTAGAAATTGTTCTGCACAGTTCTTAAAATCACGGTCGACCGCCATTTAACGTCAAAAAAGTACTGACCTGTTGTTAAAAAAACTCAATCTTTAAGGCGTTACAATGAGTTTTTAAATTGATTGTCATTAGCGACTTACGTCATCATCTTTTAGGCGGAATAAGGCCTATCTGTTTCCGGTGGATATACCGCCATCTATCAATGCCAGTATCTCAGGCTTTTACGATACCTGATACTATTCTACACTGTTGGTACCCCCCCCCCACACCTCCAGGGATGTTAGTACAATTAATTTTTAGTAATGTGGGTGCGAGACCTCAAGTTGTAGTTTATCAACTAGCATGCGAGTGACCGCATATAAAAAACCAGAAATTTTTATCAAAAACCGCAATTCGGGAGAGTCGCCGATATCGTTATCAGAGGGGAACATCCGTCAACTGCGAACGCAATGCGTTTTGTCGAATATTGAAGTCAATATTGACTCATCAAATACCCTCGTCATCGCTTACCGAGAATTTGGGAACTTTTGTGATTTCTGCTAGCGTATTGAGGAAAAATTATAGTTCAAAGGTTTTAATTTATGAGTTATTGAAAGAAAAACAATCGTACTGCAGGGGACTTTGTAAAACCCTTTCGAGTACCAAGTGTAGGTATTACAAATGACTGCGTCTTTTCTGATAATATTTTCTTTACAGTTCTTTGTGTGTTTATTTACAAGGTTAATAAATCGGGTTTGATTGGAAGCACTCAATGAGTAATGCCAGTTAGTTTTGTTGAAAACTTAAATTATTTCAGCTGGAGCTGCAGCTTGCATCCAGCGTGATACTGCGTTTCTCATCAGATCGTCTGTTCTCCTTGTGGGACGTCCTACTAATCAGATATAATTATATATAATTGGAAAGATAATTTCACTTCATCTAGTTGTTAATAATCACGTTAATGTGGACCAGCAGGTAATAGAATCACTTGCGCCGCAATCTTGAGATCGACATCAATTTGTGGTGATTTGCGGAGATTGTCGGTTTCTTTTTCAATTTGTCGGTCATTACACTATCTGGATAGTGCAAAATCGAGTTCAGATTGAACTTTGCTTTTGCGTCTGCGCGTATATTACCGTAAAACATTATATTTATTCGTAAATAAATATTAAGACAATAATGGTGAATCGATGGGGTCGAATAAAATTCCGAATAAGTAAACTAAATAAATATGTATAATGCTATTATCGCATTTTGTGGGTGCTGTTATTAATTAATGCACATTCGACGGGCCCGATTGCGCAGTTGGTAATGATCTTGTCTTTTACCCTAAAGGTCGTAGGTTCGACCCCCACCAAAAACAAATTTTAATAAGATGAATATTTGTGTTTGTTCTGTATCTGGGTGTTACTTATACGTATTTAAATATCATATTGGTTTTTCCTCTGTTTCCTGATATACGAAACTCAAATGCTTTAGCTACTTATCTCGGTGACAGTTCAGGGTATACGAGATGGGGTCCTGTAGCGATTAAAGGTGAGGTATGAGGTAGACCTTATACGAAGGTCGTCTTCATTGATACCTCATTCTCACCTTCTTTTACTGCCAAATAGCAGTGAGCAAAGGCAGTGATATTGTTGGGTAATATGGCATAATATCTTCGATTCACAAGGTTAGCAACGCGCTAGTGATATCCTTTTGATATCATGAGCGTCAATAGGCTGCGGTGACACTTATAATTACGCGAAATGAAATCGCTGCACAGGGATATACTGATAGTCTGGAGTAACACATACTTTCTATCCCGAAAACATGTTATCGTGGGATAAATCTAGTTTTATTTTCCTCTATGGATACGTTATGATTATCAGCACAGTTTAACTGTATGAGAGCGAAATAGATTTATTCCCGAAACAACAAGAAACCCTTAGGGATGAAATATAAGGTAAAGACTTCGCTGACAAAGTAGTGGACAGAATAATATTTTAGGACACCGGGAATAGATATCTAATAAAAATATATACATAACTGGCAGCGCCCCGCGGTTTCATCTACGTTGTAGAACCAACATGTTAACATCGCACCCCTATTTTACCGCCTCGGGGAGGAGATTTCCGAAAAATTATTTTACAAGTATTTCATGACTTTCAAGGTAGTAAGTTAATAATAATAAAAAAATAAGTGTAAGTAAAAGAACCGTTGTACTGGATTTTAATTCGAATAACTTTTAAAACAGCTAAGTTTTACCTTTTTACCCCATTAGTGGGTGAATTTTCTAAATCCTTCTTAGTGCTTTCCTACGTTATAAAAGTAATCCCTGTGCAAATTTCAAGTTTCAAATCCTTGTAGTTTAAATATTAAAAACTATGACTTTTCTGTTATTCTTTTAATCGTGTCTCTTCAGATTGACCTCATCGGACGAGCCGTTACTTGAATATTAAAAAGTTTTCCATTCTAATGAAACCTTCCTGTCGGGTTTAATAAACCACTACACCATCACCTAAGTTTAAACAATTTTAAACTCTATCCACTTTATAATACGAGTTTGTAACACCTGATTCATTAAAAACCATTGAAACGAGAAAATTAATGTTTTGAGGAAAATATGAAAGTTGATCGTAAAATGAACCATTCACTTTATGGAAACGTTTATAATACAAGACTGTAAAATCAAATTGACCATTTTACTGTTTATCTGTTTCATATAAGGAGCGATCGCGAAACGAACGGTGCAGGAGTAATCCAACTGAGCAATATTTAGCAAGATTTATTATAAAATGGAAAGTTGAGTGCAGATACGTACGTATTTAACAGATATCCTTTTGAGTCTTATTTAGTTACCAAAACACAGATTAGTCAGAACACATGATAAAATAATATTATTTGTCTATGTACTCTAAAGAGTCATAGAGCAAACTGGTACAGTGTCTTACTTGTAGACCTTCCTTTTTTGTTATTTTCTCGGAATAATTATGTGAATCTATGATCTACAAACGCAGTGTATAATATACATATATATATATTTCAATCAACGTCGTTGTATGTTATGAATTATATAAAAACTATATAAAACAGGTCGCACAACTGAGGTTCACCATATTTCTTTCATATTTTGTCTTAAAATAGGCGCCTACTCTCAAAGCATTAAAGACTTTTCGATGGACGTTCCGGTGAAGGTGAAGGTTGGAGGTGGTGGTGGGCAGTGAAAGTAAATAACTAATAGTTATCAAATGCAGAGAGACTCTGGGTTCATGTTGATATTTAAAGATCTACCTGGCAAGAAAAGTCTGGAAAAACCGATTTCAAGCAAAAATGCTATTGATGATCATGCTAGAACAGCATTTGCTAAATTATTAAGATCATGGCGCACTTAAACAAGCACTTTTAAATTTCTGGAATCTAATACGCCACAAAACTAAAAAAAAACAGTAGAAATAAATTTATTTAATATAGTTTTAAACTAATTTTTAAAGCGCAAGTTTGAACAAATGCTTTTGTCTTGTTGAAATCAGAAATTTAGTAAAACAGGTTGCATTTTGATTTCATTTAAAATAAAATCAATCGACTATACTGATATAGAAGATGCGGATATAACCGTCTATCGATCTTTAGTCCATTTGCAACGCTACCAAGGCTTAACAGATGAATTTTGGTAACATCTTCCTTCAGGATTGCTTATGTCTCCCTATGTTTATGTCTATAATTCCTCGAGATGCTGCTACCATTACAATAGAACTCTTAAATACCATAAAACACACCTAAGGAATGGCTGGAATAAATTAATTAATTCATAGGACACGACATAGGAAAATATTTTTGGATATATTTCAGAAACATTTATAAATTCCCACAACATCTCATACATTTACCTGACTCTGTTGTAAGTTGCTTAAAGCACTTGTGTTACAAACGCCAGATAACAAAGAATTCACAAATATACTACTTAAATACATATATTTAACATCCTGACACGGAACAAAGACAAATATTATCAAATAAATATTAGCTCTGGGTGGGAATCGAACCCGCGATCCTATGCACACAGAATGGGATATTTGCCACCTACGCCTAAATTAATTAGTTAATAACATTAATTTCGATATATTTTGTACTATAGGTTTTGTATTGTCGGTGCACGATTCGGCGAAATGTCTATCTACGCCGGTAGCGAAGCGAGTCGGCGGGTGACCGACCCGGTATCGGCGCAGTCCGTCACACAGACCCATTGTATCCTTTGTGAGTCACCATGGACATCTCTATCGAGTGACGTGCACAATCGGATGAACACGATTGTGGGAATATTATGACATCGTCGGTCACTGCAAACACGATGTACATAGAGACGTTTGTCGAATGATACTCATTCAATAATTAATTATGATGATAATGATAAAATCGGAAGAACTGTTGCCCTATTTGACTTTTTAATTAATTTTAAACCCTCGTGATAAGTGAAGCAAAGTTTTAAACAAATAACTGTAAAGCTTCAAAAGTATTGACGTGACATTTTTGAAAATAGCTGGCGTTGTTTTGATAATTTTTTTTTACACAAAAACCGCACAACCTATGTGTAAGAGATATAAATGGCGTTTTAAAAAACTAAAAAAGTATAGTTTAATATCTAATAGAAAGTGTAAATGCTTTTATATTTTTTTAGTGCTGCAGGCTTATCTTTATGTCATTATTCTAGTTTATAGCTATATATATCATAAATAATTTAGTAGAAAGCTATATTAATAGCTTATGAAGAAATATTACGTATTTCCTAAGCATTTCAAATTCCTACATTGATAGCATTTGAACATGTTTCTAGTTAAAATAACGTTGACATTTAACAACGATGCTCGAACTGGAGGGCCTCTCTATACAGGGTCTATATCTAAAACTAAATTTGTGTATATCAAAAATAAATTAAATTAGTTAAATTTTATAAAGTTTCATCATCATGGAAGTCAAAGAAAGTCCACTGCTGGACATAGACCTCCCAAAGTGATCTCCAATAGATGCGATTTTATTTTTCTCCTGCGATTTTATATATTTTATCGTCGGTCCGCCTTGTGGTTGGGCGTCCTCCGCTGCGCTTGCTGGTGCGAGGTCTCCATTCTACTTTACGGCTCCATCAGCCAGTTATTCTATTATATAATACTGTGGTGGGTACAATATGGACATTACACAATATTTTGGTCTTCTTCCTGTTCATTGTTCTATTATCGCGCTCAAATCTTTCATAGATTCTGCCATGACTACTAGAAATGTAAATTAAACAAAGAAATATATACTTTATACATATTACTATCGTTGTGTTTGCTTACGCTTGTGAAACTCCTATCAGTACTATTAGTTCAGACCTTTTTAATAATCATCGCCATATTTCACGTAGTTTACATCAAACAAAAATTACTTCTAAATTGTATGCCGTGTGGTCCCGGCAGAGTAGAATGTACCTCCCCTGTACCAGGTGTCGTAAGAGGTAACTAAGGTACCCGAACCGACAGATAGCGGAATAACTATCCGTAACAGTGTAGCTCAAATGCCCAATGTAGGAATGGACAGCAGCATCCCCATTTCAAAATTAATTCAATTGGTTTCGGTAACTCTAGATTACGGTAGGCCATGATCTAGGTTGCAACTGATTCCTGTTTAGTCGAGACATAAGGGCAATTATGTTTAATGATAAAATTATGCGCCATTAAGGCGCGTCACATTTCTTCACCTGATACCGGGTTACTTCAAGTACTAGCGTCTGGAACAATTTAGTGCTGACGCGTAATATTGGTCGTACATAATATTCGTGGGAATAACTTTACTGTAACGAAAGATTTCCGTTTATCTGTACACTGGTTTACAGGTCATACGGATAGTTGGCGTACTGGCATAGTCCCTCGCTACTAGGTGGCGTAAGGATCGTAAAGAAGAAACGTATATCTTCTAACCATACATTCGCCTGACTCCGAGATAAGACGTTTAAATAGCTAGTGCATTTCAGATTTTACGGGAATTACAAAACTTCAATGGATATTTAACACCCAGACACAGAACAAATTCTAATACGCGTCATAGAATGTTTGTTCTGGATAGAGATCGAACTCACGACCATCACCAGGTGTCCACCAGGTAAGAGGCGACTAAGATACCAGAACCGACAGACTGCGATATATCTATCCGAAACAGTGTAGCTCAAATGCACAGGGCGGGAATGGGTACCAACATCCCCGTCACAAAAGCTGTGCTTTGCGATTGGCAACACGCTTGCCAAGCGCGGCAATTGTGGGAAAAATTCCAGCCTATGTCCAGCAGTGGACTTCCAATGGCTGGTACGAAGACAATGAAGATCGTTGAATTAGTTTTAAATTTAGTTGTATACATAATTATATTAATCAAAATAATCTCTTAAAATATAAATATTTTAATCATAAATAAGTTTATTCGCTCTCAGCTCTCAACTCATTAGTTGTAGTTAAATGATAAACCATTCGATTGAATGAATGGTTGCCACAAGCTAATCCAAGCTACGGTAACCGAAATGTGAAAAGAAGATTTAAATAAACCGCGGTGTAAATCAGTTATAAGAGTAGTTTAATTTTGAATAGTGAACGCGTTTGTTAGATAATAGTATGAAGTTAAATCATTAAAGCTTTTACGGCACTTGCGATGAACTTTCTCAAAATATTTAATGAAACTGCCAATTCAAGTGATTGTCAGTACTTGGAGGACAATTTGTGGAAATGCGGCAGTTGTTAATTGTTACGACGAAAAAGCGACACACACGACGTTGTTGTGTTGGTGCAAGTAGATCGCTACACAAATTTAATATTTTGTATAAAACTGAATGATATTATTTAATTAAATATAGTTTATACCTGAATTATTTTAATTTATGAGCATTGATGACGTCAAAGCTGTAAACTGTTTAATTTAACTGCCATTAAAGACTGATGCGCCCACATTCGCTAATAAAGCGGCTTTTGATTTTACGAAAATCAGATACGTGGATAATTTTTTTATCTGACATATTTAGGAGAATTTTAGTGACGATTATGTTACTTATTAAACCACTTTATCCTGCCCGATAGCAAAACCACTCTTAACGCGTCCCTCTCTCGCCTTCTCACTGAAACAACACAATCAGTTACACTTAAAACACACTTTTCTTATAGTGCAATACACCATTTCCGTCTGCGAACGCGTGCAGTTAGTTGCTTTTGCAAAACTGATCTTTATCCCCCAACGACGGCCACCCGAGCCTAGGTCGAGCCTTCAGAGGCGCTCTCGGGTAATCACCGTTGATATCGAGGCGATATCGGGAACATAGCTAAATGCAGGGTCGTCGACGCGGGGCATGCAGGTGAATACGGGCACAGGGTCACTCACTAACGAGCGACCTGGTGAACGGTGGCGCTGGAATTGACGTCTTAAAGTCCAGCATTAAGTTTCATTAAGTTCGTATGAAATAAAATCCAGTTGGTGACTAGACTAAATTAAGTCTGGAAACGGGAAACGATTTCTTTTATGATTGAATAAATACAAGTATGAGGTAATCGTGTTTGTAAGCATCACCACAGTCTAGAGAAGCTTGTATTACCACAAGGTTTTAGCGCGGTGGCGTTCCTGTGAATTGAAGGTGTTACGCAACATTACCCACAAATTTTTCTGTCTCCCTCAACCCTTCAAACCAGAAAACCAGAGGCCTATCTTCAGCAATCAATTCAGGATGAATGCAGCGGAGATATTAGAATATAGCAGGATGTGTAACTGCATTCATCAGATAACGCCTCGTGACGTCGCCATAACAAATCTTAAGGCAACATATTATCATAAAAAAAATTATCCAAATACACTCACATGGAAATGTTTCCATTTTGTTTCATCTCGCGAACCATACGACGAAACGGGACCAACGGCCGAAATGGGACGGGACAGGTTTAGTTCCTTGCGCGCTAAGGGCTGTGGTGTTGATCCCAACACCGGAGCAAAAAATAATATCCTTTTTGTTTATTCTGTCTGGTGTTATATGTTATTCAAGTATGAGATGTATCTATATTTGATATCTATATTTAAATCTATACCTCTACCCAATTTAAGACAATTACGTTTGACCGTTTCACAGTGACAGAGTGAGAAACATCCATCGGCACGAACTTTCACGTTCTCAACATTAGAAGACTGAAGATTTACTGATCCATCGCTTATGCTTTAAGCCATCAGTCCTTTTCCAGTTGAACGGTGACAGCATATGACACTAACATCTTACTGGCCATTAGTAGACATAACAAGGTTTCTTGCGATTAAGACGTCGGCCGAGCTCACCTGAGAGGTAAATTGATGCTATTAATTAGATTATCTTTAAATCCGACAGCCACTTTCACAGCATTGAGTTAAGCGAGTGGCTGATAAGTTATCTTGTTTGAGATAAAAGTAATCGATTACTAGCAGTTGACAGCGAAAAGTGAGCCATCGGTAGCGGTAGGTTTTCATGTTGTCTTGCTCGTTATTAAGATGTTGGAGTAGAGCCACATGCATTTTGTTATTCTAATTTTAGTAATTGTAATAGTTTAAATATGACTATTACAATTACTAAAATTATAGTTTAGTATTATAATAGTATAGTTTATCGTGCCGTAAGGTACCAGAAGAATAGAATACCTTTCCCTGTACTGGGTGTCGTAAGAGGCGATTAAGGTACCAGATTTGACAAAATACGGTATATCCACTCCGTAATAGTAGAGCTTAAATACACAGGGCAAGTATGAGCAGCAGCATCTCCGACGCGAAAGCTGCGCTCTGCGATTGCCAACACGCTTGCCCAGCGCCGCAATTAGGGGCAAAATTTTCCCCTTCCTTGGGGAGGCCTATGTCCAGCAGTGGACATCTAATGGCTAATACGGTATTGATAAATAGATTAACATCCTCGTAGAGGCTAACACATCTGTTTACTGAATGCCACATTGTTTTAGCAAGGATACGAATATATTTCTATTGTGTTGTCAATAAAATAAATAAATAAACTAGTACTATAGGAGCGATAAAAAAATTATCAGACATCCGTTCATTTTCTTGTTCTTCTTGCTTCACGTAATATACTCGAGTCCTCTATATAATTTGCAGTCTATTATCATTTGAATTTACGAGATTGCCTATACGAATCGATATTAATTGTCACGCTGCATTTCCTGTTGCAGGGTCTCCAGAAAGCCCTCATGTATAGTTCTATCAATCTGTGTTAATGACACCTGCATAACAAACGAGCAATCAAAATGTAAAAAAGGCTGACCTCATACAAAGGTTGTCTGGATTAGTACCTCACTCTCACCTGTGTTCTGGTTGATGGGTGAAAGGGGTAGTGAAATTATTCCGTGATATGACGTAATATATTCAAGTATACAAGGTCAGCAACGTGCTAGTGATATCCTTGTGATAATACGAGCGTCTAAGCGAGCTGGCTGCTGTTAGCCCTGAAGTACTGGCAGAGTAGAATAGTACCTCCCTCTGTATCAGGTGTCGTAAGAACCGACAGGTCGCGGTATATCAATCCGCAACAGTCTAGTTCAAACGCACAGGGTGAGGTCGGGCAGCAGCATCCTCGTCGCGAAAGCAGTACGCTTGCCCAGCGCGGCATTTATCTTGAGGGGCCTATGTCCATCAGTGGATTTCCAATGGCTGTAATGATGATGATGACGACGATGATAGGCCGCTGTTAAGCTTACAACTATGCAAACTGTATACTACACTGTTGACTTGGTCTAATAAAAGAAGTTCTCATTAATAGTACGAATTACAAGTGGTTAAAAATTTATGAGACGGGTTAAGTGATAAATCCGTTATGTGTATAATTACTAAAGATAACGTTTGTCTCGGTAAAGAAATGTGTCTCAATTATCATTTATTAATTTTGAGTTAGAGTATGTACAAACATTTTAAACGAAAATTCCTTTTACAATAATAAATTATTTAATAGTGCAGGAAAGTACCGCATTGAAACGTCCCGGACCGTACTCATAAATTGTAATTAATTTTACTATCAAAATGTTAGTTTCTTTCGAGTTAAACAACCAAAAAGATGACCTCACGCACAAGCAAATGTAGTCTCTAATTATTAGACCCTAAGGATCAATGAAATATTTTTCGGAAGATACGACCGTCACTATAACAAATGTACCATTAACATTCCACACAAGAGTTTAGAGGCAATGGGATCCTATTAGCTTTTTTAAATATGGGATTAAGGGATCGAAAGGATTTATGTCCTTGTGTGGAGGCTGCACGATTATTAGAAAAAACTTGAGTGCTTTAAAAATAAATGTATGATTAGTTCAGCACCAAAATATCTAGATCTAGCATTGCACGATATATAAGATATAAAAAATAACAGTATATTATAAAATATATATACGGTATTAAATACGGTAGTTTTTTTTGGAATGCACTTCACTCAAAAATCTGGACAGGCCATCCTTTCCGCCATCTTTTAAAAACACTATTTTATAAAGATGGCGGAACTCTAGTGTCACTTGAACAATTATAACTGAGTATTGTATATTGTTATTTATGTTTTAATATATTTTTACCAAGTGTGCAACATAAATTATTTTTCTATTGTCTCAGTAAACCATGAACTATCTAATTAAGAATATTACTGACTTCTTTCCATCCAAGAATAGCATGAAAGAGCTCTCACTTTGATGAAAATTTAATTATTAAATTTGTAATCATCTTTTTGTCTTTGTGTACAATAAAGAATATTATTATTAGAGCAAATATCGCGATTTTTTCTAAAATTATTTTAGATGTTAGGTCTTAAAACTTTTGTTAAAAAATATTATCGTTTGCTATTGTTATGCTATTTAAGGCCACTTGGAAATTAATTAGCCTGATGTATGCATTATGATTAGTTGGACAAAAGAAAGTTTGATAATGGAAAAATTTTGAAAAGTATAAGTAATTGTGAAATTAACTACATATTAAATTACCGATCAATACCAATGCATATATATCTTCGATGATCTAACCAAATAAATTGAAGCTGTCTGATAGCAAGAATTGTTATATAACCACAATTTCTCTGACAAGTCGTTCACAGCGTGGGGTAAAACCTTTTGTTAATCTTGCAGTTACACAATTACTGATTGATTTACTTGTACTATGTTACGTATCTCACTATATAACATCGTATGAGACAAAGCGCAGGTGACCGATTATAAAGGTTTATTAGCCAATTGATATCTGCTTGACGTAAATGGGATCAACGAGCGGAGTTTTTTTTTACATAGATTTATTTAGTTGGTAGTTTGCGTAAATTTGTTTTATATATTTTTTATTACAGTTAACAGTAATTTAGCTGTGCGGTACCAATAGTGTAATAGTACTTCCAGAAAGACCAGGTGTCGTTACAGGCAACTGGAGTACCGGAACCGACAGATGGCGTTGTAATTGCAGGAAATTATAGATAAAACCTAGCCTGAAGTAGCCTGAGTTGCTACTTCAGGCTCGGTTTTATCAACTGCTACTTTATTGGTGAATTTTGACAGTATCTATCAATGTTTTGCCAAAGATATCCTTTTTTTAGGTGTAGTGTGTGGTGTCAAAACTAAAAACTACAGCAAAACGATTTTTGAGGAAAAAAGAAAGAAGAAGCGGAAATCTGAATTGAGGCGTGGGGGAAGGAAATCCTTCTATTGGAAACACTGGCAGCTCGCGCAACAGAGCTCTTCCTTGTTACATTTGAGGGCAGCAGTATTCCCGTTGCAAAGCAAAGGTCTTGAGATGTCCAGCAGTGGACGATCTACGTCTGCTATGATGATGATGAAACAGTCATTCACCCAATAATATTGAGAACACAAAATATTTAACATTATTTTGCAGGTATATTGGATGGTCTCTATAACAAAGTGTAGTTTCGTAATGGAGTGTTATGCTAATGCCTATCCTGGTTTTGTTACATTTGAGTTATCGAAGCAGTGAAACCTAACAAATTAAACATAATAAATAGATAAATATAAAAATGGATCGTTGAAATGTATGTACACACATAATACGAGAACGTCTGCATTAAATTATTTTCAATACTTTTTGATCCGTTCAATTTACTTAAAGGACAGATTCCAATTCCTATCTTCCTCTCACGAACGTAATCTCCATTCTTCTAATACTCTCGCGCTTTATAGATAGTAGGCGCAGATAGTGATCCTATCTTGTTCGCCAAGAGTAGACAGAGTGAAATATTTATATGATGATATTTTTGTTTGTTCTGTGTCAGGCTGTTAAATATATGGATTTAAGTAGTATATTTGTGATTCCTCTGTTGTCTGACGTCTGTAACACAAGTGCTTTAAGCGACTTACCACGGAGTCAGGTCAATGTATGAGATGTTGTGGGAATTTGTTATATTTATATAATAATAATAATGTATTAGGTAGTAGTCTTCGCACAGGTGCAATGGATATAAAAATGGATATTATGGGTTATTCCTAAGAGATACATATATGCCTTTTTGTAGACCTTTTAAAGGTAGACAATACTGTAGTACATTATTTTGATCGATCTCGTCGGACTTAAGCAACGTTTACAAAATCGCAAGCATAAAAACCTTCTTAAATCACTTTATCTATTGCGTTGTTTTAAAGATTTATGCATACATAGTGACAGACAAAAGTGATTTTGTTTTATACTATACATATAGTGAAAAAACATAAAACTTTAATCTATTATTTATAAATCAAAGTGTTTTACGTTACAGTGATATAAATTGCTTCTGGTGACAGAGAGGTAGTAAGGGCCGAGCTCAGGGTTATTTAAAAAGGGCATCAGTACTTCCATACTATCGGAAATGACTGTCTATCTATGTATTTGTTACGATTTCACAAACTTACCGGTAGACGAATTTTGATGAATTTCAACATACCTATATATGAAGTGAGACGCAGTTAGAAAGTCTTATAAATACACAACTAACCATGCATTTGTGAACTTAATATACATACATTTTTTTAAAAACAAAATGATGTTAGAGACCTAGCCTCTAACAATTTTACAATATAAAATAATTATTTCGACCATTATAATAATTACTAATAATTATGATTTAATTAATAATTATGATTTAGATCTTTAATATTTGATTATATGGTAATAGTTAATTTAAAGGCCACGGGGTACCGGCAGAATTGAATTGAATCCCATGTACAGAAATTGATAGTACCTCAGTTGTTTTAACAACAAGACTCAAATTCAACATGGCGGTGACGCTAGCAATTCGCTTTGCGATTGTCACTACGTCTGCAGTTATCGGCAAAATTCCTCTATTCTTGCGGTGACCTATGTTTAGCAATAAGCTTTCTATGGCTAATATGATGATGATGATAATGATGACATTTGATGTTATCAGATAAAACTAAACTCAAATGTTACATTCATATAGTTAAAAAAACTCCAAATTAAACAGTAGATTCCCGGTATATTTGAAATCAATGAAATGTTTATTACAATTACCACATTGCCTGCATCAATAATAACAAACCTGTCTAACACATACTGAAAGCTGGTTTTTGCAATTCCTATTGTCAGCTTCTTCATCACAATTCATTGTCTTGAAAAAAAAATAAAATATAAGTCAAGGGCCTCAATATGCCTGTCGTCGTCCCTGCCTGAGAATATCACTAACATTTATGTTGCACTATTGTTAGTGTCACAATACTAAGTAGTGTTTTATTGGCTATGTGATATAAATCAAGTGAATTACTTACCGCGACATGTAAGGAAAGGAGTTTACGATAACTTTTTGGACAAACCTTTTTTTGAACCAGATTTTTATGGTTTTTAATTACAACATACATTCTGAGCCGGTTTAATCAATCATTGCTGTATGTTTTTGTGGAAAGATTATCTGAGTCTGAGTCGATAATATATTTTACACCTTCATTATTTTATCAGCTTTAGGACGGTACGTCTAAAAATAGGCAATCTAGAGATTTCCTCTATGGTTATCATCCAGGCAAACCATCGCGATATTTGGGATATTTTGGGACTCTAGTTTTGTAGTGATTTTACATGACTACTACTCTTCATACAAAAGTCGTTTACATTGGTACCTCACTTTCACTTATTTCTACCGTCAAATAATGGTGTTCACGATACTATGTTCTGGCATGAAGGGTGTTAATACTGGGTAATGTGACAGAATGTGTTAAAGAAATAAGGTTGGCAACGCGCTGGTGATATTATTGTTACGAGCGTCTTTAGGCTGCAGTGACGCTCACTAACAAGGGAACTATATGATTGGTTGAGGACTGGTCACGTGAAATAAAAATATACTGTCATCTATCTTCGACCTTTAATATTTAAGCTTGACTAGTTCGGACTATAAACCGCCATCTTTCATTGCCATAGTCGCCCCGTAGAACTAGTGGTGCAGAGAGTGGTGTTATTATAATCTGAAGGCACCACCTTGTTATAATTAAAATATTTAAGAAAAGGGAATTCCAATTTAATATTGTAATAAGTATTGGCAATGAGAGAGAGAAGAGAAACGTTATTTGATTGTATTCGCAATAATAGAGAAAAGTATGTTTTGAAGGTGTCGTAAGAGACGACTGATGTTCCGGAAACGAAAGATGGTGGTATATGGCCAAAAAGGCGCAGTTCAAATATAATTAAGTGGGGATGGGTAGCAGTATAACCGTCGCAACGCACTGCGATTGCCAGTACGCTTGCCCTGCGCGGCAATTATGTGCAAACCTTCCCCTTTCTTGGGGAGGCCTATGTCTAACAGTAGACTTGCTTTAGGAGGCTTTTTTATTTTTTTTAGTAAATATTATCTCAAATATAATATTCAGCATTTACCAATGCATAAAACCTCTTAGGCAATTTGATTGACAAATTTACTTTTGTGCCGACGAAATAAAATATGTTGAATAGTATGGTAGTAGAATATCGCTCGTAAAATAACTATATTAAAAAAGCTTTTCATCAAATGAAAACGAATTAATTACTTGTGGAAATAACTCGTATGAGAACGAGCTGTAATAGTGATGTCGTTAGTGTTTTACGGTCGAGAAGGCAAGTTTATTGTCGACCTCACTTTCACAGCGTCGTCATGGCAACAGAGAAATTTTAATCATACCGTGAAAACTGACAGGGGAGTAGTTAACAGTCATATGTACGAGTGTTTATTAAGAATAAATTGTAAATTGAATGAAAATCGGAGATGATAAATAGAAATGCGGCCGAGTTTACTGAAATACAAATTCAAGATCGTAGGGTCGCCAAATGTACATTTGTGGACTAAGAAATGTGCAAGATATTATTCTAAAGATTTTTTACGAAACTATTTTGGATTTACCCTATTTATCTATGTACTAACACTGCCCGCAGTTTTTTCCGAGTCAATATCAGGAACAAAACGGCTTAAGTTAGTCCTTACAATATCAGGTATATACCATTGAAAGTCCCATTGAAGTCGGTTTCATTCACTTCAAAGAGTGGCCAAATTATATATTAAAAAATATTGCATGCAATTAGTGAAAAGCTATTTATTTGGTATATTAGACACCTTAATTTTATATGTGTTTGTATAGTATATGATAGATGACTTGGAAAATATATATTTTTTATCTTCAGCACTTGTGGATACGTAAACCATTTATGCTATAAACTTTTTTCTCAAATAATTGTAACTTTTAAAGTTTTCGCATAAATTACTCGTGACATTTTATGTAATACTAGGCCAATACTGCCACACTAGGCAGGCGTGGTGGCAATCACACCGTATTTTTTCTGAATTCTACTGTTCATCCCCGCTCTGTTCTGTCCTACATGAGATAGACCACATTCAACGTTTGTCTGCGTTGGTACCTCATTCTGTCTATTTATACCACCAAACAGCCATGTTCGCTTTGTTATGATTCCTAATTTCCAAACATTTTATACATTTCAGGCAGAGGAGAAAAGTACCTCCCACTCTCCTTCCCCCTCCTCGTAAGAGGCGACTAAGGTGTCAGAACCGACAGATGGCAGTATATCCATCCGAATCAGTGTAGCTCAAATGTACAGGGCGGGGATGGGCAGCAGAATTCCCACCGTGAAGGGCAAAATTCCCTCTTACTTGGGGAAGCCTATGTCCAGCAGTGGACTTCTAATGGCTGATGTGATGATCCATATCAAGGTAAATTGAGATACATATAAGAGTCTAGATCATTCCACACGACTCCAGTGACATAACAAACAGCCTAAACGCTATAACTAGCAGTGCACTTTAAAATTATAGGAGTAAAGTCGAAAATTGCAATGTCAAGCGTCCAGTTGATTTGTTATCATCGACCGTGAAAGTTGTCTATTTAATAGACGACTGCTTTTTCATACGTAAAGCTTGATTGATGTGTGACACAAGTTGGATGCTTCATCACGTCACCAAAGTGAAGCGGGGTAGGTGAACTTGTAATGGAGACGATGCTCAGGGAAAGTGTGTTTGTTGGCGCAGTGGTATATATTTTGAACTATACACCTGCAAGGTCACATAATTTTAAATGTACATAGTTTTATAGACCCCTGGATGACGAAAGGTTCATCCGTTTGTTTGTTGATTCTTCCCTCGTAAGTTGCGTGATTAGGTTCGCGATTTTGGTCCAATAGGATAGTCTGCCCAACTTGGGGTGAACGTTTTGCTGGTGCATGGTCTTCATTCTAGACCTTACGGTTCCATTTGCCGTCAGTTCCGCGTTTTCCGTATTGCCGCTTCAACTTGCTAATTCGACAAGCTTTATTTACATACAGTATTTAATTTTTGCCTTTATTATATCAATACATAATAATATTATTAGTTTAAATTAATGTTTTTGACTCTATCTCGCCAGAAGGGTTCAACGGGCTTGCATGAAAGAGAAAACTGTAGTTTGAAATTGCATATAGGCTACCCAAAAAATCTATTGCTTTATAATATTTTTCTTGTTTTTTTGGATCTATATGACATCAAACGCCTTTTGACATTGCAATACTGTGTTCCTTCTTACATTACAAACGTAAATGAAAACAATCACTAATTATTTATATATTACAAATTAATTAAACATCACGTTGTGTCGGAGCGGTCAAATTATGTCACGAGATGCATAATACAAATACATGAATGTTCTAGGTATATCAAGTGAAATCAATCTGCGATTACCTCACGTTGTTTATACACCGTTCAGATGGAAATATCAACACAATTTTCAATTATGCGTTTGATACATAGACGAGATATTGTTGACGGTTGCAAAGTTAATACTTGTAGTTAATTTACTATTTATGAATCATCAACATCATACCAGCCATTGAAAGTCCACTGCTGGACATAGGTTTCCGAGAAGAAGGTTTTTTACCCATAATTGCCGCGCTGGGCAGGCGTGCTGGCAATCATAGAGCGCAGATTTTGCAACGGGAATGCTGCTGCACATTCTCGCCCGGTGCGTTAGCTGCACTGTTTCCTGTTATACCGCCATCTGTCGGTTCCGGCACCTTAGTCCCCTCTTACGACTCCTAGTGCAGTGGGAGGTACTATTCTCCTCTGCCGGTAATGGTCATCATGGCAATTACTACGATGGCATATTTATGTATATGCCTTTTGATGATGGACTCCCTCCATCTGAGATGGTAGTTTTAAGGGATCATAGATTAGTCGTATGGACCAGGACCTGATAGCTGGTATCGAGCGGGACAGTGTACTGCACTGCAAAGTGACTGATGCAACAAAGGGTCTCGAGTAGAATAGTACCTCCAAACCATGGATCACTGAGATATTCGAACCATTTACTGGCGGTAAATACATTTGAATCAGCGTAACTCAAATGAAGCATGATTGAAAAATGTCTAGGACAGCCCTACGAACACTGCACGCCCTGCATTTGATATGATAGATTTCTTTAATTTAGATAATTTTGAGAAATAAAATACTGCTTCTGAATATATGTATGAGAATATGTATTAAATTACACAAGGATTTTTTACTCTATATTGATTCTGTGTAATTTTGTTTTCTATCATTGAGTTACTTTCTGAATTTAATTATTTGTATCGAAATGTATGCATTCCAACTATCAATTTGTTTCTCTTTAATTTATTAGTGAAGATTTACGAATAATTGAAATCAAACAATCACTTGTCACGGCATAGTGACTCGGTTATTTTATTCGAATGTACCCTATTATAATCTGAGGTCAATGTAACAATAACAAAGTAAATTAAAAAAATATCAGTGTTCTTAAAAAATAAGTTTTATATAACAAACAAGGTGCGAAATAATATATTACAACATTTGCTATGCGATTACCTTTATCTTCCTTCTCTTATCACTGCACAAACTCATTTTTTAAAGAACACTATTCAGTTTTGTCATTTATACCTTCTGATTAATTATCAATTTACTCTTTATAATCAGTATAAAGTTAGTAACTTGTGTTTATAAAAATATGTGCAATAAGATGTCTGGTACCGGCAGTGTTCTACTTCTCTCTGTACCAGGTGTCGTAAGAGGCAACTGAGGTACTGAAACCAACAGATGGTTGTGACGTTTTATCCATCCGAAGCAGGGTAGCTAAAATGCAACAGGGCAGGAATGGGCAGCAGGATTCCCGTCGCGAAGCTACTCTCAGCGATTGCCACCATTATGAGTAAATTCCCCCTTTTTTGGGGAGGCCTATGTCTATCAATGAACGTTTTATGGCTGCTATGATAATATGTTAAATAAAATATGATATCACATGTTACATTATACACATTTCCGTATGTATTGTATATAAAACAATAAAAAGCATGACGACGAGAAGAGTTGAAAAATAATTATGAAGGACGGTAACATAATTGTACTGTACATAATTGTACATAATAACACCCGAAAACGCTAAACGGAGCGGACTGGACCCGCATCACGCTATGCAGCATATACTCCAAGATTACCACTACGGCTGTCCAGTGTAGTAATCATGGACCGGAATCCCCCTTTAGGGAGACCTTAGACCAGCAAGTAGACGTTTTACAGCTGATATATATAATAAAAAAAGTAAAATTATTATCAAATGGTACCGAAACCGACTATATGAGTATGATATTTATGTTAGCTGTGAGGTACCGATAGATTAGAATCGTACCTCCCTCTGTACCATGTAAGAGGCGAATAAGGTACCAGAACCGAGAGATGGTATACCCTTTTGAAACAGTTTAGTTCAAATGCAAGTCGCGAAAGCTGCGCTCTGCTATTGCGGGAGGCCTATGTCCAGCAGTGGACTTCCAATGGCTGTAATGATGATGAGTATGTTAATACACGGACCCGATGGCGCAGATGCTAGTGATACTATCTTGTGGGTCGTGGGTTCGATTCCCACTCAGAACAAATATTTATATTATGATATTAATGTTGGTTCTATGTCTGAATTTTGAATTTATGTATTTAAGTGTAATATTTGTGACTTTGTTGTTGCCTGATATCCGTAACACAAGTGCTTTAAGCGACTTATCTCGGAAGTCAGGTCAATGTATGAGATATTGTGTAAATTTATTATTATATTATTATTTTATACACATGAATAACTTAAAAAAAATAACATTCTAATTAACTCTTAAATAAAATCTGTACCCTATACGATTTTGTTAAGCGATCACCTTTCCGTTAAACGATACTTTTAAAATCTTCTGAAACGGGTTTTACCGTGTTACTTTGATGACATACTAAACAGAGCGTTGAGCGGTGTTTGGATTGTTTCCTTACTATATTCGCGAAAGTCGAAATGATACCAAATACATAGCGGGCTATGCTAAATCGTGAGAAGATATGCGCAAATCTCGTGTTATCACAGCATTATTTCACGATGCATTGTTATCTGGTTTAGTACGACTGCGAATCTCCCTCTCCTAATTTTGGGTGACCTTAACTTTGCATATTTGTTTTTTATATTTAGTACAGTTCAATATATATATAACTTATTAATGGGTATTTACAGGTTTGTTAGGTTATCGTAAAAAGAACATTTTGTAGTTATATCGAGGTAAAATGTTATTGAGTAACTTGGAAAAACCGCGATGATTTTCTCTATATTTTCCTTTAAAAATATACTCAGTCATTGGTTTGATTTTAAAGTTTTTAATGAGTATCTATTGATATATTAAACTAGATCTAGGAAACAATAGAAGATGCCATAATCATTCAATGGATTAAAGAATCGACCAAATTAGCTGGACCTAATATATGTATATTTGATTTAAAATCGAAATTAACAGCTTTTCTCAAAATGCATATGAAAAGATAAGTATTAGTATTTTCATAAAAAAAGGAATATGTCTCTCTGTTTGATCCGACTAATTTGGCTAATTAGATCAATGTATGAGATGTTTCAGATGATATTTACTAGAAAAAAATGAACTTGCCTCAGGTGTCAGGCGAGACTCGAACCTGCATCTTTCCCATACCGGGAGACTGCACTACCGATATGCTACCGAGATCTTAGCGGATATGTCAATCTATTCCGAGTGTTCCTTTTGTGAGTACATGCCCAATATTGTAGGTTATTGCCCGTTTCTTGGGGAGGCCTATGTTCTAGAGTGGATTCTAATGATTGATATGATGTAGGTAAAACACTTAAATGTCAAACTTTTACTTAAATATAATGCAGCATTTTTTATCCATAAAACCTTTTAAAGTATGAGATGTTATGTGATTTTTTTTACATTATATAATTGACTAATTTGAACAGGATTTTTCACTAACAAGGAGTAACCTATGCAATATGTTCCTTAAATTAAAACGGATGAAACGGCACAGCGTGTTCTATAATAAAAAATGATAAGCTTTTATATAACAGAGTGCAGTTTTTTGTCAACTCCTTACAAACAACAAGGACAATTAAAGTGAACTTTTGTTTGCTTAGTACTTGGCTACCACATGTTGCTCGCACGTGTCTTTAATTCCCACTGCATTCGCACATGTGGCTATATCACTCCAATTGTTTTTCCATACACAACCACTCCAAATATGAACCTTAGTGCATTTGAATAAGGTTTTGCATCCGTCTGCATTTGAGGAGCGCCTTGTTCAAGTTTGGGTTTTAGCGACGATGTAATTAGGGTTGTTTTGCATTTGCATCGTCGCGTTGCATTGTCTATTGATCAATGCGTTGTGAACACTTTCGAAAATACCGCTGTGATAAAAAAAATATAATTGACTTATATTGATATTTGAACATAGTTTTTCCAATTTAGAAATATATATTAATACATGAATGAATCAGACATCTCAACATAATGACAACATCGATTAGCTTGCCGAACATGGCAATTATGTTCAAAATTCCCCCCTGTTCTTGAGGAAGCCTATCTTTCAGTATTGGATATTCTCCGGCTGCTAAGATGATATTCATAAACCCTCTCGTTTTATCTGATGCCTTGCATCAGAAAAAAAAACAGATAGCTATCAGATTTTTCTTAATTTATACATCATCTCAAATATTGATTTGACTCTGAGGTATGTCGCTTAAAGCACTTGTGTTACGGAAATCAAACAACTGAGGAATCACAAATATCATCATATAAATATTTGTCTACCACCATCTATACCAACGGGCCCGTCGTAATCTAGAATCTAGAGAAGGTAGACCTTTTACGAAGATCTAAACTGACTATCGCATTGTTCCAGTTTAAAAAGGTAGAAAGGCAGTGAAATCAATTGTGCGAAGTGACATAATATTTATCATAATTAAGTCACAAGGTTGGCAACGCGCTGTTTATATCTTTGCTGGTTATATGGTGATACGAGCCGTGAGTAACCGGAGGAGTGGAATAGTACCTCCCCCCTGTACCTGGTGTTATAAGATGCGACTAAAATACCGGAACCTACTGATGGTGGTATCCATTCGAAACGGTGCAGCTCAAATACACTATGGTATATTTGAGCTGCACCGCATACATGATATGGGCAGTAGCATCCCTGTCGCGAAAGCTGCGCCCTGCGATCGCCGACAGGCTTGCCCAGCGCGGCAATTATGGGCAAATTCCTCTTTTTTGGGGAGGTCTATGTGCAGTGGACTATAAATGGCTGGTATGATGACGAGTTTATAATCTTTGGAAACGCTTACCATAAAGCGGACCTAATGCTTGTTTGCTTACTTACTGATATAAAAAAATAAAAAGTAATTACTGTAGGTAGAATAATGACGTTTAGCAAAGCACTGTAAAAGCAATGTAATCTTAATTGTAATGTCCAGTAATATAACTTGCTCTTGACTTCTGCGTACTTTTAATTACTGTGGTATCAGTTTACGCCCCCGAGTAATCGGGGCTTTACGTTTGACCTCTTAGTCTACATAATTATCTTCTATAATTGCAAAAGAGTTAATGTCGGAGATCATTCAATACCGCGTATGTAGCATTTGTAAAAAAAAGTTCACAATTTAAATAAAAAAGGTGTAATTTGTACCTAATACACCTGTGTCATATACGTAGTGTTGAAATGACGTGTGCATTATACGTAACTTAATTTCTGTTTAATCTTTTATAAGGTACTCAAAACAATATATGGCCCACCATGATTTTGTGCTATAATGTATATTTTAACAGATTTAAAAGGTTTATACGTGACTTTAGGTTTAATCTAATTAAACCTAAGTTAGTTTAAAGCACTTATGCACAAAATTTAGGTTTAATCTAATTAAATCTAAAGGTCTACTTTTAGATTTGGAACCTTGAATTGAATGTTTGATATTAATTTGTACAGTATTGGGCCAATAAGTTTTTATCAACCTAATTCCCTACAATAAAACACGATAACAGAGTTGACATTGGAAGATTTATCGTGCAAAATGTCGGAAGAATCTTGTAAGGTCACCCACTTCGCCTTGTAAACGCGGCGTTTTTTAACATCTTGCATGGGAGCAAATAAGGGGTGACCTTGCTGTATAATTTTGGCTTTTCGGATGAAGTGGATTGATAGCTCGACTTGAAACAACATTAAAATTGCAGATAGGTTTGCAAAAATGATCCAACACCAAAAAAATATTAAGTGGTTTTTGGATGAAATTTTCACACTGACATTATTGATGGACTGGAATAAAACATATTTTTATCCTAATAAAATATGCATGTAGAAAAGATTTGGCAATTTCTCTAAGGAATCGGCACGACTTTTGGCACAGTCAGAAAGCGACAGATTCCTTCCCAGATTAAAAAGAGTATGTGTATGAGATAAAAAGTCCTTCGTCTTGCGCACAAAGTGACATGTAGAAAGCTAGTGTAATATAGAACTGACTGAGATTTGTGGCGTGAGAAGAAAGGCGTGGTGAGAAAAACCATGATCCATACCTACACAACACAACCCCTATGACACTTGGGGCACCTAGTAGACTTTTTTTCAGGTTAGGTCAATAAACAAGCATACAGCCGTGATAGATAGCCGTGATAGTTACGCGTGATAGTATGTGTCACAACAGACTATAGACGCTCGGAATATCACAACAATTTCACTAGCGGGTTTTTAACCTTCTGACTGATTGATTTTCAAACCTGACATTCAAAGCAATCTCTAACACTGCTATTTGGTGGTAGAAATAGTTGAGAGTTAGGAGCCAAAGCACCTTTGTATGATCTACCTTGTGGAACTCCTTTTATACGGCTTAAAGTAACGGTTTATGTGACATGAGATCAATGTGGTATAAACGATGATCTTGTGACAACAATAGAGAAAGGAATGTAGCGATGGTTTGGACTTGTAGAAAGGATGGGTGATTGTAAAATGTAAAGAAATGATTGTAAAAATCTGTAGAGCGGAAGTGAATGGAAGAGTTGGTGTAGGACGACTTAGACGAACATACCTTGACCACGTAAAAGAGGTATTAAAGAAGAGTCAGTAGAGATCCATACCTTCTGCCTACCCCCGATGGAAAGCAGGCGTGATGTATGTATTTAATTTATGACTATTGTTAAGAATTATAGTGTTAGAATTATATGCTGGACTGATCACAGTTATCGTGGCCAATAGATATTAATGGGGTACTCACAAAGTGGCACCTTACTCTGTACCATGTTTCGTAGAAGGCAAATTAGTTTATGGTGTCCTAGATGTATAACTCATATGCAATAGAGTGGAGATTGGCGACAAAGCTGTGCCCTGCGATTCCTAGCACAAATGCCCAGCCTAGTGGCATATCTAATTATGGGTAAATAAATCAGCCAAAAGAGAAAATCTTGAGGAGATTTACATCCTTAGTAGACATTTTGCGATTGGTAATATAATGAACCGAAGCTAACAAGAGCGTTATACAAATTGAGAGGGTAAATATTGGGTATTGAGAATTGTCGCGCAATAGGCAGATGAGATGTACGTATGCGGACTATTCCTTAATTAAGTACCAAGAAAACAAACGCTTATCGTGCAATAAACAGGAGGAATATAATTACGAGAATATACTATGAATTACTTTTTTTTTATTATTTGTAAATAGAGAACCGGCGAGCGTCTCCGCATAGTTCTGGAACACCAACATAGCTCCTAAATGTTATAAAGTAGTGGTGAACGATCGTAAGTGAAAGCTGACGGAAAATAAATTGTCTGCACTATATAAAACATATTGAACAAGGGTGTGTTCTATATTTTGGATGCAGATACACTTAAGAATTGTTTGCCTATTACCTGTAAATAATACGCATTTATATAATTTTACTATTACTACTTAGGTAACTTCCAATTTGCAATTGATTGAGTATGTAGCCAAGTGAACATGAGTTCGACTTGTTATAATTTACAGAGGAATATAAAAAAATCATTCAATAAATTATTGACGTGTTTTAACTATGCATGTTATAGTAATTTCTAAGACTAGACGATTTGGCGCTCCAATCGAGAATATCCGAAAACCTAGCCCGTAACATAAATGCTCAGATTGGTCAACGTATAAAGTACTCGGCCAATCAGGTTAAAGCAACATTTGGCACACTTAACGGAGTTGCCATTGTACAAAATATAAAATATTGCATTTAAAATTCTTTTAAAATTACCCTAACACAAATATACTTAATTTCTATTATATACGTCCGCCAAGTTTTAAAGGTCATCATTGTTTTTTTGACCAAAATGATGTTGACTACCTTAATGTGGACAAAAATGGTTCAACGTGATGTTTAAACATGACTCATTTTTAAAACGACCTTAAAGCGCACTGCGATGCCCTTAAAGTGATATTAATGCAATTTTAATGAAGGGCTACCGCAAAAGAGAAAAGTAAAGTAAATAATAAGTTTCTGCATTTTACATATGTTTGAATATTGCATAATGTTATCATATTTTTAATATATTAACGTATAATACGATCAATCAACTTCAAGTATAACCAAATGTCCAATATTTTCTTGATTCAGTTGTCAGTGTGCATGACAAGTTGTATTTTTACCATTTATTTTTATTGCGATTTGTACATTTCAGTTAAAACGCAACAATGGCGCTTGTTGGCGTTCATTAAGAATTTATTTCATTAAAAGCATCTATGTTTGATGTTCGATAACGATGCACTTTTGCTTTGATTTAAATAATGTTATTTATTACATTTTTGACGCGCCTGATGGTGCATTCGGTAGTGTCCCTATCGTGAGTTCAAATCCCAACGCAAGACATGTTTATTTGCATTTGTTCTGTGTCTAAGCGATAAACGATTTTTTACGTAATATATGTGTAATTCTTCTCAGACCGAGCCGACAAACAAGCATACAGTCCGCGTGACAGCAAGCGTCACGGCAGCCTATAGAGTATAGACGCTCGTAATATCACAAAGAGATCACTAACGCGTTGCTAACTTTGTGTCTTGAGGATATTATGCCATATTATCCATTATATTCATAGCCGAAAGGCTGTGGGAAACACTCTTCAGACTGGAACACAGCAATATGAAATGAGTACTGCACTTTGGCGGTAAATTTGTTGTCTACTTACGACCGAGTCGGATCGTATGACCTGTTTTTGGCCATGACGTATTACGCCTGTATCTCATCAGAGAAATACGAACTTAGGGTCTCCACTTGCTGCTATCTTAGCATACCTCCCGCTTCCTTTACTCGCATTTTCTCTATTGTTGTCGCAACATCATCGTTCTTATCACATCGATCTCATAGTATAATCTAGACCTAAGTCTATGTAAAAATGTCTTTATTTTTGTTTAGTTTTTATTTTTATGTTCGACATTCCGTCAAATTAAAAAATTTTGTCATTTGACAAACTACGAACTATATTTATATATTGTTTTATCATTTAACTTTTGTTATAACTATTATTATTATCTACTTGGATGCAATAAGATAAGGAATTTGATAAAAACAAACGGGCGTCTAACAAGCACAGTGCGTAACCAGGACATACATAGTTCCGTTCACACCACAGCCAGGTCAAGACGAAGGCGCCGACTGAAGCGGAACGTCACTCGATACGCTATACACTCCATCATCAGGTTACGGCTCCACCACCAAAACAAGAGCCGTCATCGAGTAAACATCGACTTTATAACCCTAGTTATAAAGTTCTTGATTTTTCCGAAGGGGGCACACTTAAGTTGGGTTATAATCGAGATCGTGTTGGCGTCGCGCCAGCATTTTGCCTAGATTCAGCCGAATCGTTGATAATCGAAGTCTTTGTCATACCTGTTACGAGGCAGGCCTTTGAACCGACTGATTATATCACCGCGAGTTTCATTACGTTTGTTGGGAAATACTAATTCGATATAGCCAGATGTTGCTAGCCGGTCATACTTTTGCTGTTTGCTTTCAAGATTCTTGTTGATTTTTATAGAGAACTCGTGAGACGTGACTGGGTTGTGGACACAGACATGTGTTTAAGATAATTCGTTCACATTGGGAAATGACTTTTTGATTCACCAGTTGTCGATGGGTTTTTTACAATTTTGTATGTACATGATATGCATATGATAGTTATAAATAGATACAACATAAAACATATGATAGATACAACACAAAACAACATATACAGTAAACGCGGTGTAAAGTGTTGTTGACGGACCGGATGGCGCAGGTGATCCTATCTTATGCACCAGAGGACGTGGGTTTGATCCCCACACAGGACAAATATTTATATTTATGTTTGTGCTGTATATGGGTATTAAAATGTATTTAAGTATTCTATTTGTGATTCCACTGTTGTCTGATGTCTCTAACAGAAATGCTTCAAGCGACTTACCACGGAGTCAGGTGAATGTATGAAATGTTGTATGATTACTTTAAATAATTTGAGGTTAAGCAAAATAAGTTTTTTTTGTTAAAATCCTAATTAATTTTGTATCTTGACAAAAGTATAGACTTGTAAATTAGAAATAAATAGAGAGAGACATTGTTTTTCAACTTCCAAACAACTGCACAGATTTTAATATTTTTCTGATTACTTGAAACTTACTTGAAAGAGGACACTTTAGATCACAATTTATGGGCACAGTATTTTTTCATGACGAACATTGGTATATAGTTAAGAAAGATATTTTGCTGTGAAGCATAGATACTTGTACTTTTGTATTTTATTTATTTGTATAAAATAAACAAAATGTAACTAAAAAATTAAACGAGACAAGGAAATTAAATCTCGTACATTGACCTGACTCAAGTGTAAATAGTTTAAAGGCCCTCGGGAACGTAGAAGAATGATCTTTAGAAATAAGTACCATCACCTGTATATTGTATATTGTTAATAAATATTTACATACATCACGCCTGTGTCCCATCCTCTCTTGCTTCCCTTACTCGCATTGGTCCTTTCATACACGCTCGTTAATTCTTGGTACTTCTGATCTGGACCTTCTTTTATACTTCTTCTACCTGATATCTTGCCTCGATCGTCTGATACCTACTTTTTCATTCACTTCCACTCTATATATTTGTGCAAACATTCTACTTTCATTCATCCTTTCTATATGTCCAAACCGTCTTAACATTCCTTTCTCTATTGTTGTCACAATATCATCTTTTACACCACATTGATCTCTTATTACACTATACTTTAATCTATCTTTTAAACTTACACCATGCATACTTCGAAGTTTTTAATATTTTTTAGCAGTATTATTTGCTGTGATGTACCGGCAGAACAAAATAGTTCATCTTTTTGTGCCAGGTTTCGTAAGAGTTGAATGAAATGTACAGGGCGGGATTGGGCAGCAGCATCCCCGTCGCGAAGCTACGCTCTAATTTTGCCATCACGCTTGCATAGTGCGGCAATTATGGGCATCATTCCCCCTTTTTGGGGAATGGGAATAAGAATGGATATTCAACGGCTGATTTGTTGATGATGAAAATAACTGGTGTATTCAGTACAGTCCCTATCTTGACCACTAAGATCCGATCCCAATACAAATATTTGATGAGGAAATATATGATAAACCAAATATATTATATATGTGATTCTTTTGCTGTCTGATATTCATAACACAAGTGCTTTCAACGACGTATCTCAGTATCAGGACAATGTATGAAATGTTATGTGAATTTCTTTATTATTATAATTTATTCTTGAATCAGGAATGGAACCCATATTTTAATATTTTATTCCTAGGTCTTAATATCAACTAAACCTGTACCGTAACAGACCAAAACAATTTAGTCAAATTTTTATGTAATTGTCTCCATGGGTGAAAGCAGAAATGTCTGGAATACTTAAAGACACGACATTATAAAGATGGTCGTGAAGACGGATATGTTATATCTAGAACTAACTACACCATACCACGTCTGTACGGTCACGAATTAGAAAGACGTAGTTTACATCTCCTTATGAAGTTTCTATTGGGATGGAGTGAAATCTCTATGATAAATAATCGCATGTTTCTATTTGCGACCACCCGCGCTGCGGATTTTACAAGCTCATTTGTCACATCGAGACAGCTTTACGTAATTCGCTCTTGATACAATTAGTTATAATATGACCTCTATTATGATACGCCGAAGGATCGGATTGGGAGGCACTTTAGTTTTTGACTGTAATCATAAGATTGCGCACAAATGACGTGAATGTACTCTTGTGTCATTTAGAAATCGAAAGGATGAACTGTGCTGCGGAAATCTGTTTTCCTATGTGTTACATACAAAGAACAGAATTTAAATAAATAAATAACCATCAACATCATCTTATACATTGACCTGATTCCGTGATAAGCCGCTTCAAAATCTTGTGTTAAGGACATCAGACAATAAAAGAATCAACATTATAATACTTAAATACATATATTTGACACCCAGATACAGAACAAACAGAAATATCATCATATAAACATTTGTCTTGGGTGGGGATCGAACCAACGATATTTGGCGCACAATACAGGATCACTACCATCTGCGCCATCGGGCTCGTCGAAATTATTATGTAAATGTTCCAATTCTAAGACATAGTACAGGATGGTGGCCAAATCAACCTACATAATTTATGTTAAAAAACAATGTACCACGTTGCGTCTGTCTGAACATGTTAGTAATAAACTTATTTAAATAATGGATGTTTCCTAATTACGAAGCATTATTATTAAAGCTACAGATGTAACTTACAACCTATGCCTCCTCTTTTTTCCCCTAAGTGGTTGAAATTTGCTCTACCTTACATATTTCATATGGGCACTTATGTCTTAAAAGGAGCACCCACGCAGAATCGACCTTAAGACCTCTAACTCTAGTAGTTTCTGAGATTTAGTGATGTGTGAGTAAGTGACCTTTTTGCTTTTAAATATTACAAAATTTATGTATTATTTAACTAAACAAGCAGGTATATGTTGAAAATGCCGACTTTTTTTTCTATTACTGATATACTGACACAGCATTCTAATTAACCGTGTCTAACTATATATCTAGTATAAAAAAAGTATACTATAATACTCTTCTCGACTAAACGTTCGATTGCGTGTAGGACATAAGGAACACAAAATGCGAAAAAGGAAAATAAGTAGAAAAAAAGTTAATCCTCAGGATTTTTCATATTGATGTGGTAGCTGTTGGAAAGTTTAGACACCCAATTTTCCAATATATTAATTCTTTTGATTGATACTCAGATTTTAATTTAAGTTCCAATATTGAATCTTTAAGGAAAAACAAATATATATATACGAGTATGTCAAGGATCACATTTACATAAGTACCTTCCATTTTATCTTAATAAATACGTAGCAGTATTAACCACGAAACATATCACGAATTACCGTAAAATAAAATGTTTTGTTCGATGCATTAACATAAAATCATTATATTTATTACTGGAGGCCAACAGCTTCGACTGCGTACATTTCTTAAGATACTCGTATTATAGCTAATTTTCAAACAAACCCCCGGGTGGTTGCTAGTCAACAACATCATCATCATCATCTAGTAGTGGACGTCCTACGTCTGATAGGCAAACGCAGTGGACGGCTGTACATAGACCTGACCAGATGTCCACTAAATTCCACTAAATTCCTATGCTTAGTTTTTGCTTTAAAAAGTTGCAAACATCCGACTATTCATCTCCATGTATCTTTTAAAGATTTTAGGAGGATGTTAAATGTGATTAGAGGAATACCTTTTCCAAAGGTCATCTAAATTGGTTCCTCCCTCTCACCTATTTCCACCCCACCCACGAAAATATTTGTACGATAATATTTGTGTTTGTCCTGTGTCTGGGAGTGAAAAATATATATTTAAGTGTTATATTGGTAATTCCCCTATTGTTTGAAGACTATACCACAAGTTCTTTAAGAGCGACTTACTACGAAGTCAATTCATGAGATGTTTTGTTAAAAAGAAGATCTACACGTCATACACGTTAATATTTTTGATTTGAGAATCCATTAGATAAAGAGACACAATCAAGCGGGCTGTAGGCATCATTACCATCTTAATAAATTAAAATAAAACTCAGTGATTATTTCTCGTTACTTGTCAAACCTTACATAGGCTTACCTATATACATAAATTATTCTACATACTGTCAGTTCAAACGAAAGTGCCGCTTATTAAAGTACAAATACCTTACAAGAGTGAATTTGATAAAGTAATGTAAAATTCATACCGGCGAAAGTAATTCGACAAGTTTCATTGTTGATTTCCAACTTTAAAGTCAGCAGCATAGGTACTATTTTTGTCTTTGTGTCTCGTAGATTGAGCTTATGATCAATCATTATGTGTACTTAGAAACGCTTAGTAGCGAATGAGTAATTAATTGTTGTCGAACGTACTATTTACACTGTACGTAACGACTAGAAAAAATCACGACCTCATAGAGAAATTGATGTTGTGTATAAGATTTTTTCTTTCTATTATCTAGTAGCCCGACCCGACTAATTTGTCGAAAAGTACTTACGTACTTACATACTTATTGCTTGTCGTCATGTCCGTCTGCCCACACAAACAAAGCTTACAGTTGTCACCTTATAGATTGGAATATGTGCTATTAGCCGTGACCGCGACTTCGTTCGCGTGGAATAGTTTTTTGGGTACCATACCTCTTTATTTTAACTTATATAAACTTAGAATGTCGTTTGTTTATATCGAATCAATGACCTGAAAAATAAGTTTCAAGTTTCTAGCTCTAAAATACTTCCATACAACTTTTCCTTCCCCTTTTCGACCTCTTACAACCCTTATTTCGAATTAAAAATTGCCTATGTCCTTTCTTAGGGTCTAAAGATTGTCTGTGCTAAATTCCATCAGAATCGGTTGACAGGTAAAAGCGGGAAAACGTTACAGACAGACAGATAGAGTTACTTTCGCATTTATAATATTAGCAGGGATTATGATATATGATGGTCAAATTTATTTTTATAATATTTCTCGTAAAATCTATGCGAGAATGAGTTACAACCATTAATATAACCTCAGACCTTTGCATTTATACCACAAGTTGCTATCGACACAAAAGCATTAATTAAATATACAGCTATATAAAATAAATATATAATATACAGCTTAACCTTCTTAATGAATCGCATAGACGAAAAAATTGGTAGGTCGCATCGATTTTCGTTGAGATACGTCATCAGCTATTGGAAGTCCACTGCTGGACTTTGAATTTTGCCCATAATTGCCGCGCTGGGAAAGCCTGTTGGCAATCGCAGAGCGCAGCTTCCTCGACGGAGATGCTGCTGCCCATCCTCACCCTGTGATAATAATAAAAATAAATTCCCACAACATTTCATACATTGATCTGACTCCGTGGTAAGTCGCTTAAAGTACTTGTGTTACGGACGCCAGACAACAGAGGTTTAACAAATATATTACTTAATTACATATATTTAACATCCAGGCACAGAAGAAACACAAATAGCATCATACAAATATTTGCTCTGGGTGGAAATCGAACCCCCGACCTTTGGCGCACAAGAAAGGATCACTACCATCTGCACCATCGGGTACAAATGTATATTGCATATGCATTTGAGCTACTTTGTCCCGGATGGATTTACCGGCATCTGTCGGTTTTTTGTTATCTTCTGTCGCCTCTCACGGGACGCCTCTCACGCAGTGGGAGGTACTATTCTACTCTGCCGGTACCTCATGGCAACATATGTCAACAGATTTTTTTTCATAATGTAGTCGATTGATGTAGTGATCTGAAGTGGTTACCGTATACATTTTAACTGCACAATCCCGTCCGGTGTAAATCATAGACTGGTCTCGGATCCGCGTAATGGATGAGGTTATGATTCGGCGCGGTCGGCTCCATAATCGATTTAGTCCAACTTTCACGGTGGATTCGACCGGTCGCCGGTTCACTGGTACATTATCAACGGTGCCAGCTCGCTTCCTCGTCTGGGACCTTGGCTTTGGATATTGAAACGGAATTGTGTCAAGATCAGCTCATTACCATTTTATTTATCATTTGGATTCGGTGACGAGCACCTTTTTTCTCTTCGTTTACCTGCTCATGGTGTTTCACCCACGTTAATTTAAATTACAAGATCCACATGCGACCTCATACAAATGCCGTTTGCATTGGTACTACACACTTACTTATTTCCACCACCAAACAGTATTGTTAGCGTTACAGTGTTACGGTTTGAAGGTTGAGAGAGGCAGTGAAATTACTGGGTAATGTGATATAATATCTTTAAATCACAAGGTTGGCAACGCGCCAGTAATATCCTTGTGATATTACAAGAATCTATAGTCTGCAGTAATAAAAAAGCGTAAATGTTCGTAGCGTGTGATTACATAGCCTATAACCTTCCTCGATACATGAGTTATGGAAAATGAAGGATGATTCAGATAGGACTAGTAATTCGTGACATTGGCGTATTTAACCAAACAAACTTTTATGCTTTCTAATATTAGTAGTATGTATTTATTGAATTTTATAATTAATGCATATTATTTCTTACTTTAAACCAAGAAAAATACGCATTCGATAAAGGGGCATATCCGACCTGAAGGTCCCCAGAATGCTTGCAGCATTTCCACCCTGCGCAGCAAGCGAGATCCTCTGCATCAGAAAAGCCCCGGAGCGGTAGTCCAAACCCCGGTCCACCAAACGCCTTCCTAATTACTTGATTAAGCAATTTCCTTTTTTATTCCATACACCAGATGTTTCAATAGCAACTGGCACGAAAGAACAATTAGCTGCCAATAAACTGTATGTTTTTTGTTTTGAATCTGGCAGACGTTTATGCTGCAGCACGCGATTTGGCCGCGGTTGAGGTCACATGCGAGGGACTTAAAGTACAAACACATGTAAAATCCCATAAAACGCAACGACCCCTCTCCCATAGTATCAAAGACAGGCCATCAGGTCGCTTTCCATCGGTACGACTTTGTCCTGGTGGCTCAAGAACAGAAGGGACCCCCACCGACACGAGGGCTCTTCTAATGATGTCGTTCACAGAGTGGTGCCTAGATAGTCTACCTGCACTTCGAAGACAATGAAGGCCGTGCCGACCCAGGGCATCCACTTCAGCCCCACACCTGCAATGATGCGGCTCGCAGATCATGCAGCCCAGACGCAATGCCACCGCTATGCGTAGGGTGTCATTATCTAGCAGCGTCCCCAAATTTGGCGAAGGAATAGCTTGAAGCCACGAACCTGATCCAGACAGCTATTATATATAATATAATATTACTATATGTAGATATTCTCATGATTCGACAAAAAATGTATATCTGTTACTCACAGTTTGATCTAGCTTAATATTCCTCATGTTGGGCCCATCAGATAAAGTTTGAAAAATCTGAACGAAGTCTACAAAAAGTAGGTGTAGGTAGGTGTCTAAACCTGTTCGTTCGAGATCTTAATAATAGTGCTAAAATTAGTGCTTAGCCTAAACAATTCGTTAGATAGACTAATAGGTATAAATTAATTTTGTAACATGTAATAGCGAGTTGTAAAAAAATTCGTACTGTTGATAATAGTTGCTTTAATGAAGCGAAACGCAACTTTTAGAACTTGCTATGAAATGAAGTCCTCGCGAACGAAATCGCGGGCGGAAAGCTAGTGTTGTATAATCTTTAACCCGCTATTCCCATTAGCCGGTGCGTGTGGAGAATGATGCAATTCGTTTGCCCGCTTTTAATAAAGGCTGCTGGACTTTAATATGCATAAAATTAATTATTATCAGCTTGTCACATCGAGACTGGAGCGTTCACTTTTCCACCGTGATGCAACCCGTGTCGGCGGCCTACATAGTTCTCGACGTGTGTACACTATAGCTGAATTTTATTTGATTATACATGAGTAGGGAACAAGTAGATAATTAATAAAATAAAATTTAGATTTAAATCCGGTCCAAGCTTTTCGATATCCCTAACATGCATCGGCAAAAAATTGTATTATAGTCACGGATATACATACTGTCATAATAATTTAATTAAGAAACTGTTTAATTTTTTAACATTTACGTCTCCACTGCTCATATAAGTGCGTTGAGGTACCGGCAGACTAATAGTACCTCCGTCTGTACCAGGTATCGTAAAGGCGACTGAGGTACCGGAACCGACAGATGGCGGTATATCCATCCAAACCAGTGCAGCTCAAATGCTCAGTGCAGGAATGGGCAGCAACAACCCCGTCGCAAAAGCTGCGCTTAGTGATTGCCAACACGCTTGCTTAGTCAATTATGGGCAAAATTGCCCTCTATCTTGGAGAATCCTATGTCCAGCAATGGACTTTCAATGCCCGGTATGATAACTCATATACTCGTAAAAATTACAGCTGAGAGAGATTAACGCAGGATTACCAACACGTCGAAGAAAAAATGTATAAACCGTGTTTTGAAGCCGATAAAAATTTAGTTTATATTAAGAAACTGTTATTTCCCCGTAACGAATAGATATTTACAACGAGACGAATATATTTGTAATTGCCCTGTTTTCTGATATCCGTAACACAAGTGCTTTAAGCTACTTATCTCGGAGTCAGGTGATATGAGATGGCATGTAAAAAAAATCCATAAAGAGTATTTTTTCATTGGTGACGCTAATTAAGTTGTTCTCCATAAGGGTAATTGCAAAATCTCCGTTTAAACAGCAGTGTACTTCAAGCCTTAATTGACTTAGAACTTGCCCCATTTCACATGAGTGCCGCCGCAACGCACCAACACGAAGTGTTGATCGTTGCGCGTAAGCGAACCTATCCACTTAACATTGCCCGCTATCTTCTATAATTTGCCGTCAATATTTCATAAAGCCTCTTGGGTTTCCAATATCTTTAATGTATGACAACAATTTATTAAAATGAATAAAGTGTTAGTACCTGTACTATTAATGCGGTTTTTGACCTTTGTTATACGGAAATACGAGCTGTTACAGTCGAAGTTGTAGTGATGTTGATAAAATATAGCATAGGTCAGGCTAAAGGATGGCAATTATGAAAGTTTGATTTAATATTTGTGTCTTAAATTATAACTTATCATATTTATGCTAAGTACCTAATAGTTTATTTTACCTTTATCACAGATATATCATCATATGATAAAAGTTAAATATAATTATAAATAATTCTTGTAAAATTAGTATGTAGTAATAGAACTACATATTATCAGAACCAATCAACGATATTTTTTCTTTTTTCTTTTATATTGTATGTTTGACGTTTTGGTAATTCCGAGAATAACAAAGATATTATGTAAGAATTATAGATGTTATAAATATGACCTTCACTAAATTTAAAGTTATAATAAGGTATTTAAATCATATTTTTGTAAAAAACAAGTGGCCTTTTACGGCACCTGGTACAGGGGAGGTACTATTCTTACTCTGCCGGTACCTCACGGCACGAGTATTAGCTCCTTCACATAAAATAACATAAATATGTAATTTCTAGATTGAAAGATGAGGTGTTAAATGTAGCAAGAGAAACTGTTTTTCAAAATAGTAATGACATTGCAGAGCGGCTTCTTTGTGAATTTATCATAACACCAGTGGTAATTGTTTACATCAAATATTTCTATATTTTATTTTGTGAATAATGTATCTACGTTTATGAAGTTAAATAATCATTTTTCAATTTCTATTGTGTACAGAGGAAAGCGACATTTAATGTACAAATATAAGTTAATAGACCGATGAGCATATTTTGTTAATAATACGCTTCGAAAGGACAGCCAATACAACTGCGCCAGTTACTGCTATACCACATTTACAAACTGTTCACATACATTCTATCATAGAGCAGTGCAGTACATCGTGGTCGAATGCGTGCAGTCCCAACTTCCCTATGGATAACCAACCTCACTAGTGCGGTGCGGAGCTCACTTAGTCCTCTTCTTTTGCAAAACCTTATCTGTGCTCTGATAGCCATCCGAGCCTAGATCAAGGCCCGGACGCGCCCTAAGATGATTGCCATCTATCCCACTCAGATCCCATGAACTCTGCGGAGGCGACCGCGCTACGCATGGCCTTTGACGCAGGTACTATCGATCATGAGACCGTACAATGAGCAGCCTCATCCCCTTCACCGATAGCGCTGGAATTGAAATCTGTGTAATCCAGAATTAGGTTCTCCGAAATATTGCTGCGTCCTCCCTCTTACTTAGAATGCACATTTGTACTACATACATTCAACAAAAACGTTGAATATATACATAAATAAGTATATAAACAAAAAATATATGAATATATCGATGCATAAACAGTTGATTTACATCACTTAACACTGCTATAGGGTTTGGCATAAAACAATACAAATACTTCATTTGTGCATAACGATGCGAAAATAAATTGAAGGTAAAAAGGCTTTATTTAAATGCGCTAAGAAGAATAAAATGAACTTGACCTTTATAACTTTTATACATCAACTTATAAAAGCTTGTCACGAGATTTATATATTCTTGAGGTACTAACGCAGACGACCTTTGTAATAGTAGTTGCTTTTTATAATATCTTTAAGACACTTGAAGGCTGTGTGGTGCAATCTTCGTGGTAAGTCGCCTAAAGCACTTGTCGCCTTAAGTTACGACGCTAGACAACACAGGAATCACATTTATACTACTTAAATACATATATTTAACACCCAGACATATAGCAAACACAAATATTATATATATATTTGCTCTGGGTGGAAATCAAACCCATGACCCCTGGCGCACAACATAGAATCAACACCATCTGGCTCAGGCTCGTTAAAGTCTTATTATACTATAATCTATTAGATAAAGTTTGTATATAATATATTATAGTAATTTACTTGTTAATAAAAACAGGTCTCCATGTTCCAAATTCAGGAAAAATTTCGCTGCAAGTTAAATAAAAGCCTGTGAAAAATCAGAGTTCCTTTAACTGGTTTTCAAGTTTAGCTGAGTTTCCTCCTGGTGCAGTGATTGTAGTTACGGCTCACATTTAAATTCATTTATAAAAATTGTAGAGTCTCATTTATACAGCTGGAAAAAAATATATTTTCCACCTGTAATTTTTAAAACGGACTTCCCAGCTTCATTTGCCAGAGCTGAACATGCATTCTGTGAACCTAAGATTAAAATGTATAATTAGAACCACAACCGATAGATACCATTTAGTTTTTATAAGAATAATCAATGTCATTCTTCTACTGACCATTTTCGATTATATCAAAACATTTCCGCTTTGTTTTGTATCCAACGCTGTTTGACTAACGTGCGTTTAATCCTTTTATTCGTTAATGCGGCAATGTACAAGCACAGTATCGAAAACATTTTCTGCGAGCGTTTTTGGCGTAGCGGGAATTCTGTCTGGCGGCGGTCTAGTCGTGGAAGTCATTGGCAGGCCCACTTTCTCAGGCCGCGTCATGTGTTTTTTTGGCCGTTACATTAAATTGGCCTAGTCTATTGTTATAGAATGGAACCCAGTATTATTTCCGCTATGGGTTAATTATATTGTGGTGGCCGATCTCGTTTTGAATCGGTGTGGTCCGATTGCTTTTCTTTGTTGATTTCTTTATAGAGATCGTGTTATGTCTAAATATTATATGTATAACGGTGGACTATGAATGTAAAAATCCTTATTTTGTTTTCCTCCAATAATGTTAGTGTCGCGTTTGTGCGACTCCATTTATTATTTGTACATTCGTTGTAAACAAGCATTTATTTTTACAAAACTTTTTTAAGTGTACGTGTTGCGCGATTCCGTCATTCTTATTTTCAGAAAATCAAGCACTTCATTTGCTTGTGTATTTAAAAAAATAAATAATGAAACATATACTTTAGTTTGTCTTTCACAAAATGTTCTCTATTATTAGAAAATTGTTTTAGTTAATTGATCCACCGCTGAAGCTCCTGTGGCAATACTTGGAACGAATTTAAAAAAGTGTGATACTCTATAGAGGGATTTCAAAAGTAGATTCACATGAGGTAGACCTCTTACAAAGGTCGTGTGTATTGATATACCGCCATCTGTCGGTTCTTGTACCTTAGTGACCACTTACGACACTTGGTACGTGGAAGGAATAATTCTACTTTGGCGGTACCTCACGGCCTTACTCCATTCTTACCATCTTATAAAGAGGCAGGTTTTACGATGGTTGTACTTCTATTAAATATTATAAATTGTTATTATTGAAAACTTTGTATTTAATTCTTATCTATTGAACATGTATTGCCGTTAAAACTCGTTTTTATAATATATCCCAGTTACCTGTTATAGTTGTAGGTATGAAAATAATAATTCTGATAACGTTCCAGGATATAATTTATTTGGTGCCACAACATGTCTACAACCTACCGTTAAACATAATTTAGGGTAACGATTTATTAAATAAACTGGGAGCATCTACCTAGTCAAATGTTCGAAAATCCTGGGACATCGGGTTAAGACGAGCTCCAAGGCACGTCGCTGACTGTATGATCAAGTTCACAGCATTACTTCGCATGCTGATGATCGGGGTCAGCAGTGTAAAATCGAAAGGCATACTGAACAGTGTATCACTGACAATCTAAACGCCCGCCGGCTGACAGACATCGCCTGATGGTTTTATTCTATTATGTACTCTATTGCTTGTCGTGTATATTATGTTTCTATATCTTAATTTCTAGAAATTTCGGTATTACGGTCGTATTACGGTGTTTGCCTGGAATTAAATTCTTATTATATTGAGCAGATTTTAAAATTTCCATTTTATAATCGCTATATAGTTTTCTTGATTATATATATAGTTCAGACCGGACAAAGTTCGTCGAGTATTATACTAGATTTATTAATACTAGATAAATATATTCTGTGTGGTACACAGTACAATAAAACTAAAATAATTGTATCTTTCTCTGTACCGGTTGTAAAAGGCGATTAAGGTACCGGAACAGATGGCGATAATACACCCAAAATAGCCCAGATCAAATGCAAGACTGGACGATAATATTTGTTGTTTGACCTTTATATATAACAATGTTTTTGTCCCTTTTTGTAACACTCTGTAATTTCAGTGGGCACAAACAGAATCCGTCACAAACAAACGCATTAAGGATATTTTCGTCTTTTATTTTTGCCTTTCCACGAGACTGTTGGTTCGGGTTGACTCGGGCGTTGGTTCTCAAACTGTAGACGATATATCTACTTTTTCATGTCGATTGATAAAATACATAAGTACGTACTATGCTTCATATTATCATTTAATAGCAAAGCTTTTAGCTTACTATCGAACGAATCGAAGGCTTGTAACATTTCTTTCTTCGCAGGATCGCGCTGGACACAGACCGTATACAACCGGTCCTATTGGAATTACTTGGGGTAGTCTATGTCTAGCAGTGGACGTCTCATGGCTGATATGACGATCATAAATGTTTTACCTCAATCCAAAATTTAACAACTAGCGATAAGAAAACCGTAAAGTATGTAATGTAACATGCTGAAGACTGGTGTCATGTCTACGTAGGTTAGGGTCTACCACGCATCTAAATTGTATTTTCTGATCTATTTACATCGTAATTTTAGCTAGTTTCACACAGTTTTACATAGTGCTATTCCATACATATCTTCTTTATATATAAATAATTCGTGTCAAGGTGTTTGTCCGGGATGAAATTTTAAACTACTGAACTGATATAACATTTTTGCTCACTACGTACAGTTCGACCCAACATGAGAAACGGATAGTTCATATCTCAATTGATATATGCAATATTTTTAATATTGTAGATTAATGTTTATTATAAATTATAGACTTATAATTTATCTATGATATGTATCCAGATCGGACAAGATTATTTACAGAAGTGAACGATCTATGGCGGCTAAGATGATGATGATATCTTTAAAATTGCATTTAAATTCTTTGCGGTTACGTATGCTAAACATTTTATTACAAATATAGTATGTAATTTATAATTCAACCGTCTTTTGAGGGCCTATTACGGATTCCGCGAACTCTGCGGGGGCGACGCGCGTACGGGGGTCCGCTGGAAAAATTGGGGATAGAGTCGCTCATTGATGAGCAGCTTCGCCCCGGTGGCGCTGGAAATTACGTATGAGTAGTCCAGCCAGTCCATCCAGTAGTAGGTTCTCAAAATTTTTTTTATTGAATTAAAGCGAAACTTTCGTCATCATCATAACAGCTAAAAGACATTGGCCATAAGCTTCACCAAGAATAGGGAATTTTCCTATGACTGCCACGCAAGGCTTCCCGTTAGGGTCATCGCCCTGTTGCATTAAAACTATGTTGTTGGTATTCAGATTAAGGCTTGGTAAAGAGGGAACTATGAATGTATTCTGCTTCTCTTTATGAAACGCTTTATGTAAGTCTTTATGTAAGTCCAAAAAAATGATTTTGGTACTCAGCACTAGCTATATATACCTTCCAACATTTATCACTCAAAATAAAAGTTTCACGGTTTTAGAAAGCTGTTAACTTGCACACTTTTGTTACCGAAAGGTCACCGTGCGGCAACCGTTTTCAAGAGTACCCAACTTTTCTTTTACCTTCGAATTCATTATCTTCATCATATCAGCCATTGTAAGTCAATTAAACAGAGGCCTTTCCATGAAGGGGGGATTTTATCCACAATTCCGCGTTGGCAAGCATGTTAGCAATCGCAAGCGTAGTTTTCGCGACGGGGTTGCTGCTGTCGAACCCCGCCCTGAGCATTCGAGCTACACTGTTTCATATGGATATACCGGATCTGTCGGTTTTGGTACCTCAGTCGCCTTTTACCTGTTATAGAGGTAGACCTCTTTTAAAAGTGGTCTGCATTGGTACCTCACTCTCACCTATTTCTACTGCCAAATAGCAGTGTACGCATTTTTGTGCTCCGGTTTGAAGGGCGAGAGAGGCAGTGAAATTATTGGGTAAATATCAAATAATATCTTTTATTTGACAAGAAACATAAAAACTCGCAAGAACACGCTGTGTTAAAACAACTGATAATAATAAATAACGACGCATAATTAAATTAATGAGTAAAACCATGTTGAGGCTTATCATTCATATTATTATATTATTATTATTAAAATAAGCCATAATAAATTAACAGGTACCTCCAAAAAGGTCCTATGATATGATACAGTCTATGTATTTATATTAAAATAGATATACTTATATCAAAATAGTTTTCTTTAAATTATAAGTAACTAGCTGTGCCCGCGACTTCGTCCGAATAGTTTTTTTAGGTACCATACCTCTTTACCTTAACTTATATAAACTTTGAATGTCATGTTTATTTATTTCGAATGAATGGCCTGAAAAATAAGTTTCAAGTTTCTAGCTCTAAAAATAGCGATATTTCAATACAACTTTTCATCCCCCTTTTCGACCCCTTACAACCCTTATTTGAAGGTCACTACCATCTGCGCCATCGGGCTCGTCCAAAAATGCAGAAATTTTTGCAGAATTATTTAAGATAATATTTATTTTTAAAAAATCAACTTGTCTAAGGCTTCCGGCAAGATTGGAGAAGCGGATATTATCATTTCATGATAATAAAATTGAAATGTCTGTTTGTTATGTTAAAATAACTGCTTTTTACTAAATGTAAATGGATGAATACACGTTACATACAACAAAATAAAATTTATTTTATTTTTCTGTCTTTTTGTATGTGGTTATCTCTGAATCGGCTTGACCTATTTAAATGATCATTTTCAGGCTGTATAACATCTCGCTACGACGAATAGGAGGGGATCAAAAATGTGGCTATAACGGGCGTTAAATATTTTTTTCGAGGAGAATATGCTGCCCAAATCACTAATCCACGCTGATGAAATCGCGGGCACAGCTAGTCTTAAATATAATTCAACATTGTCCTATGCATGAAACCTTTACTATAATAGTAATTAAATAAAATTAAGCTTTTAAGCTAGATACGCTACTTAAGCTTATCCGGAGTGAGGTCGACGAGTGAGATGTTGTGTGAGTTTATTATTAGTATCGAATAATCGAAAAATAAACGGTTTTATATTTTTTCCAAAATAAAAGTAAACCTATGAAACAGTAGCGATAGCTATCTCTGAGTGAAAGTTTGCTGGTTTAAAACAGCTGACTTTCAGAGTTTCACTAACAGATAGGCAAACATATTTTTTGTTGTATTGAATTGTTTCTATGACATTACAAACAAACAATCAAACGCTAATTAATAGCAAGTCTAGATATATCTATGATTCAGCACACAGAGCATTGGCCTACTGACATGCTCCTATCAATTTAGCAGTAATTAGCACAAAAGAATCTATCGACCGGTGAATTCACGTTGGATTTGTAATTATCTATATTGTTCTGCGCAGTTCAAATTATTATTTAATTAAATATATGTTTTATTATTCTAAAATTTATTATATTTACGTAAGTTGAAGCAGCAGATGGCCGATGGAGCCATGGTTCTGGAATGGAGACCACGTACCTGTAAGTACAGCGATGAACGTCTATCCATAAGGTGGACAGGTGATCTGACTAAAACCACAGGATCATACTGGTCACAGTAGGTTCTATTGGAGACTTGAGGAAGAGACACTTGGGAAGGCCTTTATCCAGCATTAGACGTCATATGGCTGATATGCTGATGATGACCATTTTACTGAGTAGGTTGGTAATTAGAATAGGTAACATTTCAGGTTGATTCATTCATATTACTACCTTTCCTTTACTTTATGACATGCAGTAGGTTCTTCAGATAAATGATAAACACGATTGATAGATAAAATATGGCAATTACAGAATATACTTAATGAATTGTAAGAACGGATTTTACTTATATTCTGCATTCATGGTGACAACTACGTTTTTCTTACGGTATGGCTATTTTAACGAAGAGGTCCTTGGATGTATGTTTGTAACTCTTTCACACTAGAATTGCTCAATAGATTAAAATGAAATTTAGGACAAAGGAAATTACATTCTAGAGCAACAAATAGGCTTTTTATTTTTCTTTACAGACTCAGCGTGAATTTTTAGCACATCTTACTGTCAGGGAGCAACATGAATGGAATTTTAGTAATAAATAAAATTACGTAACATCTCGGCCATCCGGAATATAAAGGATTCATTACCTTGTGACAGATATCAGACAGATGGAATAAAGAAAAAAATAGTTTTATCGCATGTTTGTTTTGGGTGGGTCACGAACCCACCACCTGTGCTGCACATGACAAGGTTACTACGGAATGCGACATTAGGTCTGTTAATTGTATATTAAATATATTTGCCTGACCCTGCGCAAACGAAAAAACAGAAATAATTACTCAATTACGTTGAAGGTTTATGCATAGAATAAATAAATTATTACAACATCTCATATATTGAATACAGGAAGAAAATGTAGCTCATATTATTTGATGATAATGTAACTTTCCATTAGTAAAATTATTCTAGTAGTTATTTGAGAATATTCGTTGCAAACGCAAAATAATATACTTGTTGCCTCATTACATTCTAGGCGTTTGTATTTTGATTTTATGAAATACTAGTTGTGCCCGCGCCTTCGTCCGCGTGGAATAGTTTTTTTGGATACCATACCTCTTCACCTTAACTTATATAAACTTTTAATGTCATATTTATTTATATTGAATCAATGGCCTAAAACAATAAGTTTCAAGTTTCTAGCTCTAAAAATAGCAATACTTCCATACAACTTTTTCGATTTCTTTTTCTTAAAGCCGATGTTACAATAAAGCGGTCATCTCTTTCAGTTGTGACCCTTTGTCGTCCAGATCCTTTTTCCTTGATACTGCACAGTCTCCTGGAACCTCTGGCAGACTCTCTGAACTGCAGATCGGCTGAGATTTAATCTTCTAGCCAAAACACGTTGACTTAAGTCTTGTTGCAGTAAGATTACAACTAAGACAGCTTCAGCTTCAGTAGTTTCAATAATTTTAGGCTAATTTAACCCGAACGACAGCGTGGATCAAAAGTAATCGTCAATAACAAACACACAATCGTAAACACCCGGTTAACAATGAATCACGGCTAAACTGAATACTGCCGTGAGCAAAAAATTCGGATCTGAGAAGTGTTAACTTAAAAAAATGGACCGCGTAGGGTACGCGATCCATTTTGTCATAAATGTGCTCATAATGTCAAATATCTTATTAGACCCTACACATAAGCAATACTCGTCCTAAAACATTTAAGTGTGAAATAAGAAAAAGAAACAGTGCACTCACAGGTTGGCCCGATTTTTGTGAAGACCAGTGTATATATTATGAATTTTTGTATTTGTTTTGTGTCTGTGTCTGGGTATTATTTATATGTATTTAAGTTTTATATTAGTAATACGTCTTTTGTCTGATATCAGTAACACAAGTGCTTTAAGCTACTTATCTCGGGGTTAGGTCAACTTATAAGATTGCGTGTGAATCTATTATTATTATTTATATTTGGATATATTAATACAAAAAGCGTGCTTCGGCTACATAATTTTGAAATGCTTGTTAAGTTTAACATCAAGCATTTGCAATTAACATGTTTGACAAGTTCGCAATTATTATTTATCTGGTACAGTTGTGGTACGTGAACGTAGGTAATAAAAGGTCGATATTATTTAGGTAAGTTATTCTTGGAGGTAACGGCAAATTAAATAAAATATTAACCTTACAAATTCATTGAGCACGAATAGGAGCCGATGTTTTGCCATTATTAAACAGCTATGAGTTACCGGCAAAGTAAAATAGTACCTCTCCCTGTACCAGGTGTCATAAGTGGCGACTAAGGTGCCAGAACTGACTGATGGTGGTATATCCACCCGAAGCAATGTAACTCATATACACAGGGCGGGGATGGGTTCTAATTTCGTCACAATTGCGAAAGCGCTATGCGGTTGCAACCACGTTCCCAGCGCAGTAATTACGGGCTAAAATCCCTCTTTCTTGGAGAGGCCTATGTTCAGTTGAGAACTTCCAATAAATAGTGATTAAAATCTATTCTTTTTTTTATAAATTTATTTTAGTTTCTGTTACCTGCTGCTGACTTTTATCTCTATGAAATACACTTTCCTTTATATCTAATCCCTGTAGATCTCTTGTTATTCCGGGTTATTTTTTAATGGACCAAGTTGATAAACCAGTTTACATTACGCGTGACAGGAAGCGTCAGCTTTGCTCATAGCCTAGCTTGAAATATCACAAGCACATCACTAGCGCGCCGCCAAACCCGTGACTTGAAGATTCAATCATTTCACTGCCCGCACTGACTGTACTCAGTCATTTCACTGCCTCACGCACTCTTCAGACCTGAACACAGCAATGCCAACACTGCTATTTAGCTGTAGAAATCGGTGAGATTGTGGTAACTTACTATAAGTAACCTCTTATCTTAAAAGTCAAGCCGATTCCATAGACAAACATAAAATGCAAGATCTATCCCACAGGAACATATTTCTGGATAAAAAGTAGTCTATGTTACTATCGACTATCAATAATGCCTGTGCCAAAGTTCATCCAGATCTGTTCAATCTTTGAAGCGTAAAAGAGTACACATCCATACTCACAAACTTTCGCATTGAACATAGTAAGATTTTCCTAATCTGCAATCCATAGCTAACATGAATAAAGGAACTGCTTTAAAATATTAAAAAAAGAGAAATAAAAAAAAATTAAGCCAACTCAAAACTGGACTAACAAATATGTATGTCAATTAAATACGATTGTATGATCTGCAGAGCAATTGGTACTCTCAGCGCAATGACCTATGACCGGGTCAATTTTCGCAGGGGTAACAAATAGGTCTTACGTCAATTAGCGGTTTAGTTGGTTATATTGGTTAGCTCCAAACTGTCTAGTTCTGACAATTGAACGTTGAAAACATTTACGCTACCTAGTTTTTTTAATTTACATAGCTTTTTGTTGAGCCCGACAGCGCAGATGCTAGGGATCCTAACTTCGTGGCTCGTGGGTTTCATACCCCAACTACTGAGGACAGATATTTATATTATGATATTTGTGTTTGTTTAGAGTCTAGGCGTCTTAGTCTTGTCTATATATATATAGGTATTATATTTGTGATTTCTCTGTTATCTGATGTCTTTAGCAAGCTTTTTACTTTATATGAGATGTTGTGTTGTGTGTTTGGGAATGTATTATTTTTATAGTTTATATTTTAGGGGATTCTTGTTCTTTACTGTTTAACTTTTATAAGTCCTCTTTTGTTGACTTGATCAATGAATGTATTACTTCATGTGTTGAAAACAAACGAACAGTATTACATATATTTATTTATTAAAGTTTTTGCGCATCAAAGCACAATGTACGTATGGTGGAAGTAACGTTAAGTGGCATTATGTACCTGTCAACCATTGTTCAAAACAGAAAAGGTGATAAGACGGTGCCATGTACACAGATTAAAATTATTATAAGTTCTAAACATAAATATTAAATCATAAATTCTAAAATATTAATATCTAGATATGATACACATACATATAAAATAACTATATAATACCTGATATAGTAAAGTGATATGTAACGGTTATTTTCTTACCTTATTTAATTAAATATTGGCACATATACATCGACATATAAGAATAAAGTACATAAGAAGGAAAATTTATAATAAAATCATAGATAATTCGCTTAAAGTGATTTTGTTAAAAATATCAGACAGATAGAGCAATCAAAAATTCATTAATTATATATTAACATGTATTTAACATCCAGAGACAGAACAAATACAAATATCATTATATAAATATTTGTCCTGTATGGGGATCGAATTAACGACCTTTGGCGTACAAGATAGGATCTCTACCATCAGCGCCATTGGGCTCGTCATTTAGTACCGCGTGTGCCTTTGTAAACTTGCTTCAAGGCTAGCAGGCATCATAATAAACAATAAAACACTAAATGGTGTGATTATAGTGTGTTTACATATCTTCAAATAATCGGCATTGCTTCTCCTCATATGTTTATTCACACATTAAGAAAGCTTTTTAACAGTTCGCAACGAAATTCAGTCTTTGAATGACTCATTGAATGTTGTTGTGTGGTACCGGCAAAGAAAAATAGTGCCTCTTGCAACCGACAGATGGCGGTATATCCAACCGTAACTGTGTAGCTCAAAATATTAGAGCGGGGATGGGCAGCAGCATCTCTCGTGACAAAGCTACCTTTTACCTAGAAAAATTCCACCTTTCTTTGGGAGGCCTATGTGGACTTCTAATGACTGGTATGATAATGATGATATACTCATAATGTTTGTTAACTCATAAAGTAACGTGACAAAAACAGTTTATTTACACTTACGATAGTTTTCAATTTGCTTCAACTGTCCAAAAGTCCATATAATCAAGATGCTTTTATTTCGTATTGACTAGCATGAGTTCAAATTCTACATTTAATCATTTCCACAAACCCTTTCGATTTAGGTTGGTAAAATCATTTCGAATAGTTTACCAATATATTCATCGTACAGATCGATCATCACGATTTATAATTTCTTACTCAATACCACACTCTCTCTGACATCTTAGCAAACGGTTAACGATGTACCAATGCAATTAGTAAGCGCAATTTCCTCTCTGCAGAAATACGAGACGATGTAAATGAGCACTAAAAAGGAAAAAATTAAACGGTAATAGTTATGTAAATTATTTCGAAAGATACGTATCTTATTTCTTATTCGTATATGATGAATATTTAGAAAAATATAAATTTAATTTGTGCAAAAGTACAAATTATAATCATTGTTTTTATCTAATTTACCAATAAACTTTACTGCAAATTTGTCTCAATTATTCCGCGTTTCTTGAGTTTACTTTCTTTCTGTATTGTTGAATTTGATTAACAACCAACCATTGGTCCGTTCTACTTTAGATACGAGTAAGTAACTAAAGTTAGAAGATATGACATATCATGATAGTGTGTAAAGAACGGTAATATATCTATAGATCCTTCTTTCACGAAATTTGATTCCTGTAAGTCTCAACTGAATAATAATGTTAATGCATTTAATAGGAAATTGAATTAAATAATAGAATGAAAGTCACAATTAAAATTTTCAAAAATACTGATGTAACATTTTTGTCACTATTGCCAACGATTGTTGTAATGTTATCGCAACGTTAAACGCGTATAAAAACCTTTAAAAAATTGCATGTTCAATTCATGCAAAAGTTTCATGATTAATTTCATTTTTTAAGACTAATCTGAATATTCACGCGTTGCATGTGGTTCTATTTCTTTTCATTATATATTTTTCAGACAAATTTTAATATATAATATTTCCGATATAACGCTAAATCTAAAACTAAGTATGGAATATATGCTTATCAAACTATAATAGCTTTAATTCAAGCACATTCGGCTTCGCGCGGTTGCTATGGGAATAAAAAATGGCTATTGCACGTTATTATGATCTATCTCGTCAGGTTCAGCCAGCGTTTGCGAAGTAAGTAATAAAAAGTGTTTATTTACGATATCACATTAGAAAACTGCAAAATTACGAATGTTTTTACTATATTATGCATGTATAAGCATTCTTCTTATATGAGAGGTCCCGCCCTCTTTTTTCGGTGGCGCTGGAATTGACGCCTGAGTAGTCTAGTAATAGGTACGTCCGAAAAAAAAACTCTTTAATCACTCTATCTACTTAAAAACCGCGTCATTCGTCTTTTCTAGGATGTTACAATAACAGTGTTTGCACTGTGAGACCAAAAAATTTGCTTATTTATGACATCACATTAGATAACTGTAAAATTAGCAATGTTTTTTCACTATATTCATCATACCAGCCATTAAAAGAGACATAGGCCTCCCCAAGAAAGGGGGTAATTGCCGAGTTAGGCAAGCGTATTGGCAATCGCAGAGCGCAGTTTCTGCGACTGTGAAGCTGCTGCCCATCCCCGCCCAGTACATTTGAGCTGACTTTTTCATAGAAATACCGCCATCTGTCGGTTCTGGTACCTTAGTCGCCTCTTACGACTCCTGGTACAGAGGGAGGTACTATTCTACTCTACCGGTACCTTCACTATATTATGCACGTATACTGAAAAACAAGCGTTTTAATCCGACTTAAAAAGATTTCGTCGTTTTAAAAATCTAAGCATACCTAGGCACAGAGAGATAGCGGGATGTGACTTTTATACAATGGAGTAAATGTGAAGACGATGTTCCCGCTAAAACGTGTTTTAAGAAAACAGTTTTTAATCGTGCAAAATTTTGCTACCGCACGTGCTGTTCCGGCAGGGTACGCGCAAGGAGAGGCTATTTGCACGTGGCCCGTGCGCCTGCGCCGCCGGTGCCGGAAGGCTACTAATTGTGTCCTGCGCAAGGTCGAGGCTAACTTTATCAATGCGAAGATTGGTGCTGGCATACGGGTGCCAGTCTGATGTACAGACAGCATAAAAAATCATTTATATTTGATGTGTCTTTTTTATGATAAGAAGAATTAAGCTCACGATAATGTATTTACAGAAAAAGTGTGTTTATATTATTCTCTTAGGTACTACTGGATTTGTTTCTAAAGATAGTTCACTTTAAAATAAGGTTTTATGTGTCTGAGATTTTTTGCGACAAATAATATTCAGGCTTTCTGTGAATTTTGTTTTAAGTTACTCACGTTGTTATTTTTACATGTAAAAGATTCATGTGTATATGTTTGTAACTCATTCACGCCTAAATTGCTGAACATATCTGGATAAAATTTGGCAAAGTGATTATTGAAAGTCGGGAATAATACTTAAGCTACCTTTTATTTCGAAAACATATTCCTGTGGGATACATTGACACACATTCTATAGACGACAATAATATAGATAATGTAAATAGACGAATAATAGAAGTTTTTCAGGGATGCAATAAAAGCCTCGCAGACTACGAAGCGGGTCGAAAACTAGAATTCTATATATATTCCTCATTATATCAGCCATTGGAAGTCCAATATTGGACATAGGCCTCCCCAAGAAAGGAGAACTTTGTCCCAAAATGCCGCGCTGGGCGTGTCGGCAATCACAGAGCGTAACTTCGAGACATAGATGCTGCTGCCCATCCTTGCTCTGAGTATTTGAGCGTAACTGTAACATATTCATAAGTAGATGATAACAAAATCAATGGACACGGTTTGTAATAATATTTACTTAGTGAAGTACATTCACATACATACATACTTCATACACATACATACATACTTCGACATTAAGAATTTAATTATATGTCGATAGACAAATTAAAGAATAATATCTCAAATAAATTATGATCAGACTATACAATATTTTCTAAAATTTACGAGCTCATTACTCATAACAGAACTACTTCGTAAATAAAAAAAAATTATGGGCAAACTTTTTCTTACCTTCTGTTTCCTTTCGATTTGTTTCGACTGAACTTTTTTTTTCTTCATATAAATTAAGTTTTTTAACCGGTATTTCATTCAATATGAAAACATTTGCAGTATCTTTTATTTGTATACACTTTTATCGGACATCTTCACACCGTCAGCTTGGACTAAAGTGGATCTTGACCTCTGCTACTAATACTCTTGATTTTATACAGTCTACCACACATTATGTTTTGAAGTGGTGCTAAACGCTTTTGTTCTCCTTCTTTAGTTACAAAGCTCCA
>JACJUM010000202.1:14950666-15084374 GCA_020976665.1 Heortia vitessoides
GCGGGATGCTGCTGTAGTAGGTGTATATAACAAATATTTTTTAATAAGACAGCTCTCGGTGTGGCTTCAGGTGATGATAAAGTTAATTGACCAATTTGCTATTTAACCGCAATTCCAAACTCGTTTCTCATAATAAAACCTATTTTTAAATTATTAAACGTGCAAATATAATACTAGCGATGCTATTATCATTTACCACCATTTCTGAGATTGCAGTGAAAGTGAACATAATTGCCAATACCAGGTCTATAATGGTAACTGCATTGACGCTTCGTTTTATTGCCATTTTATGCGGATATTGGAAATAATTTTCTCGTATTTCATTTTCATTTAATTACACATAACATGTGACTGTAATCAGATTTAAATTGACGTATTTTTCTTGGATGGGAAAACCAAAAAAATTATATGGTTTGGTATTTAAGCGAAATACCTATATCATTATCATCGTAAAGGCCATTGTAAATCCATTGCTGGACATAGCCCTCCCAAGGAGGAAATATTTATACAATTTACCCTAAGCCTTATGAATACGCAACGTGAGAAAACTTCAAGATTAAACGTAATACTTGCCTTATGTGAGAATTGTGTGCTATTGGTTTAATACGAGATATTCGGTATTAGGGCATCGGATGTAAGCTGTTTTCATTAGATTTCACGAAGATTACAGATATTTAATATTGTAAATTCAGCCTGCATTAAACTAAGTTTTAAGAACTGTCTGGTGCCGACTGACTAGTATAAGATAGGCCTAATTTAAATGTAAGATGTCTCTTAAGATTCCGTCGGGTCATCAAGGTCATCAGTATTATGAATATTTATTATTTTTGACGATTCGAAAGTGATTGCATTAGATACTTAAATAAATAATATTTTGATTTGATTTGGTTTGATTTGACCGCAGCTTAAAGACGCTAGTGTCATCACAAAGACATCACTAGTGTGTCACCAACCCTGTGTTATTGACCATTACCGTAATAAAACTTAACTAATTTAACCAACTTTAAAAGGCGGTTTATGTAATATTTTACATTTTTAGTTCAACGTTTAAGTTACCTTTAGGCAACTGTTTTCAAGATAGCCTGTTTTAAAGTCGTTAAAATTAAAATAAAGTACTTATGAACGCGTAAATGTTACAAAATATAATATACTGATAATACCGTGTCCAATTTGCATAAGAATCTCACTGCCTCTTTCACCACATTGCATTTGGCGGTAGAAATATGTGAGAGTGTTATCAACGCAAGCGACCCTTGTAAGAGGTCAACCTCTAGCACTTATACTTATAAAGGTGAAAGGTGGAAACTGAACCTCTTGCTGGGTTTTAAACTTTGAACCTTAAATTTTATAAAATAAGAGCAAAAAATGAAGAATTTTTCAAGAGAAAATCTTTATCGTATTAGCCGTTGTACATTAATTACTAGATCGACCTCTAGAGATTTTTAATACGACCAGTTGTTAGTCCATCCTGTGTCTTGCGATTTACAGCTGCGTGGGCATTATTCATGCCTTTACAGCTCTATCAACTGTCAACAAAATACCCGCTTCTTGCATTTCTAATTTCTCAGTGTTGGTCTATGTCGGTAACTTGGTTATGACAAGACAGAATTTTTTTTTGCCGTAAATTTTTTTTTCTGGATTTTTGTTTTCCTTTTATTACTTGGTCGAACGTTTATGTTTGTCACTGTCTACCGTCGATCCATTATATCATTTTTTTTTATTTTGTCGAATATTTTTGTTTCATCAACAAATTAAAGGTAGTGACTTCCAATCTAACTAAAAAGTTTTTTGAAAATTTGTCAGACGTAGTTCGGTAAAATAGTAATTGTGTCAAATGATATTTCGATGATCTGCATTTCGAATTATGGCACACAATTTTAACCTTAAACGATAAATATTTACATAAAACAATTAACCTATCTTTTTACCGCTTTCTGTCAAATAACATTCCGACAAGTAATTGTCGGTGACAGGGCATGGGGCCTTCGGACGATACCCATTTAAGATCGGACACCCGACTGCCACCAATGTGGATGGCCAGAAGACACGGCCCAGCATACATGGTCAGTATGCCCAGCCTGTTAGGAACTGCGCGTCGTGCTTGTAACGGCACAAGGATCGAGTGACTTGTCCCTCGATTCAATGATCGGCGCCATAGCTACCAGCAGGACAGCATGGGACGACGTAGCCTCATTTTGCACAGTAGTGATGAGCCGCAGAGAGGCTGTTGAACGCGCCAGAGAGGCTGATACTGAGGCCGTCCCCAGGCGAAGACGGCGTCACGGACAAATAAGAGCTGCACACCTGCGCTGAATACGCCCATAAAAGGCACATATGCGTGCATACCCTCCAAGGAGGAACTAGGCTATGAGGCCGTGAAAGGGGCCGCTACAGACTGGGTACCGTGATGGCAAGCTATGCAGCTCCAGGTGCCCAGTCCAAATCGCAATGCGATTGCTAAAGCGGGGTTGTAGGCGGTAGGCGCCGGTTGTACAGGCAGTGAGTTCGTCGCAGCCCTGCATCATTTAACTGCAGGTATTATAAGAGTATTTCCCCGCTCACGAAAAACAAAACAAAAACAAAATTATGAATTTCATCATATCGGTATGGCATTTCACACTAAGCTTTTTTAAGAATTTAAAAAATATTCATTCGAATTGAAAACCTTCTTTTTTGGAGTCGGTTAAAAAGAAAAGGGTACTGATTTTATATGTGTATCCAGTAATCCTTTAGCATTACTAGCAATTGGTTTTTGTTTATAAAATCTTTTTCTACAAAAAACGTAGAAAAAATATATAAACAAAAAATAAGTTATGAAAGAAATGTTTTGTTTATCTACTTTTACAAATTTTCAATCTCAGTACTATGTTGTAAGTTTTTATTCATGTCGATATATTAGATAGATATATACACCTTTACCTTGGATTTCTTGATCTACTCTAAATTGGCCCGGGACAGGTCCGCCTTCGCTGTAAATATTTATTGACTATTTCCATTATCTGAATTCCTACATTTTGTGCTAATTCGCCCACGGCCTGCTCGATTGCGATTTACGTCGGTTTTTAAGTGTCAAGGGCCTTTAAAGAGAAATTTCGTCAATATTTTTATATCGATTTCATCATCATCATATCAGCCATTGGAGGTCTACTCAGGAACACAGGCCTCCCCTAGGCAAAGGGAATTTGCCCGTAATTGCCGCGCTGGGCAAGCGTAGTAGTTGGATGTACTGATCTAAAAGCCATCAAACGAGTAGTGATCGCGTATATATTAGAAAATATTTCATACATTTTTGGCAGTCACGCGTGGTACTATAAAGGAAGGCTTTCTATAAAGGCTCATTGAAAATTTTATATAAACTCGTAGCAGTACTACTTTTTTAAACGTTTTATATTAAAATCAACGTATTAAATTTTAGTGCGGCCAAGAGCGGCTGTATCTGTAAACAACCCTAGATAGACCAAGTGTCAAGCCAGCAGGCTTGCGCCCACAGTCTGTTCGGGCACAAGCACATTTGTTGTAGCCGACATCCGTTGATTTACTGCTGTTCGTTAGAACACCATTTCCCGCTAGAGGGCACCTCCGTGAATACTTAATCGGGATTGTTGAGGGTTTGAGACCTCCGCGGTGACACCGGCGTCAGAATTTGTAATAAATTGTGTACCACTTGTAACTTATACAGCCATTTAAGGTTAGTTTTGAACATTTTGGGTTCCTATATTTGATATCAGTATACAGTCAAATATTGTCTCGGACTACGTGGTGTATTGAAAAGAAATACCCCAACGGGGATCATTTCAGTTATAGTCTTTTTTTTCAATTCGACTCAGGTATTTAGTTCTGCGCAGAATGGTAATCCAACGAAAGTTTGGAAATTTCTCAGACCCTTAGGAGTAGGAAAATGCTAGCAAAATACTGTTCCAAGTAATTTCAAAATTGATGTATTAAATCAGCACTTCAGTTCTTTATCGCATTTTGACAGGGATACTAAAACACTTATTGCTAAACCTTTCATCTGTTTCGCCTTCTGCCGTTTTTCGTAAGTTAATCCACTTCATGTGTTGATGAAATCTTTTCTATAATTTGTCAAGGATATAACTTTTTCATATCCAATAACGTATTTCCATTAGCTTGAAAAGAAGCTCAAATTATTTTGCTACTCGAGAAATCACGTCCTTCATTATTGTCTGATTTCTGTTCTATATCTATTTTACCTTTCCTATCGAAAGTCCTTGAATGCCTAATTCACGGTCAAATTAGTCCTTCGTAGTAATAATCACCTTAATCCATTACAATCTGAGTCTCCTCCTCCACATAGTACTACTACACTAACAGGACTTACAAATATTACGGTTGACATAAGAGCAGGCATGGAAATTGGTAATCTCACTGTATTAGCAATGCTTCATTTTAGCAATACTTTTCATTTTGATATCTTGCTAGGCGTGCTTTGCTATCTCAACATATCTCTTCGGTATTTAACTGGTTTCGTAGTTACAACCTGGGCGCCATTAACGCATTGGCATCGAGAGCGTTTTGAGGTCTTGGTGTTTAACGTCTGCTAGTGTACCACAGGGTGGCGTTTTGTCTCCTTTACTATTTAACATATTTATAAACTTTGTCTCTAATAATCTCTCACCTTCATATCACATTTTTGCATATGATTTGCAGATATATTCACAACTTAACAAAGCTGTCGAGATTATACACTGAGAAAGAGAGAGAGAATTTGAGTATAAATACAAAAATACACTTTGACGGTGATTGCTCTTGGCTTGGCTTTATGCCAGCACTGCTTCTTTAAGACGACTACATAATTTTCTACCCTTCACTACTAGAAATGCCTTCTTTTACTTATCCTTGACTATGCAGATGCCAGTTACCCTGACCTAACAAAGGACCAACTCGACAATCTTGAGACGCCAAAAAAACTTTTGTTTTAGATTTATTTTCGATTTACGTAAACATGATCACGTATCAGAATTTCATACAAAATAGAATGTCCGCCGATCCGATTTTGATGGGATGTTCATATCCTTTTGGTTCTCTTTATAATACTTTTTCATTCATCTTCCCCATCTTATCTTCAACAACGCTTCTTAGTGATAGTTACGAGAGATCCTTGAAGTCATCAGACAATTTTGTTCTGAACAAGCTCTACTGTAATTCCTCTAGTGTTTAAGAGGACTCGTTCACTGTTAAAGCTATACGTTTGTGGAATACGCTACCTGTGAATATCAGGCGTGGGCAGTCTGTTACCACATTTAAAGCGGATGTTGAAGAAGCATTTCTTGTCACTGTAACGAATGACTGAACAGAACAGAAGACTTCAGTATTAATTATGTCAATATTTATTTTGTAAAAATAAGTTGTGTCTTTATTTATGTATTTAAGTTCATTGTTATATGGACATACATAGTATTAGTATTTAACTTACTATTTTTTCTTATTTTAAAATAGTAGTACACATACATTTAAAGGTTACCTGGAAGAGATCGCTCTGAGCGAGAAGGCTGCCAATTGTATTATAACTTGTAAGTTTTAATTTTTTTATGATTTTTTTGTGGACAATAAAGAGTAAATTATTATAATTATTTGCCGTGAGGTACCGGCAGAGTAAAATAGTGTAAAATTGTAGTGAAACATTGCCAAAATGCATTAGTAAAGTTTCATTTGTTATCATGTCTTCAGGTGCTTATTATCAAATAGAAAATTATATGTCACATTACGCAGTAATTTCACTGCCTCTCTCACCCTTCAAAGCGGTACACAGCAATGCGAACACTGGTTTTAAGCGGTAGAAATTAGAGAAAGAGAGTGAGATACCAATACTGATGACCTTTGTTGCAACGTCTGTCTCCAGTAAAGAATTACAAGGTATCCTACCTACCTACTTATCTCCTGTTTCCCACTGGCTACTCACACTAACTTACTTAATTATTATGCTCGCATTGTGTAAAACACTGCATGAACAGTAGAAAGTTGCACCTAATGGCTTAATGAATCGAGTAATTGTTCGACAAAAACCCATGGATTACGTATTAATTTATAGCGCCAGTGAACGGACCGAGTGCGCCTGCTCATTTATTAATCCTTGTTTGGTTAAGAGATCGTGGTCTTTACCTTGTTCAGTTTCCCCTTTAATAATTTTGTTACGAGTCCACTTGTGAGCGGTGAGCGGGTGTTAATGGCAACTGAGAGAACTCATGGAAGGGATTTTTTTTAGACAATACATAACTCTATTGAACAAATTTTAGCCTAATTTTTTTTTAAACAATGCTTTTATTTTAGACTAGGTTAACCAAAATTCATAGGAGGTAGAGGATATCATTACCGCGTTGCCAAACTAGTGACTTGCCGATATTACGTCACATTACAAAGTAACTTTACTGACTCTCTCACCCTTCTAACCAGAACACAGAAATACAAACACTGATATTTGGTGGTGAGGTGCAGACGACCTTTTGTGTGAGGTCTACCTCATGTAGACGCTTCTTTATATCTACTAGCTGTCCCGGCAATCGATGTTCTGCCATATAAAATATATGAGTTAATTGAATTACTAGAACAACTATTAAAAACTAGGGGTAGATGATAGAAGGGTGAAAACTTATTTTTAGATTTTTTAATACTACATTATAAAAAACAACAACAGTCCAAAAACAAATAGTTTTGAGTAGGATAACCGTTACTTAGGGATATGAAAAATAGATAGTAGCCGATTCTTAGAACTACAAAATATGCATATAGAATTTCATAAGAATTGATCAAGCCTTTCAGAAGGGTGTGCTAACTAACACTGTGACACCAGGTTTTTTTATATTAGACAACGTTCGGGGCACTAGCTGCTCTAGCATATTCGGGCTAAGCGTCAGACGTCAGATCGGAAACATTACACGCGCCGCATCTACCAGTATACGTATATACCTCTATCCATTCTATCTCTGTCTCCATGACAGTCTGCTTCCCCACTCCGGTTCCATTAAATTAATTCAATTTTTACCGCTAGTTAGCTTAGTTCCTACGCTTTATATATATATATATATAGCTTCGCTTCTTTCGACAGTATTTTTTTAGTATTTCGTTCCAAAAATGGATTTTATTATTTCAGGTACGATATCATAAGTTTCTGTAATCCAAATCGACTTTATGTTGGCAAAATGAAATAACTTCGGTGTGGCATACGCTCCCGCTCGTATTTCGCAACCGTTTAGAAAGTCGCAAGTTGATTCGTAAAACCTTTAATTGAATGCCCCGGTGGTGTTTCAGTAAGCCACTATGAATAGCTGCTTAATTAATTACATTTGTACTTAATTAAGTTTAATCTATATAATCTGTGGTCGTAATAAAAGGTGAACCTAACAGCGTTGTACAAACGGAATTACATTTGTAATTGGTTAATTATGCAATAAAAACTTTTACCTTAAATAAACCAAAGTGATATTCACTTAGACATATAGATACTAGTTAGACATAGATATGGTAGGTAACCTATCACGTTCATAGCAGCCATAGCGCGTCCATTGCTGAACATAGATCTCCCCAAAAAGGGGGAATTTCACGCATTAAAAATCTCCCGCGCCGGGCAGATATGTCGGCGATCAAGGAGCGTAACTTCGCCACGGGTATGCTGCTACCCATCCCTGCTCTATTTCATTAGCAAGCTACGGTATATCGAGTGAATATACCGCCATCTGTCACCACCACCACCACATAGGTACAATAGGTATAAACACGTGAAATTATAAACATGAAAAACAACAACATAAACAACACATCCATTTCCTAATTTCAATTATTTTGTTCACATTATTCTCAATAACGTTGCATCGCGCCACTGTCCCTAGGAAATTAGTAAATCGATAGTTAAGGCCGTTTATTTCATTAACATTGTCACGGTCGAGAGATCAGCGTGGCAGAGGTGCTCAAACTTTTTTAAAAATTTATATATTAATTTTTATAGAAATTTACAGATTTTTTTTTTTTGGCTCGATAACAAAATACAAATCGATACATACTGAATATTCAAAAGTCAAAAGGGTGTCATTGCTAGTAAATTACTGCAATACCTAAAGTGACATGGTGGTACTTGTATCTTTAGGGTGATGTCTATAGGTCTTTGGATAATTAGGTGGACGTAATTTTATTAGTTATCATCAACATAGAATTTATTTTCATAATTTTAATAAGAATTTTGGGCATAATGGCCGCGCTGGACAGACACGGTGCAAAACTAAGCGTGGCTTCGGGGGGGGATCCTCCCCTCGCCCCCCCCCCCCCCCCTGTTGCACAACCGTCTGTCAGTTCCAGTACCTCAGTCGCCTCTTACGACACCTGGTACAGGAAGGTATTCTATTCTGTAAGCACCTCACAGAAAATAATACAATATGAAAATAATTATTCATGTTGGTTGTGACTCTTAGTTGCACCATTCGAAGGCTCAACTTGGAAGAGTGTACTACTTGCTCGCAGTAGTGTCGTACAGTTTGAGAAACATTGCTTTAGTGACAGGAGATTTATGCCTCTCTTGATCGCGTTGCACTAACGTAGAAAATGCACTATGGGGACTCGAATTTATTTCTGTGAAGGGGAATTTGGACTTTGACATGCATTAATATGTTAAGTAGTGATCACTAGTTTTTGTTTATTAACACGTGTGTGTGGTTTGTTTGTTTATTTTATGATAGCTTTCCACCGGCAAACTCGTTCGCGTTAACTTCGCATTATATTGAAGGCTCCTGGAAATTTATTTATTTATTTTTTATTTATTTAACTTTATTGCACAAAATGTTACAAAATGTACCAATGGCGGACTTAATGCCAGATGGCATTATCTCCCAGTCAACCATTACACAAAACATAAAAATAAAAATGTATATATAGTGGTGCAGGCAATATATATACAAAATAAATAAACGTGGCATACATATTGCATTGCAATAAATGCATATGATATAAAAAATATAATTATGTATAATTGTATATATATATATACATAAAATAACGTACATCAGAAATATGGTTATAAAGTCAGAGAAGCAGCATCAGTAAATAAAGTACGGAGACAGCATTTCAGGATAAATTTGTTTGGGGATTGCTTAATATTCATTAAATGGAAATGGAAATGTTATTGATTCAAAGAAATTTATGTCATTCCGTAGGAATCTAGCTGTTATAATCTTCATTTTTCATCAAGAGGGTTAAGTTGTGATTGTGTATCAAACAGACCGAGAGACAGACAAAGTTTGGCAATTATAAAATTATTGATATTTGTAGGTAAGATTGTCCACATATAACTATGTAATTAAAAAATCAATTTTAATATATAAAAGTCTCGCTGTCCAAACAGACATTGTCCTGTCTTAACTATATAGCAATGTTTAACATATTTAACATGAACATGAAAATATTAGGTATTGAATAAATTGAGATATTAATATCTCAAGTTGAACCAAACGGTTCACAGAAGCAAAAAGTTATTAGAATCGGTCCAGTAGTTAAGAAGCTCAATAGACAAACACTTTGACACGTAATTTTTATATATAAAGATAGTATTTATGGACTAATGCATTAATATTGCCCGGGAGCTATCTTTTTGTTATCTCCAGAAGTGTTAATTTCGATAATCTGTTATACTTTCCATCGCTTGTCGCGATGTATTGAATAGAATGACGCAATAGCAATGCTAAGAATGTATTACCCAAACAGCGACACTATTATGCACCTTATTGTAATATAAATAAGGTTGCGGGTGAGATAAAGCGTGGGCGCGTTTTCTCAAATATATAAGTGCTCATCTGAAAATTGTATGTCAAATTCAATGTCATAACATAATATGTCTATTTATACATCAAAATAAAATACCATTGAGTTTTAACGTTTGAAAGTTTCCTTCGTATTTGCTAAGTTGTGTCAATATAATTTAATTTCGATAAAGTAAAAGTGAATATAGAATAAATTCCCACAACATCTCATACATTGACCTGACGCCGAGATAAGTCGCTTAAACCATATGTGTCACGGACACCAGACAACAGAAGAATTACAAATATACTACTTTAATACATATATTTAACACCCAGACACAGTAAAAACATATATTTGCAGCCCTACTTCGGTTTGATGTTTTTTTTTAAAAAAAAAACATAAAACATATAAAATAAAGATATGAAAAAAAATATATGATATATGCCTCTCCATAAGAGAAGCGATTTTGCCCAAAATTGCCGCGCTGGGCAAGCGTATTAGCAATCGCAGATCACATCTTTAGTGACGGGGATGCTGCTGCCCATCCTAAGCTCCCCACTACTCATTGTATTTTATTTTCGATTTATTTACTTAAAAACAATCTAATTAATATTAAATCTTCGCAATACTTAAAAAGAAGATGGCGTCATGTTTTAAGAGGTGAGATTTTAATTCGCTGCATATTTATGGTAGACAGTAATAAAATCATCACACCAATTAAAATGCTACAAAACGATAGACAACAACGACGAGCCATAAAAATGTAGTGCTTGAGGAACGAGTTCATAGTTGTAAAAGCCGTCAATTTGGCATTTGCACCAAATAGATCGGTTTAAAAGGTGTGCCTAATGTGGACGCGGACGTCGTCGATTATATAAGTAGGACACGATCTGTTCGCAGGGTTGTCTGTGTTCATTACTAAAAATGGATAAAGTCTGCTTTAGTTATTTAATGAGGCCGCTAGTCTCTAGAATAGAGATCATGCATCTACGTAGGACGGTCATCACGAGGTAGTCAAATAGTTGTGTTCAATTTGTTCGGGTTGGAATGGTGAGAGAGGAAGTGAAATTACTGGGTAATGTGACATAATATCTTCGCGACGAGATCTTCGCGTCGCGCTTGATATCCTTGTGATAAGAGCGTCCATAGTATACTACTGTATAGGACTATATTGTCTGGTGACCTGATCAAAAATAATCCTTTTGAATGTCACTTGGGACGGCATATCTTTAGCAGTAGATGTCCTGAGATATTATGTCCCATACATTAGTGGTAATTTAGATAATATGCCATTGAAAAAAATAATTGAGCTTAAGTGAGATCTCATATATTGACTTGTTCAAGCTATTTTTTTTTATTCTAATAATATATATTTACACACATACTGATTACGTTTTAATGGCTATATATCCTCTTTATGTTAATTTTTACATTTTCACAGCCTTTTTAAATAACTTTCACATGCAGTTTTGTTTACAACCTTATAAGTACATTCGTTTTATGTTAGCTATCTATTTGTTAGCTCTTTTTAAATCATGCTTCGTTAGTCATTATCGGCTATCTGTTACTGAAAATTATTAAACGTTTTGAAGACGAGCGGTTAAAGGATTGTATCGTAAAAAGGTGATTTTCTGACATTTAAATATATACTTACAAAACGTAAAGTAAAATCTAATAGATTACGTATTAGAGGTATCTTACCCTAAGGAAGTCTACCTCTAGTAAATAATAATATACTAGGGGTAGACTTTATACAGAAGTTCACCTGCATCGGTACCTCACTCTCACCTATTTCGACCGACAAATAGCAGTTTTTTTCGCTTCGCATTGTTGTGTTTCGGTCAGGCAGTGAATTTACTGGGTAATACGGCATTACATCTGCAAGTCACAATTGTTGGCAACGCGTTAGTGATATACTTCTGCTATTACGTCTTTAGGCTGCAGTGACGCTTACTATCACGCGGACTGTTTGCATGTTTGTCGAAATCGTCTACTGAATAAAATTGATGATGATGATGTATATGTATGATGTATATACATATACGTATATTATATAACTTTAAATTATAGTGAAAAGAAAATTTAAATGATAATCACAGTTGTCAAAATAGTTTTATGAAAATATGTGTTTAGCTAATACGTATTTGGCAACCAGTCCTAGAAAGTGTCAATTTAAAATTGCCTATTTTAAAATGTGTCCATTTGTTTTAATATTTTCTAATGTTCGAAGTAAACACACTACAGATACATATATCTTTGAAGAAACTATTTAATACTAGGCAAACGGCCCGGCGTTGCACGGGTATATACTTAACATACATACTCTTTTGTCACTAATTGATCATTTAATCGTATCTGTTATGGTGAAAATAAGATCTTTTGATGTTTTTAATCAAATTAAATTTTCTGAAATAAATACCTTAAATCGAAATCATCTGTTTGTAGTAACACCACATTTAGGCAGGCATGTATAATAACTAACCTGACCTAACCTAAGCCAACTAGAGGTAGTATATCATGCAAAGATTAACTGCAGTGGTATATCACTCTCACCTATTCCTAATAGCAGTATACGCATTGCTGTGTTCCGGTATAAAGAGTGAGAGAGGCAGTGAAAATACTGCGTAATGTGACATATCAAGTCACAAGGTAGGGTATACCAATAAACACATCATCATTATCATACCAGCCATTGGAAGTCAACTGCTGGACATAAGTCTCTCCAGGAAAGGAGGTTTTTTGCCTATAATTGCCGCGCTGGGCAAGCGTGTTGCCAATTGCAAAGTGCAGCTATCGCGACGGGGATGCTGCCCATCCCCGTCCTTTGCATTTGAGTTTCACTGTTTTGGATGGATATACCGCCATATGTCGGTTCTAGTACCATAGTCGCCTCTAACGACACCTGGTGCAAACACAACATCTTTATAACGATTAACCAGCTCCAATTCACATTTATTAACCGGCAGAAACAGGAAGTCACATCCCTTTGTATATTGGCGTATTAACAATTGCAATAGTTGTGTTTCCTTATTTACGCGTTTACTTGATATTATAAAACTACTTTTACTATTTTACGTACTCTCTTTCGGCAACCGTTTCATAAGATGTTGCCGAACAGTAATAGAAACGACGAGTATATAAGTAAACTGCGTTTTGAAGCCGTTATAAAATGTATTGTAAACACATTCAATACTGGTAGAAAGTATACAGTAGTAGAAAAGTACCAGCCTCTGAAGTCTGGTAGTGACAGAAGAACGTCCACTGCTTTATCAACGGTTTACTATAACGGGGATTTTTGCCTTTATTGCCGCTTTGGGCAGGCATTGAGGCATTTGCAGTGCGTACTTTTATGACGGTAATACTGCTGTCATCCCCGCACTGTTGCATGTGTTAGATATACCGACATCTGTAGGTAACGGTGCCTCTGCGGATACATGCAACATTGGGAAAGGTACTATTCTACTCTGTCGGTATCTCACGGCGATATATCCACTCGTAAAAGTGTAGCTAATATGGAACATGAAATCATTACATTTAGTAAAAATTGCTCTAAACAATCAATAACCTAAGAGGCCTAGAAATCTATTAGTGGACTTCCTAGTTAATATAATGTTAAGTTAAACCATTAAAACTTACAATAAATACACTTTCTTGCCTGTTTTCGGTATCATTATCTTTGACCAATGTTTGAAACATGTATTCAGTTCAAGGTTGATTATGCAATATTATGCATGTTCGAAGGGCGCTTCGTAATGTATGAAGGAAGATAGATAACATTTATTTAGTCGATAACGCTGTCCGTGTAATAAACAGAGTCCAAAAGATTAAAACTGTAGTAAGAGTAGTTTTCTTACATTCACTAGAACATTTTTTAAAGCAGGTTTGTTTTACTTTTTTTATTTTGTGTTCTGTTTCGGATATCATGCAGTAATCCAATGCGTTTGGTTTTCTTATGATGATACGCAATATATCTATATAAGTTATCCATCGTAGTACATAGATTAATATTTATGTTAATCATTACCGTATTCAGCCAGTTTATGCATTAACGGACAGAAATTATTAGAGAATGCCATCTGTATGTGTTTTGTTTATTTCTCTATAACTAAAGCAAGAAGGGGGGGGGGAGGAGAAAAGTAGCACAGGTACTAAGTTCTAATACGAAGCGATGAAGTTAAATCCAATATTCTATGTACAGGGGTACGTACTAATAATAATAATAATACATAAGTAGCGCATGGAAATAATAACAATAAGTAGCTTAATATAAGTATAATATGGCTTTAGGTTTCGCCATTTGGGCATACTCTTTGCATTGAACATTTTTGCAAATAATGGTAACAAAATCACAACTAATATCTTCAATTCACCATCATCATATCGTCCATAGAAAGACCATTGTTGAACATAGGTCTCCCCAAAAAAGGGGAACTTTTGCCCATAAATGCCGTGCTGGTAGACTGGTTTCAGAGCGTAGCTTCGCGGCGGAAATGCTGCTGCCCATCTCCGTCCTATCACATTTAAGCTATCTGTCGGTTCTGGTACCTAGGCCGGTAGTATTCTACTTCACCGGCATTCTACAGCACCCGGTACACCACGGTACAATCCCTACTAATATTATAAATGCGAAAGTATCTCTGCCTGTCTGTCTGTTACGCTTCCCCGCTAAACCTCTCCACCGATTTTGTTGAAATTTAGCACAGACAATCTATAGGCCCTAAGAAAGGATATAGACTATTTTTTAATTCGAAATAAGAGTTGTAAGAGTCTAAGAAGGGAGATTGTATGGAAGTATTGCTATTTTTAGAGATAGAAACTTGAATCTTATTTTTCAGTCCTATAAATAAACAAAACATTCAAAGTTTATAGAAGTTAAGGTTAAGAGGTATGGTACCCAAAAAAACTATTCCATGCGGACGAAGTCGCGGGCCCAGCTAGTCTACAATAAAAGATTATTATCTTAATCAATAACGAGTTGATTCTATAGTGTCCTGAATGTGGATTGAAGGTGGACAGAAGCGTAATTAAACTAAGAAAATTGTGTAGTGAGTTTGAACACTCAGACAAGATTGACTAACATAAGTTCTCGTTGTTACATTTGTTATTTGGTTAAATTATATAATGAGTTTGCTACCTAAACAAAAGAGTTGCATATAAACTAATTATTAAATAGGTTCGTGATGTTATTAAAGCATTAAAGTGGTGTAAATGCGTTATCATCTGACGACTCCACCATTATATAACTAAATGATTCACATACATTTTTAGCTGCTTTGCCATGTCTAATGACATCATTAGTACTTAGAACTTTTTATTTACCGCTACAATGGGTAGCATTGTGTATTATCTTGTCGGGTATCTACATAAGAAGTATCAAAAGAAGGAAGTATATAAGATATCCTCAAAGATTTCGTCTATGAGTCATAAAGTTTGCGCCGAATAGAGTTGAAGGTATATGGTTACTTTGACACGAAATCAATTTGTTCTATGATGCGTTTTTAAAAGAAATTATAAGCTATGGATTGCAGAGTACCCACCTCCCTCTTTATCAGGTGTATAAGAGGCGAAAAGGTACTTGCAGTACTATCAGGAACAAAAGTGTACCATCACTTTTGTACCTTGTAATAGAGAAATAACAGATCGTGAACACTACGACTATGACGGACCCGATGGCGCAAATGGTAGTGATCCAATCTTGTGCACCAAAAGTCAGGGGTTCCATTCCCACCCAGAGCAAATATTTATAAAATGATATTTGTGTTTGTTCTGTGCCTGGGTGTTAAATATATGTATTTAAGAAGTATATTTGTGATTCCTTTGTTGTCCGGCGTCCGTAACACAAGTGCTTTAAGCGACTTACCACGGAGTCAGGTCAATATATGAGATGTTGTCGGAATTTATTATTATTATTTCGGTAATTAAATATTAGTCTCTAATTTGAGATATTTTACATGAGATAGACCTCTTTCAAAGGTCGTGAGCATTGGTACCTCAATCTCACCTATTTCTACCCAAATTGCAATATTCGCGTTGCTGTGCTCCGCGAGGCAGTGAAATTACTGGATAAATGTGTCACAGTATCTTCGGTTCACCGGGTTCGCGACGCGCTAGTGATGACCTGGTGATGACACGAGCATCTAATGGCTGCGATCACGTTAACCGTTAAGTAGACTGTTTGCTTAATGACTTTATAATATAAAAAAATATATAATATATATTTACTGCTGTCATAGGTTGATAGGTAATTGAATAAATAACATTAACAAAATTTAACAATATTATGTAAGTGCTTTAATATACTCTAACTGACTTAGTATTGCATGATAATTCACTACTTTTTTTGCTAAAAGTACTGTGTTGCATTGACGATGCTGATAAAAACTTGTTTAACTTGAGGAATTTATTTGCGGGTGAGATAAATGAGGTCTTATCGGATACAGGGCTACCCGATAAAGGCGGAATTTCCTTAATTGCCGCATAGGGCGATTGCCAACACTCCTGTGGTGGTAATCGCAAAACGCAAACGGAAATGCTGTTGCATTTAAGCTATGTAGGGGTACCTCATTCACCTTTTACCCCACCTGGTGCTGGAAAGAGATGCTATTCTACTTAGCCGGTACCTCAATGAAAAGTAAAAAGGGCGATCGGCGTAAGTAAAGAGGACTTTGTCGCTCAAAAAATACTTGTTTACTGGTATAAGTTCCAGGTCAAGTTTACTGCGTCTTCGTCGGAGATCGAGGGTTATCAAGACAATGTTTACAGTAAGTCCTCTTGGTCGAAATAGCTAAAAATAAATTCATCCATTTGCATTATAGACACAGATAAATAATAACGAAGTAAGACTATTAAAGTTGTACAGGATATCCCGTAATAAGTTCTCTAATGTATGTAACGGTAAATGCTTTGAAGTCTCGAAGAAAGGCACCAGGAACGGTAGTTATTGTACTGCCTTTTGGCCCTGACTATGTTTGCGTACAATTTTGGATTTGAATATTTGCAAGTTCTTTTTTTCAGAGAACCTAATGCTGGCCTCAGACGTCAATTGCTCATTATAGAGCAGACCTCGGCTCGGGTGACCGTCGTTGGGGACGATTAATTTATTTGAAAAAAAAGAGGATGTCGGAATTCGCTAGTGCGGACCACTATAAATGGCATTTTCTTTCCGCTTCAGTTCTATGAGGCAGATGTTTCAAATACTAAAAAACGTCAAGAAAACGATGACAAAACTATTTTGATTTGATATAATTAGCAGAAACTGGTCTAGCCTTCCTGAGTGCGCAAAATCTATATTTTACAAACATTAACGAGGGTCCTTTTAAATTGATGTTTCCTGTACAATGAGTGCAACCATTTATTTGCTACTAACTGTGCCAGCGACTTCGTCCGCGTGGAATAGTGTTTTTGGGTACTATACCTCTTTACCTTAACTTATATAAACTTTGAATGTCATGTTTATTTATATCGAATGAATGGCCTGAAAAATAAGTTTCTAGCTCTAAAAATAGCGATACTTCCATACAACTTTTCATCCCCCTTTTCGGTCCCTTACTACCCTTATTTCGAATTAAAAAATAGGCTATGTCCTTTCTAAGGGTCTGAAAATTATCTGTGCTAAATTTCATCAGAATCGGTTGAGAGGTTTAAACGGGAAAGCGTAACAGACAGACAGACAGAGTTACTCTCAGATTTATAATGTTATAATTAAGGATTACCATTTTGTTTTTATCTATATCTACATTTATGAAAATAGAAAATATATGTATTTTGCCAATCGGGCAATCGGGGAATGGATTCAAAAACGGAGCTGCTACTGCCTACTCCGGTCCTGTGCATTTAAGCCACGCTGTTTTAAATGGATATACCGCCATCAATTGGTTCCAGTATCTCAATCGCCTCTTACGACACCTGGAGCAAGGAAAAAACTTTTAATACTTTTTATTGTGTTTGTAATTATTATTATTATTATTTTTATGTTTTACCAGTACCAAGTAATACCAGTACTATTTATATACAAGTATAAGTGTTTGACATCACTTAAAAATAAAAGATCGCGATGCCCTCAAAAATTAGCATATTGATTTTCTTACGGTATCATCTCACGGGTACACACATTTTTGAAGTTTCGCTTAATATAGCTTGAATGCATTGTCCATTCAATCAATCACATTATGCTGCTAGGTATACCGAGCTGTAACAGACTCCCTCTACTCCGAAGCTTCGACAAAACTCTTGGTAGATAATGGTGGATATACCGTGTAATCTATATAGAACCCAAAAAAAAATATTCCACGCGGATGAAGTCGCGGGCACAACTCGTTAAAAATAAAACAAAGCCTATTTGACTAATCTAGACTTTCTACTAGTATGTACTAAGACTGCATTACTTAAAATAGCCGCCGATATTAGTATATCGGTTAGAGATTAAATAAAAAGCAGATTGACAAATTTCACGAGTCGACTCACATAGATAAGGCTCCGAAAATGTTTGGCCCACATACCATGCCAAAGGTTAGACTAAGTGATGATCTACATCGTATCCTTAATTGCACCGAATGCATTACACTAATGAGACATCTGACCGACTTGATGCGTTAAAACCTTGTTTTTACAAGGAGCTGTTTATGTTCAAACCGGTAGAAAACATACGCGTAGACTGCCTAGCTGAATTAACGACCAGTATTTTTAACACTGGCAGTTACCCGTGACATACTACTGTGTCAGCAAAAAAAATTTTATTTTTTGTCTTTTGCTAATTTTTTTTCTGCTTTTGCTAAGTTTCTAGTAAAAGAGGATTCAATTTCAATAAAATTTGTAAAACATAAATAAGAAACGGTATGACGAATTAATTGTTTCAATTTATTTTTGACGTGACAACGTCTTATAATTCGATGTAGTTAGCTGCACGCACGAAAAAACATGACTCATGCGGCGTTACCCCGCTCTGAGGCGTTCCGTGTTAGGCTTGAAGAGCAAGAGAGAGTGCGGGACGAGCGATAAAGAGGCATAATCGGCCCCGCGTTCGGCAGCGTTCAACAGCTGTCTCTCTCGTACTCGAGTGAGCGATGCGCCCGCGCGGACAGCTGCTATACAATAATACATTTTCATAAATAAAATTAAAACGTTCTTTTGAAAAATGCAACTATTTCATCAGTATTTTCTTATGGCGTTGTTATCGTCAGTAAACCGACATTACAGACAACTGATTTTTTTGCTCTTCATGTATACCTGCATGTTGTCCCTTAACACTATTGAATTTATGACCATCGGTATGTCATGTAGCCGTAAGGTATTGGCTGACTAGTACCTCCACCTGTACCAGGTGTCGTAAGGGGCGACTTAGGTACCAGAACCGACAGATGGCGGTATATTATTCCAAATCAGTGTAGCTCAAATGCACAGGGTGGGGAGTGGACAGCAGTATCTCCGTCGCGAAAGCTGCGCTCTGCGATTGCCAACACGCTTGCCTAGCGCAAGTTATGGGCAAATTATCCAGCTGTGGACTTTCAAATGCTGTAATGATAATAATAATAACTTTGTTTAACAACATAATGATATGTTATTTGATGTACTAGCAATTGTACTGCAAATTTAATTAATATATATTTAGTAGTTTTGGTATGAATTAGTACCAGCAGATATACCATCGAACCAACCTTAAACTTAAATTTCATAACATTGAGAAGGATAGAAAAGTACTTTGATCACCTATTCCATGTGTTGTAAGAGGCGTCTGTGGTGCCGGAACCAATAGATGACGATATATCCAGCCTGGGAATGAAAAGCGGCATTCCTGCCACGATGCTCCACACTGTAATTGCACCAAGTTTGGCAAAAATCCTCCTTTCTTAGAGTAGCCTGTCTAGTAGATTTAATTTATTTTTGTTCAGAAAATAATCGTATGCATTTTTACGATGTGACGGAGTTAATCAGCAACATTTATTTTGAGTTAATTGAGTTGATAAAAGACAAATCTTGTAGATATTTAAATTTAAAAGTATAATGACATAAGGATGTTAGGTCAGTTGACAATTATATTGGTATTAGTAAGATCGATTCGATCGATTAACAAATATATGACAAAATAGTTATTGATATTTAAATTGTAGCTGTGTAATATACGTTTATTTATAAAAATATGTATGTAACGTTTATGTATTGTGTATGTATATTGTCTGCACCACTATACATTTTTTTTCTGTTTCGTGTAATGGTTGACTGGGAGATAATACCAACTGGTATTAAGTCCGCCATTTGTATATTTTTTGTATTATTTTGTGCAGTAACGTGCCTTAGAACCTGAAAGAAAGTGGGAAGGATCATTTATTGGTCAGGAAAGGAAGACAAGGATAAGAACATTTGTATAGAATATAAATATAAGTGTGGTGAGGTCACGTCCAATATTTTGCAACCTTTTTTAACAACAACCTCTTCCAGTTGATAAGAATGGTTTTTGTATAAATATCCAAGTGATTTAATTGCTTTTGGGCGATATTTTGAAACGATACTTAAGTCCTAAAACTGTACTCTTATTTAATTTAAAACTTTGATTGTGAATTTATTTCAGTAAACAAGAAAATGTTATTTAATGTTGATCTTGCCACTTCATAAGATATCAACTATAAGATGCTTTTAGTTTATTTACATTTTTATAGTTATTTTTATCATATACTAACCGAGCCAGCAGTTTCGACCGCGTTGATTTGAAGATTTGTCCAGTATCATTTATACTCTGCTGTTATTTGTCGAATTGTAAAGTTATATAGCCTTACTCGATAATTCTATGTATTATGGAATTGTCTTTTTAAATCCGACCAGTTCCTAAGATAAGCTCCTTCCGAACAAACTCTTCAGCTTAGTAATATTAGTTTAGGTATAGATTTCCTATGGAAAAAAGAGAAAACAGAAAATTGTAATAGTACTCGAAATCTAAGAGTTATTCTAGTGGTTGCATTGTTACCCACATTACACCCCGCTCAAGTATATAGTTTGATAACCATTTACCGTTAAAGTGCTTCTAAAAGCATGCTCAATCTCATTACGACCGACGGTTGTTAAGATAAGTCCTTACGAACTCGCACCGGTGAAAGTATGAATATGTTATGGCTAATTAAAGACGCGTAATAAACTTCTCATTAGCAATTGGTTGTTATGGGCAAATAAGCAATCAAGGATGATGTTGCACCGATAGCTGTTGTTAAGGCTCGCACTTTGAAACGAGAGAAAGCAATGACTTTTATTTCTCCGTCATAATATTGGCGCTTAATTTTTATTTGACGATTTAAACGGTAGAAAACTTCTCTTAGCTTAGAAGTTAGTTCTCATAGGTCACAATGTGCAATTTTTTTTATAAGACTCCAAGTGTCATACAAGTATATAAAATAGTTATCATTAACAATTTAACCTTAGTTGTTGCGCTTGTGAGGTACCGGCAGAGTAGAATAGTATCTCCGCCTGCACCAGGTGTCGTAAGAGGTGACTAAGGTACCAGAACCGTCAGATGGCGGTATATCCTTCCGAAGCAGTACAGCTCAAATGCACAGGGCGGGGATGGGCAGCAGCATCCCCGTCGCGAAAGCTGCGTTCTGCGATTGCCAACACGCTTGTCCGGAATCACAATTATGGGTAAATTCCCCCTTTCTTAGGAGGCCTCTGAACAGCAGTGGACTTCCAATGGCTGGTATAATGTTGATGATGTTGCGCTTGTAACGTTAGGTTTTTTTTCTGTTATTAAATAATTACATTATATATTATATATGGATGTATAGTAGAATTGTTCTTCCCTCAGACCAGGTGCCATTAGAAGTAACTGCGGTACCGGAACGATAGATAGCGGTAGTTACATATGGAACAGCATACCTCAGATACAACCTTACGGGATGAACCGCGGTATCCCCGTCACAATACTACGCTCTGCGATTTTTATGTCTGCTTAACATGACAATTATGAATAATTCCTCAAAATTACAAAATTATACATTGATGCCAGACAATCTCTAAGAGAGATCCCTGGTTTCAAGAGAGAGACAGAGAGAGAGAGAGAGAGAGAGAGAGGGAGGGAGAGAGAGAAAGAGTGAGAGAGAGAGCGAGAGAGAGAGCGAGAGAGAGACCAAAGTCATGAGGTGAGGAGGACAGCGGACGTTTTATAGATCTATTATAAAAGATAATGAAAATAAAAGCTAGAAATCAGAATATTCTAGAAGTTATACTTTATTTTTTACGCACCTATTTATATAAAAGAAGAAGCTGGCCATAAGGGTTAGAAACTTGAAAGTTTGCAGGTGTTCCGTTTATAACGTAGGGGTGCATTTAGAAAGAAGTTTTGAAAATTCATCTTCTAAGGGGGTAAAACGGAGGTACCTTCAAAAACAGCAAAGTTTCACACTAACCTTGTGTGAAACTTTGCTGTTTTTGAAGGTATTCGAATGAAAGTCAGTATAAAGGTTCTTCATTGAAAGTCAAGAAACACGTGTAATTTTTTTTTTAAATAATCTGTTAAGGTTAAAGGGGCTCGCTCGAAAGGGCGCGGCGGTGCTAATAATTAAGAAATGGAGGTAATAATTAAGACAATGCTGTCTTTGCTATATTACCACTATCCTTTAACATTGATCAAAATGTAGTAATTGCAAAATTTCAAACTGCAAGTCTTCTCAAAATACAATGTGCTACGCAATATAATCAACATTGTCAGATTGCCAGCAAAATTATTTTTGTGAATAAGACAAATTATTCTGGTTATCCTCAGTATAAGCCTTGTGGTGATGTGCAAAATAATCGTTTAATGAGTTTGCTTGATTACCATAATTCAATAATTTATTCTTCATTAAGGCTTTTATTATGAAAATTAGAGAGTCCGAAGGAGGTATATATTAGATTTAAATACATATTTATCTCTTTGAAATGTCTTTTTTTTATTTCAGTGGATATTCCATACTAGGAGCCCTAATTATTTTTCTTTAAATAGCTTCAGTTTGTCTACATAACATCAGTTCTCTGTCATTGTTTATTTGTTACCAGTTCATTTTTGTTTTAACTTAATTTAAAGCATCAATTATTTTTATTAGTAAAAGGTTATACATTGCCAAATTTCAAAAAAAAAAAGAACGCAATAGCATCCATGACTTGTAAATTACCCTAATATGTTCATCAGTCAGTTAATTTGTAATTCTAATGACAAATAAATATTCTTTAACTCCAAATAGTTTTGATAGCATATATATTGTTATCACGATATTTATAAAGATATCGTATGATGTGAACACAATTTTAAATTTGATATGCGCCGTACAATCTATGTTATTCATGTTTATTCATTAAATATGTGTATAATTTGCATGTTTTAAACATACTTGAACTGTGTTATACGATACTCGACGACTTACGAAATAAGTTGCTTACTTCTTAATTCTATTGTGGGCATTATCTAGTCGATGTTGCATTTTTGTTAAACTTGTCTGTGCTTTTATATTGTCTGTCTAGTTTAATTATCTTTATAAAAATAAAGTTATCTACAAATTTCAATAAAATGTACACATTCGAGGATAAGCAATAAGCACAATCTCACTTAATAGTTCTGTTTTATACATATGTAATAAGTAAGTACTTCATTTTGTGCATGATCATGATAAGCGTTTGATATAATATTGTATTTCCTATAATTATGTAATCTGGAATTGATTAAATTTGTATATTACCTACAATAAAATCTCGTAACAGGCATAAAGCTCTGAAAAGAAAAAAACGTGTAGATTATATGGTTGTACAAAACGACAACAAACAAGCACATCTCAATAACCGTGCCCAACAAAAAGCAAACGGTTGTAATAATAGCGTGATCGCACGATTGTCGTACGATACCACCTCCACCTGTTTGTGCCGAATAGGATTTACTTGGCACGTCATTCAGACGCTTTACTAAACAACCGAATATAAGTTTCACAAAGTAATCCCTTAAATGTACCATTTATTATTTACAAGCATATTGAACTTTTTGTGAAAAGTTTTTAAATAATATTTTCCTCCAGTGACGTAACATTTCTGGAAGAACAATAAGGCCAAGAGCATATAAGGCAGAACACCACATGAAAAGTCACACAAGTCCCGGGTCTGTGCAGTTTGAACGCAATTTATTCGGGTTGTCCCTATTCCTCGATTAGTACAGAATTCGTGTTCCGAACCCGATAGACGCCGCTGCCGGCTCAGTTCAGTGCGGCCACAGTAGTCAGTCGCAACCGAGCTGTCGCTCTGTAACCACGTCACACGTTTCGCCACCCGACCACCGTGGCGTGAAAAACTTCAAGGAACAATTTAAAAAAATATTCCTGTGCATTGAGTGTGAGTGCGACAGTGCCGATAGAGTGCTCAACGAAACTTCGGCTGGACTCAACACATTCTTCAACGTCAGCGATCGAAACGACACGACTGTTTAATTTTTCAACAATTTGCACAATATCTACGGTAAGTACGATTCTGCATTGTTGCAATCGGCAACTTGATATCACCTAAATTCTTCAACAGCTATAAAATCAATGTTAAATTCAATCACCGGGTCACCGATAAAACACTACCGATATTTATGATGAATAAATTAGGAAGCTAAGATCGAGAAATCGGCGGGTTTTTTTGTTCAGTAAATTGCATTTGACATTATTAAGCGGGCGATTTTTATTACGTTAATGAAGGTACCGACATGTTAACGAAATATTTATTTCATATGTCCGTGCGAATTTGGCTGGATACTTACTGTGTAACTGTTTTAAATACTATTTGCTAAGTACAACAAAGAGGTTTATTGCCATAACTAATTAAAATTCGCGCAGTTATTTAGGCAATGTTTTCTGTAGTTATCGTTATTGTGTTGGCTACGAGTGGATATATAAGAAATGCCACGCGTTCATAGTCTTGGCATAATTACACACTAGATAAGGTATTGATAAAACTTTTTCTACAAATTAGATACGCAGCCTAACTAGAATAATGTTGCAATGTTCATCAGTATTTTGTATTTAGGAAACTGATTATCTAAATATCGTATGAAGTTTAAAGTTTTTGTAAGCGGTTAGAGACATTTAAAGCAGATGTATTTTAAATCTATATTCTCATTAAGTTAATTTTGTTGTACAATATGTAGACAGGTGTAAATTATGCATCTATTTAATGAAAAGTTTAAATTAGTTTTATATTAAGGCCATTTCTATATTATAACCGAGTTAGCCAACTCCAGCTATAAATAGTAACAGAATGATTGACAACTCAATAGCAAAATACTCGGTTGTTTGTTAGTTACTTTACTCTCTATTGAAAATGTGAGTATAAGAAAGTCATCAACGTTATTATAATCTGTTATGGATGCTCATTTGGATGCCAAAAAAATTTAGTGGGTCAATTTTTTATTAGCCATGCAATTTTTTTGACTGAACATATTTTTATCTTCATATTTATAAATTTTTTACCTCAATTTTTAATAAACCAAAAACAAACAGCAAAATGATACAGGTTAAGAGACAAATGATGGTTAAGCATTATATGAATAAGATGATAATATTAGTAACGATGATACGGCAGAAAAGTACAAGCTAGCAGAGGCAGACGCGGAGGCTGCGCATGCGCAGGTCGCGGCTATTAGCGTAATAGAGGCGTGATTATGGTACGTTTTCGATTAACCCCCGCGACCACCAGCAAACACACAGCCAGTTTGTTTATTTCCTGCTTACAACCGTATAAGACTAGCTGTTTCATCATATAAATTACAATGATTTAGAAACTGATACATAAACTGCGTGAGAACATGTCATTTAAATACGTATTCGTTTTAGTAAATGGCAAACATTTAAATGGGGATTCAATGCAGCAAGTTGAGATAAAGTGACAAAACGAAACGTAACAAAGAGTATATCTGACCTCAACCCTGGATTTCCCTTCAAAGATAATTTTTATTTGTTTGCAGTTGTTCTTAATAATTAATTCTTCATGCAATTATAACTGTGCGACTAACATCCATTCGGTTAGAATATTATGCAGATTTTATAATTGTATTTCTTTTATATTTTTGATATTTGCGAATTAAATTCTGATATCTCGCGAGAATGTCGAAATGGGTGGGTTTAGTGACTGCAACGAAATGCAGCCTCCTCCTACTGGTAAGCCCACGGATGTCCTTGTACTGTGCTAGAGTATAAGCTTTGGCATTTAATATCTCATAGCATTGGACGTACAGGATGCATTAGATTACCATCTAACCTAAAACACCCGATTAATCATATTTGAAAAATTTGAGCGTCACGAATTCTGTAAGAAGGATGTGGCGGGATTGCAGGCTTTGTCAATTCTTTAAAATTTTTTCTTATCCTCAGCTATACCATATTGAAATGATAATTAATTTCCTTGGCTAGTAAAAAATACCAAGCTTTATAAATCTTGATATATTCAATTCGCCTTGTGCCTGACAGCTCAAAGGTTTTATAAATGTAAAACGATTTAAAGTAGCTGACACTTTCGTTGCAAATGTCAATGCACTCTATATTTACGTGCCCCCAAATCTGCGATTAAAAAAATTGCCATTTATTAAACATAGTGAAAGTGCCTACTTTCACCCCTCCCGGTCGAAATAATTCGGTCCGCAAATCTGTATCAACACTTGCGCATGGTCTGTGCAAAAAATTGGTGTCATTAGGTCTCCGATGAATAATGTGCAGTGGCAGACTTTTTAGACTCGACAAGTTGACTAGCGGCAAAAAATATCAGTTGTGTCGTACTCAAGTCTTTAAAATATATACTTATAGTGGTTCTGCGTTCGTCGTATACATACACATGTATTCAGAATTCTACGTATACCGACCGCGCTCGGTTTTTGTTCAGAAAAAAAAAATGGTTGCTATTAAAAGCATAAAAACTCATTCTGTATATAAGTATTCGACCGTAGTGTTGTAATAGCTGCGTAAGATTTACCTCTCAATTGTGTATTCTTTATAACAGTTTTGAAAATAATAGTTTTAGTCACATCATTCTTGCATATATATTTTTTATTTTGTAACAGCTTGCTTCATCTCGTTTCTTACCTTGTCTGGTGCCAGCTGAATCACAACTTGATATCCTTGGAAAGTCTCGATACAGATACAAGATGAATGAACTAGAGTGCAACTTTTTACCGGTCAATATATGATAAGTGGGTCGTTACGATCTCTGAATACAATTACTGTAACGTGTTTTATGTATCTGCAGTAGATTTTCTTGTTAAAGCTTATTTCGAATTTATTTACTTGACGTAAACAATAGTTTAAATTTATAGAAACAAGTAATTATGCATTGTCAGAAGTCACAACGTAGAGCTCTTGCTAAATATTGTGCTGCATTTTGTTTTCATAAATAGTAAAATCAGTTACATAAAACTGTAATGCAATGTAGATACTTTTATTTGCGTAAACTGATTGTTATATTTAATTGCTACTCAACAATATTTATATTCACATCATATCTTTGTAGTGCTTTTGTTTAAGATAGATAATGGGCGGCTGTATTTTACAGTACAATGCATTATAGCCAAAACGTGACACAATGCGTCATACTGTCGCTGTATGTATAGGATTTCAATTGTTTTTTCTATTTTCATTAGCATATTTTTTGCTTCAATTGCAACCGCATCATACAATGCTTCGTCTAATTTAATGTGTATATATAGTCATGCCCGATTATTAAATGCAATCAGGTAATGGTAATTATTTGATTATTATGAAACGGTCTAGTAAATCCGATACACTCATTCACTTTATCAAATAGATCGTCTGAGGTAACTAAGGCGCGTCCACATTAATAGGTCAAAGGGCAATACTCTATTTGGTCATAGTAGCTATTGTAATTGCTGTACTATTGTCACGAGTATTACCATAGTAAAAGCGAAGTGCGCGATGCGCCTGAGCATCTGAACAATGGTTGAATGCCTCCATCTTTTGGCTGTTAACACTCATGGAAGCGGGTAAACAGTTGGTGATTTACGGGGTTCTATTGCTGTAGCCTAGAACGTGAAATACTATTAACCAAATGGACTAACATTTCTAAACATTTCTCTCATATTCAATGTCATAATTTTTAAAGTTTTTTATATTGAAGAGTATAAGGTCTTGACTTTCTATAACAGATGCCTAAAAATAATTAAAGCCGAACTTGAGAGACCGCGTGACAACTCGCCGAATCTTGATTGCACTCAGACAAACAAGCTAATAGCCGTTGAATGAAATGTGACTAATCGATTCAATTACATAGCATGTGAACGTTAAACTAATTAGAGATGGTTATTATCAAAGGAGTGTACTGATAGCGCAATTATACTTCTGTTGGAACAAGATATCGTTGACACTGAGGTGAAAGGCATAACGTGTTCGGTTGCTTCAAAACGTGAAGATAATTGGCAAAGTTTCTACTTATACTAGAAGTAGACTTTGTAATAACTAGAGGTAGACTTCATATTAACTAGAGGTAGACTTCATACCAACTAGAAGTGAGCTTCATACGAAAGTGCAATTGCATTTGTACCTCACTCTCGGTAAACACCAGTATAAATCCGGTATTCGTGTGTGATCCGATTTGAAAGGCAAGAGAGCCAGTATCATTACTGGTTAATAACAGATAATATCTTCAAGTACTAAGGTTTGCAAAGCGCTAGGGATATCCTTGTGACAATATGAGCATCTATAGGCTGCGGTAACGCTTATTATCACACGAATTGTATGCTTGATTTTCGATTTAGTAAAAAAGACAAATATTTGGCAATAGAAAGTGATACATTAGAAGATGACGTTGTATTTAAAAATACTATATTTTATCCACATAGTTAAATTATTTTGATTGGACTGTCATAGACGGTGGTAATAGAAAAAAATAATGGTTGGTTTTCACTTATAATATTTGGCATTCCATATTAAGCTACTTATTTGGTTGAATTTTCAAACCTTAATTAATATGTATATTTCAGACAAACCCTGTTATCTATACTAGATGAGCGATAGCATGCGATGTTCATTATAGAGTAACTCTCATTAGGACCTTTACACCGAGGAAGTGTTTGACTATGAACTCTATAGGTAATTAACTTTGTTTATTTCTTACAAATGGAACAATCTTTACCCGTCATCTGAGTTCTTACACGTGTTTACAACGAATGACAAGATTAATAAGTTTTTGCTAATGTAGACTGTCAAAACTTTTTAATTTACTTTCGCTACATTCAATAGGGTTTTAAGATCTGCTCCTTCTGCAATTAATCAAGGTGTTTTACTATTTTTTTTTTATTTATACAGTTTCTGCTTTCAATATATTGTATCAAAGTTGTTTACTTTAACACGTTTTTTTCCACAACATTTCATAAATTGCTGAAAGCACTTGTGTTACGGACATCATACAACATACTACCTAAATACGTATATTTTACCATACAGACACAGAACAAACATAAATATCATGACAAATATTTGTTGTGGGAATCGAACCCACGACCTTTTGCGCACAAGACAGGATCACTGCCAACTGCGCCATCTGATCCGTATTGTTCATATACAGTATGTTTCATAGATAGCTTGGCAGGACTAAATAAATAAAGTTGTGTTTTCTCGACGGATGCAGCCGATAGTGCGTGTATGCTTCTTTGTGATATATTATCAAGTTGTTACTATTTCCCAGGGTACAGACAATGCCTTTATTGATAGTCCGGGTGTCTGCTTCGAGGCACTTACAAAAAACCAACAAAGAGCTATTTCAACAGACTATCTACGCTTTCTAAACCAATATCTGTTCACTACCGTCATTTGACTAACGACGTCCACTTTTTCCCATTCAACTGTTTTGATGGATTTTGTATTTACAACTCCTATATTGTTTGTGGTTTATGTTTCCTATTCAAGTTTGAGGATGCGATTATAAAATTACGGACTACTGATAAACATTACCGTTCTTAAATCTAGATTAATGACTGCTATTAAAATGACGTTTAAATATTTAAATTTTTTGGTGTTATTAAAGTCAATGGCGCGTTCATTCACCTCATTTTGAAATTGTTCTATTTAAATAATTCTATATCAATTCATCTAGCATAACCATATGTTTTGTATCTATAGCTAATGGCGATATACTCTTTTTTGGGTAAAAGAAAAAAATAATATATATTTTAGCCCCAAATTCAGGTACCGAGTAAAACAGATATATTAATGGAAGATATGTGTTGCTAGACATCTTAACGACATAGCACCTGGACCTCGGTTTGATCATGTTTGTACTGTTACTCGCCGGTAAGGATGTTTCTTGTCTGACCAGCTTGGTCCCAGCAAATGTCCTTTCAGTTTCCTTATATGGCTTAAATGATTCTTCCGCAGTGTTTAGGATCCAACGACCACTAACGGTAAATATTATTAAGACAAATTACTTCCACTTAAACATAATCGCGATGCTAAAACGATTGCGGATTTCGGACATTCGGATTAGCCATTTTTACAAATGACATGCCATTATACGTCTAACATTTGAGTTCGATCGTAAAACAGAAATTTGAATAGAGTAATAAAAAGGTAATTAATATGAAGAAGATTTTTTGGAAATTTGCAGATGAAAGTAGTCGATAATATTTATTAATTTTTGAATTGTGTAACTGTATAGGTTTAATGGCTTTGTTTTTTAATTTATAAAGACGTATATTTATAATTAATTAATAAATGAGAGAAAGCGATCTAATGAGACAAGTCGTAAAGTAGACGTAAAGAGACAATATTTATTGAGCAGTTTTATTATTAATAAGAAGGCGCGGTGGAGGTATCGGATCTGGATAATGGCTAGTTGTCATCAGGATATGGATGAGGTATTTGACAGGATTACCTGACGACAAATACGTTACATAGCTCTTAAGGCCCGGTGGAAGAACATGAACTACCACGGACACAAAAACTCGTCGTGTCCATGCAAAGCTGTGGTTGTTTTTATATCATTAGATACCAATACGCATGTTTTGCAAACAAAACTATTAGTCAATATCCATACTGGTATTTAGTTTTGCCGTAAGAAGCCAGGTGTCGTAAGAAGCGGCTAAGGTGCCGACAAATGGCGGTACGAGTATATCCATCCGGAACAGTGCAGCTCAAATGCACAGGGCGGGAATGAGCAGCAGAATCCCCGTCGCAAAAGCTGCGCTTTGCGATTGCCACCACGCTTGCCCAGCGCGGCAAATATGGGCAAAATATCTCTGTTCTTGGAGAGGTATTTTATGACCAGCAGTGGACTTTAAATATCTGGTATGATAATGATGCATACTGATATTTTAAACAGGAATGTGTATTTGACTAAAAGCCTGCCTGTTACGCTTTGACGGCTTTAACGGTAAATAGATTTTAATGAAATCTAGAATGTAGTAAGTCTAAAAATCAAGGCCGGATAGATTAAGATTAAGTCAAGACTGGCCGACTCTCTAGTAACAATATTTAGTAGACACCATCTTGAATATAAGTTTCATCTAATTTAATAATAATAATTTAATTTAATAATAAATTCCCACAACATCTCATACATTGACCTGACTCCGTGGTAAGTCGCTTAAAGCACTTGTGTTACGGACGCCAGACAACAGAGGAATCACAAATATACTACTTAAATACATATATTTTACACCCATACACAGAGAAAACACAAATATCATCATATAAATATTTGCTCTGGGTGGGAATCGAACCCACGACCCCTGGTGCACAAGACAGGATCACTACCATCTGCGCCATCGGGCCTGTCAAACTCGCATACTCACACCGTACTCGCATTTAAACATTTTTACGGCATAATATTTTTTGCATACTTTGGGATAATTAGCAACAAAACCATTGTAGACACTTGCAATGTTATTAATGACATTCATAATTATTGACTCATCACCTTGGTATAGGATAGGACAACTAATTTTACCATCGTAAAAATAGTACAGTCTATGACGTGCACGAATATTCTCTTCAAATAAAGAGGCATCAATATCTATAGTTTTTTGCAAACGAGATGAATTTTAGTTGTTTACTACTTAACTTAAAAATACGATCATCAAAGTTTAATAGCATATCCACTGAAGGTCAACTGGTGGGTATAGGCCTATCACAGATTTTCTATAGAATCTTTTGGTATGGAGCCGGAATCCAACCCTATACTGCGTTGTTCGGTGTGCTAGCTAGTAGAACGTGGTCACTTCAGAACTGAGGACCCAGTATTGCGCGCCTAGGGCTTTGCCCATTGCCACTTCAATTTGCTAATCCGCTATGTGGGAAAAAATCATTAACTTTTGTTATAAACAACATTTATGGGGGTCAATAATTAAAATTAATTTAGATAATTAATATAGTTGTTAAGCTAAAATGCGGGTATAAACCATTGCTGTTTTGATCTGTATTGGTAAAGGGTTGGAACAGTGTAAACATAATTAAATAAACGAGCCACATCCTACGTTTTACGGTTCCATTGAGTGTTTCCAAGAAGGGTGGACTTTGGGGTTATGGGATATTGTTAAGTTTTATTTATGTCGTGAATCGTTGAATATGAAATGTAATGGAATATTTATTCCGTCGAACCACCCCTGCGTTTGTGTTGGTCATAGAATTCTGCTTTTTTACATGATAAAATAACGAATTTAGATAAATGCTAGTTTATCTTTAGTAAAGTCGCATAAATTGTTGGTTCAAATTCTCTTTGTTGACTTTGTCTTCAATATTATTTTTAATCAAAATCAATAACTTATTTTAATATAAGTTTGTGAAACCGGATTTTGATAAAAAAATACTTATTTGGCTTGTTTATTGATTTATGACATTATTTAATATATTTGCTTGACATTAAGTGATTTTTTTTAAGCTATTTTGTGCCTTTTAACATTAATTAATAACTTTTGGCATCATTTTAATTTAATTTTGCTTATATTAAGTTGTTAAATAAATTTATTTAAAAATAATTTACACATCGTCTTGATCGATAGGATATGTTGGATTACGCTTGTACTAGAACAAATGTAGAATTCCAGCTAGTAAATAATTTATTAATTATTATTTAATTTGGTTTTTACTTCATACAGAAAAAATAACGATATAAATAATACGAAAAGTTTGAATGCGTTGTTTCTAGTAGTAGGTACGAAGTAATGATATTTACTTGAGGTAGACCTCTTACATAAGTCGTCTGAATTGGTACCTCACCCTCACCTATTTCTATCGCCTGCTCTCTTCTATAAATAGCAGTGTTCGCATTGCTATGTTCCGGTCTGAAGGGTGGGAAAGCCGTGGAAATTACCGGGTAAATGTGACATAGAATCTTCAGTTCACAGGGTTGGTGACACGCTAGTGATATCTTAGTGATGACACGAGTGTCTATAGGCTGCGGTCACGTTTACGATCACGCGGATCGTATATTTGTTTGTCGACTTCATATCTAAGCACTAACACTAATCAGCAATAGACAGCTTGCTAAAAAGACGGCATAAAATCCACTTTGACAGATACCATGTGCAAATACATCCGATAACCATCTGAATTCCGAAGTTAAGTTACTTGTAAATATTTCGAAAGAATTACAAGCAACTCACATTTTGTAGGGTTACCAAATAACATGATATTGGATCATTGTATAGAAATAAATTTGCTCGTGAATTTTCGAGTCAAGGATTGTTTAACGTCAGCCCTTTGCGTGGGCGAGTTTACGCGTGTGCCTTATTATAATAAACAACTGGATAGTTTACACAAATAACACTATTCCTTCCTTGTAATGGTTAATCATCAAGATTTGTTGTTTGTTTATAATTTCGTCCAAATTATGTTTCGCCCGATGGCTTGCTACAATCTTAGATCCACTTTAGATATGGTACCTACTCGTTCTTGTAAGGTTAGAAATGTCTTTCTCTAGTATTTAGTAAATTAAGTTTTAAAATAATCCATAAATTCATCATATTAGCCATTAGAAGTCCACCGCTGAACATAGGCAAAGGGAATTGCCGCGCTAGGCAAGTTTGCAAACGTAGAGCGTAGCTTTCACGACGGGGATGTATATTTTGGATATATATACCGCCATCTATCGGTTCTAATACCTTAATCGCCTCTTAAGACACCCGGTAAAGGGGGAGGTACTATTCTACTTTGCCTGTACCTACGGCTTAATATTATATTGAAGCAAACTAATTAGACATTAAAAATAATACCGAGATATGTTTAGGCATATCTCAGTTAGCCAAAGAGTAGTCAAAGTTTTCCGAAAAGATAGCGGTAATTTCGGCACTACGCTACACAGCAAGCGAAATCCATCCAATCCATCCAATAACTCCCCTTGCAGCACATGCTCCAAGCTCCGATTAACCAGGCGTCATCACGGCTTCGATTTTACTTGAGTTCTTAGTTTTCTCTTCAATTATATATAAAATAGTTCATTCGCATTTATTACGACGAACTATTTTCTTTTATACACGATTGCAAATATGCTTATCTATATACTCGGTAAATTGAATTTGTTAGCGCAACCATTTTACAACTTATTCTAACCAGACTTTTAATCCCAACATAAACCAAACCTAATTGAGGCGGACTTTCCGCGCTTTTATGGCGCGCCTTTTCAAGCCTAACTCGATGGAGATATTACCTACTCAAACGATCGGTACCTCGTAGAGAAGCACACGCTTGGATTTGCGTATTTCAATTTCAAGTTTACTGTCTTTTATCTAAACTTTATGCGTTATAACTATCCACTTTATTCCTCCGAGGCCCGTAGATGTCTCGCAAATAATGAGAAATCGTTTCCGTTAGAATAGGGTTTCACCAACTAAGGCTACGCTCACGGGCGCTCACACCGCCCACGGACTAGGCTAGTACATAGAACCAATAAATCTAGGTCCCACAGACTGGTCTCTAAGTACAGGGTACAGACTAGAAAGGATCCAGTCTGGCAGCTTCTGCTATGGATTTTAAAAACATAGTGTACCACTTTGCCGGCAATTTAACGGTGCATCTGTACAGGTGGTCCAAGCTCCAGGATAGCTCTGGTTTAGGCTAATTTGTATTCATATTAGAGATTCTCTTTCGCATTAATTATGTAAGAAATATTCTAAGCCTAGCCTATGCAAATTTTATTTATTACTAGCTTTCGCTCATGGCTCAGTCCGCTACTTTTTACATGCTATCTTATATTTTAACTATACGAATATCTTCTGTCTTTTCCTGACATGACTTTGATAAGGTTTCTTATGATGACTACACATTGTCTCCGCACCACATGAAGGCGTTAGAAGCCATTATCACAAGAGAAAGGAAATTTAGATTAACTCTTTTTGAAATTGGTAACAATTCACATTCTATGATCGAATCTTTTTTGTCATGTAGCTAGGACACTGGACCGTCGTGACCGTATATGTTTAAATATTTTCCTTATGCTATTTCTAGGGATTAGGTTACAGTCAACCTAAGCTACATATCAGCTCCGAATATCCCTTAACTTTAGATCCGCCCACGCGGTCAAGTCGTATTCCTACTTTCCAATAACCACTATTAGATGCCAAACCGACCATAAATGATTCCAACGCCATATAACATTTAATTTTATCGTTCAGTCGTTAACACTTTATTTTCCACCATCGATTATTTTCAGCGGCGTGTTGTGATGGCGCGGGGAAATTAAATACATACAGTCAAAGCGGTTATCACTCTTTGATGAATTCTTTGCGAATTGTGCTTGTTTTTTGTAGTACTGGTTTTTCGAGCATTGTATTAGTGTATCAAAAGGATTTATTCCGCCAAATGGCAGTGTTCGCATTTTGATGTACTTTTTGGTTTGAAGGATAAGAGAGGCAGTGAAATTATTGGGTAATTTGACATAATAACTTCGGGTCACATAGTTGTCAATGCAAGCGTCTATAGGCTGCTGTGACGTTTACTATCACGCGGGCTGTACGTTTGTTTGTCAACCTATAAAAAAAAGCAGTAAGGAAACTAATTTTCTCTACTTTCTCTAGCTAATATATCCAGGGGCTATATTAGCTAGAGAAATTATATGTTTTAAACGCCACTTTATTTTTGGCCAAACTAGTTCTCATATACATCTCTCGTACCTACTTGTCTCAATTAAATTATAGTTTACGTCGAAGTAATGCGTCAATTTAATTTTTTTTTAATTTTCCTTTTTAAATTTTTAAGAGATAAAAGTAGCAGAAACAACATTTCCTCAGAGTCTTGTATATGTAAATAATGGGCATGAATGAAGACCTAATATATTTAAAAACGGTATAATTAGTGGAGAAGATAACAATAAAATGCAATCAATCGTAGCCGCTAGAAAAAAACTCTTAACATTTTGCTTAGCTAGATATCAGACAGAAAAAAAATTTTAATCATAAAACTTTGATTTCTAATAGAAATTTAATCTATATTATACGTTAAAACACCCATATCTTATTGTAATAGTGATGTGGGTGCAATAAAAGGCTAGAATTTTATATACGGTTGTTTTAAATGTAAATGGGTTAGTTACTTTTCTTTATGTACTCAACCAGACATCATAAAATTTTGTAAATCCATTGTTAGTGCCGTAACGTACCGGCAGAATAGAATAGTATCTCCCACAGCACCAGGTGTCGGAAGAGGCGACCAGAACCGACAGATAGCGGAATATCCATCCGAAACAGTGTAGCCTCCGAATGCTGTGCTCTGCGATTTCTTAAACGCTTTCCTGACTGCGGCAATTATAGGCAAAATGCCTTCTCTCTTGGAAAGGCTTATGTCCAGAAGTGGACTTCCAATGTTAGCTGGTATGATGATGATGATAACTGCTAGTGTCTAGTAGACTACGCGATAATTTACACGAGTGAATTCTACGACGACTACTACGATCAAAATGGTAATTATCCATGTATTAAATACCAAATGTGATTTACTTCATATTACTAAAACTGTATATTATAATTTAATAATAAATTAAATTCTTTAATGTTACAGTTGATATACATCACCTTATTCCCAACAACATGATTCTAAACTATTGACTATAGTTTTTCGGTTTTAGACCAAAGTTAATAAATACCATAATATGGAAATAGCTCGATAAATTTTAAGTAGTAATGTCTCATTAAATACAGTCAGTAGTTTACTATGTAGCTTGAAAATGCAAAACTGATTACCATAACAATCTTAAGCAAACATGTCCGAATTGGTTTTGCGTAGGAATAAAGTTGAGTACGAACAGACATCACGAAATTCTCCTGAGTGATAAAAATTGTAGCGAACGTACTGCTGTTCAATCTTGCACTGACAATGCCAAAAATACTTGTAAATACTTAGTCGAATCAACATACAATTGGATGTTTACACGGTAACGATGCGCTTGAGTGGGTGTTATTTAACTATTTAACAAGACTGGTGATTGCGTCGCTTTTGAATTTCAGCTCACTTTCAGATTGCACTCTGCTGCAGAATTGACTGTGAGCGCCTACTTTCATTTTCTTTTGTGTTTTGTAAAAGTTTTTACCTTCTGTCCGTTTTGTAACAGTATTGGATGTATGCTTGGACCGCTTGACTTATTAGAACGCTATTAGAACTACTATATTAGCCCTGAGGCGTCTACTCTTGCATAGGCCCCCTCGAAAGATTAACTTTTGCGTGGTCTTGCCCATAATTGCCACGCTCATATGGTGCTAACTTAGCTTCGTGACGTTTATCATCATCATACCAGCCATTGAAAGTCCACTGTTGGACATATGCATATAAGAAAGAGTTTGCCTATAATTGCCGCGCTGGGCAGCATGTTGGCAATCGCAAAGCGCAGCTTTGGCTACGGGGATTTTGCTGCCCAACCCCGCCTTGTGCATTTGAGCTGCATTATTTCGGATGGATACACCGCCATTTGTCGGTTATGGTATGGTCTTTGTAGCCTCTTACGACACCTGGTACAGGGGTTTTTATTAGAGTATTACTGTTTCGGATGGTATACCGCCGTCTATTCAGCAGAATGACAAAGGTGCCAATCTACTCTGCCTACTTTTCCAATACCTCTGGTCAAATGCTGGTGCCGTTATGGTCTAGTATGGGATACTGAACAGAAACATATGTTATCTAGATATAATCTAATATTTTTTAAAAATGTTGCAAAATACAAATTCGTTCATGTGGCTTCAAATAATATATAAAGTGAGCAAAACATCCAAAGCCGCGAGTTTTTCACGTTATATACAGATTCACAAGGTCTGTGGTCGCCATTTATATTTGTAAATAACTATGAACAATATATTTTTTAGTTTGTGTAGGAACGTATTTCTTTGTATTACATTGTGTTTGTTATTAGGATAACGATGAATAAGTTGTTATTGAAATTAAAAACTTATAGCAAAACTATAACAGTACATCTGTTCAAAACTGCTAGATGGTCGACATATGTGTCACGGTGTACTTCAGTCAAAAGTGAGCGTCATTGGCGGGACATTCAAGTTCACAGTGAGGGAGAGTGTCACTGAAAAAGACAGTTAAATGTTCGCTTTTTAGCTAATTAAGCCGGTCAAACGTGCCGCGACGACTCGAAGCGATGGGCCCCATTACCTCAGCCGACGGCACACCGCCACTTAGCTTCACTATCTCAGATCTACACACAATTATTACCTCTATCGCCTACCACCAAAGATTAGAATCGGATGCTTTCGATAAAATTCCTTAGCCCAAGGCTGGAGGCTCATTACAACTCACCCCGTGGTGTCTTGCGGCTTCTAGACCCATAAAACCGCTATTACCTTCGGCCAGGCTACTTGTCGCGCAAATAAGAAAGAATATGTTTTATAGATGGACTACCTCGCTCTAAGTACCTAATCCCACTTTGTTCATTGTGCCCTTAGGATGGCCTTTTAATTAATGTTTTCATGTGTATCCAAATCAAATCAAATTTAGTTAAGTGTTAATAAAAGATCTTTTTGCCCGCAATACAATTTGCTAACATAGATTATTTCACATTTAATTTTAAACGTATTAGGTATAATTTTAATTTTAAATTTATTCGGTTACGATATTTCTAGCTATTTTTGTACCTAGCCTTTGTAATAATACCAAGAATGAATGTGAGTAAAGAAACATTTTCCTTATTATGCTTTCCTTAAAAATTCTGTTATTTTCGTTGCCTCTAAATTACACACATGTTATGACCCTAATGACTTATTGTATAGCCAGCATGCAAACACAAACAAGTTATATTAAAATCTAATTAAACTCATTGAGCACAACTATAAAAATTTACATATCACTAAGGCTACAGAATATTTTGGTGGCATGTTCAGACATGGTGTTGTCCTCAAAAATCATTCTTAAAAAGATAAGGCTCGTACTTTTGGTGACAGCGTACCACCGACGATTGTTTAAAAACATTACGCATGCATAAAAACTTCCGTCCGATATTTTATGCAACGATCGTCTGCCGATAATAAAAATTGTTAGTCGAATTACATGCCAACGGATGGAAGGCGCAATGTATTGTTGTAATGCGAATATTGCATTGCATCGGTCGTGATTGGCATTAATTGTACATCGGGACACTCAATTGTTCCGATATAAATATGGCTTCATCTAATTGTAATGTGAAGAGAATGTGCATTGTGAATTCTGATCGATCAAGACAATTAATTGTACCATTAAACGAAGTTTAGTTAAGTCTTATCTATCTAGATAACTTATTATACGAGTACATATTATTATTGTATTGCGAAATTTCACCATATTTTACTCGCTGTTTTATATATACATTCACAGAATTGGGATTTTTCCATTTGTCTGTTTATTTAATTCTTTGGATACAATGACAATAATTCTGGGTCATAGATTTTAGGTTAGTAGAAATATTTGAAAGTGAGATACATTACAGTACCAGTTGGATGCCACCACATTTTTTCTCTGTTCGATTAACTAAATTTAAAGCATTTATTAATTATCATAATTAATTCCTCAAAACAGGACCCCGTTTCACAGATTTCGCTAAATTTATACTAAAGTTTCTTTTCGGATATCAAATGTTAATTGATTATGATTACAATTTATATAGGCAATTCGATATGTATGTATATATATAACAATCGCCTTATTTATGGATTCTTGTTATTTATTTTCTTATTTGAGAGTTTAAATATGTATTATGTGGTTTTATGAATTCCGGGTCTAATACATTCAAGGTTCAAATTAATATTGCATGACAGAGGGATGTCCTTTTAGGCCAGTTGGTTGAACCAAAACAGTGGATTATCCACAAGGACACAGAGACAAAGAAGGTCGGATTACATTAAAATTTTAAAAACATTTGTGAAAACATACGATGATATGAGTTTAGCTGTTATGTTGTAGACATAGTTAACAGGTTGTTAACAGTTTGTTTTTTTTTTCATAAAATCGATCACAGAATGTAGGATATTAAAAAAAATAATTGAAAAGTGTTACTTTAAAATTTAAATGAATGTATCAACTAAGAACTGAATATTGCCTTAATCAATATGGTAATTCATTGTAATTCAATTTTTTTTATATGTTCAATTATAATGGAGATTCGCTAATTGTTCGTTAGTGCTAAATTATAATGCGGCAAATTATAACTCCTGAAAAAATTTTGACTAGCACTATTTGCGAATGGAAACGCCTTTACGCCATAGCACCATGAAGTTACTTGCATAACCAAAAAGGTTTATGTACACAAAGACCTCATCTTCGAAGCCAGAACCATTATTGGACACGCCAGTGAGTCATTGCACATTATGCACGACAGACAGAGTTACATAACCGACGACATTTTGATACCGGCTCGAGAGTCTCAGATCCTATCTCAAGCCGTCGTCTAGATTGCTAGGCTTATAGATTTGCATCAAAATAATTTATGTCAATAAACAACATAAACTAGAACGATATGAACAAATAAAAAAGGAGTAACTAATGTAAATCAATGCATTAGAACTAAAATGCTTTAGAGCTAGCCAATTAAATAATTTAGTAATGCTTTAGCCAAATTATCCTTAAAACAAACATGCACATGAGAAACTAAAGTTAACACACAATTGCTAGTATAGAAAATAGAAGTGAAAATGTTTTGCTACAGCATGGCAACTTGCAACTAAAACGATGGGAACGCTATTCTAAAATCCTCCTCACTGGTAACACAATCACGTATGCTGCGGTAAGGTCGTCCTTATTTGTGCAAACAGTAGACTCTAGATAGCAAAGTTTGTACTCATAAGTAAGCACGATAATATCTTAGTCAGCTCTCCGAGGCAATGTTACCCAAACGCGGAAAATCCACAATAGCAACTTGTAACGATGAACACAACAGAAGTTTAAATAGTACCATGCATTGAGTACGCTTACAGTATGTTTACATAGTTCTAAATAAAACTATTTACTATCAAAACGAGTAGCTATAACTTCTTAAAACTAAAAACTTAAAATAAACTCAGTGAGAGACACTATCAGTTCCTACCTGAGAGCGTCGCCATCGGGCGATACGGAATCGGTTACAAAAAACCGTTTCATGCTGTTTCCTTTACATTTTGTTTACAAGACCTCCGACACCGAGGCATCTTTGTTGCTTACCCTCGACCGAGGACCCTTTTTTGTCCGCATATTTGTCCTTAGAGTTTGCAAGCTAGACTCATTAGCGATGACCAACTTTTTTCCGTCTTTTATCACACATTTACTTTATATTAGCTTGTTGCTACCTAATTCGTTCGTTATTTTTGGGACTATTTCAACGGTATCTGTGTCATTAAATATGTCATCTACAGTAACAGAAGTTGGTTTCGAGCCTATTTTTTGTCCATGTTGTATTCTTTATCTAAAAAAATGTGTCCAAACATTAAATACGTTTAAGAGAGTATTCCGTGTGCTGTTACGTAATCTCAAATCACCCGTGACAACCTAATTTACATCTGTGATGTCATAAAGAGTCACTGTTAATTCTTTCGTCAACACTGCCGGATATCACAAATTCACGGGCAAAGTAATCTCGTCTCAAGACGTTCGTGATGCGTGAGCGGGGCATGTAAGTGGAGCCAAAATTATACATTCACACAAAAATGTCACACAAAACAAAATGTGAATCAACACACCCACAAACACACCTTGTGATGTCATATTTTCTGTGAAAGATGACCGATGCGTGTAATGATTTTTGGTAAGATCAATAAGGAAAACTATAGAAGACGCGATTGTGCAATATGTTTTATTACTATGGGTTACTGTACACTAAATTAAGTTCCTTTTAAATTTTAATTGAACAGGGCTACTATATAAAAATGTATATCCAAGAATAATCTTGTGTGTGTGTGTGTGTTAACATCTAAGGGTTTTGATGTCGCCGTTTTGTCCACATATTAGTCACAAGGTCAGGTTTTAGTTTACAACGGATGATTTAATTATCTCACGTTTCATTTCCTTTCTCAACTTTGTATTTCGTTTCATACAACAATCATTATTCCTCACATAATAAGGTGAAACTGTTTTATTTATTTGATTTCAATAATAGTTCATATTATATTAAATTTTAATATAATTTCTATTATTACATAAGAAAAAGAGGATCGTTTTTTATACCGCGTGTCAAATGAGTAACCATTTAAAAATGTAACAGTAAACTCATATAAGCTCACCCTTGGCCAATGCTAACCTCATCGTCCAGTTCTGACAGCAATGTACTTTACCCTCTTTGACCTTGTGGCGTGCAAACATGTTTATCAGGACATGCTTTACGGTCGCTTGTCCAATTCCCTACTCTTTGTTGTCTTGTGATATATATACTCGTGGTTTTAATGCTTTATCGATTTCTTGCGAAAACAGCTAAATACTGATAGATCAATATGTAATATTCTAGGCCCGCAGAATACCTAATGCTAATCCAGTCCACTTAGACGACGTTTTGAAATTGCGAAAGCTGTTAGAGAGCTAATAGTAATAGACCATTGTAGCAGTATTGGAATGGAATCCTGTCCCTATTTATAGTTATTAGGGGAAAACAGGTCTAGTGGAGTAACGTGGTCTATTTCGATCCGACTAGAGATGGTCCTTAACATATTTTAAGCCAAATTGAGATCAACAAGGTAGTTTGACAAGTTCACGCGATCTAACTGAAGATGTAAAAAGCATTGAGTCATGAAATAAGAGATTTTATTTTTACCGCATACGTTGTTGTTTAGGGATTTAGTAAATGGTTAGCTCGATGGGAATAGTATCGATTGTCAGTACAGATGTTATTATTTAATTCAATTTCCCACGCTAGCCAGTCGAGTTGCGTGCTAACTAATGGGTGTTAGCCATATGAGATTACATATACTCCGTTGCAATTTACGCGCCAGCGAATAACGATAGTCTACCGCAAAGTCGACTAATCATTCATGACCAGCATCCAGCAAGCATATCGAAACTTAGAGCTAGTTGCTAGTTCTTTCCTGTATTCTAAAGAGGGGCGTGGAGTAAAGTTAATCAACTAACATGCCCAAATGTTCCAGTCCATGTCATATCTATTATATGAGCATATTTTCTTTTTTCAACTCGATATATCTTGATCACCCTCAGCATTCTTGACAGGGCGTTAAAAGCAAAAAGTGAGTGATGCACGCTTGATTTATCACTGCTGGAAAATCAAGTGCAGTTATGGTTTTTCTGAGTGCTGTTTACGTTAAGTTACTTTTTTTAGTTGAAATATGCCGTAACATTTTAATTGGTAACAGTTGATGGGTCCTTTTTTATAGTCTAATTTTGTTTTGTATTTTAATCTCTAGAGTTATATAAATTCTAGTGCTCGTCATTTAAAAATTTTGTAAGTATGTAGTTTCTGTTTGTAAACCTTTGTACTAAGTTTTTAATTGTGTTGTATTGCTTACTATATTAACGGTTAGTCTTATAGATAGACATTGAGGTTCGATTGTTGTTTGAAAATTTGAGTTGTCATTTATCTCTTTAATGGTCTTGCTAGAGAAATCGTCTCATTATTAATAACTTTCGGTGTTACATTCATTAGCTTCTAAGTGACGTTTGCATGATCTGTTTAACGGACAGTTTCGCAAACGCCACCCACATTCTTATTATTTGCTAAGTCGTCTACTTTCACCGGGTTCGCACCTTTGATTTGTCATTGACTAATGTTATTTAGAAATGTCTTAAGCGGTTATATTAATTCTTCATCCGGCTTACTAGTTTAATATGAGATGTATTGACACCAATTGATAGCGAGCTCTAATAGATTTTGTCATTTATTTTCTGATTGCATAATACTTGGTTTTCCTCTTAAAATATTATCATAAAAAATATTATTAGTAAACGTATACATACATAATCTAAGTTGGTACATATACATAATGTATATATAGTGATATGAGTAAACTCTTCTGTGGTACTTGTTTTCGTACGTAGTAATCTTATCCATTTTAGTACTCTATTGGCTTGTCTGAGAACATTACTGAATACTTAACTGAGTACATTATTCTGTAATCCATGTATAGTAGGTACCTATTATTTTTAGGGGGATATATTTTAGTCTCACTATTTATTGAAATTTAAAACATCTGCCGTTTATTGTAAGCATATGATATCATACGTTTTAAGTCAAAATTAGTAGTCCAGGTGTATTGGTGTATTCGCTTCCTTCGACCGTTTGTAAAATGTTTTGCATCCGTAACTCGGTAACTATTATTATCAAACTCATTTCTGGCAATTTCATACAGCCTTGCATTGTAACGGTATTATGAAACGGGAAATATTAGCGCTCACGGAACGGATGGTGGCGTTTTTGTCATTTCGGCCTTATCACGAAACTTTCAAGGCGAACGTTTTGAGGACTCGCTTGTGTTCAAATTACAGCTGCCATTCATCTAGCTAATGGGGACACAGATGTTGCTAGACTTTATTTGGCATGCTCGATGCAACTCTGAATTAAATGTTATTTTGATTCTAAAAAAGAACAATTGAGGTTTATACCTATATATTTAAAAGGAGAATCTGAAACTAAATTGGTAACTTGAAGTTTTGCACAGGGATTCTTGTTATAACGTAGAGAAGGAGTAAGAAAGGATTTTTGAATATTCACCTAAAGGAGTAAAACAGGGGTGCAAAGTTAATATGAAAGTTGTACTGCGGGTGAAACCGCAGAACGCTGCTTGTTATAAAAAAGGTAATAATGTTTAACATTACAAGACTAGCTAAAACTTTTATCAAATTACTTGTTTTGTTTATCTATTTATTTATTCCGTTAACCAATCACTACAGTCAATCCAGGTAACATTAAACTATCCGGGTAACTTTCAGCTGTCCATTTTAGAGATTAAATATAATAATCTTGAAAAGAAGACAGTTCTTGCAATCGATTAAAACCCTAATCTCGACTGAATTCGTTTTCTAGTCTACGTAAAACCATAATTCAAAGTTACCATAATAGTTCAATGTTACCCAAATATACTGTAACCCCATGAGAATTATTCCATAACAATTATTAGAAGAACAATCAAGTGAAAGAACTCAGTCTTTTATTTAAAGGAAATAACGAAGAATGAACTTCTTGCTATCTCCCAGACGCGGCCATCTTGTACCCAATCATAAATAGAATAAGGAGCCATCTTGGATTTAGAGAAACTCAAAGAATCAATTTAAACTTAATGTATATGAATATATATCGGATTATATAAGTCAGATTGTTAAAAATCAGTAATTGTTTATCATCAAGTCAGTATTTATAGCAATTGGTAATGAGACGGGTGCTAATCAACAGCTTTTACATATGTTACAACGATAACGCCTAGACATTAGGCTAGCTCCAAATTCAGAAATAACAGATCTCAAATCCACTTTTGGTTTATACCTCGTACGGTACCCGGAGCGGTTTGCATTCACCGTTATCTTAACTGCCTGTAAAGCCACTGCTATAATTTAGAATAATCTTTGCACCAACGCCTGTATTTCTGACATTGATATATCCGATAATGTAAGGGAAGTCCAAATTGATTTAAATTAAATAAACAATCTTACAACTGGCGAATGTCGGTTAATATTCTGCACCGGTGATAACATTTCTGTAAAATTGTTACAGTTTCAAGCATTGACCATAAAGTTTTACCTTTAAAATTTGAGTGAAATTCTTTTTTAAAGACATGTTTTTAGAAATACTTTTCTCCTTCAAGTGTTATTATTTTTGTTTTACGTTTAAGTGCTAATAAAACACGCGCCTTGTACTCCATTTTTACATTTCTATGGCTCCTTAATATGAGAACATATAATTATAATATATACACTATTTTTGCCGTCAGAGTAGAATAGTAAGTACCTCCTACTGCCCCAGGTGTCGTTAGAGGCGATTAAGGTACCAGAACCGACAGGTGGCGGTATATTCATCCGGAACTGTGCAGATCAAATGCACAGGGCGGGGATGGGCAGCAGAATGCCCGTCGCAAAAGCTGCGTTCTGCTATTGCCAACAGGCTTGTCCAGCGCATCAATTATGGGCAAATCACCTCCTTTCTTGGAGAGGTCTATGACCAGCAGTAGATTTTCAATGGCTGGTATCATAATAATGATGATACAGTACCCATTATTGCCACTAAAATCAGTCAGAACATTTTTATATAGTAAAAAAACTTGAAACATTGTTGCTTTAACTTTCATGTTTTTATATTACAGCTATTTTCTGAGTTCACATATACGCTTAAGTCAAGTATATTGTTTGTGTAAGAAGTATTTGCTATACGGTTTGATATTTGCAAATCAACTAATATTAAATTATGCAATATTGTGCAGTGTTTGCTTGACAAGATAGCATTACATATGATATTGGGTCACGCAAGTCGTAGGTACTGACTTGTGAATTACAATGCACTGTCACAGTTTCCATATATATGGATGAAGTCAGCGTCCGTCATGTATTACTAGAAGGCATCAAATGAATCTGTTAGCATAATGAATTTTGATTTACCCGACAAGACAATATTTCGTTGGCTTACCTGTTTACCTTGAACAGTAAACACATATTGTACAGATATGAAGACTTGATAAGCCAGTGATATGTTTGATTTGTTAATATTCTGAAATGCAATGCAATTAAAACTCAAACAAATGTATTAAGCACACAATTTATGTACATACATTGGAAGATCAATGACCGAGCCGAAGGTCAACCGTCAACGTGAATTCTAGTTTTCGCGTATTATATCAATTAAAAACTTGACCAATTAAAACATTGATACTAGCGGTTCTGAGGAAATAATAAATCTCTGTTCATAATATACGGATGGTCTAAAAAATGTTACATAACGTGTACAAGAACCTTGACTGCTGTGGTCACGCGTGACATGATTGTGAATGACAAATAATATACGTGATATTTCTCATATCAAAGGTTCTTAACGGTTTATATTGATACCGATGTCAAATAAGCAAATATGGAATTTCGGGACCTCAAGGGATTTCTGCATACATCTTGCATATAAATATATAAATTTTGTTATAAGAAATTCAATAAGAATGTACATTTAGCCTTCTTAAGCTCATTAAAGTCAAGAACAGATATGAAATAATAAATCAATTGCAATGATAATCCAACGGACTTTGATTACTCGAGTGACCAATGACCTTCACGATTAAGTAAGGTTGCAAAAAACTAGAGATAAAGCGACAATAATGTTAAAATCTTTACCAAATCAACCGTCATCGAGAAAGATAAATAATTAAGTATGACTGCTAATAAACATTAAAATACCTAAGTTTATTAAAATTACGCGAATGAAATTGGTTTATAATATTTCAAAATATACAATAATCATAAATATAGACACAATTATAAAACATTCACGTATAGAATTGTTGCTGACTTAAACTAAAATTGAGTCAAATCAAAGTCAGACGTTATCTACGTCCGTGCATATCCGTAACCTTGTCATAATGTATTAGCATGATAAATATATGACGTGTGTTTATTCTATATATTTACAGTATACCTTATACTCCGTATTTAGATATTTCCAACTATCTATAGCCGATAGTACCGCGGATTAGCAATTCGCAGTGGCAATGGGCAGGGCTCATAGCATGAAGAACCGACGCGACGGCAGATGAGGTCGTAAGGTTCTGGAATGGATTCCACGCAATCGACAAATGCAGTGTCGTCACCCTCAAGGCAGATGCTAGTCGCAAACAATAATTCCTATTAGAAATAAGATGATGATAAATTTTTCAAAAATCATCACGTGATTGCGTTGTTGTACTAAATATTGTAGGTGTAACTACAAAACTTCCAAATATTTTCAGTAAAAGAGATTATCGGTGTCATTGAAATGTATTTCTTACCTTAGGATGGAATCTATTTCCTTGCCAAATTGATTTGCATTTTGCTCGGCAATTTAGATATGTGAAGGAAATAATCAGTCATATCTACTTGAGATTTACTATCTAGAATTGTGTTTTCTGGAATAATCGCAATAATGGATGATGACTTTACACGTGTAATAGGTAGTAAAATATATACATAATTAAATGTGTTTTATGGATATTAAACCTCAGAGCAACCTCAAGATCATACATACAGCTAAAGACTGAACTGCTTTACTGCTATTTGACTAGAAATAATAAAAACAATCTCCCGTGCTATCACTTTGATAACCTCTGGTACGGCCATTAAAACTTGAATGGGCAACAGAAAGATCTTCTTTATTAGTCTTACTTTATAATGCTGTGACTTGTTGTGCTGAATTGATTTTATCAGATATTATTGCAATGCAGAATTGACATATTAATGCTATGATTTATATGTTATTATATTAATGGACTTTTTACGCGTATCTTTTCCTTAATTACGGAAGTATTACGGTTTGTATACTTTCGTACATACTGTTTAAAAAATTAACAGATTTCTTATAATTCTTTCAAATTTCTAACTGGTATATGAAATGAAGACAATACGTTCTGGAGTTTGAGTAAAAACCGTTATTCTACATTGAACATTCTACATGAGTTGAGATCGTTCGATATTTTACCTGCTCAAGTAATAATAGCCCGCGGCGTGCCCGGAACAGCTGTTCGGGGGTTGGCCATTGAACAAATCATATTGTATAATACTCGGATTTTCGCTTTCCGATGGCGCTCTTTTAAACATCACACACGCATCACCTTCTTTGTAATTCTTAAGGACAGCTGCGAATCCGGTGGGGCCCTCTTTACTCTACCCGTATGGAAGGTTTAAGGTTAAATTCTTTAAATTTAATATAAGCTTTTCTTTTGTTTCAGGAGTGCAAGGGGTGATGTCGTTGCTGACTTCTTCACTAAAAAGGTTGGTATTGTCTTTGTTTTTATAATAATTTATTTATATAACCACTTGAAGAACAAAGAGTGTTTCAAGATACTTACAGACTTAGATGAAGCAGATATGAGATGAGAGGATAACTTTCAATATTTCATTCGCAAATTGTAATTTTGTAATGCGTATTTTGGTTAATTTCAATGTTGAGTTCTAGATAAATGGCTTTTAAAAGACATTTATAAGTACTTCAAAGATGAGTTGCATCGTTAATATTGAAGATATTACAATGTAGGTACATACCACTTGACTATAAATTGTGATTCTGTTTTGGTTTTAAACAAACGAATTAACCTTTGAACATAAAATGAAATCATCTTTAATACACAGATTGATTTAGTATTCTGTGTTTACATGATCTGTTCTACAAGACTGTCCGGGTCCAAAGTATATTTATTTCTACATCACTCAAAACGTAAAACATAAAGGGCAGTTTATTTGATTTCTATTAGTGTTTTGTTTTTTATGAAATTTTACTTGTATGAAGATAATTAATTTAATTGATAAACGAGCTTCAATTTAAAAAATAAAATTTCAATAATAAATGCGGTACCGCGTTATAATTAATTAAATAAGTGTTAATAAATTTTACACTATATATAAATACTTATAATAAAAACATCTATTAATTCAGGTTCAGTTAAGCAGTTGTAAATAGAGTTCTTCTATGTATTAGATGTAACTTTGACTAATAAACGACTAAAGGCAACTCGCTTTTTTACAGATATTTATTGAAATCAAATTATAAATATTTATATCCATCTACGTCACATCTATAACTATTATATTATGACTACTTGATATATTTTACTCTCTAAAATTATTGCATCATACACCTAACTATTTAGAAGTGGGGTTCATACCTTTTATGTACATCAAGGATTTCCGGTTATATTAAATTAGATAAATACAATCAAATAGAAAGTAACACTCAAAACGGCAAAATATATTTTAACGAAGCAATAAAAGTTGCAGAAGGTAATTTCCGCGAGGCTTGCCATCTCTATAATCTGTGGAGGTTATACTTAGCAAGCATAAAAGCCGTGAGGTACCGGCAGAGTAGAATAGTCCCTCCCCCTTTACCAGGTGTATAAGTATATATTTAAATTATTGACTTAATCGGATTTTTATCAAAATACTGTTATGAATTATCATAGAATGGTTGTAGCTTGTATCGGCGACTTTCTTTCGCTGTATAATAGGCATAGGCAACGTTCGCATACCGCAGCAGAGCGTGGCGTCATACAGATTAGCAAATCTTATCTGCCTTGATAAGTGTACGTATACATTGAGTTCCGATGCAGAGCCCGAGGACTTTTTACAAAAAGCAGAAGATTTTTGCTTTGCTTGCTATAGTTTTAGATACTATTAAAGTAGATAGTTGCAGTGGTTTTGGGTAGGGATCCAATCAGTTATCAAAAAAATTTATATTGCTTACTTATTTCAAACAGTTTGTTGTGTAACTTGTCCAATTTTAAAATATATCATTAAAATATATGTCTAATCAGTAGACTTTGACAGTACCGAAGAAAAATGCTCGAAGCAGATTATAAGTGATTAGTCTATCAGGAAATAAGTAAGTGATTTGTATTATTATGTTCCCTTGATTAAGGTTGATGTCACATGATTTCTCGTACAAATTAAACATTTTTTTTATGTTTAAACTATTATCGATTACCGTTGGTTGCCGATGAATTCTTTCGCTCTTATGTTATTTACTAGCTGTGCCCGCGACTTTGTCTGCGTCGAATGGTGACTTTGTTCTTACATTGTTTTTGCGTAACTTCAACCGTTACTGCACCGCACCCAACGAAAGCTCTCAAAACGTATATTTTTTTCCCTTTATTGTCACATTTTTTATTGATGTTCCGCTCCTATGAGTCGTATCGTAATTATATCAGCTAACTGTTTGTGAAAGACCCATCAATCAAGAAGACAGACATACATAAACTTTAAAAATATTTTATTTGTTATATGTGCCGTGTATATATCCATATATACATTTATTAAAAAGCAGTTATAATATAGATTACAATTTAATTTATAATTATTGTACTAATAATGCGCTCACATATAATTACTGGTTTCTGGTCGTTTCCATATTTTGACATATCCAGCAATCGTCATAAATGTATTTGGGTTAGTTAACTCAGAATATAAATTAAAGTGTTATAGTGAAGTAATGGTGAAGTCCTTTACGAATTTCGATAGTATTGTTTCCATCCAAAGGTTGTCCGGAATAAATCGCTTTTAATAATACCCAATGAACTTTTTGTTAATATTTTTTGTGTTCTATTATTGTGTTTGGTGTGCTGAATATAAATAAATGTATTATTAATATTATCATTTTTTAACGAATATACATACACACGGCAACAAATCAACCTAAACGAATTTGTCGATGTTTCACAACCGATTTTATACTCAATCACTAACACAACATTTTCTATCGATTGCGGATTTTGTATAGGTCGGACTATTGCTTTCTGTACCTCCGTACGTTTGGGTACTTTGTATTATAATGATGTTATGATATATACGAGCACAGTTTATTTAATCGCGTAAATTGTCATGAATGAAAGTCTCACTTAGACTTAGGCGGTATAAGTTGCTTTACAGCTCATGTGATATCCGCGAAGGATCATTAAGTAATCCACACAGTTAAAGTTACCTTACTGCCCGTCTATAAATAGATGTATACTGCAATAAGAGTGCAAGATCTGCGTACGAGTGTAGGTTAAAACGAGTTTTTGCATTCGGCGCCCTACCACCTGCCCGCGCGGTTAGCAAGCAGGGTGGTTAATATAAATAAATAATAATACTCGCACGTCCTTGCCGATAAACTCGTCGTAGATTGACCAGCACAGGGGAGGCCTTTGTATCCTAGTAACGGGAAACGAAAAGTGTGGAAAAAATATAAATAACAAACGAATGCGTGTCAAATGCGAATAACTAGTCTTGATATAAGGTTACTTAAACTGGCAATTTGGCTAAATTAAACTTTAAAAGATACTTGAATTGTACCTGCGAACTTTTATATGATCAAAGTAGCCAAGTAGGGATTAAGATTTTTTTAGGGTTCAGGTTATCGACACGAATTCAATCAAAACCTTATTTATCCGTGAAAGCTGACTTCTTTCGCATTTGTAGTAGTAGGTATATATATGCATGTACTTTTCCCAATACCTAAAATAGAATTTTGCTAATCCCCGTTAAAACGATTAAGTTTCAAGCTCTTCTTATCAAATGAAAAAGATTATAATTTTCAAATCACAAGAAAATGATGGATGTACCAACTGTTACCATGACTGCACTATGTTTTAATTTATTCGAACAATTTATATACAAAATTATAAATAAATAAGAGACAACAATAATACATCGATTCACACATCTCATACATTGACCTGATTTGAAATATCTAAGTTGTTTAAAACACTTTTGTTACGAACATCAGAAAACAGAGGAATCACCATTCAAATATGTACGTAATATATAAACGATTGTCCTGTTTGGTAATCGAACCCGTGGACCTCGGCGCACAAGATGGGACGACCTCCGACTGCGCCATCGGGCTCTGTTATGACATAATATTATAAGTAAAATATCGTTACATGTTTTAATACAAATTTCAAAATTTTACATTGCTTGACCATAAGTAAAGGAAAGAAGAGTTCGCAAGACGAGTTCTCATATTTCTCATTCTCATTGGAAGTTACTGCTGGACATAGGCCTCCTCAAGAGAGTGGAATTTTTGTCCATAATTGTTGGGCAAGCATGTTGGCAATCGCAGAGCGCAGGGTGGGGATGGACATACCGCCATCTGACGGTACCTGTGGTACCTTAGCCGCTTCTCACGACACCGGGGTACCTATACATGATGGAGGTACTATTCCACTCTGCCGGTACCTTACGGCTTGTAACCAGTATGTAACCACTCGTCTGCTGTGCCAGTGTCTGTGTCTTATGCATCTCTTGAATGGTCACCTTAAACCCCGTGACCCCTGGTAACCACATTACACGTTAAAACCACTCAAGTGGGTCAAAAAATGCGCGCTCATCAAGGCCGCTCATTAATGAGCGACTTGTCACATTTCTTTCATGAACCTGTCTTTCGAGTTTAGAATTCGCTAAGATGATCATATCGTGTTATCATATAGTTTTATGCGCCAAAGGTCGTGAGTTTGATTCCCACTCAGGAGAAATATTTACATGATGATATTTGTATTTGTACTGTGCCTGGTTGTTGTATATATGAATTTAAGTATTATATTTGTGATTCCTCTCTTGACTAAATTCCGTAACACACACAAGTGCATTAAGGGATCATCACGGAGTCAGGTCCATGTATGACAAGTTGTGTGAATTAATTCCATAAATAGAGATAATAATCCTAGTGACATCTGCTGATCTTCTGGCTGAGTCGGTACAGCAATTCGCATTCACTGGTAGACGGGTTCAAAGCTCTTTGAACCCGTCATACCAGACCCTTATAGGTCCATACAATACGACTCATAACATTGTGTGTAAGATATGGTTCACGGAACATCAGGAGTGCGTTATTATGTTATTATTACGTTATTCGAATTGAAATCGAACCGGTTAGAAGCGTATCCGATGGAATACCTATTATATACATTGGTATAATTGCGTTACGGTCCGTATAGAGCTGTTTTATGTCCTAATTATATAAGGTCGACGACTGCATGAATCACTTCAATTAGGAGTGTATTATAATTGTTTTTTTATACTATCCATACATATATATACACATCACGCCTGTGTTCCATTGGCATCTTGTCATACCACTCTCGCTTCTCTTACTTGCATTAGTCCTTTCATACACGCTCGTTTTTTTTTGGTACTCCTGACTTGGCCCTTCTGTAATATCTGAAGGAAGTTAATTAATTAATAAATCATCGGAAATGAATGGAAGAGTTGGTATAGAGCGAACTAGGCGAACATACCTTAACTAGGTAGAGGATGTACTTTATTTATTTCCATACTGAAGCTCCCTGTAAGTATTGGTAAGCATGTTTTTCGAATATCATCTTGAATACTTTAATCTTAATGCCTAAGCTAAGAAGAGAATGATTTATGACGTAAAAGATTACGCAGAACAACAACAGCGTCCACAAAAAATCTATTTTTATAAGATACCCGTTTTAAATGCACGCGTATAACAAGATGAATGCACTAAGTTGGATAATTCCATTTTGTTGTGCTTGTAATTATCAAGTTTGAATGGGATATACAGGGTTGGGAAGATTTTATGAAAAATGTTGCATTCCTCATCATTATAGCAGCCGTAAAGCGTCGTAAAGGGGGGATGGCCCATAATTGCCGCGCTGGGCAAGCGTGGTGGCAATCGTAGAGCCAAGCTTCGCGACGGAAATGCTGCTGCACACCCGCCATGTTGTATACACCGCTTTGGATAGATATACCGACATCTGTCGTTTCTGGTACCTCAGTCGCCTCTTTAGACACCTAGTACAGGGGGAGATACTAATCTGTTTTGCCGGTACCACACGGCTGGCAGAGCAGAATAGTAGCAAAATGTTGTTTTATTGGTATTTTATTTGTTAGAGACCAATTAGGCTCCCGTTGTAACGGGATCGACGGAATAAATTTTATCTATCCGACCGAAGTCGGGGCAGACCACTAGTAATAAAAAAAATTTATAAACATTTGTTGTGTTGAATTGTTTGTAATTATCAATAACAATTTATTCACGCAAATCACGGTAAATACAATAATAATATAAAAAAAATATCAGCATATTAAATCAAATATGTTTCCGAAGCAACATTATCCATAATGTGATATCAATATATTTTAATTGTTTATAAATTCCTTCCTCAATCGTCGTTTCACTTCTCAACTACAATTATTTAGTAATTAGCGAATACCGACTGAAAAAACATGTTCTTAGTTAAAGAATTAATTTCACATTTATTAAGATCGCGTGTTGTTAAGTTTATTCATTTATTTATTACTAGAGATCAAATTTATTCGTGTCTTTTTACACCATGTCGTCTAAGAAGTTAAAAGTCACTGTAGCATATAGACGTTTGCGATATCACAAGCATAGCACTATCACGTTGCCCAAATTGTGACTTAATATAATGTAACATTACCCAGCAATTTGACTACCTTGATCACCCTTCAAACCGGAAAACAGCAATGCGAACACAGCTATTTGGCGGTAGAAATAGGTGAGAGCAAGGTAGAAATGTATACGATCTTTGTATGAGGTCTACATCTTCGTAAGTACATGTTAATAACTATCCAATAACACAATATTATTGTAAAATTTCGGCAATGTTCGCGTGAAACACAAGCGAACATCAATATGTCTATTCTTGAAAACTTTCACTTTTGAAATATTAATAGATAGTGTTAAACTACGCGAATCACAAATCATCGGCATTTATCATCATAACTTCGCATTTATCGCAAACAGAACAGTATGAAAATATTTTTATTTCCCGCCAACAAACAGGTGTGGACTGCAAACATCGGTGGCGACGGTGCGTCTCGCAATCCCCTGTAAAAACGTCTAAACAACACTCGCCTATCTGGTATAGACGCAGCATCAAATGATAAAATGTTCTAACCGCCCAGCCAAGTCTAGGCGTTTACTACATTTATTTCTGAAGTAAAGTCAATTGGCAACTGGCCAGTCAGCTGGTAGGGAAGAGAAAGGTGTCGTTCGCCTTCGCTGCACTGGTTTCGAAGCTAAGTTTTTTAAACTGACAAGTCTAGCACGTTTTAGATCTTTGTGTCTGTCATTGTTAAATTTAGAAAAGACAGATATTGATTAATACTGATATTCACTCATCATGATGGTATGCTCATAACAAAATAATATCACATTACCTTTAATTCGGAAAATATCCACAGAACATCTATGTTTGTATTAGATGCATAGAGAATTTCGAAAACGAATTTAATAATGTCATTAAAATTGAATAAATTGTAACTTTCATCATCATCATCATCATAGCAGCCATTGGAAGTCCACCGCTGGACATAGGCCTCCCCAAGAAAGGGGGATTTTGCCCATAATCGCCGTGTTTGCAATCGCAGAGCACAGGGGATATACCGCCATCCGTCGGTTCTGGGAGTCCCTCTTATGAAACCTGGTACTCAGCCGGTACCTCACGGATCAAATTATCTAGAAGCAAAATATTTCCACAACTTGAACCCTAGATTATTATAATCTATTCTTGATACGGATACGATACGGACCGAAGTGCAAGTGAACGGCAATTAAGTTTTACATATATACATACATACATCACGCCTGTATCCTATAGGTAGGCTGAGCTATAGATCTCTAATTGTTACGATCTTGGCATACCTCTCTTGCTTCCTTTATTCGTATTAGTCCTTTCGAACACGTTCGTTTATTCTTGGCACTTCTGACCTTGCCCTTCTTATAAAGTTAAGCTTTAAAATTCTGGAATCTTGGTACATCAAAGACTTACTAAATCAATATTCATACATCTTTCAAAGTTTGGGTAGCTTGGCAAATCGTAATAGCTTTCCGAAAACTGTCCTAGATACCATGGCACAACTAGTTAACATTTTCATATACAATTAATCTTAACAAATTGAGTATAGTCGATCGAAATCGTTTTGGTCAGCAAATAAGCCAATAATTGGTCGCTAGCGTTGTACCGAAGTAATTGCCGGTTACATCAATTTAATGATATTGGATAGGCCTGTTGGATCGGATCTCAATATGTTTTTACGCTATTTCGTTTGGCGTCATTTATCTTTATAGATCTGTGTATTTAATTATACCGCTATGTGTGTACCTCAATAAAGAAAACAATTTATTAGGTATCGGCAATGTGTATAATACCGATGAAAGATGAGAGAGATGCCGTGGGGTTCCGGCAGAGTTGAGTACCGTTCTAGGTGTCGTAAGAAGTAGGGAACAGGTAGGAAACAGTGCTAATCTTTAAGAGTTGAATGTAACATGCTACGAGCACTATGACGACTTTTATTCCCGTAAAACATATTTCCAACTTGCTAGTTTTATATTCACTAGACCACAAAGCTCCAGTTTTGATTGATGCGGTAGAAACTTAAATTCTTTTTTTAAATACTTATTGGAGGATTTTTATTGGAACAAATGATGTAAGTGTGACCTTAACATTGCTTATGAAAATCATTACGCTTAAAATTCACGGATCACTGTGATATACAAAATAATTTCATGTAATATTTTAAACGTAGCAGACCTAACACCATTTATGCGGCGCCGGCGCAACCATGTTTGGTTTGCAAAAAAGACTGACGCAAGTAATGACGACAAAAACACCGTTGCGCGTATTGAATTACAAATCACTTGGATAATCAAAACGTATCCTGAGTTATATGAAGTATTTTTTTTAGTTTGTGCAATTACCATTTTATTTTTAGAAGAAACACTCATTCTGTTTCAATCTTAATGTATGTGTAAAATTAGGTTATGTAAGCATTGTTTAATAATAGTATTGAGCGATTACATCTTGTATTTTATTGTTTGCTATTATCGTCATCATGTTAGCCGTTGGACGTCCACTGATGGACGTCTAGGGATTTTGCGTCTAGGGCAGGCGTGATGGCAATCGTGGAGCGTACCTTCACTACTTTCTGCAGTACTTCAATCTCTAACGACATATAGTACTGGATATACTATTCTACTCTGCCGGTACCTAACTTGATATGTAAATAAATATTTACTCTGCTTGTATAAAACGGAATCACACTATGACTTTAACCAAAACTTTCACTCATGGTAAGTTACTAGGATAAGAAAATATTAGAAAAATTCCGTACACAATCCGTTTTGCAATAACTCACTTCAATATTTGCATCGCATACAAGTCACTTTCCTTAAGGCAAGACACGAACCTTCCGACATGAAAGGAACGAAATATATGTAGAAACTTGATATCAAAAGATTTTACGAGTATTAGTGATTTATCGCAGATAAAAATTGCATTTATTAGTCACTTGCTAAAAAGTACGATTGAGTTGTCTTTAGAATTACTCTTGTGACGAGTGTCTAACAATAGCAATTTAATTCCTCCAACAACTTCCCCACTAATATTGTAAATCGATAATTGTCTATTTGGTAGAATTTCATAAATTTTCGTATGTGGATAGTTTGAAGTCTCATTGATTGATTTCAACGTGGAAGAAATCCACGCGGGCGAATGCTTGTTTGGCATAAGCCTCAAACTGTTGCTCGTTTCGGTTCAAACCTTGGCATCTTTAATTAGATAATCGAGAAAGATATCGAGTGACACATTGAATGAATTGTCCGAATACACAATGAGTGACTATTCCCGATCAATCGTCACGGAGCCACGTGGCCTACAAAACGAGATAGTTTTCAAAATTGTTACGTTTGGACGTCGTCCAGTGCGCGCAATGTTCACCTTGGGCGCAAATAAAAAATATACTTCCACAGTTTTCAGTGTGCGGAGAGAATTAGTGAAATCTGAGTGATTGTTTGGTGTGGATTGTGTGCATGTTTCCGGCGTGTGGTGGTTCAAGTAAGGTGCATACGTGCATTGTGTCGTTTGTTGGCCGTCGTCATTATTGTTTCGAACAGGTGAGATGCCGTGGAACTATTAAAAGCACAGACAATTCTAGTCTAAATAATGTGACGCGTGTCTAGATAATGTTACAGTGCTACGCATCGAAGTATTATCTTCTCTCAATGGAATTAAATTATAGTAGCCGTATCCACTGCTAGATATAGGACTCCCCAACAAAAAGCAAATTTGCTCATAGACGCCGGGCCGGGCAAGATAGGAAGAAGTGCTTAGGCAGGTTTGCAGGTTGCGCCTATTTTGCGTTTTGCCGCGCTATGCAAGCACGGTGGCAATCGTAGGGCGTAGCTTTGCGACGGGAATACTGCTGCCAACTTCTTCCCTGTTACATTTGAGCTTCGCAGTTTCGGGTGGATATACCGCCATATCTCGGTTACCCCAGTCGCCTCTTACCACGCCTTCTACAGAGAAAGAAGTGTTAAAGTATATTTTTGACTATATATAGTCAAAAAACGTACAAAAATATTTATTAACTTATTCTAGCTATTTGCTTGTGTATCACAGACCTTCACATGTGGCATCCAATAGCATAGTTCAAGTACGCAACTGGCCCTTTAGTGTAGCGGCCCAAAGTGAAAATTAAAATATTTGCCTTGATTTCTAGCAGTGCTAGAGCATTTAATTAACTTAATGAAACCCGCCCAAATGTTAATGACCAAAACACGAGCTCTGTGATGAGTTATCGTTTATTTACATATGGTTATTTACTTATTTCGTATCTTATGTTCAATACGCGAAGGGATACTTTCGAATGTCTGTGGGTGGATACCGTTGAACCCTGGTGTGCAGGTAAAGTTCAATGATGTTTTTTTATAATTTTTACACGTTAATGGCGGTACAGTATAATGTGTTATTTGCGTTTAAGAACATTAATTACATATGACATACGCGTGTATAAATAAAATTATTCTAATGATGCTTTTTTTAGTGTAAATAATGATAAATAGTTAGAAGTTTTTATTTTTTACGTTATATTATACAATAATACATTTTTATTTACAAATATATGTAAATAAATTTGGTAACAGTATAGAATAGTATTTTAGTCGAAATAAGTTAATATTAGAGCATATGTTTAATATACTAAGATTAAAATTAAACTTAAACATTAACAAGTAAATAACAGGATTTCAACTAGATTTCATTTATAAAGGAACATGCATTTTTCTCGAAAAACATTTAAATGCTAAGTATAATCTTGCATACTCGGAACGTTATGAAAGCATTCAAATGAAAAACGCAAACCAATATCCATTGTCTATTTGCGTGCGTAGCACTCTCGGAGCATAAGTTGGCACTTCAAGTTTTTACGGCGCTTGCGCCGCCGCATAGGATCTAAGCATTAACGTCGAGAATGCGATGTGGTGTTTTATTGCTTCCCAGAAACACAGGGATCATTGCCACGAGATATAAAATGGATAGCAAAAGGAATACATTTGCAACGTTCAAGTTTAGATAGACCGGTGCGGATGAGAATTGTGCGAAGATTTTGTATGACATTCATAAGAGGGTCACTGTTTATAATCAAACTAGTTTTAACGGTTTGAAATCGCCCTTTGATTACGTTTTGGTTCTCAAGATATATGAAACGTCGAACAGTAATGTTAAAACGAAAAAAAAACAGCGTTTTAAGTAGTTTTGTTACTCATAAGTAAGATCCTATATGAGCTTAAAAGAGGTTTAATTTCTCGTAAGAATTCGTTAATATTAAAATACATTATCATAGTATGTAAATACAGTGCTAAGCTTTGTATTAGGTTAATTTAAAAAAAAATCTTCGGTATTCTGTAAGTTCCATTATTATCTTTTATTTGAAATGCTAGCATAAAATATTAAAAAATAATTCTATCATGCCAGGTGTCGAGCGGTAAGCAACACCGATAGATCAGGTATATCTAATAATTATGTCTGTGTATATACATATTTTGGTTATTATTAATAGAGCTTAGTAAATTAACTTTCATTATATAAAGTTAGCGTCCAATTGTGTATTTTTAATATTGTTCCGGTTTTACTCCACTTGGTATTAAATTTCTTCTAAGTACATTGTATTTTCAATATGCAAGAAGTTAATATAAATAAACACAAAACAGGGCAGGGATGATCAACAGTCTCGAAGCTTACGACACGCTAAATCTATCACGCTTACCCAAAAAAGCAACTATGATGATGAAGATAATGATAACTAACATTTAAACAAACTCCAAATGACATCATTAGAAGAGCCCTCGTGTCGGCTGGGGTCCCTTATATGTTCTTGAGCCACTTTGGCCTTCGACCAAATTCGAGGAAAGCGACCTGATGGCCTGTCTTTGATACCGTGGGAGAGGGGTGGTTGCGTTTTATGGAATTTTACATGTGTTTGTACTTTAAGTCCCTCGCATGTGACCTCAACCGCGGCCAAATCTGATGCTGCAGCGCTGGTAACGGCTGCCAGACTTAAAACAGAAAAATACAGTTTATTGGCAGCTAATTATTCTTTCGTGCCAGTTGCCATTGGTGGTGCCAAACATCTGGTGTATGGAATAAAGAAGGAAACTGCTTTATTAAAGAATTAGGGAGGCGTTTGGTGGACCGGGGTTTGGACTACCGCTCCGGGGCTTTTCTGATGCAGAGGATCTCGCTTGCTGTGCAGCGTGGGAATGCTGCAAGCATTCTGGGGACCTTTTAAATAAGAACTATGTATTAATTTTAAATGAACTCCTCTAATAAGATTTTATAAGATGTATTAAATCTTATGCGTTTAATTTAATTAAAATTAAACGACTGCTTATAGCAAGAACTTCATGTTATTGTTGAAATGTAAAAAAAAATGCGTTTTGTAAATAATTATTTTTATTTTTGTAAATAATTATTATTACACAACTGTTTAATATTTAAAAAAATAAACAACAATAGCTAATTAATCATTTCCACGGCACTGATTAATTGTTATCCTTGATAAACTAATTACTTGGCTAGTAAAACTAAAGGTCAACAGGTACTGGCTGCGGCGACTTTTTTTTGTAATCAAACAGCCCTGTTAACCAGTTCTACTGATGACGTAAAACTGCCTCATAGAACTAACGTCAAAGCTCGTCACGCGACAATCGGAACAGTTTACAATGGACCAATTTGGTCATAAATTACTGTATTATGATACCTGCCGGAATTCTTAGGAACCCCAGATTAGGCCCCATATCGAAAACTACTATAGGCTGCTGCACCCCAGTAACATTCTCCTTCGATTTTACCGAATTTAATGTACATCCGCTCGGATTGTTACTCGGATTGTGACTCGGGTTTAAGTCAATTTGATCCAATGGCTTAACTCAGAAATGTTGCATTTCTCTGTGTATTTCATTTGATCGCACGCTGATCACTAACTACCAAGTGACCCGTCTGTATGTTTTGCCTCCATGCTTATATAAAAAAATATATTTCAAGAAAACTCATTAAAAGTCTGTGAAGTCGTCTTGTCTGTTTCATTAGCACTACACTTTACGTTTGACGTCACTAATCATGTTTAGGTTCTTTTTCTTATCATCGATTAGAATCGTTGTTACATAATTTTTTAATTCCTATCAGACATTATAAGGAATCAAATCAAGCAAACATATTTGATGAAACCATTTCCAATGATTATTTTACCGAAAAGAAAACTAAGTACGTTAATGTTAAAATAGTAAAATAAATAATTTCGGCTATTGCGAGTAATATTATTTACCGACCTTTTGGTCAAGAAACTGAAATGTGGGCCAAAGTTACCCCCTAGAGCCCGAGACCCGTATATACTGTACTTTGTTTATGCCTGTTCATTAATCATTTTGATCGTGTATACACGATCGTGTGTAAACGCCCATTTTATGGCCAGATGTGATTATATGAACAATGTAATTTCCAAGATTTTTTTACTATCAAAATTAAATTATCATTTAATGCATGTCAGTTATCTACTCCCACTACTTTATCAGCAGATACAGTAGTCATGTGAAGCTTAAGTGTAATTAAACATTCTAATAATAGGACATAAAAACGAGAAATGTATGTATTATTATTAATATTTACCATATATACTACAATTTATAGGAAATAATTTCTAATGTAATTATTTTCTTATGAGGCCGTAAGGTACCGGCAGAATCAAATAGTACCTCCCACTACATCAGGTTGTCGTAAGGGGTGACTATAGTACCAGAACCGACAGATGGCAGTATATCCATCCAAAACAGAGCAGCTAAAATGCATAGAGCAGGGATGGGCAGCAGCATCCCCGTCGCGATAGCTGCGCTCTGCGATTGGGCAAGAAACCCCCTATCTTGGAGATGCTTATGTCCAGCAGTGGACTTCCAATGGCAGGTATGATGATTTCTAATGCAGAATGCCGAATTCTTAAGTTAGTACTCAGCTAAATCTAATTTTCAGTACGTATATATGATATGACATACAAGGCGTATTGTATTAACATTGAGTTCTATGCTTTAAAATCAATGCATAGTCATAGTCTGTTTGAACAGCTGATTCTTCGGAATAGCGATTCTTACAGAACATGAAAATATGACAACATTTCCGTATGTTTGTCATGAGTTGATGAAAAACTAGACAGTCACATGTCATCAAACAGTATTGTTCGAACGAGTCATATTTACTAACTGCATCAAAGAAATCCACAAGCCACTCAAAAGTATTGCTATTGTACCATTGTTGTATGCGGTCGATGTCCCACTTTGCCCGAGCAGTATTGCGATCGATAATAATTTGAAATGCTCTCTTATATTTGCTTCTTTAACTCCCATTGTTATTTTTCTAATATTTGTACCAAAAAAGGAAATTCTATGTCTTAAATTCCCTGCTATTTTGAACCGGTTGAAATTCTACTCGTATTAATATGAATTTGAGTCTTGCATTTTTTATTTAAAATTTTGCAAGGAACAGTTTAGGAAAAAAAATCAATAATTTTGTGCATTGTGCTCTTTCTGTGCATTGATTGAGTTTCGTCAATCGTCTGCAATAATGATATTTTGTTGCAACAAATTGAATTGTAGTTTTCGACACTTATCCATCAAACTATATAATTATTTTGCAGATCCTTACACGCGATTGTCATTGCTCTATTTAGTTTATACCTAAAACACTATGCTCGGAACTACGTTCGATTATTCGATGCATTTTATTTTAGAAACTCTAGTAACAGAACTGCGAAACTTCCAGAAGAACTCTATGGCAGCTAAATAGTATCAGTAAGTGTTTCATAAAAGCGATTTATAAAAATCTTCAAGGACAACATGCACTGGTTACTTCCTCAATAAACGTTTCAATGTCAAGTGATGGTAGGATAATTTCGTACACCATTCAATTTGTCTCGCGATTTATTGGCAGACAATCCCGCGCTGCTACAAATGGATGACACTGGAGTAATCAGGTTCAAGAACGCAAACACATGTCTGGAACTGTAATTTTTCTATAATTATAAATAGGTGAAGGTTAGTCACGTCGATAAATATATTATACATTTGTTATCGAGTGCTCTTGAAAATGCGAAATTATCTATAATTGATAACTTCGATTGACAATGTAAATCTCAATGAGATGATAAGAATTATACAAGCAATATTGGTAATTTTATTTAGAATAATGAATGAAAATAAAAATTACATGAGGACAGTCACGTTTTCTAATATAATGAGAAGTTTAAATATACTAAAAATAACAGGCGAAGTGGTTATGCTCTACACAAGGCCGTGTGGTTCACATTGATGATATCTACGTAACTGGTAATACTTTTTTTGAGCAATATTACTTTGATCATTTACATTTGCTTTTATTAAATTTTTGATATAGATCATATTTTTGTAGCAACAACACGAAATTGATCCGTTTATGTTATCATAACATTTTTGTAATCGACATTTTCCTCTCACTCGAAGCATTAGTACTCATTTATGTCAAAAGGAATGTATTTTAACGAATTAAAAATAAAGGTGTAATTGATTCCATTTATGCACGAGTCGGGAAAGGCTACTGAACTATGAGCAGTTCGTTCCCAACTTCACAGCCGACTGAACACGGGCTGGTTTAGACATGGCCTGATGCAAACTGCACGTTCCTGAGCGAATTGAATCTTGATTGACACAACTATTTAAATCTTGAACTGTCTAAGTCTTAATTATTGATTATTTTAGTTGTTTAAAATCGAGGCGATGAAATCAAATGCATAGTAATTAGTGAGGCAGTTTGAAGTGTCAAATTATTTAGTGCGACAGTTTGCACTGCAGATTAATGATAAAATTTGGAAAACAAGGCCAGATATCTTTTTACCGGTAAAACGTGCGCTTGCCACACGTCAGTGTTGCATGTTTAAAAAAATGACCGCTATAACGTAATCAAGATCTGGAGAATTATTTAAAATAACGGGAGCCTATTTCCGTCATGTATGAAAGTAAAAATATATGCAGTGTCATGTCTTGGATATTTGTTTTCTGACCATAATTCATGCACTTGTTGGTAAAACAAGAATGGTGTATTCATTTATTTAATTGGGCATTCCGTTAAATGTCATTTAATCTTGGAATCAACGGACTTTGATTGCATTGTCCTATATTTAAATTACATTATTTTGTTAGTATAATAAGTATAAATACCTCGTCCTGTATTTGTAACATAATTTTACATTAGACGGGCCCAATGGCGCAGATGGCAGTAATCCTATCTTATATGCCCAAAGTTGTGGGTTCGATCCTCACCCTGTCTGGTCTGGGTGAAAAATATGTATTTAAGTATTTCATATATAATTCCTTTATTGTCAGATATCCGTAACACAAGTGCTTTACCGACTTACCTCGGAGTTAGGCCAAATTATTTATTCAATAGCATGCAATTAAATTAGACGCGTTTTAATGATTACTCTATTACTCTAACAAAAAACAAGAGAGGCATAGGGCCGTGAGGTAACCGGCAGAGTAGAATAGTACCTCCCTATGTACCAGGTGTCGTAAGAGGCGGCTAAGGTATCAGAACCAACAGATGGCGGTATATCCATCTAAAACAGTGTAGCTTAAATGCACGGAGTGGGGATGGGTAGTAGCATACCCGTCGCGAAGCTCCGCTCTGTGATTGCCATCACACTTGCCCAGCGCGGCAATTATGTGCAAAATTTTCCCTTCGGAAAGGCCAATGTCCAGCAGTATATGATGATAACATTGCCGAAATTGGCCTTAGTTGCGCTTAAACATCCCTTTTTACTTTTAAATAAACTCTCAATAACATTACCAATGAATATATATATATAATTATTATGAGCGAAATAGCGGTTACCTTTTGTTGATTGGCTGAAGCCAATTTGTAGAAAACTGAGCTGTTAAAATTTATCTCCTCAATTACGAGTGAAAAACCTTATAGTTTCCGGAAATTTTAAACGGCATGTAATTAGAACTATAAATAAGAAAACATCCTGTAACATTAGCTTTGTAGGAGTAGTTGTAAAATATTGATAATAAACTGATTAATAACCAATTAAATAAACCTTTGGTTATAAAGCCAGATATTCATTAATGATCAAAGAGCTCTCAAGCTCTCTTGTAACACTGAAATTTGAAACAACATTGGACATAAAAATTGCGCGGTAATTAAAATGCTTTCAAGACATTTTTTGTCTTGGAGTGTGTCATAACGCCATCCGCTATAAATATTAAACTAGTTTCATCCACATTAACAAACAAACTGGCAGATATCAAGAATTTTTACAAAATCAAAAATTGTATTTCTGCTCACCAATTTGTTTGCACTAGCAAAACAGAATGTAAGAGTATAAAGAATATATTATTTTTAGTATTACAATTAAAACTTATTACAAATACGCGACGATAAAGTCTTCTCATTAAGAACTAAACCCTTATCTATATCTTATAGTTAAAAACACTTGTAAAACGAAATGATTTATAGCACTGCAATGTTTAAACAACAAATAAATGAAATGCTATCAAAGAACAAAGTGCACGTTGTACATTTTCATTTAAAATACATCTGAGCCTTTAGTGCGCAACTCTTTGTTTCAGTCTTTAAATAAATCAGGGTGATATCAATATTGCGCAGTTATCTATCTCTTCAGTTAAAAAATAAAACTTTCTACAATATACATGCATTATTATATAACCTTAGACAGGAGTATTGGAATCCACTGACGCCTGTTGCCTTGCGGCTTTTGTTTTTTCGAATATTAAGGAGTAAGTACTAAGGAGTGAATATTAAGGATTAAGGACTAACAGGAGATTCCAATTTTAAAATATTTACATGAGGTATAGGCTCCATACAAAAGGTCGTATGCATTGGTACCTCACTCTCACCTATTTCTACCGCCAAATAGCAGTGTTCGCATTGCTGTGTTCCGATCTAAAGGGTAAGGGAGGCAGTTAGTTTACTGGGTAATGTGGCATAACATCCTTGAGTCTCTATCTATCATCCTTGAACTACCTCATGGTGGTGGTATTATAATTATTTACCATGATACTGCAGTAACATGCGATAAATTGTTATTAATTTTCAACCTGAACTTTGCATGTATTCAGCTTATATTTAGAAGTCGGATGTAAACCAAACTTGTTTTAACTACGAGTATATTTTAATATTTAATGTTATCAAGATCCAGAGAAAAAGTTTTAAATAAATAAATTATAACGTGACCTCGTAAAACTTTTTTTACTTGGTCATAAGAAAAAGAAACATTTCTGAGTTTTTAAAAAAAACGAGGATAATTTTTAAGAAATTCTTGTCCGTCATTTCTGTCAGGAATTGCAGACATTCGCGGGTAATACAAATTATTTTAATACATATATGCCATGCCTTAGCGGCTCTTTAACACACTTTATAAGGTAATAAGTTCACTTGAATAAAGCATTGGGCCAATTATGGTATCATCGCTGAAATCAGCGCAAGCAGCGCAAAAGCACCAATCATGAGCTGTTGTTTTACCACGCAATATCACAGTGACGATAGCACACGGCACACGGTCGCCCGGTGCGTGTCTGTGGCGCGGCTTGCGACTGCGACCTCGTGATTCATACTGTTTCGTCACAGTGCTTTTATACCTGCTTCATTTTACTTGAATCAGGTAACTAACGTAATATTATAAAGGTCACGTGATATTTAATGTGCGGGTGTTTCTTGGTGTCCTGTTATTAAATAAATTCAAGTGTTATTGTTCTGAGTGACTATGACTTAATGTTACAAATTAATAATTTATGAATGCGCTGATAATTATACCTAAATTAAATGATTTTTATTTACTTTCGAGCTTATTACACGATTACTCAGAAATATAAGCGAGGTACACCCGCTATGGTATCGCTTGCGTCAGATTTTGAATTAAGCGATTTAATATATCGTAAAAACGTATACAATATGTTTATTCATATGTGGAGACCTTATACAAGTTCCGTCGTCTGCATTGATACGTCACCCTCACTTATTCCTACAGACAAATAGCAGTGTTAGCATTGCAGTGTTCCGGTTAAAAGGGCCAGAGAGGCGGTTACTGGGTAATGTTACACAATATCTTTATATTACTAGGTTGACAACGCGCTGTTGATATCCTTGTAATATAACAAGTATCTAAAGATTGCAGTGACGCTTACTATCGCGCGGACCGTATACTTGTTTGTTGATATAAATAAAATAAATAAATAATAAAGAAATTCCCACAGCATTTCATACATTGACCTGATTCCGTGAAATGTTGCTTAAATTACTTGTGTTACAGATATCAGATAACAGAGAAATCACAAATATACTACTTAAATACATATATTCAACACCCAGACATAGAAAAAGTACAAATATCATCATATAAATTTGTCCTGAGTGGGAATCTAACCCATGACCTTAGGCGCAGAAGACGGGATCACTACCGTCTGCGCCATCGGGCCCGTCAAATAAGGTCTAATAAAATATATATATCTGCATAGATAGCATAAAACCTGCTTAATAAGTAATCGCAACAACCGTATGTTTGTGTGTTTTCATAGTGTCAGATGATTGCGCTCGTTGTTTACAACTTTACATTCATTTATTGTTCCATTTAATTTATAAACATTTATACACTTTCATTTTATATTAATCTGTGCCAGATGTATATTAACATTAGAAATGTATACTTAGTATTATTATCTGCAACCTAAACTTCTTATTATAAATCAAAAATAGACACATCTCAATTCGATTGATAGGAAATATTTATAACACAGAACAGATTTATTTAGTTATTACACAACGAACGAGGGCAGGAAATTCATGATATATGTAATCATGTCTTTAGGCAGTCAAGGTTAGGCTCAGAGTTATCTAAGGTCTAAGGAGTGGGGGGCAGGGGAAGCTATTTGATCACTGTAAAGGAGTACAAAAACTAGCGTTTACAACATTGAGTTAGGCTTATTTGTGTTGTTATATAGTTAATAGCAGCAAAAAAACATTAACCAGACAGGGAAAGTAAAAAAGCACGATAAAAAAACAATTGTTATTGGCTGAGTGTTTTTTTTCAGTTATATATTCTATATATAAAGAAATGGAATACCAAATTTGGAAGACTATATTAAGTGACACAGTTAACTTTGACAGCCTTTGGTTTTTATAATTCTCTAATACATGTAAAAGATATATTTTTTTTTAAAAAACCTTGAGAACCCTTTTAATTTAAATAAGTGATTCCGTGTTGGTTCGGTTCAGGAAAGTATGCGTGATTGTTTCATATCATACTATCTTAATAATAACCAATTGACACTAATATAATTAATTATAATTCAGAACCTGCATAATGACTTGATCCATTCATTTTTAAAAAGCTGGAAAATTCATTGGGTTTCACACTATCCCGAACATACATACAGATGTGGCGATGGGACAGGTATTTAGTGTTCGATTAACAATTCCAAACCACAAACACAGAAAACATAATGTTTCCCATTATTTGTTTTTGCACAAAATTGCTTAGGACTATTAAAGTTATCAACACTCATTATAGTGAAACAAAGCCTGCGTTTAACGACGCTCGATTGTTATCAACATTACATGCTATTATTGTTATAAAATAGTTTAAACAATCTTGTAATGACTAAAGCGAATTAAATATTATCAGAGTATAATATATCTTTTTATGGCAATTAAGTTTCCTTGAACGTCATCATCGATATAGCAGTTGTAGAGCGTCCATTGTTGGACATAGGCCTCAAACAAGAAAAGGGAATTTTACCCGGAATTGCCGCCCTGGGCGGGTGATGTAAGCTATGCTCAGGCGTAACGTCAGGCGGCTATAGGCTGGCTGCAACACGGTCTCAAGTGCGTTTTATTGTCTCTTAAGTATATAAGATAAGTACTATAAGACCATGTCTACTAATATTTGCTCTGGGTGGGAATCGAACCCACGACTCTTGGCGCACAAGATAGGATCACTACCATCTGCGCCATCAGGCCAGATGTCAGTTTTGATGTAAGATCAATTTAATAAAGAGGGCAATGAAAATCAATCACTCAAAAGTTTTAAATGGCATGATAATTACTTCAGCCGATTTTATAATAAAATTAAAGCTAATTTATGAGCACTGAACTGGCCAAAAGGGAATGCTAAACGAATAGAACATTCATACCGATCGAAACTTCTTATTTTGGCACAGTTTGCTAGATAACCAGCTCAACCAACTAACATAGGGTTACTGTATAAAAGAGTTATATTAAAGATGTAAAAGATTGTGTAATTCTTGCATTAATAGAAAAGTTAAGTTTTCATAAAGATACAAGTATATCTCGAGGTAGCAAAGCAACAGACGAACTAGCAGTTCCTTCTTCTTGGAGAAATATATTACGCAATAATATTCCTTGGGGTCCACATGTCCACGCCCCCACGCGAAGCAGGTTCCGCTAGGTGTCGCTCTCGTCACATTCGCACAATCAACTAACTGCCATCTTCCTGCCGTCCTAACATTGAACCACTTTGGCCTCGGGCCGCGGCCAAGTGCACTGAGGATGTTATTCTGACAGAAATAGAACTTTTTATTATGCACCCACATCGACGCCACCAGAATTAGGCACGAAGCTGTTCATGAAACAAGGAAATGGCGAACATAAATCTTGCGTTGAAAATTCGTAATAGCGTCGTCGACAGTCCGAGCGTTTAAGGGACTGGAAATAGATTGATAGTTTTCCATTTGTAGAGAATTGATGAAAGAATTGGTGCCTAACTCTCACTTATTTCTACCGCCAAGCAGCAGTGTTCACGTTGCTGGGTTTCAGTTTGAAATGTGAGATATAGCAAAATTACTTGACAACGCGCTAGTGATATCATTGCGATAATACGATGATGCATACTATTACGCGAACGGTATGCTTGTTTGTCTACATAGTCATATATATAATAGGCTTCAACAGATTCCTCCTCTGACGTAGAAATTTCATTACTTATAAAGAAAGTTTACCAACTTAATTGTAATGTATCAATCACTATCAATTTTCCTCGAGTGTGCTTAGTTCTATTCCGATAAAACCCAATCAGGATTCCAACTGTGAGGTTCCTCGCATGTTTTTGCCATGTCAATAAAGTAGTTATATCTTAAGACCGCCACTATTGTAGATTTAGTGACGTGTACAGTGATGTAGAGATCTAGCAGACGTTACGAATGAAAGGATGTTGGCAGATTCAAATTGCCGTGTGCAGTGCAGTCATAATTGAGCTCGAGCATGTAATGGTCGCGGGGGAGCGCTTGTATGTTATTCTAACCTATATTTAGATAGGAGCTTGTAAGGATGTTGTGATTTATTTAATTGCCATAACCGATCGTTTATTGTGTAACTGCTACAAATTCCTCCATAAGGTTAACAACTGATACATATTTCATTTGTAATCGAATTAAGAGTAGCTTTTAAGACTTAAAAGCAACCAAGCACGTTCATTTAATATAATGGCACAAAACCGCTTGCTTCTTGCAAATGTATTTATTGATAAATTCAAGTGTGCTCTTCCTGCAAATTTAAAAGGTCGTTCTTGGCTAGAACTCAAAGTAAAAAATGTCTACAAAATACCAAAAACGTTTATTTCTTACATTACAAATTCAGATAGGGATCTAGGATTTTTAGAGAAGTAGAGAAGAAGAAAACCTATGAATAAAACGTCGTGCTTGCCTCTACCATCCTACGTAAATGTACCTTTAACCGTGCATTACTATGAGCTACAGCATTTGCGGCTGTAATTCGATATTAGAACATGACCGCTAATAGATTAGCGATAAATGCGCGTGGACGTCCATTACCTTACATCATTTAGACGTCAGCACAAATAAACGCCCCATTAAAAAATATGCTGTTAACAATTGAATAATGCCAAAAAATTATGTGATATTTATCATTTTTCTTCTTTATCTATTTCAGGTGCTGAGTTTGATTCAAAATGTGGCACCGCGTGTACACCTGCGCACTAGCGCTATGTTTGCTGCTGGCTCCGACTCTAGCCGCCATTTGCCCTGATGGATGCGTCTGCAAAACCACTGAAGATGGCCTTCACCGAGCTACGTGCAGCAACCTGGCTGAACTTTACAAATTTACCCTTCGGCAGAAACATCACAACATCAATATCTTAGACCTGTCGCATAATAACATCACTAAACTTACTCATGAACTCGACCGCCTCACCGAAGTTGTTACTCTCGATCTATCCACGAATGGCATTACAACTCTCAATAAATTTTTGCATAATGCAAGGAAATTAGTTCATCTCAACTTAGCCAACAACAGAATACGAACGCTGTCTCTGACGCATTTGCCGACAAGTGTTAGTTCATTAGATTTAACTAACAATCTGTTGCAAGATGTGCCTTCTGATATTAAACATTTAGCCAGTCTGGAGCACTTAGAATTAGAAGGAAATCCTTTGAATTGTTCCTGCGAAAATATAATGGCACGAGACCGCTTGCTTCTTGCAAATGTATTTATTGATAAAGTCAAGTGTGCTCTTCCTGCAAAATTGAAAGGTCGTTCTTGGCTAGAACTTAAAGTAAAAGATATCTGCAAAATACCGAAAACAGAAAATAGTTATATAGACATGATGATGGGTGATCAACCTGTAGATGCTGAAGGTATTGGAGAACAGACTACTGCATTAAAATCTATGTCTTTAGTGGCTAAAAACGATTTGGATGTAGGCGTTGTACTTCCAGACACTGTTAAATCTGAAGATGATGACAACAAAGAATTTTTAAAAGTGGATCGCACTACCACCTCTCCAATAGATACCTTTGAGGGGTCAGGAGAATTAGATGCAGCAACACTTTCACCGGATGTAGAACCCAGGCTTTTCTCAAAACACATGGAAGACATACTAAAGACGGAAGAAGTTTTACCAGTGGACCATGAAGTGAATACAGAAGACCCATTAGAAGGATCAGGACAAGGTTCTGGATCAGGCGACTTTCCTTTAATTTTCGGTTACACAGAAAATGAATACAATGAAGACGTTGAAACAACTGAGGCAAGTACAACTCCAGTACTGGAGTTTTCACCCCCCGGACCAGTAACGAAGTATTTCGATGATGATACTAATAGTTCTTCTACAGAATTTCCCATACTTAAACCGCCCTCAGTATTTATAGGAGACCCCGATTGGTATAAGAAAACGGATTTACCAGTGACAACAGAAGAATCTGTAACACCAGTGTCTCGGGATACTACTATTTCTGAGCATATTAGAGTGACACAAGCTTCCGAAAATCTCGGTGCAGCTCCAGCCTCTACTGAAAAACTAGCTCCTCACAAAACAGGCACGTACGTTTGCATAGCAATTATTGTAGTGCTTCTAGTTGGATTAATTGCATTTGCAATTGTAAAAGGACAAATAAGAAAACGCAGGGATAGAAGACTATTGCGCCAACAGAAAAGAGACGTGGAAAAGGCATCGAAAGAAATGGTAGACATGAATAAATCTTTATTAGGTAAACCAGCGGGTTTAGAATCTCCGATTGAAAGAAAAGTAAACGGTAAATACGAGTTAGTACCTACACATGAAGTCACCCAAAAGAAAGGCGAAAACGGTGATTTCGGTAATGGTATAAAATACAATAACGATGATGATGTAAGGACGGATAGTCCAAGAGACACAAACCAAAATAAAAACAGTTCTAAGGACAATAATTTAGCCGACGATAATCAGGAACTACCACCACAGGAAACATCTTTTGAAACAGACCCAGCATCTCCGGACTCCCGGAAAGACACAAATTCTCTTTCTAGCGAGGATATTTTCGTGCCTATAAATGACGACGATTCGCCCAGGCTTAACGGCAACGTGGATTCTGATATATCACAACCGCTGATCAACGGGGACCAAAACACAGATACGGACTTCCTGTCCCCATCCCGAGAGTATGTGCCTGTATACTCCCCCGATATGGGCAGAGTTCGCATAAAGATGGCGGAGACACCTAAACCCAAAACACCAGTACTAGTCACCCGAAGTAGGTCTAACGCTGGAGACATTATCATCACTCCAATGGGCGAAAACAACGCGCGCAAATCGACCACTTGAAATTCAGTTTCACGTGTAAGGACCATTTAGAATAAAACTGTGTCAATCAACAAATACTTCACTATTGGCGAAATTCTGTGATTATTGTGTGTGCATTATTCCAGGGGACTAATTAGCATGAAGGACTGAATCGTTTGTTGGTGTGAGTGTTAAGTCTAGAAACTTTGCTGCCAAAGTGTGTTTGTAGTCGACAGTGCCTTTATTTTTAACAGTTTAGTAGTATAAATATTTATGAGAGTATATTGCGCAATAAGTGAAAAAAAATATTTTTATACGTGTAGAGATGTTGCCATGTTCATGATAGTAGTGATGGTTTCGTTTTAGTAATTAACGATACGACCAACGCATCTTGTACAATCATTTAACTGTATTGTAGTTTATTTAAATGTTTCCTTCGAATTTTGGTACTAATATTGAATTGAAATTCTCATGGTTGTGTACTTACCCGCGGACAAATAGACAGCTTGAGAACAACGAAAACTATCCGGCTAATTATTTGTTTACTCATCATCTTCTGTGGAGATTCACTTTGTGGTCTGGCTAAGTGTAAGTTCCTTTTATAAGTAATTTTATTATTTAGTTATAAGAATGTGATACCATTTATTGTAAGCTACACATGCTATTTCAGCGTGTAAATATATTATATAAAATTTTGATTACTGATGTAAATTGTCTAGTTCTATTTTATTTGTGAAATTATTTTATTGTTTTAATTAACACTAAACTATTGCTTTCTCTTTAATTATCATTCTATTCATTTTGCTTCAGCCTATTTAAAGTTTAAATAGGAAAGTTATTTATACGCTGTTAAATTATAACCATATTGAATCTTTTTAAGGAAACGATGGAACAAAATTGAGAACAATAAATAGTTTGGTAAGAAGATTTATAAATGATGTATTTTTATTTCAAACTATACGATATAAATGGTTGATTCAGTGTGTTTTTTTATTTGGCTTCCTAAATACATAACAATTTCTCCACTTCAGGGTCCTATACACATTTTGCTTTCACGCAAACTAATGCAAGACAGCATTTATTGAAAATTGCGTATGTCTGTTAAGAGGGGTTTTACTTCTGTGATATGTGTTCTTAAGCAGATGACTTTTATACCTTACACTCAACTTAAATCCTATGGTCACCTCGCGTTTATTTATTTCTCGGAAAACCAAAAGATTTACACTAAATATAAAAATATATATTCACACAACATTTCATACATTGACCTGACTCCGTGGTAAATCGCTTAAAGCACTTGTGTTACAGACACAGAGTAATCACAAATACAATACTTAAATACATAATTCTAACACCCAATATGCATCACGATGTGCAGATTAACATACATTAGGTCAATTATTTTAGTTTTCGCAAACAGAAACAGAATAATATATAATAAGCGAACTCAAACATCGCTTGTAAGCAGTAGGTCCTATACCGCCAAAACAGTTCAAAATATTAATAGATAAAAAAACACAATAAATCGAACTAAAAGGTAATTTATTATAGAAACTAAATGATAAAAGAAAAAAGTATTATTTAGAGAAAACTGGGGAGGTTATGTTCTTCATGCTTTTCACACTACTTACGGCGCAAAGAATTAAGAGTGATATATGATCACTATATATATATATATATTAGGAATTCTATCTGTTATCATAAAAACCAGACTTTGATAGATAGAAAGCAAATATATTTGTGTTATATATTATTTGAGAACTATGATGTATCGAATTTCAGAAAGTCTTTACTGTGGAATTTTAAAGTGCGAATCTTATACCCCCAAGAAATAATGTCACATTAACAAGTAATTTTACAAAATTATACATTAAAAAGTACTAAAATATTATCTCCCTCTGCACAAGATGTCATAAGAGGCGACTAAGGTACCAGATCCGACAGATGGCAGTATATCCATCCGAAATAGTGTAGCTCAAATGCTCAGGATGGAGATGGGCAGCAGCATACCCTTCGTGAAAGTTGCGTTCTGCGATTGCTAACACGAATGCCTAGCGCGGCAAATAATTTCATTACCAATGTCAACCTTCCGAAACACAGAAATACGGACACTGTTGTGTGGTTGTAAAAATAGGTTCCTATATAACACCTAGACCTTTGTAATACCTACTATAAGTTATAAAGCCAGTTCTAACTTTTAGCACTAGCTGAAAAGCTTTCTCTTCGTTACTGAAACATTGATACCATTCTCGCTCTATTGCATTTGAGGTACCTCTACCGATTTCGGTATCTCAGTCGCCTCATAAGAAATCTGTTCCACAAGAAGGTTATTCAAATGTAGGTACATATATATATTTCTTGTTAACAAAAAAAGTTCCCACATAATCAGATTAATAAATAAATGGGAATTAACAGATACTATGGCGTTAGAATTTAAAATAAAATTGCTAAGTGGTGTAGTAATATTTGTGAGTAAAGCGATAAAATTATTATTATAACGAAGGATGCCATGTAGACAGTATCATTATCTATATTGTTCTATGGAGCTATTAGGAGGCAAAATTTCAACCAAGAATTAAAAAGTTACCAGAAAGTTAGATAAGCGATAAACTTCTGTTACAATTTAGATCAATCTATCTTTACAGTCATTGGGCGGCACTACTGCCTATTAAGAATAAAATAATTCGATATGGCAACGTTTGATATTTTACAATGCGTATGTCAATCCCGAAGTAAGAATTTTTGTTATATTAAGTAGACTAGTTAAAATTATGTGACGACATCTAGCGACATTCTGTGAAACTACTGTCAAACGGTATTCAATAGGTACGTGCTTTTTGAAAATATTTAGTATCGAAGAATTTTGTAGATGTCGCTGTAAGGCAAAGCGAATTAGATTATAAAAAAACAGTTAACCCGTTAGAGGTTGCCCTATCTTAAATATAAAGGTACCAAGATAACTACAAAGGTGAAAAAGCCATGAAAAAATATAACGACTATAAATTCAGATGTGAACTATCCTCTCTCTCAAGTTGGATCAAACTGCACTCAGCACAAAAAAATTAAGACCGGTGTGTGTTTAGAAGTTCATCATAGTTAAACACTGCGATGCATTAATATGTAGGATATGTATAAATATAAAGGAACGGACCACAAACATATCGTTGTATGTAACAATATTATCAATGTGATTTAATAAATAACGATTTTTGTTTTTGAATAGTTGATAGAACTATAAACAGAAGTATTTTTTTATCAAACTTAAATTTAAACTATAAACCAACAAAGAAGTAAGATCAGAATATTTAAATATCGGACTTATGATTCTTTTTATTTTTCTATCTTATTATCGTACTGTGCATTATGTGCGCTTAAAGAGTTTATTGCATAATAATACGACAATAAATATTATCACATCGGAAAAATGTATTCACTATTTGTTCCTCTCATTAATAAAATTAAAAACAATATTTGTTTCCATTAAATACATAATTGGGTAAAATACGATAACGAAAAAGACAAGAATCAGAATATCTTTTATTAGTCAAAAATTACAATTTCTAGCAACACACTTCAGTAACCACAGTACAAACACATTTAAAGGAAGTTATAATAACTACGGGCTTATAATATATAAATTAAAAGTCACTTTCTTTTGGTCGATTGTCAACGTCTTCGTCACTTGAATAACTTCTATTTCTAGGCCGAAGTGGTCTTTCCAACTCTGCTTCTATCTCCACTGTCACAGAGTTGTTTCCACCGCCGTATTCTGACATTCGACGCCTTCTGGCTCCAGGTGACTGATCCAGATCAGCGATCTCATGACTACCGAATCTTCTAGGCGGCCTTCGTCGTCGTCTTCGCCTATCATCTGGTTCACTATCCAGCTCAATTTCTTCGGTTACTGGGATGTTTCCATTTCTCTCAGTCTCTTCTAATAGATCTCCACTCGATTTTGTTTTTCGGCGTCCTCTTTTACGTTTAGTCTTTCCTGAACCAGTCTCGCATAAAGAATGAGTCGACGCGTTTAGCTTTGGCATGCAGAGAGCTTCATCGTAGGACGGTGGGGCAATTAAATCTCGGGGATCGGGTGTATTAGATAAGGCTTCTTGTTCAGCTCGGATTCTAAGTTCTCGAAGCCTGTCTCTGGCCTCCTCGACCTGCCGTTCTCGTTCTTCTTGTATTGCTCTAAGCCTTCTCTTCATCGAGTTCCGAATACAGTTCACTAATAAAATACATACTGCCAAGCCTGTAATCATGGCTATGATAAACCATATCAAACTATCTGCATTTGCGACATTCTTACTCGGATACCACGTAAAATAGCAAGCTTCAATCCAGGTTTGTCCAATGACATTCATTGGGCTGTTGCAAACAAGATTAAATGATTCTTCTTTTTTGAAAGGTTCCAATGTCACATACTCATAAAAGTCATACATGTTGGGATCTTTACAGTCACATCTCCACATATTGTCGGCTAAATCTAATTTCTCTAAGTAAGGGTTTGCTTCAAAATAAGATTTTTTCCATATAGTTGTAAACCTATTTCCTTCAACGCCGAGTCCTCTCAAGCGCGGTAACATAAAGAATGTGTAATTGTTAATAAAGCTCACTCTATTATAATTAAGATTCAAATATTTCAATGTATTTGATGATATGCTGTCGGGAATGTGCGATAGAACGTTACGGGATAAATCCAAATCTACAAGGGATTGCAATCCTTCCAACGAATCTTTTCCTATAGTATTAATTTCGCAGGAACTCATGTCTAGAATCGTCACTGAAGTTGATTTTAAATGACCAACCTGAGAGAGATAGTTTCTAGACAATTTTAACTGATTTAATGATGGCATTTCTTGCAGACTTGTTTCTGGCAATACAGCGATTTCATTCCACGATAAATCTAAATATTTTAACATAGTAAGACCTTTGAAAGTATCTGCTCTAAGTGATCCAATATTGTTGTAGGACAGATCCAAGTATTCTAATTTTGTGTTGTTCACAAATTCTAAACTCCTCAAAAACCGTATCACGTTATGATTGGCCGAGACTTTTTTCAAATTGGGAAATCCTTCAATATTGGGCTGTAGAATATTACAATAAGATATATCTAAAAACCTTATTGAATTTGAATATACGGTATGCGACGATGCTGCTAATTCAAGACGCTGGTTATGAGATAATTTTAAATACAATAAGGATGGGAGAGATGCCAGTTCATTTTGATGTATTGTTGACAGTAAGCAATTGTTAAGATGAAGACTTTTTAGAGTTGGAGACGTAAGGCCTTGAAATTTCGTCAATGGATTAAAACTTAATCGAAGAACTATGATGTTACTCAGTCCACTTAGTAATGATTTGCCGGATATCGTTTCTATACCACAATTTTCAAGTATTAATGTTTCGAGAGATGAACTGATAAGAAGTTCTTGGTATGCTAAATTATTCATGGAACCAAATTTATTAGATGACAAATCTAAAGTATCTAATCTGGTTGCCGGTGCCAGGAATTCGTTTGGATTCATATTCAGCCAATTTTCAAAATAATTATTTGAAAGATCAAGGTATTCCAGTGCTGTTAGGTTTTGAAGTCCATCTTTGGTGAGTTGACTTAATCGATTGCCACTGAAGTCCAATGAGACAAGATTGTAAATCCTGTTTAAGTTGTCAGGAAAGTTGACGAATTCGTTGTGAGAAAGGTTGAGTTTTTTCACCTGCAAAATAAGATATTATATTAAAATGTATACATGTACTTAGATTACTTAGTTAATGAATATTAAATTATTTAAAAATAAATACCTTTTGATTCAGACCATCGGGTAAGATACTAAGACCTCTTCGAGAGCAGTCTACTTCAGTTGTGTCAGCACTGCACGAGCACAATGAGCATATATCGTCCGCATTTTTATCATCAAATTCCAAGATTTCCGCTGTGACTGCCAGAGCGCACAGCAGGAGGATTCTTAGCGCTGATATTCGAACCTGCATCACGTGTCCTTCTCATAACGTCCTGTAACCAAATATTGTATTATAGAAACCATTGGCATGTTGCTACTATAATGAGGTTAATAGAATCGACCGTATTTGGTCTGAACACCTGCACATTTAGCTGTTTCTTTTCCTCGTCACGTATGGTTCCCCAGTTATTAAGGGCAGTCCCACCAGAAATCACTATTGTCTGTGAACTTAAGTGCGTTCAACATACAACAGTTTTATCTTTGTTATCAGCTATTGATAAAGGTGTTGTAGGTTGTGGGACTTAAATTTGGGTCGTTACGAGCTTCAGCCATTCTGTTATCGTTACCATGAAACAAGTAGAAAATTAAACCCACATCTACCACAGAGCGTGGTGCGTCAGGTCCTATTATATTTTTATGTCTATTGGAAATTATTCTCTAACTGGAACATCCTCCATACCAAATAAATAAATAAATAATATATATAAACACGATCAACGAGAATTATGAAGAACAATTGTTAAGGAATTTTATGAAATTCCCTCAGGAAAATCCGAACTGGTCGATAATTAGACGGAATCAAGGAAAACTTTGTTTCTTCTTTTAAATAACATGTCCATTATTCAATCGATTATGTTAGTTACAACGATGATAATAAGGATTGCAAATATGCTGATTATTAGATAAAAAAAGTAAAACTACCTTTTTAACTCTTTGCACACTGTATAGAGCATATACCTCATTCAGTATATACCCTATTTAGCAATTAATATTAATATCATGTGCTTCTTCCGTCAATAAGGAATGTAATAAGGAATAAGAAAAAAATTTAATCAAAGTTTGTGTAAACATCATACCTTTTTTAGACATAGTCCATTCCTAAAATATCACTGTCAAAATATATTTATCTTGATTTATGTATTACGATATATTCAAGTTACAATCAACACTACACTTTTCATGTATGACACATCACTAAGCCGCACTTAAAAGAAAAATCATAAATTGTTTCCGAGTATTTCATATATATATAATTTCTAATATATTCGTTGATGACTACGTAACATTGTCATAAACCCATTTATTGTACGCGACACGTACTTAATCAACTTGGTACAAAATTTCGGGCCTGCGTGTGTGCCGTCTATCGCACTTCATTGCTTGGTGCGAAATGAAAATAATGACGTTATCTTTAGATAATGATAAAGAATGGCGAAAGTGGCTTCCATAATCTAATACCTACTTACCGATGACTGTATGGGCGTTTCCGAGAAAAAATATATGAACTAATGATATTTTAATTGGTTTATAAATATATTTTAAACTAAGTGTTTCTTCCATAACAAATTCGTGTTTGCTACAATAAATGCCAAGTTTAGTTTTTCCTCTTAAAATAAATAATTTAATATATTTGTGATTGTAATTAGAATATAAATAATATCATAATATATATTTTTTCCATGCATCAAATAATAATCAATTCAATTAAATAATTTTTAAACAGGGCCATCTACTCATTCTGAATTACAACTCTTTGCAGTAATTTGCTTTTCATTCCAAAAGCATTGGTTTAAATGTTGATTTAAAAAGAAAAAAGATGGCGCTACATTGATTCTATTAATCGAAAAAAAAGATGTAGTTTTTCATAGAATTTAATTAATACTATCTTACTTTATAACCTAGAATATTAGGGTAACATAAATATAATTGCTTAAAATAAATATTTAGTTTTCATTCGTTTATGCTGTTTTCGGCATTTATTTGAATCGTTCGTCGAATGGACCTTCGGTCGTGTGTTCTAGGCCTGTAGTCCGTAAGATCGCCTATAGACCTCGATCTCCGATAATGACGTGCAGTATCTTCCTCCTCCTCGTCTACAAAATCAGGCAACGAATGAAAGGAGGAATTTAAACGAGGCATGAGTAAGGCTTCATCGTAGCTTGGAGGTAGGTCCTCTTCACGCAAAGGAATGCGTAACACGGTCGTTTCTGCTGCAGGTTGCGTTGTAGTGCCATTGAGATTCAGGGTAGTACGGGGTGGAGTTGGCCCATTATTCCCACTCACCGCCATAAGTCCACGGCAAACGCATGACGTCAGCACCACCCCGATAATAACCCCTAAGAACATCGCAAAAGAGGTGTATGATACTGTGGTGTTATCGGTGGGATGCCATGTCCGTATATAAGCCTGCTGCCAGCTCATTTGCGTGACGTTCGCTGGTGCATAACATATTAACGAGTCCCTATCCCCTACCTTCTGGGGGTCTTTTGTCAAGAACTCGTAAGTCAACAAGAGGTTAAGATGAAACCCTTCACAGTTCCACCTGTTGCCTTTCACTTGGACTTCCCTCAAATACGGGTTTGAGGAGAAATGTGACGTGGACCATACCTCCCTAAAGTCATTGCCTCTCAAGTCTAATACCGCGAGATGAGGTAGTGACGAGAAGGAATTGTCGTTTATCGAACTGATGTCATTATAACTCAGGTCCAGCTCCTGTAGTGTATTGGAACCGAAATTATTCGGGATATTTTCTATCTGATTCATGGAGAGATAGAGTTCCAGTAGCGATGACATGTCCGCCAATGAGTTTGGTTCTAAGTCGGAAATTTGGCAACTGTCAAGATGTAGACTTTTCAGCGACTGCGATTTGAATGTTGGCAAAGCAGAAAAATAATTTCTACACAGTATCAGTGTTTCCAAGTTGTGAGCGTTACTAACCAAGACGATGGGAAGACTATGTAATCTGTTTTCTGATAGATCGAGGAAGCGCAATCGCGGCGTTCGGTCGAAGGCAGCTTCATTGATACTGTAAATCTTATTCTTTGAAAGGTCTAATTTCTTGAAACTGTATGCTCGTGTGTCTGTCCATACGTCGTAATTGTTATTAGATAAATTGAGTGTGTGAAGGTTGTTCAACTCTTCAAAATAGCTCGGTAGCGGTGTGTTCAGATGATTCATTGAAAGATCCAAAATTTTCAATTGTCTGAACATCTCTATTTGTGGCGGGAATGAAGTGAACTCGTTATTCGATAACAGTAAAACGTCGGCCTGAAATTAAAAACAAAATGTTTAGTAAATCAGAGCTCCACAAGTTTAATTGTAGTAATATGTTGTGGGGTACAGACTCAGTAGAATAGTACTTCCCCCTTTACCAGTGGTCATAAGAGGGTAAAGTAGGTATTCTCCCGAAACAGTGGGGCCAAAAAAAAAGGGCGGGAAAAGGCAGCAATATTCGTATGGTCAAGCTACGCTCTACATTTGGCACCATGTTTAGCCTGCCCAGTGCGACAATTTTATCTAAATTTGCCCCTTTTTCGGGGAAAAAAGCCCAGAAGTGGACGTTCATAAGCTGCTATGGTGATAATGTGTAGCTTTCTATTTCTGATGTTTTATTTTACTCTGATTTTTGAGCTATATTAATACATTCATACCTTTATAATAAACACTCGTGTTTATAAAATCAGTAGTGTTTCACAATATTAACAAAGATTGAGTAGGTATTTTTTTGAGGCATAAGATCTGATGTTTTACTTTACATTACATACTCGTATATGAGGTATTATTATTAAAAACAAAATCGTCTATTTAGCAAGTTTCTACCACCAAACAGATGTGCTCGCACCACTTTGGTTGTAATGGTGAGAGAGCTAGTGAAATTACTGAGTAACGTGACATCTTTTTACGGTGACACTTACCAATACGCGAACTATGTATGTCAACTTAGCGGAATTAAAAATAATAATATATTTATTGCTTAGAAAAATATCTTTGATAAAAAAAACACTTTATAGACTGTTCTTATTGGTTTCCTTTGGACCATTCTAATCTGTATTTATCTGATATTAGAATGTTTTATATAATTTGTTCTTACACAACAATTACAGTAAAACCCGCTTAAGACTTTTTTTCAGGGACCTTACCAAAAGTGCGTCTTAAACGAGAAAGCGTATTATGCGGCATAGGGTAATAAAACGTACTACATTTTATTATGTATTTTGTGGTAATTTTGGCACGTTAGATATGTATTTAAAATATACCAATATGCGTAGTGTAATTATAATTATTTTGGTTTGACTGAAATTTTTTGATGCATTAGCAATTAAATTTTTTTGAACATAATGTAACTTTTGCAGTGCGTCTTCGTTTTGATCCAAAGAAGCTATATAACGTTTTAAATCATTGACAGCTGATAATGCCAGTGCGTTTGACAAAACCGAAGTTGACTCATGTTCATCTTCGTCATTATCACTTAGGGCCTCGTTTAGATCTTCAATTGATTGAATTTCGTTGGGTGCTACATTGTCGTCAATGGAAGAATAACCAGGAAAACTCCGCAGTATCTCGGGTTCTTCTTCATCCAACACGACGTCAATTACGTTATCTCCAAAACCTATTTACTTGAAACAATTGGTAATGGTTTCAGGCTTAATTGCTTCCCATGTCGCTGCAATGTTTTGTATCGCATCATGGACAGTCAATCGGGTCGTTTGCTGTCAGGGTTTTCTATTTATTGAAGATAGCGATGTATCAGTCTTGTTCTATAACCTTGCTTTATGACCTTTATAATGCCCTGATCTATCCGTTGTAATTTGCTTGTCGCATTTGGAGGTAAATAAACAAGCTTGATATTCTTGAATTGAAAGTCTTTACTTTTTGACCCATCAGAATTGGCACAGGCCAAGACAGTCGGTCTCTCTTTACTTACTTTACCACAATGGCAAGTTTCTCCCTTGAAAACATAGGGTTTATCTGTCATCAATTTGAAAAGTAAACCAAATGGCTCGCGCGTGGCTTGCGTTAGAGCGCACTCAGCTGTGATTGGGCGTATTAAACGGGATGATGAATGTATTGAGGCGTTAAGAAATGTATGAAAATATGTCTTAAATTGTAGAGACTGGCGTAAAGTTGCGTATTATGCAAGAAATCGTATTAACCGTGACTTAACTTGAAACGTTAATATATTTATTTTTTAATGACTAAGTTGACAAGCAACCATACTACAGTAACCATTACCGCAGTCAAAAGACGCTCGTATTATAACAAGGATATCTCTAGCGCAAGTTTGTATCCTCAAGATATTATGTCGCATTGCCTAATGATTTCACTGCCTCTCTTATCTTTAAATCGAAACACAGCGAGCTCTACTGTTTGGCAATAAAAATAAATCACGTACCAATGTAGAGTTAAGTACCAATACAGATGATCTTTGTGTGAGGTCTACCTCTAAAATCTCTGTTAAATAGAGTAGTACCTCCCACTACACCAGGTGTCGTAATGGGAGACTAAGCTACCAGGATTAACAGATGGCGTATATCCATCTGTATATGTGGCGTATATCTATCGAGTAGTACCTCCCACTACACCAGGTGTCGTAATGGGAGACGAAGCTACCAAAATTAACAGATGGCGTATATCCATCCGAGACAGTGCAGCTAAATTGCACAGGGCGGGGATGGGCAGCAGCATCCCCATCGCGATAGCTGCTCTTTGCGATTGCCAACACGCTGGCCCAACGCGGCAATTATGGGCAAATACCTCCTTTCTTGGAGAGGCTTATGTCCAGCAGTGGACTTCCAACGGCTGGTATGATGATGATGATGACCTTTTGAATTAAGATTGGCATATGCTATTTATGCAAACTTTTTACAGAATTTCCGTAAGCACTGCGTTTGATTTGTTTTTGCTAGCATCATTATTTGGATTTTGCATGTAATGTTTATCTTTAAATAAATGCTTCAGACCCGCAATGCATATTTCTCAAGGTAAAGTGAGAGATAAATATTCTAATTACTGGTAAACCAATGGAATAAATAAATTATTATATATTTGCCCCCGTATTTTTATTATTATTTGCGTCATCACAAAAAAATTCAATCTATAGAGCTTGTTATGTTTCTTAATGAGTTAATATTATTTTTACTCTAATATCATTTGTTACCAGTAAAACGTATCTGACCTTATTATTTTTAGGCCTAATATGGACTAGTATATCTCCATTCATTTTGCTGGTTTTAAAACAATCCATTTTTGTTTCAGGCCTATTGATACTGCACTCTACAATATTAGAGAAATTTTTAACACCGCGATTTACACAATTATTCTATTAATATAATAAATTTAAAAGTTTCCAACTTTTACTATGCGACATTAATTTATGAGGATCTGTTCGTGAAGTCGCGACCGGCATTTTATCATCAATCAAACCATTATTTCCAGAATCTACAGCTGATTGACATTAGATTAATTCTTACACAAAGCAACAGATTACCTAGACAAATCTGTCAACATTTCATAGTAAACTTTTAACTCAATGACTGGCTTCTTAATATAAATCATCACACCAGCAATTGAAAGTCCACTGCCGGATATAAGTCTCTCCAAGAAAAGGGAAACTTGGTCCTTTGCCGCGCTGGGCGAGCGTGTTGGCGATCAAAGAGCGCAGATTTCGCAACGGAGATGCTGCTGCCCTGTCCCTTCCCAATGCAAAATATATTATTTTGAATTGGTTAGCGACAAATTTTAATAAATAATGTGTAGGTTGATCAGTAGGTAGGTTCATACCCACTCTGAAAGCAACAGACGCTTTCAGAGTGGGTATTCAGAAATATATTACTGGGTAATGCAGACTCCATTAGCTAGAAGGTAATGATTGATTATAGCTTACTTTGTTATCTAGCCCTTCAGGCAGTTCAGACAACTCCCGCCCCGAGCAGTCCACGTACATAAGCGAGTCCAATGTATAGGTCAGGCAGGGAGGCATGACCTCGTCATCCAGATCTCTAATCTGCCTGATCACACCGCCGTCTGTTGACTGCGTCAGCCATAAGAATATGGTGATTGATATCACACCACCTGGAAATTACAATGGAAATTCTTATGTTAGTAAATTATAGTCCGCCCGCTTTCACTCCATCTATTTCGTTTTAAAATATAAAAACGCTATTCTGTTAGTCTAATAGTTTGTTTTTTGTTAATTCGGGGATTCTGCTGCCAATCCCCGTGCATTTGAGCTACATTAATTCGGATGGATATACTGCCATCTGTCGGATCCGGTACTTTAGTCTCAAATTATAGTCTCAAAATAATTCTTAAGTCATGTTGTATAAAAAAAATGTAGTCGATAAATATCGTACATTCATTTATAATATCTACATACCTCATGCCTGCGTCCCATCGGGGTAGGCAGACACTATGGATACATTTAGGCATACCTTGCTCGCTTCATTACTTTCATTGGTCCTTTCACATACGCTCTATACATTTGTGCAGTCATTCTACTATCATCCATCTTTTCTACATGTCTAAATCTCTATTGTTGTCACAGCATCTTTCATACTACAGCGATTTCTATCACACTATTATTTAATCTTTCTATGAAACACACCAGACATATTACGAAGTGCTCTAATTTCAACAGCATTTATTTTTCTAGCCTGCTTCTTCTTTCATATCCATCACTCTTGTTTTCCTTTTATATTATTTTTCATTATCGTGTATAAAGGATGACTTTTGTAAATATTGATTTGTTATCTGCACAATCGTGAGTGCGGAATAAATATTTATGATATATCTCATAGTTTTAGGATTACGTATTAAACTATCAGATGCGAATGATTACACGGGCCCGCGTGTTAGTATTTCGTTAAAACATCGTCATCCTTTCGACTTTGGGTTCATATATCTGTACTGAAAATAAACTACGCGAGCTTGGCAGCAGAAGAAACTGTGAAGATAACTTTTCTTAGAAGTCACTTTACAAATAAAATATACAAACATTTGAGTTATTCTGTTTCGAAAGATCACTGTAACGTCGCGAGCTTACACCCGCGTAGTACCTCTTGCTGTGAGTATATGGTTATATAATATTTACTTTTATTACTTGCCAATAATGTGAATTTGCATTAATAATTTCGTTTTTAAAATCGGTAAAATCTCTTTATTAATAGTACTACTTGAGTTTATTCGTTACAAACGTACTCAAATATAAAACCTGTTTACATAGTTCCATTTTAGGTAGGGATATCTTTCTTAAATAGTATTTTATAATCTATGTAACTCGGTTAAGATGTATCTTCTAATGGTGAAAGAATTCAGTCCGGTATTTAATGAGGTAAATTGTAACAAACAAGCGATGAATTTTTTTTTTTACAATACGCGTTTTTTTAAAAACCAAATTATAAATGTGACAGTCACTTGTATGCCAGTTATGATTTCATTTACGGTAAGGCAGTTTTAAGGAAAGACTATATGTTATGTAATATTTTTTGGAATATATAGACCGAATGTTCTAGCGGTACGAAGTGAAGTTCAGGAAGGAGTAGCGGGTGGGAAAATAGATATTTCATTTCATTTCAAATACTGGTAATATGTTCGATCTTCCTCAGGGGAAATAATGATTTTAATATTATAGAAGATACACATATATGAACGTATATATCGCTGTGAACGTGCGTATCTATAGATTATACCAAATGTCAAACTGTAAATAAAGATTCACTATTTCAACAATTGGAACAATAAATATACCAATATTATATACCATATTTGTAAACCATAGGTATTATCTTGGAAGTATATGTCCGGTGAAGTAGTGTGACGTAGTATTTTTTAATATACTGTATGTGTTTATCTATAAAGCCGAATCAATCAATAATCGGACACAAGTCCGCGACGGAAATGCTGCTGCCCATCCCCACCCTGTTGCATTAAAGCTATTGTACTATTCGGCTAAATATACCGACATCTATCGGTTCCTGTACTTCAGTCGCCTTTTACGCCACCTGGTACACGGAGACGTGCTATTCTATTCTGCTTGTTGAATAGAATCTCTTTATAAATAGAAGTTATAGTAATTGTAATGCCAAATACCAAGTTATTAAAGCGAAGTTTATATAAACCCTGCGATTGGACACCTCCTTATTCGAATCATTTGGTCGAAATTATATAGTTTTTGGCGCGCTTTTAGATAAGTAGTCTTAATTAATCTACTTATATTAGCTAACTTCCTGTAAAAGTTCTGCTTCCAGTAAAACTTAGAACACATTTATATACTACCTGGAGATTTAATATAAGTGTAAGTACCACTATTATATAAATTGTTAAACGTGTGGGACACAGGTATGATTACAGGTATATTATATACAGATATTTCCCCTGAAATTTCAAGATATTTTGGCGAAAACTACCAAGATGAGTGTAAAAACATTTGAACGACGGTTTTACCGCCTTTTTGGCGATTTTAACTTGAGGCTAGATATTACACCTGTGCTTGGACTATTGTAACCTGCCGATATCCCAAGGGCATAGCGGGGTATTGGTAAGGTAAACGAAACGTAAAAAGAAATAGTACTTTTATTTCCCAAATAACATTCGCATATATTTTCCTTTCCTATTTTATTGATACTTTCATTTTAATCTATACATAATAAACAGACTAGAATTAACAAAACCAGATCCTTCGTACAAAAAAAACATGGAATAATAATATATTACAATTGTTATTTAATTCCAAATGTAAAAACTATATATACAATACTAATTTAATAATACAATTTAATTGCTAATACTATAAAATTTTATTCTGTAATTAACTTAATAATAATGTAATAATGTCTTTTTAATTGCCAGTTTTGTACTATTAATGATATTTATGTTGTTTTATTTCTCGTGAAACAATAAAATGAAACTTTTCAAACAGAAGCTACATACCAGGCCCCATTAGAAGTGTTATCCATCACGCATTTTACTAAAACTCACTGCACCTTCCGCTCGACAGTTAAATACAAATTTTGTTTGATACACTTTATCGTACAATTTTTTGTCCGTACAATTTCACTCAACCAATCGTTCTGCGATATAATAGATAATAATACAGTGCTAGGTGGGTCTTTTGTAAGATTGACAGAATACAGGCTGTTTCTGTGAATATTTCAAGTCATATGTACAAGTACAATTTGAACATTTGTACAAGTCATACGTGATGCTTTGTGTCCTTATCACTGTCGTTTATTATCTGATGGTCCGTTCATATAGAGGCATGTGGAATATTTTAAATTAAGAACGGCGTCTTGATTATATACTACTTTATTAACGGCTTTAAAACGCGGGTCAGTTAACTTGATCAGTTTTTATGCACAACGTTTCGCTTATCTTACAGTATTTTTGCAGCCGTTTTAAAACCGTTAACATTATTTAATTATGTGTAGTAAACGCGTAGATGTTATTGAACTGATTCTTATTAAATCTTAAGTTGATTTATTTACTAATATAATTAGCAATCTGCCTCAGCTTTGCACTTATATTTTATTTGCCATAGTTTCGTGCAAAATCACTCATTTGCAAAAAAAACGGGTGGTTTTGATTTTAATTCTTATTTAAAAAAATACGGTACCAAAATTATTTCAATCATTTGTACGTGTTACAGGCCGGTTTTAAAGATGCCGTGGTGTTTTAAAGAGTACGTTTTAAATTCAAATTTTCGTTTGATGCTCGTTTTTACAGAAAACCACTTTTTATCCTACATTTTTGGTGTAAAGTTCCAAAAGATAATATCGGTTTTCAAAACTTTTAGTAAATTTTTATGAATTTATTTCATATTCTTAATTGTCAAAGCTTCATTTATTGCTGTTGAACTATCCAATAATGTTAGAGAAAGTGGTAAAAGCTACCAAAATTATTGCGCTGCTCGAAAAGGGGTTGCTGCCAATGCTTCGTGGCTCAAGGCTAAGGCAGCGGTATCATGACACCGGTTCCGTCGAGAGAAGGCCTGGTTCTGAAAGAAAACCATGTACCCAACCACGTTATGATCGTTTTATTGTGAGAAATCGCAAGTCTTCGTATGTGGACCTTAAGAACAACCTCGAAGAAGTAAGAAATGTGCATATTAGTCTATGGACGGTCAGGTGGAGGCTGCTCGCGGCAAATATGCGCCCGGCCCGGCCAGAGGTCGACATTCGTCATTTGGGTTGACCAGTTCGAAGTCCCGACCTCAATCCTATAGAGCATGTCTGGGACGTTCTAAAACGACGCGTGAGTTTATTACAACCGGCTCCGCAGACCATCAGAGAGCTAAAGAATGTAATTATCGCGGAGTGGGAACGTATTCCGCAAGCAAGTATCCGGGATATCCTCGCTAGCATACCCAGACGAATTCAAGCTGTGATTTCAGCTAGAGGGGGTCACACTCGATACTTAATATTTATCTGCTTTTACTTTATTAAAAAAACAAACAAAAATCTTTGTTAACTTTTACTTCCCAAGCATGCACTATGCACTAATAGCGAGCATACACTACTAGTGAACTTTAGCATTAACCCATAAATTTTATCAAAATTTTATGATAATACTGACGAAAACGATTATTTGCTTATTAATTTACAAAGTTGTGAAAGTAAAACTACCTATAATTCTCAAACAAACCAATAGTAACATTTGAAATGGTTCATTGCTTAGGTGCCCGTTTTTTTTTGCAAATAAGTGTATTTTATCCATTTTCCAAAAAACATTTAAACCTTTCTCATAAATATAATCGTTATTGATCATTAATGAACGAAGATTTGTTTCGTACTTTTAAAATGTAACGTAGACATACTAAATATCATACGTCATAATTTTAACTCGCTCAATGAAGATTTAATTAATAAATTAAATTTTAAGTTTACCTAACACTAAAAATCCTACTGTTTCACTGTCAATTATTTTAATATATGTATCATTTAATGATGTACTGAATTATACTAAATTCCTTCAGAACGCATCAACCTGTGCGCACGCCCAATGTTATCGAGGGAGTGTTATCTCTGATTACGTATCGACTTATCACCGACCCAAAGAAATATATCTGTCACTATCAGTACTAAAAATGCGTGCGTTAGTCACTCAGACAACACGAAACCGTACTTGCTATACAGCAAGTCATAATATTTAGTGGCGTACTTGTTATTTTTTTAGAGTTAGGATAGTCACTGTGAACAGAATATTATAATGTCTTCAATTTTTTTTACAATACTAGAGCAAACCAAAAAATATAATGGTTACTTTTACTAACTTTGAATATAGAAGATAGACCACTACATAAAAAAACAAATACTACTAGATAGCTAAAGGGTCGAAGAATTAATAACGATAAGCGACAAAAGTGATGCGTCGCGCGCGATAAAAGGGAAGCGCCGCCATTTTGAAATTATTTTCCTGCGTATCGAGATTCTGCATTCTTTTAATCATCAGCTGTTATCAGAATCTATCGATTGTTTATATAACATTAAAGTTATGGCAGTGGAAATTTAGTATGATGTTATGATAAAATATATAATCGCTATCAGTCACAGCCCATAATTTTTCTTCCACTTGATGCCGCTTACAAAAAGACTGCGTTAATTATGGTTTTGTAGGAGATTGTAGTACTATATATACTCATAGTTCTAAAATTAAGTTTAATGCAGTTTCATAACCACCAGAAAAGATCCTGCAAGAAAAACATTTGATATAAAGAAAAAATTAAGTAGTGTTAATGAAACCCCTGTCGTCGTCGGAGCTACCAAACCTTAATTCCCGCTCTGGGTAGGCAATTAAAGACATCGAGGCCAGAATGCATTTAAGCGAAACTGTTTCGGGTGGGTTTACCACCATTTCCAGTATCTCAATTGCATCTGACTGTATCTGATGCGGAGGTAGGTATTATTCTGCTTTAGAGGTACTCCACGGCTTATAAAATATAATAGAGCTTGAAATTTTATAGGAAGCCAAATGACGTCAATTGAAAACGTTCGATACGAAATCAGAGTCTGAGTAAAAATCTCTGATTACCAATTATGTAAAAAAACCTGATCCCGAACTTAAATTCATACAAGGGGAGATATACCAATCCATGATATTCTCATAAAAGCAAAGACTATGATATAGTTTATTTAGTTTCTTTCTTCGTTGGGGTGGCGCCACTGTCTCTATAGAATAAGAGAGTTCGCCACTGACAGTCAACGTTTTATATGCAATTTACTTAGTTCAATTTTGTAAATTTTTATTCAGTTCGCCGTTAATTACCTTTTTGTATTGGTTTCTTATACTTACTTCGTAACCAGCTAATACCCATATAGCTAGATATAGATATACCTTGTATATTTATTGTAAATTAGATGACCCGGTGAACTTTAAATATTACAACTATATATATGTCACTATAGTTTCTGTCTTACTTTGCTGCGCTTACACTTTTTTTTCTGAAACAGAACTGTTTTATATTGCAACAAGACAGACAAAATTGATCGTACCTTATATTACAGCTACGAAATAGAAAAATATCTGAAAGGCTCCTGTAAATAATTAGCAACTAGAGTAAAATGTTTCTTTTTTAAAAAGATAAAACATTATTATACTCGTATGTTTTAGTTATCGTATATAGTCGTATATATATATAGTCGTAGGCAGGTAGCTCGTATGCGTAGTTGTGAATAATTTGTTAAATTAAATTATTATTTTTAGTGTTTTCCTCTACTTTTTACTTATGTTTATCCGTTTAAATCCTAACTGAACTGCCACAAATATTTAAAGATCACAATTAGCCAAATCAGTCTAGTCGTTCTCAATACTTAGCGAGGCAAACGAACTGCAATTCATTTATGTATATAGAAAAAAGAAGAACATAGATAATCAAGTTATTATGTTCATATTTACCAAACGTTACGATGACATTTTTAAAGTAGCCGAAAATAATATAATTTTTTAATTATATATAGTTAGTTATCTGTCAGTAATTGTAAAAATATAAAACAAAATCGAAAGAGCCTGTAAAAATTGGAGTTTTCCAGAAAATCCTAAGTGCTTGAGGATTAAAGGCAGGTGTCGAGTTTTGCTAAGCGACACGTCAAGCTGGTTTGACGCGCCACGCTTGTCTGAGTTTGTTACCGCCCGCTCTGACCTATTTGCCCGCCGGTGGAGGGGGAAGGCCCCGTGCTAAGCCCGTCGATTAAAACTCGAACCGTTTGAGCTATTTCACTATCGATTGTTATTTGAAGATTATAGAATATTTTCAGGCTTGGTGTACGTGTATGTAAGTTTTAAAATAGATTATGAGAATCTGAATAGGCAGTTAAGAAGAGACTGGACTAGTATCTTAAATAGATACTGAAATTAATATCAAATTAAGTATGATTTAGGGATAAATAATTTTTCTAAATTAGTGCAAGTAGCTATTTTGCTTAATAATGATAATGTTATGTATTTTTTTGTGAATACTTATTGTCATGAAATAATTTTATGTAAGAAATTAATGTTAATGATCGCATTACATAATTGTTTGGAAAGAAATATTTTCTTTACGTGTTGTCTGTTCAAATATTTTCGAACGAATTTCCATTAAATTTACCAAAGAAAATTCCTAGAATTGTGGAACATGTATTATTTTGGGTCGATGCAGTTTTAATTTAGAGTGTGATATATATTTGCAATTAATTAATTCCGTAGTAGCTTGTTAACTTTCAGAAATTTTGTATGCTATCATTTCAGTGAGAGTTTTTATGATTAAATGCAGTAATGTGTATATAGATGTGGGCATGTATATATTGATGGATTTGCGTTACTCATTATTGCCAGAACTGTATAACTTAATCTGCATGTACAGTAGTGAACAAGAATTATTACTTATGCTACTTTTTATCCCATAGAATTTATTGTTCTTATCACAAAGGATTGATGATATGTATTTTGCAAATCGGTAGTTTAGAAGCCGGAGATAGAAATAATAATAAATCGTACAAGCCATTGAAAGTCCACTACTGGACAAAGGAGGAATTTTGCCCATAATTATCGCGCTGGGCAAGCGAATTTGCAATCCATCCCCTTGTGCATTTGAACTGCACTGTTTCGGATGGATACACCGACATCGGATTTGGTACCTTAGTCACCTGGTGCAGTGGGAGGTACTATTTTGCTTCCTCGGTACTTTCCCCTATGCATTTTTGGAGAAATAATTATTTACTTATGTTTCCATTTTCACCATTAGAAAGTTACATTTTTACAGAGTAGCAGAAGCTATATTATGTCTATATTTTTAAAATATATAATAAAGCGAATCTTACGTACAATGGAACAAAATAAGCATGATTTGTTTTTGTTCGTTTGTTAAAAATAAATCAAAACCTACGACATCCTTTTTTTATAATTATTTTTCTAATGGAAATTTTCTTTTTCAGAAGGTAATAAACAAAAGCTATATAAAAATCATCGTTTCACAATTCACGAAAACGAGAACTACAACCAATTACTGCAGAAAATTATCATATACAAGACAGTTTTAATATTGTATTTCTTTAATTTAGATACAGAACGCTGAAATAAATGTGTGATCTTTATTCATAGCAGGAAACCAAATGTACATTCGAGAAGCTACATGAAACTTTAAGTTTGTATCGCGGCGATTTTGTCGGGCGAGTTCAATAAATAAGGATAAAGGCCCATTAGAGGCGGTCCAGCAAATCTTCGCTGCCGAACACCACTTACTTAGACTTAAAGTGTTCGGGGGGAACTATTTTGTTAAAGATTTGGGATTGCGGCGTCCGTCCTGAGATATTTCCCCTAACTACGACTAGCCGTTATAATTTGCACGGGGAATCATATTTCTATTGATTCTCACTTCTTTTAATATACCTAGTCGACTAACAAGCATACAGTCCGCGTGATAATAAGTGTCATTGCAGCTCGTAATATCACAAGGATATCACTAGCGCCTTGCCAACTTTGTGACTTGCTGATATTATGTTATATTACCCAGTCACTTCACTGTGTTTCTCACCGCTTTTTGGCGATAGAAATAGGTGAGAGTGAGATACCAATGCAGACGACCTTTGTATGATGTCTACGTTATATAAAATTACTTGTTTTTCTTTATGTATATACATTTTGTATCACGTTGTTTGTTCGGAATGAACTTGTAAACTGTTGTTCTGTTTAAGACCGTTCTTTTGCTTCCCTGGTACATACGTTAAACTGATTACTGACTCTTATAATCACTGTATACAGTTTGCACCAACTTGAGTGATAGGGTATTTTATATCTCAATCTATAGTCAAAATATTTTTTGTCATTATAAATATATATATAGTTAAAACAGGACGATTCTTCAAGGTCAGCAAATTTATAAAATAAACCTAAAGCAGACACTAGCACATAGCAGACATTATTCGGTATTATACCTAAATTGATTATTCTAAGTATATACTATCAAACTATTAAAAAAACTAGTAATATGGAAATACTCCAATGAAAAATGGGACAAATACAATATATTATTAGTTCCACATCCTGAATCTTCATTTAATTCTCAGATGAATGATAGAAAATCGTTCCAGAGAAATCTTATACTAAACAATTGATGATCCAGTACATCAGTTTACTGCGGGCGTATTCTTATCAGAGACTAGTGCTCCTCCCGTGACTTCGCTCATATGACTTCACTTCATGTCACGCTTACATACATACATACATTAAATACATTTACTTACATACTTTAACATTCTACGCCAAAGATGTATAAGTACTGGGACTTGAAGTGTCCCTGAAAGCTATTTAGTTAAAAGTTTAAGATTGTGGTGTTCGGTTTGAGATATTTCGCCTGGCTCCGGTCAGCCATTGTAATTTGTTCGTAGAAATATATCTCTATTGAGTTTCATTTGTTTTTCCAAGCGCATCCCTTATTTTTCGATGTTTGATCGAATAAAGATTAGCCTTTATTCCGTACCAAAGAAGTTTCACTCTAAATAATAGATTTTTAGACAACAGACTTCAAAGTAAGGATGAATTTGACATTATATCAGAGATAAAACTCACGTACGTCAACGATACTATCAAAATAACAGATGTATGAGTAGAGATTTTGTCTGACTTCAGCTAGCTGACGTAATAATTTGATCGGCGGAATACTATTTCTATTGATGTTCACTTGTTTTTTTGCAGTTTCTAGTAAACGCTTAAAACCTAGGGACCTCATAGTAATCTCAGGATCTTTAAAATTTATGGACATACTTTGACACATCGCACTTACAAAATAGCTTTGTTACATTAGTCTTGTTATTTTGTAGTGTTAGTATCCGTTAGGATTAAATACTAAGTTATTATGACAGATTGATATCTAATCTAGACACATACTTTGTATTTTAAATCATAAGATCTCCTCTGAATTAATAGCTTTATCAGTACCAACTTAAGCAATATTTTCTTATTAATCCTTATCAACAAATGCACTAAGTATCGGTGGTTTTTGAAGTTTTGGTGAAAATATTAGGAACGTAACTGCATTTCAAAGCTATTAAAAAGAAGTTTCATAAAAATTTTACTATCGATAAAGGTAAGCTTTACGGTTATCACTTACGCTGGTTCCACAAAGTATTACACACACACATATAATGTAATCTCTGACCATGAACATAGACAGACAAAATATCCGCTTAGCGAAAAACAATAAAAAAGTTTAACCCGAATCTATCGAATGATGTACGAACGGCCCGAGATGTATTCCGTGACCCTCGTCTCTAATACCGGGATCAGGAAATATCATTCGAATGGGCATCTTATTTATTTGTGTCCACTAAGGATTTGACCCTCATATGTTAAGCCGCGGCCCGCGAAACGAGATGACGACAAATATGGCAATTTTCTCGATTGACTCCTTGATCTGACTTGATAGCTTCTACCAAATAACATTAGTGTGATGCGATTTATAAAGAAGCGATTTAGCAACATATAGTGTTTGAATGAGTACATTTTCTGCTTCAAAAATTGTAGGCTATTCAAGTTTAGATGTTTGAAGGCTCAAGCAAGACAAAAAATAAAAATATAAATTAAATTAATGTATAATTCTTGAATGTTGTGGAAAAGTAATTTCTTGTTATTATGTGAGTGGAAATCTTCATTATTGAATAATTACAATATTTTAATACTACAGTGATCATTTCATATATATTTTTAAAAATCTTAATCTTTAATTTAGTTTAAATATATTTCTTATATGCAGAAGGATCACTTTAAACATCTATTATGAAAGTATCTTTGCTTAATAGGGTATTTATAAGATTTTTTGATTACATTGAAAAGATTCTAAACATTTGTTTCAATTTTTAATATCACAGTAAAAATTTTGAATTCTGAGTAATAATATCTATAGTTCAATATCTTTTGCATAAAAGTACCATTTATTGTATGATTTATTCAAAATATCCAACGTATTACATTAAAATTTGTTATCCAAATAGATGGATGGACGACTGGAGTAATATGTTTTAGTTAATTTGTCGAATGTCTACAATGGAGCCGCAACGTTCTCGAATGGAGAACACTCTCTGGCAAATGCATCGTCAACCAAAACAAGGTGGACAGACGAACTGACGGACAAAGAACTGCAGGCTCGTGCTGTGTGCGGGCCGGACCCGACCACTCCAATCTCATCACTTAAAAAAACCTATTTTCATCAGTATAAAGACGGTGGATTCTACGGCTGATTTAATAACGATGTTATATTAAAAAATCTTTTTAACATTTTTTACACAAACTTTTAGTCGTGAGGCACCAGCAGCTCGACGAAGGAACTGACTGATGTCGGTATATTTACCTGAAACAGGGTAGCTGAAATACAGCAGCTTCCCGATGTGAAGCTACGCTCTGCGACTGCCACTACGTCTGCTCATCTTGGAAATTATGGGTATTTTTTCTAGAAATCATATTTAAAAATAACTTTTCTTGTTTCTAAAAGCAATTAACATAATCATCTTGAGAACAGTAGCCGTAAAGTGGCCGAAACGTCAAACAAAAATGTAACAACTGAAATAAAACGCGTTTTAAGATCCTCCGTTAAACATTCTCATATCTGTTGTTAAACTGTTATACTGTTGAACATAGATCTCTCCACGACATTTGGGTATATTTCACCCATAATTTCCAAACCGGGCAGGCGTGCTAGCATTCATAGTGCAGGAATGCTACAGCTGAGGAGAGCGCTATGCGACGAAGATGCTGTTTTTATACCGCCACCTGTCGGCTCATAATACTATTCTACTTTTCCGGTATTGTATGGTATGGTGTACTGTATAGTGTACTATTAATTACTGTTACATATTTTAAATTTGGCGCCTTGTGTACCAGAGATTGACGTTTGGTTACCTGTAATTTACTTCGCCCTATATTATCTGTGCTCACCGTGACAATATTAATCATTGTAAAATCCTCAAGTTAAATAAATCTAAAATATCTTTCCGAATCCTTGTTTAATTTATCAATTATATATGGGTGGTAAGATTTCACTTGGGTTTTTTCATAAACCCGAGTCCAACTTAAGTAATTAAAACATAATATTAATAGCCTAGCCGTGAGATAGCGGCAGAGTAGAATAGTACCTACCCCTGGTACGAGTATAGATAGATGGCGGTATATCAATCCGAAACAGTGTAGCTCAAATGAACAGGGCGGGGAAGCGTGCCCGTGCGTCAATTATGGGCAAGATTCCCCCTTTCTTGGGGAGGCATTTGTCCAGGAGTGGACTTCAAACGGCTGGTGTGATGACGACATATTTTTAACACCTAGGCACAGGAAAAATACAATTTTCATCAAATATTTGTTCTAGATTGGGATCGATCTCTACCATCTAGGTCGAAATAAAATTACGGCTGCCATCACAGGAAGACATAGTTAAATTCGTTTATATATACTATTCATTATGTACTCGGCAAATCTCCATGTAAATAGTCAATATCGACAAATAGCGAATAAGACATCGAAGAGATTTGAATGTCGGCTGATAATTTGCGATGTCAAAGCAGTCGCTCGTGTGGGGGTGACTTTGTCGGCTGAATCCGCTACTTTGTCCGCTGTGGCCTCAAATGTCAATCCTTTTATATTAGTGATGGGATGGATTTATCGATGCAGCATCTTTACCTATTCGTTTCATGTGTTTCATAAAACTTTGAAGATTTTGATGATCACTCATAATTGGCCCGATGCCGGTTATGATAGTGATCCTATCTTGTGCGCTAATGGTCGTGGGTTCGTTCCCCACTTAGGACAAATATTTATATGACGATATAGTATTTGTTCTGTGTCAGGGTGTTGAATATAGTATGTTTGTGATTCTTTCGGTCAATGTATGAGATGTTGTGTGAATTTACTCGTCATCATCGTCATCATATCAATCATTAGTAGTCCACTGCTGGACATAAGCCTCCCCAAGATGGAGGGTATTTAGTCAATAACTGCCTCGCAGGGGAACCGTGTTGGCAATTGCTGAACGCACCTTTGCAATAGGGATAGAGCAGCAGCACCATCCCCGCCCTGTGCATATCAACTGCATTGTTTCAGATGGACATCTGTTGTTTCCGGTACCTTAATCGTCTCCCACGATGCCTTTTACTATTCTACTCTACCAGTACCTACTTCTGTTTTTTTTTAATTTTAATCGTGTTTCCTTCTTCTGTATATATATCCTTAATTAACTTTTATACATTTATTAATAAATTGCTGTGATACATTAGATTCTTTCAAAATCCCTATAAAAATTTAAAAAGCATTTTAAAAATCACCGTCTTGTTTTTGTTTCTATTTTATTTGCTTCTGAAAATGTTAAGAGAAGATAGGTATTAGACGTGATATTTGCTAATGAAATTTTCGAATATTAGGTGGGTACAATCTATTTTATTGAAAAGAGGAAGCGGGAATCGTGTATTTTATTTCACGAACTTTCAGCATTCTCATTTTCATCGAGGAATTTGTAGAAACTTTAAAATAAGTTTACATATAAGTATCACTATACGTAAAAGACTCAAATAGGTTTTATCTGAGTATACGCAGGTGGTATACGCAGAGGTGCATCATAGGTATTATCATTGTTTTCCAGCGGACCGAAATGTACATATTAAGCCTTCAATCGATAGCCATAATACATTGGTATATTCTCTACAATTGTGTTTTCCTTAGGATAATAATTTCAATAGTGCTGTATCGTGACGGCGGTAGCACATGCCTCTATCTAGGTAGTCTGGAATAATACAAGCATACTTTAATACCGGTACTTAAAAATAATGGCTACTTGGCGATATAACTAGTTGTTTTTTTTTCTAAAATAATACACATAATTTTTGTATAATAGTGGTTTAGCGATCAGAGATTGACATAGATCGCAGCGATTAATATCAATAGCACAATAAAACAAAAGTTAAATGCATCGATATATCAGATCATGCCCCATCACTAAACCGTTCAGGAGCATTTTAAGTATTGACGGGAGCAGAATAAAACAGCATTGAGTCGCATCCCTAAACCTCGTCGTCGGGAAACAGGCTTATACCTCCGATGAGTGCTATCGCTCGCCTTTTAGGGCCCTCCCGCGGGATCCAGTGTGTACTCGGCTTTATACGATCGTCTCCAATATGAATTTCAGATAGGTTATAACATCGGGCTTTGTGTTCAAACGTATTTGATAAATGGCGATGTTTCAAGATAGTGGGGCGTCTGATTTAATGGCAGGTGTATTGTTTTTGAATTGTGAATGTGGCGTATTGAACGAATGTATTGACTGGATAAATAATTTTGAATGTGTTCGGGTTGATATAAGAACAACTGCTGACATAGTTTCTAGAATGAGGGAAAGCTAAAGTTACATCGTTTGTCTTCAGTGTATACTATAGATGACGTCGTTTTTAAGGGCGTGGGCTATACTAAGTGTTTTTGTTATTAATCATAAACTAACATAATCTTACTTAATTAAGTGAACGGATACGATCTCTTTTTACTAGCGGTCGCCATTTTGCTGATATATAATTGAGTTAATTTGTTATTTTTCTAAATTATGACATATCTTGTAAATAAAGTTTTAGAAGTATAGTCAATGGATTTTTTGTGAAAGTGTCACATAGATTCATATATAAATACCTAATAGATAAATAAATTCACACGACCTCATACGTTGACCTGAACCCCAGAAAAAGTATGTTAAAGTACCTAAGCAAATTATAAATATTGTGCTTACATAAAAATATCACCACAAACACAAATATATATTTTATAAATAGGTATACAATAAATTTATGTATACTTTCATCAAGTAGGCTTATTACAAGCAAAAGGCTTTTTTTGACGATTTAAAAAAAATAAAACAAAGACAATATTTTATACTTCCAGTAGTAAATATTAGTGGCAAAGATACAGAACGTGGAGAAAACAACTCATGATTATGTGTTTATAACAAGTTCAACTTAGCCATATTGAAGTTCAAAACTCAATCCTAACAAAATAAGAGTAAGAAACGACAGCAGCAAAAGTTGATCACACCAACACCGACGCAATTTTGGACCCGCCACCGCCCTAGAAGTCATAACGAAAATTAAATACGCTTTGATAAATTTTTGCCGGAAGCCACGTCTTACTTCAGAGCTCCTGTATAAGTTTTCATAAAGTTATAGTTTCTCAAAGCCCGTCTCGAAACTGTGGAACATTCCATAAAATGAGGCAGCAGCGCAGTCGAGTGAAACGGAGACGCGGGTTGATGCGGAATAAAGTTGACATTTTTGCAAAGCTACGTTAGAATTTCAACAAAATTAAATGTGGCAGTACACGGAATGAAAATAGTGCGAGTGGCCCCGTCCCCCCTGCCGCCCCCGCTCGCCCCGGCCCGCCCGGCGTCGTCCCGCCTCGCTTCGTAGCTGGATATTTTTGTTGCGAATTTAACGTTCGCGTTTCGTTCATTCTTATTTATTGTGATGTATCTTAGATGGAGAGGATCCAATTATTGACAGACACGTTTAAAATTTTGTGTGAATCGTTTGAACAGGAATATTTTCTACGTTCATATCGTAATACTTTGTTGAATCTCTTTGGTTAAGATTCGTTTTGTATACTGATAAAATGACGAAGTCATCAACTTTGTGGTTTAAACAGAAATTTTACGTTAAATTAAAAAAATCTGAAGTAAAACTATATATGTATTCCGCTAGGCAGTTGTTCTGCATGATATTTCAACCGATTAGGATAGAAAACAAAGTATGAAACGTAAGACATATAACATAGATTAATAACCTATTGCAGCGCCATCTACCGAGCTGATTTGTGAATCTAAACCACTTAAATCGGTCCTGCAGTTTAAGAGTTCAGTGACATACATACATACAGTAGAATGATTGGCAAACATAAAGTACATATGTTTACCAATCATATGAACCTTATCTCTATTTTTTATATGATCACAGCTCTTAAATAGTGCGACTGCAATGCAAAATGCAAACGAGATGCAGCGGAACATTAGCGCAACGAATAACCTCTGTCGCAGCGACTATCGCGCGCGACATAAACTACCGCGCACATTACCGCGCGCGACACAAGCGCACACAGCTTATGCAACATCTATGCAACGTTGCCAGTGACTACACTTACTTTAACTTGACGGGCCCAATGGCGCAGATAGTGATCCTATATTTATTGTGCCCCAAAAGTCGTGGTTTCGATCCCCGCCCAAAACAAATATTTATATGTGTTTGTTCTGTGTCTGGGTGTTGAATATATATATTTTTAGTAGTATATTTGTGATTCCTCTGTTGTCTGATGTCCGTAACACAAGTGCTTTAAGCGACTTATCATGGAATTAGGAGTTATCATCCTATGTATAAAATGTTGTGGAAATTTATTAAATAAAAACAAAACTTAGGAACTAGGACTAAGGATATTTTCCAAATTTAAATGTGTTAAATAAAACGACTTGCTGGATACAAAAACAGAGACTATATTTTTTTTTTTTGTAACATTGACTATACAGCCTATAGACAATATTTTGTTAACTTAAATTCAACAAAATGTATCAAACCGTAAAAGGCAGTTGAATTTTCATGAATACAACAGTACTAGTTACGTGAAACTACTTAGATTAGTAGTGATTCGCGTCTTCTTTACTTGAAAGCGATGTGGAGTATGTACCCTCAAGGTTTGAAATGAGCACAGGTATTAAGATTACAGTAATGTTAAGTAAAATCTCATTAACGAGTTTCTGTCTCATGAACATGTAACGAGAACAACTAAAGTCTCAAGCAAAAAAAAACTGCTGCGCTAAAGACAAAGTGACTACCTGCACGCATGTTTGCGTTTACTTTTTGAGTGCTAAACTAAGAATACGTGAAATCAATGCTGTTTCTATAAATGCTGTCTGTAAAATGAAAATATTAAGCACTAGTTTTATTTTCTGCAAACATGGATGAAAGATACTACCGATAATTTCTATCCATTTCTATAACTATTCTATTTCCAGTTACTGTTCTAGTCTGTACCTTCTACATGTGCAATACCCTAATGCACTTCATATGGTTATGGGTGGTATGCCTTCCTCCTCTCAGCCTAAATTGGCCAGCGAGCGGTTGAACTTAGACACCATTTGTTTATGGCTGATGTTACACCCCAACAGGCTTTTTTTAGATGCCTAAAGAATCCTTACACGTCGCAATCCTCGCAGTGATACCAACCAATTGTAAAAAGAAATAGTATATACTGTTGAATTCCAATTCCAATTCTCAATTTGCTGACAATTCACGATGTCCATGTGTGAGCAGAACCCATCAAGACCGCAGTATCGTAAGGCTAATGTGCTTTGATCGTAGCTAACGAACACTGCCGTTTTACTGTCGCGTTACTCACTGTTTTTGGCAATCAATTATTTCTTATATTTTACTAAAATAATTCAAGTACAATTAATATTATGGTATATGTGATAATGAATTTTTCAATTGAACGCTCAGGGTCCCTCCAGAAGCCTTAGACGAACACCTCCCTAATGTCAAATATTCCAATAAATATAGAGAAATAAATAAGTCTACAAAAAGGTTTTAATTGCAAGTAGATTCAACCATTCTAGAGAAAGCGAGTACTCTTAATGTACAGCTGTACATCAATTCGAATTTGAAATATCTGGACCGCTGGCTGCGTAATCAGGACCGCCATTTGCACTGGCCCAAATAAATATGGATCTTTTAAAGCGCCTCGCTTCCTAATTGCCTGCAGATGGAGCCTTGCCAATTACAGCCACATTTAGCTGGCGTTCCTACGCGATAGATGGCCAGATACCCGTGTGATACCAATGATATTTTGACTAATGACGGTGTTCGGTGCGATATTATCCGATGTTTGGAATCGAGTGATTGTTAATGTTGTTTCCATCGATCTTCAGATGTTTTGCGGTGCTAATTCTTGACGAGGCGCATGTTCACGCGAATGTAATGAGGGCAATTCTTCTAATGGCTTATTATGGCTGCTAATTCGATCAATAAATCGAAATATATTAAAATAACTCATTATATCTTCTCATAAATATTATTGCCCTAATATCGATAGTTTCAATTCACAACTGAAATGTAAAAAAGTAGCGTAAACATTATGTTAAGCGTAATTCTCTTGAGTAAATTAGGATATTAAATAAATAAATAAATATTTTTTAGGACGAACTAGGCGAACATATCTTAACCAGGTAGAAAAGGTTCATACCTCTTCTAATCCTCTCCTTTCTTCAATAAGAAGGGCCAGGTATGAAGTACCAAGAATAAACAAGCGTGTTTTTAAGGACTAACGCGAATAAGGGAAGCGAGAGAGGTATGTCATGAGCATAACAAGTAGTAATGTATGTATTTGTGAATACTTTTTGAGACAATATTTTCACATTCCACTGACGTCTTCATGTACATAAAGGCATTACGACGATAGTTTTAAACTATAATATGATTACACAGTGTTCTTTGTACACTATGTTGCCATATAGATATACAATAAGTTTCCAAGCCACGCTTCGTTTGAGAAACGCTCTGCCTAATTTCATTTATATAGCACTTATATTAGCAGGTCACCAGTTAAAAAGCTCTTGGTCTTAGATCGTGAACTCATTTTTATCCTGACTGTGGGACACATAATTCTTCAAAATATTGTCTATTATGGGAAGACATGATATGAACCTTCATGTCATAGACATCATTCAGCGTGTTGGTGTAGAAACGTAAAGTCCACAGTGCAGTGATTAAACATATAGGTCAGATATTTGTGATGTGTTGTTTAGTTGCCTCTACATCAACTCTAAACGGTCACTCGGACAATTTTACCTGTACATTTTGTTTACTTGTATTGTTCAGAACTAAAAAGGCCTGAATTTTCCAAAGCTTCATTTTAGTTTTAATTAGACTAGAGTAATTTTTTGGAATTTAAAAATTGTGATGTCTCAGAGGTAAACAAGATATGGTTAAACTTGAAAAAACCAAAATATATTTTAAAATTGTAATGTTAGTTTGTCTATAGTACCTACATAAATATAGCTTGATTATAAAAACAGCTGTCAGACCAATTATTAATGAAGTGCAGAAAAGTAATTATGGGATTTATTCGAATCAATTGAATAACAAATATACGTATTCATGTAACACTGTAAATGTTCGAATTAATGTAATGTCTATTAAGTAAGTAAATAAACATTATTTTAACAAATTTACACGTATATACACTGGAACAATTTTGGAGATTAATTAACAATAAGCCCCTGATCCCATATAGAATCAAATTTGACAGCACGTACTCAATCTTCCATGATAATTTTCATAACGCGGCTCATTAACAACTTTCTTCCAGTTACGTTATGACAGCTGTTCGTTAGGTTTGGTGTTATTTTTACTTTTAATTTGACTAACAAAACTGGTTACAAACTGTGTTATTTAAAAAAAAGATAAGTAAAAAGGTACATACAGCAAGAAGCTAGAAACCAATTTATATGTAATCATAGCAGTCTTTAAAGACAATTAAAATAAAACAGCTTATAAAACGCAATAAAACCAAATTAATACTTGGCCAAAGTAGATTAGTGCCTTTTTCTGGCGGTATATCCATTCGAAACAGTGTAGCTCTAATGCACAGGGTGGGGACGGATAGCAGTATCCCCGTCGCGAAAGCTGCGCTCTACGATTTTACCAACACGCTTGCCCAGCGCGACAATTATGGGCAAAGTCCCCCTTTATTGGGGAAGCCTATGTCCAGTAGTGGACTTCTAATGGCCATGATAATTAAACATTTTATAAGGAAAAAAAATTATAAATAATTTAAAATACAGTCTTGAGTTTCTTCAGAAGTTTTTTCAGAGCATGTGATTAAGTAAAAATGTGAATTCCGTCCGTATCGCACTCACATGGAATTAGTTGTCCATCCAATTTTTTAGGGTATTCGGCGTCTGGAAAAATTTTAAAATTTTTATTTAAATTAAATATCTGGTCTTCAGCACTTGTAACGTAACTCGTATTGTTTTAATATTGAAGAATGAAGTTAGATTACGTCATTAACGATCTGATTATTTTTTATTCGAATGATTTACGTTTGTCCATTTGTCGCGTCGTCATATTTTGAAACATGATGTAACCTTCGTCGTACGTCTTAAATAATAAGAATTACTTTTTGCCTGAATTTTATTAAATTACTTTAATGATTTGTTGTTTTAATTTTAGCTGATTTTGTATAATATCTATAATTTATATATGAAACTATTCTTCCGACAAAATAAATAACTCATTTAACATTTATACAAAGTTATGATGTTACGATTGCTGATTGTATTTGTAATTAATCTAATTTAAACAATTGTTATTAAGTTCCTCTGTAATTTAGTTAATACTGACTTGCCCACTGTTACAACTTTAGTTACGACTATCGTTACTATAGTATCTTGTTTTGTAAATATTAATAAACAAACTAACCAACTAATTATGTTTCATTTTAGCGAGCCAACATACAATATCACCGAAATACTCGAGCAATATGCGTTATCGATAAAGTTGACTTAACTATTAATATACCAGTACAATAGTTAAATGTATGCAGAAGTGAAATAGAACTATTGATCTAAGTTCGCAACCATCGTTTAAAAGTCATAGTATTATTCTCTTTGTCAATACGATTCTGAAGAAACCCCTCAACAAGGCGTAATGCACGAGACGTACAGGCAATATTGAATTATTAACCCTCAAACGTTCTAAATTCAAAAGCTTCCACGCTGCTTTCTGGATGATAATGACCCTTCCCTGTGGCCAGTAACTTAAGCAAACTTGTATATGACTTGACAAATTCAACGATGTTTGTCCGCTGTAATGTATAAATCCTTAACATCTGAATGGTAAGGTCGAAACTCGGATGGGCGGTGGCAGTTTCAAAGTTGTCGTTTTGTAGGACGTTAGAGGCACAATGCACTAATTATATCAGTATCTTAGAAAGCCCCTAACCATCCCCTTAACAGTTTTCCACGGTATCGAAGGGGCATTAGTGCATTTCAGGGTAATGCTCCTAAAGACGGTTGGCGCACGATGACCAAAGAGGTCGATGGGTACCACCATGTTACGTTTAATACAGCGTTTAATTTGACGGGCAGTTAAATCTAACGGCTTGCTATATTGACTTCGCAGGTTCTTATAACACTAAACGATTATAATACTGATGCTGTAATTAAAGAGAGACTCATGCTTTTCATCAAATCGATTATTATAACCAACTACATGTTTCATGAGGTCATACGGGTGGTTCACATAATTTATTTCATTTCCGATTTGGGAAACAGCTCGGTCTCATTGTAGGTAAAACATGCGTTATAATTTTGAATTCTTTAATACTAACAGATGTTTGAAGGACAAGCAAAGTATAATGTAATTAGTATGTGTAATCAGCAGCCTCAATTTTTTAGCAATTTTGCCCATAATACCGCGCTGGGTAAGCGTATTGGTCGTCGCAGAACACACTTATCGCAATGGGGATGCTGCTGCCCATCCCCGCCCGGTGCATTTGAGCTACATTGGTTCGGATGGATATACCACCATTTGTGGTTTCTGGTACCATAGTCGCCTCTTACAACACCTGTTACAGGGGGAACGTGGCCAAGTTGCCATATTAGACATTACTTATTCGCTAGAGTACACAATTAAGTATGAAATATGTGCACAAAAAACCATATCACTTCGCATCATTCGTGTACTAAGTCTTAATCTCTTATGTCAGAAGAGGTTGGGAGAACAAGTAAAGAAGTCTAGAAGCATGACGTCTCGTTCGATCAATGAATTTAATTATTAATGTAAACCTTTGTTTAAATTTAAATATTGGTTATCGTTCGGTGTAGCTGGGAGAGCCTAAATTGGAACTATCGGGCGGCAAAGTGCCCGTCTTGCGTCCGCAAAGACGGACCAACTCGCTATCAACCTCTTGCCATGTATTCTGAGGTCGGCATCGACTTGACAAGTTTTGTGCTTGTGTTGTTTGACTGATTCACTCCATTCAATCCATGGAACAGTCTAAGAGCCGTTGACATTGGAAAAAAGACGAAGAAACATTAAATAACATAAATGGAAATAGTTCTATTTTTAATTTGTTAGAAAGCCAGCAGATTACACAGGTACAGGGGGAGGCCCCTGTACCAGGAATCCACGTGCTCTTAAGACCTATCTGTGTATATGTTACAGCGAGTTAACTTTTTTGGTGTCAGAGAGGCCTTACACATCGCTAGCATCCTGGCTCCACAAGTTGACCAACCTAACTGTAGTTATCCTTTAGTAACTTGAAAGTGCCAACTTAAGATATATATGGATTTGATGAACCCCTTTTAGAAAAATCAGTTTTATTTTTATTTAAAAATCAATTATTATTCAAATTTTAAGATAATGCTTTGTGCCTATTTTGAAGTTAAAAAACAGAACAGCTTTTTCATTTTAGGTTTACTCAATTGTTATCTAGGAATAATTTGCTAGATTTAGCCAAACCGAAGGCAGATTAAAAATTACAAGAATTTGAATCAAAATTAATAAAGCCTTATGATCGTAGAGGCAGTACATTAAGACAATATACACAACCCGGTGTCGACTTGAGTTAAGACGTCGCACTAATATCCCTTAATTGCCAAATATCGTCTCGCAAAGGGGATCCATCTCCACTAAACCGTTAAAAGGATCCGGTGCGCTAAGTGCAGGATCGGGGTTCGATTCCCGGCTGTAATTCAATTGTGCCAATTAAGACTTCAGCTGTCGGACATCTTAAAGGTAAGACCAACTTTGTATGGTGTCCATTTGCCCTTTCGAGATTTAGGGGACTTAAAAGGGTCCGGATTTAAATTGCTCTATAATCAGTAATTACAGGTGTTGAGTTAATAAAGGTTTGGTTTCCAATTTGGTTGACCCTCGCCTTTGGAACATGTTGCGGCAATTTGAGACTATTGATTTCTATTTGTTCAACTGACGCGCAATATTATCAGCATATGTTATAGTATATGTATACGGGCATATACTATAATGCGTATACATTATAGTATATGTATAAGGCTATCTATTATTTTTTAACGATAAGCAGAGAAACTAGTCATCACTAGACCTTATAGAATGAAAGTATGCCTTTAGATACGCCCTCGGGTGATCGCCGTCGATCCTGCTTAGACCCTGCGAGCCCTGCGGGGATGACCGTAGCTAAACGCACGGTTGTCGACGCGGGGCACGCAGGTGAATTGAACGCAAGGCGAACGGGCACATTGTCGCTCACTAAAGTGCTCTTTGGTGACGCTGGAATCAAAGTCTGGGTAGTCCAGCATTAGGTTCAAAAATAAATAGCGAAAATTGCAACTACAATAGTAGAAGAAACTAAAAGAATACTGTCAAAGTCAGAGACAAATATGTCTATTATAGACCACTATATATGCACTAGCATAGAACAGTTCTATAAGTGTATAGATTTGTTTATTACAATATTACTTACATGACCCATGACCCTGACAACTTACGGGGTCACAAGTGATCTAAATTATCTAATCTATCTAAGTAATCTAGAGCGGGTCCAAATGGGTCATTCAGTGTCCCGTTCTAAGTTTATAGCAGGCTTATTACGCGAGCAATCGTGAAACAACCTGCAATTATTACCTGCAAGAAAAACTGATGGTAATAAGGGTTCTAATAACACTTAATGGTTGGTGCTATTTGAAACTGTCGTTGCTGACGTCTATAAAATAGAATACCTACCTATAGTTGAAAAAAAATTATGATCTGTAGTAGAAGAATGGACAATTCCGTTTGACATAGACAAACGGAATTGTCGACGCTTTCTTCATTCTAAATTGGATCGAATTGGCTTAGTGCTTTAACATTTAAACGTAAATAAAAGACAGTTGAAACAAAATAGAAATGAAAAAGAGGATTTAAAATTTTGCTCAATGTTGTCTACATATTGACATACAACTATCTATATCAAAACTGCCTTAACTCAATCGGGATATAGGTACCAGTTTGGTGTTGTAGTTACTTAGCTATGCATCAATATGCAATATATTTAAAGAAGTATGAAATTACATATATATATGTAATTTCATACACTCACATTCACAAAGCTAGTATAGCTTTTATAGTCTCATTCACAAAAAAACATTTATATTTTTTTTATCAATTTGTGTAAAAAACTGTGTTGTGTTTAGGACACAGTCGCAAATCAGTTCTTAAATATTTTTGTTTGCAACTCTTAAGACAAACTAACAATCGATCAAATACTGTTAGTTCTTAGTTTTCTTATCAATAAATGAATTATTTAACACAAGTAGAAATGTTGGTAAAGTAATAAAGTGTACAGTGGCCGATTTTGAATAAGATGTGGCGATTTCCCAGAACCATTTACGAATGGTAAGCTTGTTAAAGGAATTTAATAACTGAAATGGTTAAACGAAATGTTTCCCATAATGGAATGTTTTAGTGTAAAACAAATTAACGTTATAACATTGCATAAGTTTATGTCTACCTTGATTTTGTACAGAGGTTGCATCAGATAGAAAGGCCTTCAAAATTTATTAGAATTAATTGTTGTTAAGTCCTACCCTTTTTAATTTCAGACAAGACAGCAGCGCATTATTTATGCCTACATAGAATTCTAATACCCTCATGTTGTAGGAGTATAGTTATTAATCAGTGTAGATAGTTAAGAACATTATGTTTTACAAGATACAGAAAAGGTGAGTAGAAACAAACCCAAAAGAAATACCTAAACACCGATTACGTAGGTACTAAATACAAAAAAGAAGGCAAAAGGAAAACGCAATGTAAATACCCAAAGTGGCAAACAAATAGCGGGCGACTGGGCGGCGCGCTAGGCGTGTCGGGATATGCCCCTATATCCGGGGATAGGGGCGGATCATCCGATCAACAGGTGGGGCCGGATGAGCCGCGGATACTGACGCCCCCTAAAGCCACGTGGCCGTGTTTTGTTTTTGATCTAGGTCGACTTTTCCGTAGGTGTTGTTTTGCTTGAGTTTAGTTTTAAAACTTGGCTGTCTTTTGTTAAGTCTATAGTTTTGTAGCATTGGGCATTGTAACATAAAGTTCTATTGTTGAATGTTCTTGAATTATGTATGATTCTAGGAGAATATTCAATTTGACAATAAGCATGTATGAAATAGAATTTTCTTTAAATTTTCTAATAAAGCCGCTTAAAGTCCTAACATTAGTCTCTAGTCTAGTATTCCTAAACCTACGTTCTTTACAATTAGCTTAGCAAATTTAAAAAAGTATGTACATTCTTATTACAATGAAACATATCAATATTTATTACTACATCGTATGCAGGTGCAGAACATGTAGAGATTCAGGTACATATACAAGCCACTTATCAAAGCAATCTATCAGCCGTAGGTAGAATTACTGCGGCGAATATATTTCAAGTCCAAAGTCCATCAATCACGCAAAACTACGAAAACTGCTCAACATAAAACCAGCTAATAAATAAACCGAACTCAAAAGGGATTTCTCTCTGCATAAATAAATAATGTTTAAAGTATATACCGAAATATTAACTGTCGAATTTATAGGCCCAGTTCAGTATTAAATACACGGAATGACGAAATTAGTAGCAAAAACTTGGGATGGGTGTCATTATATGAGAATCAATCAGAGGAATGGGCCGTTAAGGTCTCTTGAGTGACGCCATTTTGTGGTGATCGCTTGTAGGTTTTGGAGTTCGAAGCTTTTAATTACTTGTTTGCGTATTTTAGAAAGATGTATGCGATTCTGATTTTGTTTTAACAATAATAAATTAGAATGGGAAACCGACAGGGTTTGTTTCTTTGTCGGTGGATTTGAAACATTTAGAATTTAACCTGATTGAGATCTGGAACTACATGGAAAAAGTAACACTTAGTAGTTTTAACAGCACATTTTCTTTTTTAATATAGGAATCGAAACTTTGACAGGTTCCGCTATATTTATATTTAAATTGATTATCGTGCTGTGTGTAGATACTAATATTTTGATTGCATTATAGTTTAAGCGGGTTTATTATAACTTTATGATTATTTATATTTTGTTTAATTAGTTGTAGATATTAAATCAAAGTCAAAATCAAATATACTTGATTCGAGTAGGCCCATTACATGCACTTTTGAATGGTCAATAAAATATTACAAGCATTTATATTTAACTTACAATGTTCGGGTGTGATACAATTTATTTTGAAGCAGGTATTTTCAACCGATTGAGCTGAAATTTTGTATATATGTTCAATTTGAATAACAATGCATGTTAACTGTGTGAATTTGTTCTAAATATAACATATCGGCATTAACAAGACGGCGGACAAATTATATTTAGTGCACATTTACAATACGCGTATCAAGTGAATTGGTTTGCTAAAAATAACTCTAATGTGATGTCATTCTGAATCCAATATGACTTATAAAGCTTGAAACTCGGTACACTTAGGCTCAAAGGTCTTTGCTGCTGGTCAAACATACGAGGCCTTATGTAGGGTAAATTATTAAATGGTCTCTGTATTAAAAAGCTAGATTATTCGAAATTATCCGGTAAACCTTGCAACAATATAATGAATAGATTGAGAGATTTACGTGTGCCATCGGAAGCCCTTTGCTGGACATAAGCCTTTCCAAGAAAAGGGGACTTTTGCCCATAACTGCCGCGCTGGGTAAGCGTCTTAGCAATCACAAAACACAGCTTTGCGACGAGGATGCTGCTGCCCAACTCCGCCCTGTACATTTGAGCTGCACCTTATAGATAGATATAATACCATCTGTCAGTTCTGATAACTTAGTCACCTCTTACGACACCTTGTACTGACGGAGGTACTATTTTACTCTGCGGCTCACGACTGGATAAAGTTGGTTGACGTAAAAAAAATCCAAGACACTACAATTTATTACAGACAGCTAGTACTAGGTTTAGTAATAAATATCACACTTTTCAACGGTCAATAATTACAACCAAAATATTCGAGGTAGGCACTGAGCAGAATATCAACGATACGCTGAGAGTTTCAAATATATATTAGAAGGTACTAACTAAAGCGAAATCTTTGTACCTACCCCTTTTTAAGGAAATTGCGCGAACAGATGAACATGAAATTTGTACAAACACACAGTAGAAGTCGATATAAAAAAATGTATTTTATTTATTTTTTTCTACTTGTTAACTATATTAAAATAACCATTACATCCAATACTATTTTAACGACATATATTTTAATTAAATTTATATTTGCCGTATGTTATCGGTATAGTACGTAGTATGTAGGTAGTATGGAGGTCTATGTCTAAAAGTGGTCTTTCAACGGCTGATATGATGACGATGAAACATTAATTTCTATTGACTGTCAAACCAATAATGAAACTAGGGTCTTTCTTGGATAATCTGCGATCATAGATAATTATTATTACGCACATTTATTTTGCCGACTTGATTAAATATAACGAGTATTAAAATGAATCTACCAACAGGACTTTATCCGAGAATATGTTACAAAATCAATAATAGCGAAGAGCAAACTCCGTATGGAACAAAACAGACAAGATAAGGGTGCCGCACACTGTGTCGATAATGCGCGCAAATTATGAAGTTTTAACAAGTTTGCGAAATAAATCTCGCGCGCGGTTATCGGGCGCGGCGTAGGCGCGAGCTTGGGCGCTGGGTTGCCAGCGTTGAATATTTGCTTTCTTGATACGTAGGTACTTTTTTATAATGATAAATACACAACTCATTCATAGATTGACTTACTCTGAGATGAGTCGCTTAAAACACTTATGTTACGGACTTAGACAGAGGTATCACAAATATAATAATTAATTAAATATATTCACCGAGACACAGTACAAACTCAAATATCTCATATTAATATTTGTCCTGAGTAGTGATTGAATCCACGATCTTTGGTGTACAATATAGGATACTTTTATTAAAAATTATATTTATTATTTAGGCCATATCGAATTATTGTTATTTTTGTATTTCTTTTGCAGGTTCCTTGCATTTTAATTATGTGTATGACTATTGCCATTATCTAAATTCTTTGTATATTTTGCGAATAAACATTAATCAACCGTCTTAGTTTTCATTTATATTTTTAAATCTATATACTTGAAGCAACAGATAAACCTTCACAAATCCGACAAAATTTTGCTATAGATATTTATCTTTAATAACCAGCAGTTGAGAACAAAATTTATTGCACTGTAATGTATGAATAGGCTTAATAAAATTATTTTGAGGCTTACAAAAATTATTGGTTATTATATTTAGAACCAAGTTATTTTTAATTAATAAGAAATTTAGTTACGGAGTTATTTTTTACTTAAGATAATTAGATGCAAACACAAGATGGATTGTAGGTTTTACATCCGTTTTTTCATACTGGAAATCAATCTTCAAGCTGTTGACTATCCTGACTGATTTTGGTCAACGCAAACTTTACGAATTGAAAATAACAATATCATTTTTCAATTATAAGGTCAGCATGTAATTTATAAAATTGCATGATTTGATTTTGAAATTTACGCTTCAGTATCTATTGGTGTGTTTGTTAATATTTTTATTTAGAAACAAATATTACAGGGCGCAACATTTAAGAAGTATCTTTCGTATTTTTCGGTATAAGAAGAAACACTTATAAATAAGTACATCAGTGCCTTTTTAGAGCAAATTACAAATATTGGTAAATATATCAACTAAATCTTAATCTAGAAAATTATATAAAAATTAATTTATACTATACAAAGCGCCGTGCAGTTTATTATTATTACAACTGTTTATATATGTAGTTGCAAATGCTTGTAATGCAAGTAATAAAAAGCGAATAATGTAGTTAATAATAATTATTTAAATGTATGTTAAGTTTTACTTTCATTTAATTTAAGTTAAATACTCATGAATGATTGATTGATTTATTATCGATTAGCTGTACACAAATTCTTAACATGATTGTTTTAATAAAAATATATTTCATTATTTTTAGATTAGTACGCTTTTAATGTTTCTTAATTTATTTTAAAGTTGTGTTTCTATGAATAAATGATAATAAAACTTATATAAATTACATGAAATTAAATTTTCATCGAATTGGTAATCTGAGCATGAATATGGCAACACCGGCCCGTAGATGTATAAGTGGTAAGGTAAAGAATGGAAAGTAAAGTTATCACAATAAATTAATTGGCGTATAAGTAGCGCGTTAGGCGCGATCCAACTTCCGACTATTAATTTGGGACTTAGATGCGAAATGGGGGTCCAAAGGAGAGGGGCGGCGGGAGGAAAATTCCAGTCCTATTGTTATGAAGGAAGAAGAAACTTGATAGATATTGATTACATAACTTTGGAAATTAAACAATATGGTTTGCGTTCTCTTAACCCAGATCTGTTCTGTTAAGTTTCTGAGAAACTACAAAATCTCATCTTCCTGTTTCTAGAAATAGTCTTAATGTTTCATAACGTTTGTCCAAAGACAAAACAAGGGCAATACCCATACAAAACGAATTTTAGCGTTAGCACAGGTCTAGCTTCTTCATGTTAAGTTTGCATGCATAACTATTACAAAGGATTATTTTCTATTCAGATGAACTTATTACTATTATTTTTACTTCTAGACGTAGAGTGAGTAGTTCTTTCTTGGCTATGATCCTATGATAAGGTTCGACGAAATATCGGATAAACTTGACTTGATTATGTTAATCTATCTTTATATATAACAAGCTATGCCCGCGACTTCGTCTGCGTGGAATAGTTATTTTGTCTCTTTAACTTAACTTATATAAACTTTGAATGTCATATTTATTTATATCAAATGAATAGCCTGAAAAATAAGTTTCAAGTTTCTAGCTTTAAAAATAGTGATACTTCCATACAACTTTTGATTCCCCTTTTCGACCTCTTACAACCCTTATTTCGAATAAAAAAATAGGATATGTCCTTTCTCAGGGTCTAATGATTGTCTGTGCCAAATTTCATCATAATCTGTTGAGAGGTTTAAGCGAGAAAGCGTAACAGACAGACAGAGTCACTTTCACATTTATAATATTAGTAAGGATAAGGATTATACTGTACGTGTGTATGTCACTCTTCCTAAACGGCTGGATTGATTTAAAGGAGTACCGTGGATGGTTTAAATTCACAAATCAGCATTCGCAGATGGCGCTGCAGTCGGTACCTTGGTTATATATCCAGGCAGATTATATTATACTAGCTGTGCGGTTTCACCCGCGTTAGAATGTAGAACGTTGATACAAAGCAAAGTTATTGTATTCCCTTTTACCCCCATAAGGGATGATTTGCAAAAAAAACATGACTTTCTAAAAATAACATGTGATTTTATTAGAATAACTAAATATACTAATAACTTTGAAAACAGTAAAGTTTTATCCTAACTTTACACCCCCGTTTTACGCCCTTTTGGGGTGAATATAAAGAATTATTTCATACGTTATACGTTCATTACGTTAAAAAAGGAGTCTCTGTGCAAAACTGATATCAATTTCACTCATTACTACTGTTTAATAAAATCATAAGTATACCAAACTGCCCATTATCATCATCTCTTTCATATATTCATCTAAAGGTTGCCTGGAAGAGATCGATCAGAGTGAGAAGGGCCGCCAATCATACGATTCTAAATATCAACATCATCATTACACCCATTAGAAGTCCACTGCTGGACATAGGCCTCCCCAAGAAAGGTGGAATTTTGCCCATAATTGCCGCGCTGGGCAAGCGTGAGCGCAGCTCTCGCGACGGAGATGCTGCTGCCCATCCCCGCCCTGTGCATTTGAGCTGCATTGTCTCGGATGGATATACCGCCATCTGTCAGTTCTGGTGCCTTAGTTGCCTCTTATTACACCTGGTAAAACGGAGGTAGGTACTATTTTACTCTGCCAGTACCTCACGGCAATATCAGGATCAAACTAGTTTGAAAAAAATCTTTGACTGTTTGTAGGTGATTTTATGATTCCGGTTTTATGCATTGAAAAAGGCTGAATTTTATATGACAGAATCCTGAGACAAATTGATTTTTTTTATCAAATTTTACTTTTGATAGTTGACGTTCAAAATCCCAAAGGGACCTACTAATAATTTGCTGCATAAAATTTAAATGCGACCTTGTTTATATTTATTTAGTGATTAAAAAAAGTTGTATATGGAACGTTGAATGCTGTATACGACTCGTTAATATTATAAGCTTAAGAATATAGGCTTAAAATTACACGGAGCCTCCATATAAATATTATTTGTTATGTGAATACATTTATTAGCTTTTAGAAATAATATCGCAATATCTTCCATTGTTGCGCAAACAGTTTGTATCGTCCTCAAAAGTACCGAGGCACTTAAGACAATCCAGAGGAATCTCCGTAATTAGCCCTTCCTTATTTATGATTCATAAGCCGAAACACAATAAATTCTGGGAATCTTTCGTCCCACATGTGCTAGTAAGCTTGGGCATTAACGAACGGTGAATGTACGCTCTGGCCTAATAAGAGGGATGTAAGGAATCGCTCTGATTACTATATTATTTATTACGCTACGTGCCACTCGTGTAAACGCTTCCTAATTCTCCTCTCTGCCGCGTCTTAGAACCATGTCGCATTTCGCTTTACTGGGTTCCTTTTAGAATTGTATGCTATATCTGTGGCAGGTGATTGCGAAAAGGTTGTTCGTTTCTTCAAGGTACAGCGCCATCTATCAACCTAACGATTAAGTGAGTTGCGGGCGCCGCACCTACGAGATTTTTAATTATTGCCAGTATTAGGTGAGATGAATGGTTTATAGGGTGGTATCTTTGTTTTATCTTATTTGTTGCAGATTTCATTTTGATTGCAGCTTAAATGGAGTGAAATATTACGAGATTTAATATAATTATTTAGATACGCTCATTAAGACAATATACACTATTTCTTAAATATTGAACTCTATAGTTAATGAATTACTAGTGTTTTGTGTAATATTTCTTTTAACTTCTATCATTATATGAAATCAAGTGAGACTTGATTACATATTTTGTACAGATAGGTGTTATTGGATTTTTCATAAAGATATCATAGTATATATAATAAAAAATATTCTGATTTAATGAGACCTGAAGAATTTATGTTTCTTAGATTTTTTTTTAATAAAATTTGTCCCAAAATCATACTCAAACTCAAATATACTTTTTTCAACAAAGCCAATTAAAAGAACTTTTAAATCCCTGATAACCCAAAAGGTCATAAAAGTCATCTCAATCATAGATAATTTAATTACGCTCACCTTAAAATAGTCTGCCCACACTAGACGAGTCTCAAGACTAAGTATAGGTACTGCAGGTTCATTTCACGAACGAACGGAACCTGCAAGAAAATCTGGTGGCGATAAAAGTTATACCAACACCACCTATGTAGTATTTGGTGTTGGCACCAACAAACCATTCTCAAGTTAGTACTTTAAGCAATTTAATCCCAAGCAGTTTTGACGTTGACATAATCTTTAGTACTTTGAAGTAAGCTTTCAAGATTGGCTTATTTTTAACAGATTTGTTGAATTTATTCAGAGGCAAGGCTGTTCTTCTTTATTTGTTTGATAAAATACATACAACATATTTTAAATCATACATAGATTTATATTTTTAAGCATATTACATGATCGGAAAATATCGATAATGATTGATCGCCAAAAAACCTTAAAATTGTGTAGCTGAAATGCACAGGACGGGAATAAGCAGCAGCCTGTTTCAAAAGCTACGCTCTGTGATTGCATCACTCTTTGTCCAGCGTAACAATTATGGCCAAATCTCTCCATTTTGGAAAGGCCTATATCCAGCAGTGGACTTACAATGACTGAGATGATGATGATGAAATTGAGTAATCGCCTGTCCTATCTCTTAAGTTAGCTCGAAGTTTCTTGTTACGGTATTAGTCACAGTATTAGTTTAGACTTACACCGTTACAAGAAATTTTTATTTATAAGGAAAACAATTTTATTGTAAATATGAATTTGTAGATTCCACATTGTAACGTAGACTTTGCGATTTATGATTTACGATCCCTTAACAAAATATATTTATATAATTTAGGGTTTGTAAAGATTAGCGTTATCTCGAATTTAAAAATTAACTTTACCCACGAATCAATCTAATTAAAGTTCATCATCGCACACGAGTTTACATAAGTAAATGATCAAACAATATAAATATTCATTATAATACAGAGGGGGGTATGGGAGGGACGTGTTTAAGCAAATTCCCATACTTGATCCCCTTTGGCAATAATCAGGAAGATTCGAGAATATATGGCGAGTATTACTCACGGCCGCTTTGTCAACACGAGGTTGATAAATTTGCATTAGCTCTCCAAAAACACGTTATCATTTCTCTTTAAGATGATGTAGGAAGTGGGTGGGGATGGGAGAATGGTAAACCGCAGCGCGCATTACTCTTTCTTCAGATAATTCCACATGTAATAAAATACAATTTCAGGTCCTCGAATTTTACTCATAGTTGGTCGCAGACTTGAATAGTATAAAATTCTACATAGACGGTGGCGCCATCTTCAATGAAGGTGGGAGTAAAATGAACTAAACATTGACATTAGAAGAAAATGGCTTAAGGGCTACTGGGGTGAAATTTGAATATGTGATTGAAGTTTAATAAAGTCGGTTTATAATATTTGTAGTTTTTCATGTAAGAAGATAAGTATAAAGCGATTAGAAAGGTATTTAATATTTGAATTGAAGTGTATGTAAAGGCAGCATATTAGAAAATACCCTTTATTTAAATATATAATTAGGAATTCCGCTTATAACCGATGTTATCTAAAGTAAATTAAGCTATTTATAGTTAATTGTATAAAAAATAATATTGTTTTCTCGAAAGCTAAACATGTGGTAAATATAATAAGTATAAATATAATTGACTCTCGGAGATGAAATCGCGGGTACATTTAGACTACAGTTAGACTTTAAACAATCAAACAAAAATCAGTTTACTTATTTTAATTAATTAATTTACATATTTCAAACTCTTGGAATGGATATGAAGAAGGAATTTTAGGTGATTTCTTCGGGAAAAAGATCCGTTGGTAGTACAACAGACATTTATAAAACCATTAATTTATATTTCACAAAACATTTTATATATCGACCTGACACTGAAATAAGTCTAATCACTTGTGTTATAGACATCATATAACAGAGATCATACTAAACCCTTATTTATCACCCAGATACAGAAGAAGCAAAAATATTTATTGAATAAACATTCTCCCTGGTTGGGGATCTAAGCCTTGGCGTAAAAAAAATACGATCTGTGCCATCAGGTCCGTCAAATTATTGTTAATTACCTCTAATATGAAGGTTATTTTTAATCTAATTACTTAGAGGCGTCGAAAACACATTTATGGGGGCAGCTTTTTAGGTGCAGGCAGTGGCCAGCATCAGAAAAATGTCCCCGCTAAAATATTTTTCGAAAACTACTTCCATAAAGCGATATGGAAGTGCTTTTCGAAACATGTTTTAGCCGAGATATGAACCCGGTGCGTGGACTTATAGTGACACCACGGCAAAAAGGCCGTCAAAAACGTGTTTCATAATCACTAAAATGCTTTTTAAAAAAGTAACAAGATTTTTTTATTTAAATATGAACTTTCAGCCAGCTCTCGTCTGCACGAGAGTAAGACAGTGAATCTTGCTTACCTAACTGTAATCTACGACGTGCAAAATTATTATTTATACGGTAATTACAAAAACACTCTCACGCACGCTATCTCTCCCACTCTAATGTTATTTATGGGGGATAAAGGGAGACGGGTAATTTTTGCATATCACCCCCTAATATCGCCAAATTGAATGATAAGGTTGCCGGAGTGTTTCGAAGGAGCTCCGGCATTGTGTCGAATCTTCGATGCTTTATTATCTGTCGGGTAATCGATTAAAGACTCTAAGGGTCTATCTTAGGGTGTGAACTAACTGATGATCTCGTGATTTTACTGCATCACTGATTAAAACTTTTAGTGAAAATTCTTTACAATATGTTGAAAATTCTTGAATTTAAGACCTTTTAAGTATGAACTAGTGTATCAAAGGTTTTTTTGCGTTTATCTGTAAATGCCGTGTGGCACCGGCAGAGTAGAATAGTACCTCCCCAGTTTCAGGTGTCGTAAGAGGCGATTTAGGCACTGGAACCAATAGATGACGGTATATGCATCCGAAGCAGTGTAGCTCTAATGCATCAGGGCGGAAATGGGCAGCAAAATCCCCGTCGCGAAGCTACGCGCTGCGATTGCCACCACGACAGCCTACCGCGGTAATTATCGGCGCGAATTCCCTCTCTTTTGGGGAAGCCTATGTCCAGCAATAGACGTTTTACGGCTGCAATACTGATGATGGCGATAATGATTTGTTAATTTGAAAAAAATATTTAACGTCCGAATAACTAAAAAATGGTCAATGGTCTTATCTAAAAAGGTCAATATTCTAAGGAAAAGACGCGATTTTTTAAAGCGTTCTTCAAAAAAATTTGGTATATGGATAGTTTGAATCTTGGGAGAAAATAAGGCTTTCCGAAAGTTTCCTGCGGGACGTGACATAAAGCCAAGTCCACGCGGACTCAGTCGCAAACGAGTCTCTTCGTGAATCGTCTTACGAAAAATATTGTAGAGTTTACTTGGCCATCAAAAAATGTTTAAACATTAATTAAGTATAAAAATAAAAAACCCAGAACCCAGAACTTATATCATATTTTTAATGCACACGTTCAATTAAAGAAATGTTTACTTAAAGCAAAAACAGAACGAATTTTTCAGATCGACGGCGTAATAAAAAATATAATCTAGCAACTTGCCTTCATTAAGGATGATTGTAGTTATGATGTTTCTATAAGGCTTAAAGTACATACATATACCATCATCAATTTATCTTTTGGAAGTTCTCCGTTGGACATAGGCCTCCCTAATTCCCTTTAGATATGGGTTTTTCCATCATTGCCGCGCTGGGCAAGCGTGTTGGCTATTGCAGAGCGTAACTTCCCAGCCCTATGTCGCTATTATATTCCGCTACTTTAGTCGCTTCTTACGACAAGATTCTACTCTGTCGGAACCACACAGCGTATCCATCTATTAATGTTAGTTACTTTTAGTACATATTTTTCATCTGAGGTGGATCTCATGTAATGAATTTACTACTAGTTTTCAATTTTATTCCAAATGTGCAAGTAGTAGTGAAATTACTGGGTAATGTAACTGTCACATTTACGGCCTCCCCAAGGTATGATGAAACGTAAACCTGTCTTAGATGGATTTGTTGTCATCTGTCGGTTCTGATAGTGCAATCGTTTCTTGCGACACCGACATACGTTGTCACCTTTATAGGTACTTGTAATTTTGTTCTTAAATAAAAAAAACATATTGTTAGAGTATTATAAATAGTAGATAAAGTGCTGGGATATGAGTATCGTGCCCATAACTCACAAACTTTCTTTGCCTGGTGCAGCGCACAGTTCGGCTAAAGTGCAAAATAACTTGCAGATGACTTTGGGATCTGACGACGATGATAAAATTTGCCTCAAGACTTTCAACTTTGAGGTTACTGAACGTAGATTTATTGGTTCATTCGAGTTTGATATGTTTTTCAACCTTATAAGTTTACATTTTACTAGCAAGGCACCGCGGAGTTACAATTATCATTGATATTCAGAAATAAAATGTATCTTGTATAATTTATTGATAATGTCACTTATACATATATTTTTTTAATCAGGCCAGAAGTTTTTTTTAAATTATTTGTTGCAAACGCAAAATGATATAAATAGTGCATTGCTACATTCCATTTTCGGTGTTTGTAGTTTATTTTTTTATATTTTTAATATAGAATAGCTTATGTTAGTTGGTGAAGAGCTTTTGAAATTGATCGATTAAACTTTGTGTGTTAAATCGTTCTAAACAAACAATCAAATATTTTCTCTTTATAAAATCAGTTTCATCATCATCATACTAGCCTTTATCCAATAATTTGCCTGCCTCTCTCTTTAGTTTATCTCTCTCTCTGTAATTAATCGTATAGCGCGATCCATTGAATTAAAATTTAAATAATATCTATTGATATAAGATTTTGATTTGGGTAAGTAAAAACGAATCATTTTTAAATCTGTACGCAAAGCAACATTTGTAACAAGTTACATAAATCTATTAAAGCGTACAGACAATTTAAACTCAATGGAATCGCGATTCACGATCAACTTACAAAAAAAAATCTGTTAAAGAAGCCATTTTAGATGAACTAAAAAAAAGTTAAGAACAGGATAATTTCCAAACAAATAATTCACACCGCGTAATAGCTTTGACACTAACCACCTCGCGGTAACTATATCCACTTCTTAAGGAAAATCGTATTCATGGGAACGATAAATTTCCAGACCCGCACCTCTTTAACCGGCTGTATTATTTTAATATACGTAAACTCAGCCACAGTTTTGTCCCTCTCCCTCATTCAGTCCACCGCATAACCGTGTCCCTCTCAGTGTTCGGAGGATATCTTAATAAGATTCATGAAAGGACGCCATATTTTATATCCGACTCTGTCCTCTATCTCCTTATATTATCCAGCGAGAAGAGCGCCTTTGAAATATGTGTTTGCTTGGGAATTTCCAATCTTTCAATTACGCCTTTGTTGGAAGTTGGAATATTCTGGAGTTGAGTTAAGTTGCCGCATGTGTGAGTTTGTATGGCACTTCGATTAAAATTTATTTTTAGACTCGAGGTATATGATCCTAAACTTATATAAGGAAGTGGATTGATATAGGCATTACATGAATGTCTATGGACGGAGTACATAAACTGAAATATAAATTATAATTAAATTACTGTTTGGTGATAATATATGATAATATATATAATAAGTGTACTAGTTCTGATGACTATCTGTGTTTTTATGGGTGGGGTATTTATATATATCCTTAAGTAGTATTTTTATAATTCTTTCGTAATACAAGTCCTTTAAACGAGTTTCGGAGTCAAGTCCATGTGTATGTGGTGTTCTTGTACATTCAGACAACCCCACGCGTACTTTCTACCAGGTTCAAAAAGCGACTACTGTTGCAATCATGACATTAGTTCCAGACTTTCGGAATATACTTATAGTATGTTTCGAGGTTGACCAATATCAACTGCTCCATTAAACTTTTTCTTCAAAACTTAGGTAACTCCACTTACAGCCATCTTATACCTTCTGTATAAAAACAAATCAAATGTTTAAAGTACATAAATGTAATTTCATGAATAAGAACATTAAGATAAAATTTTAAACCTTTCTCTAGCGAAAACTGCTAAAGAGAGAACTATTTCTTTTTTTTAGACTAAGTCGTCAACTATGCATGCATCCAGCCCGCGTGATAGTAAACGTCACCGCAGCCTATACACGCTCGTGGTATATATAACGCGTTGCCAACCTTTGACTTGGAAACACAAACCCAGTAATTTCACTGCTTCTCTCACCCTTCAATTTCGATTTGAGAACTACACAGAAATGCGTACAGTGCAGTGGGGTACTAACGTAGACGACCCTTGTATGAGGTCTACCTCTAGAAGTAAAAACTTTTAGAACTTCGTTTTTACGTTAGTCAACTGAGTTGCCATGGTTATGCACCATTGTCTGCCGCAATGGGGAAACTGTTCATAAATGTTTGTTATAAAGAGATCTTAGAACGCAAGCCGTGTCTTGCGCCCTTGAATGGTCGCCATAGGTCTTGTTCCGATTTCTTGATGCCTTCTAAGGTATATACGATTATAAGAATATGACAGCTCATTAAATGAGCAGCCAGACCTGTTATTCTGGTGACGTTAAGGCTGACGACTGTCGTCATAAAGCTCGCCAAATAAAAAAAAGGAATAACCGAGGATATTAGGGCTTATTTCAATTAAATTTTACGGTCTTTTTATTCTTTAAACCGGTATATACCTAGCCTACGGGATCATTGTTGTTTGCCGGTGGAATCGGGTAAGCGCGAGATTTCCGTGCAGACAACCTTCGTTATTGTCAAAAATACTACCAGTATAACATAAGTTTTAATTACGGGAAAACAATAAAACATATTGTTTGACATATTTATGGGACACATGAAAGCAAAAGCTGTATGCGCGAATTCCCCTATACCTGCGATGACAGTATTTCGCAAGACAAATTTTATTTTGAAAATTTCATAGAGCTACAACTGTGAGTAACTTTAGACTTCAGACATAGTTTGTTGTTTACCTAGACGTTATTTAGAATGCGATGTTAATCAAATCTGTTACATACTTTTTTCATAACAACCGTGTTGTGGCTGTGAGACTAAGCAATTTCGCCGGCGCTGCTTAAAAGTTTCCTTTCTGGGGCCGGGCGCGGCCTCAGCTTGATATTAAATAAAGTTACCGCAATAAATATTCCTTCTGTTGGAATGCTATGAAGAACTGACTACAGGCTTTGCAAAGATAATTATTATTTTATCTTTAAGAGTAAAACGAAATATATTGTCACTTTTTGACGCTTTTGACTATTCATTTATGTTATTTGTTAACTATGTTGACAAATGGACATATTTTCTTACTTTTATTACTTCATAATTCAAGAAAAGGCAGATGTTATTAGGTAAATCATAAGCTAATTATAATTTTCACAGATAGAAATAGAATCATTTAATTAGATAACTAGAATCAGCAAGTACTAGAAAAGCTTAAGATTTAATATAACAATACCATTTAAAATTTCGTACGCTTTTGAAGTCAATACCGTTTTCATAAATATTTAAATCAAACGAGAAAAATGTAAGACTCCGTAACAGTTTGCATCTTTCCAATTGCAAAATAATTAAGAAAACCGGTGCAGTAATCGCGGAGTAAAAATATAGGTATAAAAAGTAGAACAGTTAAAACTCAAACATAAGCAAATAGTGATGATTTATTGAAACCTTACATACATTACACAAACTCACTATAAACGGCAAGGACAAACCGCAAAGCTGCACCTTCCTATCTCCAATTATGCAAATACCTTCCCCGAGAGCTTCCTGCTTACAGGAGATACCATTAATCATTATCTAAATTAATTTCGAACGTTTAACAAAATCTCCTCTTAGTTTCTTAAAGTCACAATAAAGACGATCGCGGTGGCACGCCATAACTCATCCCAGCCCAAGATTACTGATCTCTAATCCCCCCCCCGCTTCGCTTAAAGTTAAGATTTACGAGCAAGGAATTATATTTCACCCCGCCAAATAAGCTTAGAGGTTCACTCTATGAAAAAAGTTTGCATGCGTGGAAAGAGGTTTCTGGAGATAATGCTTTGTGCGCAAATGTGTCCCGCCTCTAGTGTTTTGCTGTCAATATTAATTTGGATTGTTCAAACGTATATTTATTAGAAATGATTAAAATAAAAAGTTTATTTAATGGCACGTTTTCCCATTTTTATGATAAATGACAAACACTAATCAATTTTATAAATATATATCTATATACATAAAGGGTGAAATTCTTAAGTTTTTAGAGAGGTCTATTTCCGGTATGTCATATTGTGGCATGCGGATACTTTGAAAACTAGGAAATTAGGAGGATAGAACAGAGGAGCAGGACTGAGGACTATTCTTCGAGGGCGCTTTTGAAGCTGGACCTCGTCTTGAAAGGAAGTCGGGGTCAGCTTATCATTGTTTGCAAAAGACGATGACTTGCCGCATTAGTCGGTACTCACTTAATTGCACGCGCCGATCCCGAGTACTGCTTTACGAATAGAATGTGTGAACTGTTTGTGATTGTGGAGTTCCAGAGAGGGCGACTAAGGGAGGTATTTAAAGAAGTTATATTGCACGGGAAAAATGTGAAGTATGTTACTTCTGCAAATTCGGATTCTAACCAGGACAATCTTGTATAATAAGTTGTAATTTGATGTCAGGAATGTACTAACACAATTTTATATTTGTTGTTTAATAGTTCTAAACATAAAAGGTACGTCAACAGTTCGTTTTTTTAGTCACATTTTGTTATCACATATATTTAATCAGTAGCATGTATGATAATGTATTTTTAAGAATATTTGTATGTATTGATTACATAAAAGTAACTTTCCATGAAGAATGTGATTAATAACCAGATAATGATAAATAAGCTGCATTCATAATATTATATAAGAGATAATTATTTTATATTTATAAAATTAATTTAGTAAAGTCGAATGTCGTATCTAAAATTTTTAAAGTTAGGTATAGCAAAATGAATTATTGGGTAGGTAAATTATTTTTCGGAGAACCTAGTGCTTAACTTCTCAGACGTCAATTTCAGCGCCATTTAGGGGGGGGGGGGGTTGAGGGGCTCGTTATTGATTAACTATATGTTTTGTACCGGTTTATACGGCCATCTGCCGGTTCTAGTACCTTAGTCACCTCTTACGATACCTGGTGCAAGGGGAAGTAAAATTCTACACTGCCACTGGTACCTCACGGCTATGTTAGTTTTAGATTACTGAAAATGAACTACTTCAGTAAGGTAGACAAACGTCCTATGAGGCAGTTAACCGTCCCTAGATAACAATTTATAATTATCAGTACGTGTAATGACACGGCCTTGTTTTTTACGTGAATGTCTTCGCAACGGGTGATAAGAAATCAATCAATCAGTTTATTACAATCCACATAGGTGTTGTTCACATAGATTTTGGAACATCATGGATCAATGAGGTATGACTATAGTCATTCATTTATAATTTAATATCGTTTTTTTCTATAAATACCTTTTAAGTCAATAAGTATTTGCTTACAAAACTTTAATGAAACACAAAGTATCATTAATTTGAATAAACTATGGATAAATATGTATCGATACTCTTAGGCCTTTATTATTGTAGAATTTCAGCTGATGGACACTCCAAAAATTGTATTACATACATGAGGTAGATTTCATGTAAAGGATCGCCAGCATTGGTACCTCACTCTTTCCTATTTCTACCGCCAAATAGCGGTGTTTGCATTGCTGTGTTCCGGTTTGTATGGTGTGAGAGGCAGTGAAATTACTGGATAATGTGACATAATATCATCAAATCACAAGGTTAGCAACGCGTTAGTTGTGATATCTATCGAGCGTTTATAAGCTGCGGTGACGCTTACTACATCAAGGACTGTACGCTTGTTTGTCGACCTGGTTTAAAAAAATCCTTAGCGCACGCATGCGCTGTGCAGGTTCTTCCTTGTGCTTGTTAGCATTTGGTCTGTTTCCCAGAAAATTGCAGTTTATACTACCTACGTGCTACATGCTACGTGCTTCTTTCTTAAGCTGTAGCTACGCATTATATAGAGTGGTATAATTTCAGATGTATATGATAATTAATTTAATTATTCATATCTTAAATATCAACCTACTTAGGTTACTACCACAAATGGTTTACCTAGATTTGCTGGAGGTCTCCTAAAAAAAAACAGGCATAACTGAGCTAAAGTGAAAGTGTAGTCTCGCGATGGCGTTGCAGCTGCTGATGTGTGTAAGTTACTATTTCACGCCGGAATATCAGAACTGATCTGCGTGAAATTTGGCACGGATATTATTGTTGTCTGGATTACACATAAGTTACTTTTTCTTCCGAAGACATGCTCTCGTGGGATAGATCTGGTTTTCATTTATAGAACACGGTCTATTTGCACAGATTAGCTGATAGGAAGCAACATCCCCGTCGCGAAAGCTGCGCTATGCGATTGCCAACACGCTTGCCCAGCGCGGCAATTATGGGAAAAGTCCCTCATTTTTGGGGAGGAATTTCCAGCAGTGGGCTTTCAATGGCTGGTATGATGATGCTGATGATAAAGCAACATAGACTTAATAGGAATATAAAAACAGGATATCCTCAGGTATGAGATAGAAAAGACATCGCGTACAAAGTCCACTATGGAATAAAATCTCCATATAAACAAATTCATTATACTTTCAATATTAATAAACCATAATATTCACCTTTATCGGTACCACTCGCTGAATAATACGGCGATGAACTATAAGAATCCAGCAATAATGCGTCGGAATACAATAGTAAGTCACCTCATCCGGCGATAAGGCGGTCGTACCTCATCCCGGTATTCTTCTGGGTACAGTTTATCCTATCTGGGCCACAATGCGTTACCGGGGAATATCATTACGGGGGCTATTCAACATTTTTATTATTGCGTTACTATTGTCTTATGGCGCGACGGCGCTAGATAGCGACCGAGACACAATGGTTTGATAGATAGCTAACTTTTAATGTGACTTATACTAAACAAAGAACGACTGATTTAGACGAGTCTAATCTAGACCAAAGTTGTAATAGCATGGACCTTTAATTTTTATATCTATTCCTCTTTAGACTTATCGTGTCTAGAAAATAAAATTACCTAATGTGATGTGATAAACCATTATGTGTGGTAAAACTTTGATTTACTCACTAAGATAGCAAAAACGCGTGCGGCCCCTATGATGGTAATGGGTAGATGGTTACCACAGCCTAAAAACGTTTTTCAACACCGAAGCATTATTCACGCGTTGCCGACCCTGTAAAACCTTCTTTAATCCTTTTTTGAAGAACCGCATATTGTACTTATTTGGAAAATCCGTTGCAGGAAGCTCATTCTACAACCTTAGCACACGTAGGAGGTATTGCTTCTGAAATGTTGGAAACGCGACCATTTTGGTTCCATAGTAAGGGGGTGATTACTGCGCGACTTCAAGACATATACCAATCTGTTAAAAGCGTACAACCGATAAACATACACGAAACACATATTATGTTACTTATAGAAAAGCTCACTTTGCAACGTATCTCTCTCAATTATAGTATGTTTACTAAAATCAAACTAGACTCTTCCTTATGGTTCTAATTCAAATAGCCGGCAAAAACTTTATGGTGTGAAAGCGTTACGTGCATAATTATATGTAAATTGTAATAAACATGAAATAAAAATGATATACTTTAATATTGGTATTGTATATTCATTATTCTAGTTTGAGAATCTTATTGTAGACTATACGATTGGTCATTGATTTAGAGATGAACAACTCGCTCGCCATCCGCCCACCCGGTGAGTCGCAGCCGTAACTCTCGGGCGAGATACGTTGCAGATTTATGTTAGTAATGTTTGTTGTTTCACCTCGCCCGAATAATGCTCGCCGAGATTTATGAATAAGCCGTCCTGAGCGGTGATTGGTGGCGATAACGGACGCCCTCGCTAATTTCAATGGTTTCTGGAGGCGATGCTTGTAATCTGAAGTTGCTTACGTAATTGCTGATACAACCTGATCAAACTCAGGTACTCCAACCTTGGAGTCAATGGATGTTACACTTGTAGAAGTATTTTAAAACGTTTTATATAAATACTTTTTCAGAGCCATTATTGTCTGAAAAATTACTTAATTGAAAGTGAACTTAATCATTTTAGAATTCAGTATAATATTGCTTGTAATTTTTTAATAGATTTATTGGTGTATCGTACATGCATTGTATTTAAGTAAATAGATAAGTCAGTACTTCTGGTTATAGACCTCCCAAAAAAGAAGGATTCCTGCCTATAATCATCAACGCAGAGCGTAGATTTGCAGCGTGGGTGTTACTGCTGTTATTAATTTAAGTATTTAAGCAACGCTGTTTCGGACAACTATACCGCCATCGTTTGGCTCCAGCATCTATTGGCTCCACCACTACAGAGTAAATTCAGAGGTAGGAGAAAGAGTTATGCACCCCACGTATAAATCGATTCTGGTCGACTTTAATTATTTTTTTTCTTAAAGCTGTATTTTAGAAAAACAGTTTATGTTACAAAATAACGGGTCTTTAATTTCGCCGCAACATCCACTCGTTTACACGTCAAATAACACCGGAGCAGACGTAAGTAACTTCCAAATAAGTTGCCGAATTTACGACGCGCCATCAAGATTTTCTTTCAAATTTCCCCAAAGTAAACACGTACATTTCCACCGTTTATTATCCGCGCCGTCGACCTCCTTACTTATCTTCGCCAAGTATATTGTTAAAAAAAAACATGATGACTTAGGAACTGAAAGTCCCATTAAGTAGGCGTCTCTATTCATGTGGTAACTTTGGGTCGGAAGAGCGGGGGTGAGGCGGTGGAATAAATACAAAATAAAGAAGTGAGTTGTTTAAAAATGGAACAAGCGGGTATTCGTGGAGAGATAAGGCAGCGTTTCCGTCGCGGACGGCGGGCGAGGCGGGGCGAGGCGGGGCGAGGCGTCACATTGGAATTATTTCAGCGTTTCGACGCCGAAACCCGGTGTCGTGTCGCTGTCGTATTCAACACTCTATCTTTAAAAATAAGTAGTGATGTGCTTAGGTAGGGAATGTTTTTAATATTATTTCAGTGATTAAATACTGATCGTAAGAAGCGACTAAAGTACCAGAACCGACAGATGGTGGTATATCCATCAGAGACAGTGTAGCTCAAATGCAGAGGATGGGCATGGGCAGCAGCATCCCCGTCGTGAAAGCTGCGCTCTGCGATGCTAACACGCTCTGCGATTGCCGAACGGTGCAAGTATGGGCAAAATTCCCCCTATCTTTGGGACTTCCAATGGCTGTAATAATGATGATGATTACATATTATATTGGTATTATTACCAACATAATATTTAATATATGGTTTATACTAGAATAGAAAATTTATATCAACAAAATCAAACTGTTGATATTAGATTACCTAAATTGTTTTAAATAATGTAAAAAAAATATATCACTTTAAAGCGAAGTTTACATTCTAGTTAGTAGAATAGGACTACCCCTGTACCAGGTGTTGTAAGAGGTAACTGAAATACCGGAACCGATAGACGGCGGTATATCCATCCAAACCAGTGCAGCTCAAATGCAACGGGGTGGGGTTAGGTAGCAGCATACCCGTCAACAAGCTACGCTCTGCAATTGCCACCACGTTTACCCAGCGCGGCAATTCTGGGCAATTTCCCCCTTTATTGGGAAGGCTTGTATCCAGTAGTGGACGTTTTGTGGCTGCTATGATAATGATGATTATAATTTTCTTTTACTTTATGATTTGTCACGTGTGTTGCTTTTAGTGTTTTAAAGTTATCAACGAAGGATCAAATTGCAATTAAGATAAAAATAAAAATTATTTAATTAATTCGTGTACACATCTTCTAAGTAACCCTCTAATTTATTATATATTTAATTATGAATATTAGTATTTATGACAATAATCTGTAAGCGTACCTTTACTAAATAAATAAATATATTGTTACCAGTCTAAAACCGCGGACACAGGCCATATACAACCTTGTGGACCAAACTACTTGAAGAGGCCTATGTCCAG